>JAJJWW010017417.1:0-655935 GCA_023531295.1 Papaver armeniacum
CGATGTCACCGTGATACTCTTAGCCGAGTTTTACTTTGACGAGTCGTCCTTATCTTCTCAACCACTTAGTAAGAGCATTTATTATTCTTTGATGTGCGATGGCATCACGTCCCTACTTTACACCGATAGACACATTTTTGTGTGCGATATAATCTCAATTGTATATATTGTTAGTGCTTGATTTTGTATTTATTTTGGATTTTTGTGTCTTTGTAGGTGTTTTGGAGAAATAAACATGTGTGGAAAAATTGGCTCGAAAAAGTGGCATTTGGACCATGGGAGGAATTACTAAATGCACCTCTAAGAAGTGTTATTGGCCCGAGGAAAAAGTTATAAAGGCACCCAAGTTTTGGTTATTTCCACCCCAAAATTACTATTTTCTGCCCAATTGCTAAAGGGAGACCAGCCATGGTTAAGGGGAGGTCATCCCCTTCATTTTTAATTTGAAATTAGCGGGAATTTGGGTTTTAGTGAAGAACAATATTAGGTTGGAATTTTGGTAGTTTCGAGTTAGACTCAATCATCGATTTTGTGACATAGACTTGTTTCAAGTAAGCAGTGTCAGTATGGTTGATGGGGTCGATTAACCCGGCTAGATAATCAAGTTTGGGATTAAACAGGCTCTCGGGTTTTTGGTTCGAAACACATAAGATTCTGGTAGAGAATTTCGTGACATTTGGCTGGAGTTTTTGTCGCAGTTTGCTTTGGAATAATCTGCTTCACTAAAACAGGGATTGTACGTGTCTTGGAATCGGAAAAAAAGGAAAGAAAAGAAGATTATCGCAAAACAGGGGAATGAGTTTACACAGGTCCCTGCATGATTTATTTTTGGAATTCCAGGGAGACTAAAGGCGAGATATTTTTTCCAAAGATACGTATCTATCTAAGGAAGAGTTTGGGAGGATTTTGAAATCTCAGAAACGCGTAAAGAAGACTTGGAGAGGAAATTTCTTACCTTGGCAGCAAAGAAAAAAAGGAGAGATTTAATCGGGTTTTGGAGGGTTTGGAGGTGTATAAAAGGTGTGCTCGAGTCCCAGAGAGGGTTATTAAAGTTTAGAAGAAGTTATGGGAACTTTAGAACACGACAGAGCCGAGAATCAAAGTTGCAGGAAACAGGTTCTCCCACTGCGAAGAACACGAAGAACATTAGGCAGACTAGAGCGGTCTTTATTTTACATCACCTTAGAGCGATCGCAGAAACTATTACCTATTCTTTCATATTCAATCTCTTTTGTAACAATTTTTCCAACAATTAATAGAGTTCAAATTGATTCCGTTAAAGGTTACTCAGTATATGATGACTTCTGTAACAATTATATCTGTTACAAAGTCGCTGCTTTAGTAGTTTTCTCTTGTTTTTTACCCTTTTGAGCTATGAACACCTACTTTGAGAACGTGAATAACATGAGGAACTAAACCCCTTTGCTGAGACGACGGAGGAAGCCAATTTTCCAAGATTTTTGTGGTAATTTCTATTCATATTAATTTTTGCAATATCTCTTTTATGATTATTTGCCTTGATTTAGAATTGATTGAATGATTTTTCCTAAGCAATTGTGATTTCTCTTGATAGATTATGCTTAGACCTAGGTTTTTGATATTCTATGCTTTCGAAATACACTTGTTATTCTAAAAATCTACTTTTGCAAAATATTAGAATCACTTTAAACGTAAAGAGTTGCATGGATATTGATTAGATTAAATCACATAGAAATTGGAGATTGGTGGAATCCATAGTCTCAGTGCTCTTAAAATCTTGATAACAACCTTCTTTGAGTTTTCTAGTTTTATTTGAATCTAAAAAAAAATCCTTCACAAGTCTGAGAGGAACGACATCTTTCTTACCACTTTACAATAACTTTCAAAATCACATCATACACGTATTGTCTTCACGGGTTCATTTCATATCTCTTTTCTCGCGCCAAGGCTGAGTGGTAGGATTAAGTGCTTCACGCTTCTTATGCAACTAATGTCTCGCCTCCTAGGATTGCTCCACCTGTATCTGTGGATTATTTACACCTACATTTATGCTCCTTCGTTCACTCGTGTGATCGACACGAGGGGAAGAAACCAATTCGCCTTCCACGTCCTTTGTCATGCCGTATTCCGAGCCATGTTGTTCCCCACTCCCGCTCGTCTTTATGACCGATTACCTCTTCCGTCGGTTACAATTTCCTAGGGCATAAATCCTTCCCTTAAACCCTTGGTTTCTCATTCTGCCTTCTTTTTCAAAATAACGCTCTCTCTCCTTCTCACCGTTGTTCTGACGTCTTCTTGCCCTCTAATCTTTTCGAGAGATCTTAATCCTTTTCGCTTTTTGTTGATCTTCCGTTGCCGCAGTCACCGTTTTTTCATTGTTCGTCTTCATTTTTTTCAGTTTGAGTTCTACCTTTTCTACTTCTTTAATGGCTTCTGCTTCTTCAACTCCTTTTATGATAGAAAAAAGGTGCATAAGTTATACCTTTTCTGAAGATGATGGTGCTCCTCTCGATTCTTTATTTATTATTGATAGTCCTTCCCATCATGATTCCCACGCCATGAATTCTCTTTTATCTGATGGTTCTCCTTCATATTTATGTAGGAATGATAAGAAGGCTGCCAAAGACTTGACGGACGCAACAGTTCATTCAATAATTGAAGGATGACTTCAATCTTCATGATTACCAGATTACTCTCTTATCGGGCCAGAAAGGAGTTTTGAAGAGAAGTGGTGTCACCAACTTCTCCCACTCGCCCGAGGTGACTGTCATTAACAAAGGTCAGCTAGAGCTCGGGTTGCGCTTTCCTCTGTATGACCCAAGTCGTCCATTTATGTATGAAGCCCTCTCCAAGATCCGCCATCATCGAGCCTTGGCTCAATGGAATGGTAATACTTTCCGCATCATAAATGAGTTCGAAAGGAGAAGTCTGGGAGGTTGTACTCCTACTACTTAGTCGACATATGATCCTTCCCAAGCGGGCAATTATACTCCCGCCGATTTTTTGCCAACTACCGGGAGTGGGACTCTACTAATGGAGACATTCTTGGGTTTTTCGCTAGCCCTCACCGCAACAAGGTTATCCCCGAGGGATTTAAGAAGCTTCTTTTGGACTAGGATCCCGAGGGAAGATTACTAAGACGACTAACAAGCATGCCCGTCATACCAGTGACGTAGCTTGGGATCGAGTTCTGTTAGGAATCTATGGTCCTCTTTATAGTGGAAAGTTTTCTCCTCCGACCAAGCCCTATCCTTTCTGGGTCGTCAATGTTGATCGGGTAAGTTCCTACGTCTTGGTCGATGTCGGCTCATGTTTTCAGCAATGTTTTAATTTTACCTCGCTTTTGTAGCTCAAGTCCTGGAGCTCTCGTTCCTCAAAAAAAGGTTCTAGGGGGCCCGAGGAGCTAGATTAAGGTTCCTAAAAAAGAGGTTCGTTCCACAAAAAGAGGAGACGAGGAGGAGACAGTTAAGGTAACAAATATACTGCTTTGTTTACAGTACATGTACTTGTCCCTATTTGTTTCCTTGAATGCATCTGACGAAGGCTCATGTGCAGAAGTCAAAGGTTGAGAAGAGTGGAGCTGGAGGTATAGTTCTTGGAGATGGTGAGAACCTTGAGGATCGGCTTTCTTTATCTCATTTCCTGGGGAAGTCGCCTCAAAAAACCGCTGATATTTCTTCTGCCATTGTAGGTGATAAACCCATGGGGACGGGTAAGGATACCAAGGGCGACTTACAAGAATACATGAAAAGTCCCTAAACTACCTTGACCAAGAATACATGAAAAGTCACTTACAAGCCTTGAGAGGTAGGTATAGCAATTATTTTGTGAAACGGGAGATATCCGGCAGATAGGACATCTTGAATTCAAAGAAAGCCAAACATCAATACAACCAGCGTGGAAGCAGTGACTACACGTCGGCATTGTCTTCAGTGTCTCTTTTGGTTGATACTCTAACAGACATATCGAACAAATATCATTGTCTGGAATGGGAAATCTGCCGCTCTCACCAATAACTGTCGTGGGTAAGGATTGTATTGCATAACCATCTAAACCGGTTGCAATGGTGACTAATTCGATGAGTTGGACCAGCTGGTTGCTTCGATTACCACGACCGGAGAAAAAGCCTTTACTTCTTAAAATAATGTAGCACAAATAAGTGGCTATTTCCCGCGGTATTAGGATGCCCATGACGATAAATATGTTACCACCTGCAATACAAACTTAGTTGTCAGAAAATTTTATCTAATTTTTCTTTTCTTAAACTTAAAATAATTCAAAATAGTACAAGGAATGAAGGATGTGAACCACGCCTGGGAACATCAGGTTCTCTGAAGGATGGATAGTTCGACCTTTCATTACAACCGTTTCGTTTGCAGTATGGTGCTTGCTTCCAAGGCCATGTGAGATGAAGAACATTTGTATATGCAAACCAAGGATGTCCATACACATCCATACAGGATTCAACTGGATCGAACTGGTATAATAGCAATTAACGTGCAATTTGCATGAGGCCATGAACTACTGGAACTTGTTGTATTAGCTGTAGCAAATACTTGGTGTGTGGAGTTACTAAGGCAACTTATATCCTTCGCAAGATCGTAAGTTTCTGATCGGCAACTAAAGAAAGAATTATTCTTGTAGTTGCAGTAATTCCTACAACAATACCCTGATAAGAATTTACAAAGATACACCAAGACTTCAAAGATTAATGATCAAACTTTATTAATTTCTTACAACAATGATAGAAAAATAAGCAACATGAGAATTGCTCTACACTTTCTCTCTCCTATTTGTTCTCCCCAAACTCTCAAAAAGATCTCTCCCCTTCTCAAATTTGCTTGGTCCATTATATAGGATATTACATAGTGGATGACAGCTAAGCCAACCTTTATTTTCGGATCTGGCCTGCATCGTTCTCGCAAGCTTACAAGAGTTTCCTTCGCAAGCTTCTTCATTCTCGCAAAGCCTTCACATTTTTCTCGTGATTAGGTTGACATCATTCGCTACGTCACTCTTCTAATACTCTGCGGTAGTCTTCGCAGACATCTTTTAGTTAGAACTTCGCTGAGGCGAAGTTGTTGCGAAATTCTGCTCCTACAATTCTTATACTCAATACCGATGAAATGGGTACCGGAAAGATTCACCCTTTTCAGAAAACGCCTAGCAAGACAGTTATCTGGATCTACAAGTTGTATCTCGTTATGAGTATTGCCATAGTTGATACCTTGGACGAAGAAAGGTTCAGAAAATGGCAGTTCTAGAACTGTCCTACATTAGACCATATTCAAGTTTTTGTAATGGAAAGAAACTGTTAGGGAAAAATAAAAGCTAATTTTCCTAACTAAGAAAAATGGTTACCTATATGCAGTTATATAATGTGTTAGTATTTTATCTAACTCTTTTAGTCCATTAGGGAAATTAAATAGGCTAACACTTCAACTTCATTACAATAAATATCCTAACTAATGACATTTTACACTTTATATTTACATTGTAATGTAGACATTGTGTTATAATCTTTACTAAATGTTTCTATAACTAATTAAATGACCACTAAACAAAGGACATGTGTCTTTTGGTTTCTGATTGCAACACTATATTTTCCGTTGCAGAACACCTTCAGATGACCTGAACCAGCAACCTGGCAGCTTCAGGTGACCGGGACCTGAAAGTTTCCGGTCCCATTTGAAACGCGTTCACAACCGATCCATCAATAATTGAAGTCACCAAATAAAATGATTGAACACTGGAAAAATATATAACTTATTATTATGTAAACATAATCGTATACAAGGATATAGGAGATTACATTGAAGAAGCTATGCACAAATTACAGGCTTTTAGTTGTTCAAAAAAAAGTGCTTGCTCCTCAAAATTAAAACAAAAATAGCTACTCAAGAAGTTCTCGTTCCTGTACAAACTCCTTGTGGTACTGAATTGTTGTTGGCAGGATGTTGGTTTTCATGTTTCTTTCCCATAACTTGCAGAATAACCTGTAACAAAAAACAAACAGTTGGTTAACTTGCACACATGACATTGAGAGAAACCATTTAACAAGAACAATGCTGGTCTTGATAGGTGTAGATTTTAAAACTTAAAGCCCTAACCATCAAACACTACCAGTCTCGATGTTTTTGAATGACAAAGCATACCTCTTTAGGCTCATAAACTGCTGGAGCAGCTCCATATCTGCTTGCAAAAATCAAACAATGACTGTTAATGAAGAAACAAAATATAAAATGAACAAACAATCAAGAGAGTATTATATGCAGACCTACACTTATATGTTTCACCAAGATACACTTTACTACAGTTTCATCAACAAATGTCGTTACAACCGCTAGGAAGACAGACAAAAGTAGAATCCTGCACATAATAAGAGGTGGGTGTTAAGTTAGACACTGACATGTGTTAGAAAGAGACAATCCACAACATGAGATTCATTAAACATCAGTTGAACACAACTCAAAGAGGCCAAAAACCTTAAGCATGTATATTAGTAGTGCAACACATTGTAAAGCTAAAATATCTAAAATACAGTACTAGCAGGAAAACTAAAGAATGCTGGTATTGTAAAGCCATCTCATCTTGGTCAAAAGAAATGATAACCACATGCAATCATCATTATTCAGTAATGACTTCAGAAATTTCTATAAAATGCAAAATAACAAAAAAGGCACCAAAACTCTACTTCATACCGGCTGATTATACTGACTAATAACAAGCACGAAAGTTCTTTAATCTTCAGTTGACAATGGCTAACCAGCGTATGTACATTATCCTCAAGCTAATTTTGCAAATACATATAACAACGGAAAATCACAAAAAAGAAACTGGATTATACCCAACAGGTGAACAAATTATGGACATTCTGGTTTATTAGAAATAGCTGGACTAAATGGATTTACCCACAAACACGAATATGTGGAACGAGACGCCATTTATTCCTCCAAAATGTTGAAACAATATCAAACCAACACCAACCTGATTAAAAAATTAAGTTGTTATCATTCATGTCACTACTTCATCACAAATTAATGGGCTAAAACTAACAGACTACAGTGACATAACCCAACTATCCATGACAATTGGCAGCGAAGTAAAGGTAAAAAAAAATACATAAACGCATCACGAAAGAGAGAAGTCCAAGCCAGAACCTGAGCACACCCTTCCAATGCCAAGTGACACAACTCCCTGTGATAAATAACAACCATATAACACTGACTTGAGATGATATAAACACCTTAGAGATGTAGATAGCAAACCATCCTCCAATGCCAAAAACAGCTGACACCAACATTACCTGTTCAACTCAAGAATTTAAGAAACCGAAAGTAAATTATGAAAGAAAAAATTACAATTAGTCAAACCCAAAAATACATTGTATCTCAGAATAATTTCCATTGTTCATTAACTTGCCCCTTTTTAGCCAATGTAGTCAGTAATTTTACCACTTGTTATAGCATACACCATCAATTACTTACAGTCTCGAAGTAGGAACCAAATTTGCCAAGTGAGAGTATATCAATTTCTAAGTTAATATTAAAAGATGGGATAATGGTCATGCCACTTAGCCTATTAGTAATGTGATCCAAATGAATATCATCATTTCTCTCACTATATAAAAATGAAACAACGAAAGTGATGGTCACGAATAAATCAAATCCAGGATAAGAACGCTTTATAATCAGTGGTTATTTTTAGGATCCTACCCTTTTTCTCTACTCCTCCCCTTTTTGAATTCCAATCAGGCGTGCATAGTCCGCCCACCTACATAAACAAGTTATGAGCATTTTGAGAAACTGGGCATGGTCTGCCAAGTCATGGTGAGATTAAACATTAAGGAGCCTTACTAATGTAGCACTAAGTAAAAGGTGCTGCCAGTACGAACAACAAAGTGCATAGCACTAAGTAAAAGCTTGTGTTGGTGTTTCATGGGTTGTAGAATCCTTTGTTCAACTACACCGGCCAGCAATTGATACCTTTACACATAAAAAGAGCATGTTGTACGAGAAAATCACCAAACCACAACTTTGAGAAGTTAATTAACTGGGTGCTTTATGTGACATATTATTCAAGCAATTAATAATCTATTCAATTTTGCTTACCTACACTCTCACAGTTCAATTTTGTTCATGATTACCAGCAATTAGATAACAAGAGATTTAGAGGTAGATTCACAAACCTTTGGACACATCGACTCCTCCAAATGGACTTCCAAACTAACCCTAAAAAAAGAAGAATTAGAGAAAAATTAGTTCCAAAATCTTAATATTTACTGACAGAGAATAAACAGAAACCTAAAATCTTGTGTCATCTCAAACATATATCAAAACCCAATAACCATATTTCAAACAAACAGAATCACAAAACCAATTTTCCTCAAACACTACCACTAAACACAGTAGATTCAGAGGTTCACAAAATTGGCTCAAATCATACAAAGAACAAACATAAAAATCAATCGATGATGCATAAGAAAAAGAAAACAAACTTACAAAATCACAAAATAAAATACTACTCAGACAAGGAGATTCAGAGGTAAATTCAACAATTCTTCCATATGAACTTCCAAAACTCACCCCAAAAAACTGATATAGAAGTAGATAAAAAAAACCCAAAACCATTTCTAAAACAAACTGAAACCCTAAAATTAAAACCCAAAACCATTTTTCATGAAACCCAAGTACCAGAAAATGATAATATGAAATGAAACAATGAAACGGATATTCAAAATTAATACTAAACTGAAACTGACCAGATTAAGAGATGCAGCGAATGCGAGCAATAGATGTGAAAGATTGACAGAGAGAAACAAACCCTGAGTTTCCAGAAAAATTTAGAATCTGGTTTGGAGACCAGATAATATAGAAAATATAAAAGAGAATGAGGGAAATTTCCTTAATTTTTGAAACCATTCTAAAATTGAAGCGGGTGAAGAAATTTGGTGAATTTTTGGAGCGGAAGAAGAAATGGGAAGGGAAAAAAAATTGGGGATCTTGCTTTTTCTCGAACTTGTTAAGTTTTGGATGAGGTAAAGAAACAGATGTGGTTAAAACTTTAGCCACGTTAATAACTTGATCACCGTTTATCTTTATTACCCCTAATCGATGGTCAATAGTCCTTTTCTTTCCTCATACGGATCCAACGAAATGGAGGGTTAAAAATCAAGTTATTTTCTTCATACGGATCGCACAATTGACGGTTCAAAATTAGTCACAATTTCAGAGAACAGGTTTCGAGTCACTTATCAATTTCTGAGACACGAATCCGATTTTGATATAAACTTCGGATATTTCGTTGGCTAACAAGATAAACTTATATCTTAAGGACGTTATCAGATTTAGATGCACTGGTCTAAACCAAATAGTAGGTTTTGGATAACAAGGTCAATCTACTTTCGATTCGGGAGTTGATTTTAAAACGAGATTGAGGAAATAGAAGTAAGTGCACAAAATCGGAAGATTTCGAGGCACTAATCAATTTCTGAGACACGAATCTGATGCTGTTATAAACTTCAGATATTTTGTTGGAAGAGAACACAAACTTGTGTCTTAAGGACGATCGTTAGCGCACTTGTCTAAAATAATAGAGGTTTCGGATAACAAGGTCAATCTAATTTCGATTCGGGAATTCCTTTTAAAACAAGATTGAGGAAATAAGTAAGTGCACAAAATCGGGAGTTCCTCATCAGTTTCAAAGAAACAAATCCGATTTTCTTATAAGCTTCGGATATTTCGTTGGATAACAACACAAACTTGTGTCTTGAAGACATTATCAGATTGAGATGCACTTGTCTAAACCAAATAGTAGGTTTCGTATTACAAGGTCGATCTAATTTATAATCGGAAATCCATTTTTAAAACGAGACCAATTCACGAACAGATGATTTAGGTATGCATACCGGGTATGTGTACCCAAAGTCGTTGAACCATAGAGCTAGGCCGGTATGCGTTCCACTATCTGGAGCCAATACGATGTACTCGTGCATTCATTTTTATTATAACTTTCGATAAGACAAAATTCTAAATAATATATATAAATTAGATTAAATTTGGATATTGTTATCGAGCTCCAACTGTATATAAATCCGAAGAATATATAAGATTGAATTAGTAAAATGAGAAATGAATTCACAAATTTTAAATCCCACTAATTACGATGGATTAAGGGTTCCGGTAAACATTCCAACTTAGTGAAAGAGATCATTAAGATACAATGACAAAAATTAGTAGGTTTACAACTCTGATATAGATTTTGACTTCGTGGGAGAGGATATTAATAAAAGGGTGAGTTTTCGAGAATGAATTGATAATTAATGAGATTCTGACATTTGAGTTTGAACACTCGTTTGAAAATATATTTTTGACCTACATCGAATTAATTATTATTCTGACAAATAATAAAATCCGAGTTCCCAAGAATGAATTGATAACTAACGAGGTTCCAATATTAGAAATTAGCGCACTCGTCTGAAGATGTATTTTTGACCTACAACGAAACAAATATTTCTCTGGAAAATGATGAATACCAGATTTTCAAGAATAAACTTATTAGAAACGAGACTCTGACATTAAATCAAAATAGAACAGTCAGCTGAAGATGTAATTTTGACTTACGGCGAAGTAATGAGATTTTAACATGAGATCATCCAGAGATATATTTTTGTCTTACAATAAACTAAGAATAATGTTGTTATATAATAAGGATTCTATTTTGGAAACTCATACATTAGATTGAGACTCAGACATTAGGTCGAGAATGAACTAAAAAGTATGTGTACCAAGCCAATTCGTGAACTCTACCAAGGTATGCGTACTGGTACGTGTACTTTAAGGCGGTTTTTGAACGAGCCTCGGACATTAGATCGAGAATGAACTAAGAAGTATGTGTACCAAGCCAATTCGTGAACTCTACCAAGGTATGCGTACCGGTACGTACTTTAAGGCAGTTTCTTACCAACAAGACTCAGACATTAGATCGAGAATGAGTTTATTACGAACGAGACTCGGACATTAGATCGATAATGAACTAAGAAGTATGTGTACCAAACCAATTCGTGAACTCTACCAAGGTATGCATACCGTTACGTGTACTTTAAGGAAGTTTCTGAACTCAGGCACTTTAGCATGCATATCCGTTATGCTTACTGGGTATGCGTACCACTGATCCGGAGCCAATACACTTGAGTCAGTATGCGTACTAGGTATGCATACCGTACCATCTTGTATCCAGATTTTCAGAAGTTCTATATCTCTCTTTCAATCGATTTGAAACATTCTCAAATGACATCATTTCATCGCTCCGGCTATTCTAAAATGATCAATCTTGAATCATTACTTAGTTAATAAACAATAAATTGTTCTTAAACTAAATTCATCAAGTATATGAATGACTATCACTTTGTAGGTTTAGAGTTCCGACTTAACAGAAGAGGTCATTCAAGATAATATGAACAATATTCTTGACCTATATTGAACTAACGATTATTCGAGAAAATATTAAAGGTCGGTTACCGAAAACGAATTGATAATAATCAAGACTCTTAACATTAGAAATTTGGACATTCAGACATAAAATTTATTTTTGACCTACAATGAACTAAAGACCCGAAAAATCCTCTTCCTCACCTTAATCAATTTATAAACCAAATAGTAGGTTTCGGATAACATGGTCGGTCAAATTTATAATTGTGAATCCATTCGTAAAACGAGATTGAGAAAATAGAAGTAAGTGCACAAAATCGGTAAATTTCTAGTCATTATAATCAATTTCTAAACCAAATAGAAGGTTTCGGTTAACAAGGTCGGTCAAATTTATAATTGTGAATCCATTTGTAAAACGAGATTGTGAAAATAAAAGTGCACAAAATTATAAATGGGTGGACCTGGCGTGAATCGAACACGCATCTTCTGACTTGAAGTCATACGTGCTACCATTGCACCACAAGTTCATAAGTAACGCGAACCACGTAAAGTCACAAGATTTATATGATTAGCTAGCGAAAGTGTCAATACCTTTGCAGTGGTGGTAGTTTGTGGTTGCAACACAATAAATATGAAAACATAGAATAAAGAACGTTGCAAAGGTGAATCTCCATGCTGATCCTCATGTTGTTGCATTTGTGTTTAAATTGTACTAGGAATATAGTGACCATTTGTATTTCCTATTAGATATAAGCCATACCTTTTCAACCAACCACGCAATGAAGTTTGCTTGTTTTTCTACCCCGTCCATTCTGACCTTTCTTACCAGTAGAATTTTAAATGGATATGCATAACTCCCTACAAATAACATTCAAAAATCATTTTATTTACTTCCCATGAGTAAATTTGAAGAAAAATATATTCTGCAATAAGTACATACCTCTAATTGGCGTTAGTCAGGGAGGTTGAATCGAATGAGTACCCACCCACTTCTTTGTACAAATTATACTGGTTAGGTCACGTTCTTATCTTTAGTTCAGCGGCTGAAGGCAACAAGTAAATTATAAACATAAAACATGTTAAGAAATTGAGATGGTGGTGATTATATACTAGCCTTAATCAGAAAAAAAAAACAACAACTCTAGGATATCACACATTTTCTGTGTGCGCCGAGAATACATTTTGCATGACCAAAGCTTGTGTTCGCCGGACCTATGGACAGTTCTACCATGCTCAACTTACTTATGCACGTCACCACAGTTAATCCAAATTACCAGTGCAACACACTACTACACTGGACCTATACATCTAAAAGGAAATTACTGAAACTTTCTATGCTCAAATAAGTAGTATGTGTATTTACTAAAGAGAATTATTCTTGCCTTAAAAAAACAATCCCTTACAGAAACACAACCCAATTCTGAATTTAGGATAAATTTCATTTTGCAATTCTAATGAATCTTCAGATAGGGACCGTACAACCTTTCCAAACCATTTTCTTTATTTAACAAGAGACTTACACAAAACATGCTTCACATTTTAATGGAAGAATAAACCATTAAAATTTATCACGAATCACAATTATTTGATTAATTTCACAATTGCACTAGGGAAATATAAAAACATAACCACCCAAGCAGAAAAAACTAAGAAAATGATAATCACAATCAGAAACTCCCAATTTGAACACTATTATAAAAATTCCGCATTGTTTAAACCCTAGGTTCATAATTGAAGAACTATAATAAGTAATCGAAGATCTAGAAGAAGAGAAACAATACCATCAACGATAACGAACAAATTTCACCGGAAATAAATCCCCATCATCGTTATTATTTCTCTTCAAACTCCTCTGAAATTGAAAACAAAGAGGAATGAGGATGGGTTTTTCTTCAAATGGAGCTTGATTCGAATCGATCGAGTTTCTCTTTTGATTTTGATTTTGAGGAAGAAGTCTACTGCGTACAGAATGAGACCGAAAATTCAAGTCTATGGGGTTTGGTGCATTTCTTCTATCAAGGGACTTGTGAAGCTTTTACCGAAATCCCAATCGGGTTTAGTTCCGTCAACGTTGTGAGGAAATACGGAACTCAAATTTTTGTTCCAACAACATTAGTTCCGGGTTTAAATTATTCTACGGTTCTAACACTATTTATTTGGTTCCAAACAAAATATTTATTAAAACTTGAAACTCTATTTTGCATTTTCTAAATTCCAAAATTAATCATTGTGTTAGCTATGCCAAAGTGTGTTACTTATAAAAATGATTATAAACATAGGGTTCATTTAGTATACATCCAATTTTGGGTAGAAATAGTTCTAATAGTTATTTAGTACAAAGTGTGTTAGATATGAATAACTAATAATCTCACACTTTGAATAGTTATTTAGTTTTTATGAATTAATTCCTAATTATGGTAACTATTTTCTAATTTGCTAACCCTTTATAAGGGTTACTAGAATTATAATGGATCATTTGAGTTACTAAAATAAAATGAGTTAGGAAATCGATTGTTAGGAAAACCTAGATTTGGTGTAGTGATACTATTATTATTACAGGTAAGATTAAAACCTCGATAACCACATCGTTTGCCTTGACGACCTTTAAATCTGAAAGGATATAAGATACTAGGCTCAAATTTGCTACACCGATTATTTGAACAATTTTCAACACTCGCAATTATGAAATATGGAAAACAAATGAAACAGAATAAGAAGAAAGGAAATATGATTATTGAAGCACCCATTTAGTATGTTTGGCAGTAAATACGGGTACAATATTTTCTTGCTTTCCCACCTCAGCTGTACAGAAACTTCAAGAATAATCCTCTTATATATCAGGAAAGTTTGAAGAAATTTAGAGTCCAATGTTCAATCATTGATTTCTTCACAGTTGAATTGTATATTATTAGCATTTGAATGTGACCTTGCAGTTACAATTATATCAAGCAAACATATCCATACTTTGAAGTCTTCAAAATGGAATTTTTCTTCTTCCCTGTCTGACTATGTCAACATGATGAGAGGCAACAGTCTTTTATAGGGACGGGAGAATTACTGCAAAGACGACCAAACTGAAGAAATATGCACAATAATTTGTTTCCTCTATTACACTTTTCAATTAATAATAATGAACAATATGCGACACTTTAAAGATTTATTTATTTACAATTTTACTCTTATTACTTATCTTCCTCCTTAAAGGCCTAGACAAATAAAACTCTCACATTAAACGGTGATGAAACCCTCGCTTCCTATTGACCTAGAAAGGCCTTTTCTAATGCAGAAGCTATGGTGAGGACACTTGGCATAACTCTATTGGTTGTAATAATTAGAATTTGGTTACAATTTGGATACATTAATATACTTAACTGTCCGTTAGTAACGGTGTTAAAAAAAGTGGGTAAACAATACTTATGTTAGAATTTAAGCTTGAATTAATTAGTTACACGGTGTTTACACCTATACTTAATTGTACTTTAATAAAGGTGTACAAAACTAACTTCCAAACCGTTAATTAAATTAAGAAAAAAAAAGATTAGAAAAAAACGTGAAACTCTTAAAAAGAAAATCCTTACACACCTACAATGGAAATCGGTTGAAATCAGGAAATCGTGACAAAAAAGGAATTATCCTTTCTTTAATAAGAGTACTTAACGTCTGTAATATAAACAAACTGTTAGTACATAGATTAAGAACAACAGTAGTGTGCCTGTGCCTTAGCATAAAGAATTTGACATAATAAAAGGTACTCACGTATGTTTGAAGGAATATACAATTAGTTAAATTAGTTGATACATGATCTTGGTCGGACCATTAGCCCATAATTAATTGATTTGTGGGCATAATAGTATGATCTTAGCTATGTTTTCATGGGATAGTAAACATGGCGAGCAAACATATGTACATATGCGACACTATACTTGGCTTTACTTTGCACATGCACGTCACAACGTGATTAAGTGATTCGTAGTTGGTCCGTTTTTGATAGTTAAAAATAATATATATAGATAAATACGATGCCTCCCCACACTAAATTTTTGTATATAGATTATTGCCTTTTTCTTTTTGTTTTTTTGTATAAAAAAAAGAAGTCATATTCAGAAGTATACGAATGTATAGAGTTTCTACCATAGGTAGAAGGAAAAAGAAAAACAATAAATTACATGCAAATAGAGTCCTAGGTATTTAGGCATAATTTGAGAAATCCAAGAGAGCATGGTGTCATGTTACAGCTGCCCAAGATATAGAACTGAATAGATTATTGCCTTTGTCCTCCAGCCGGTTCATTCTTTGGCCGAAATAGGTCTTTTTTGAGTTATGTAAAACGAACGTTTTGGTGAGGACACTTGGCAATGTATGATTGGTTTAAAAAGAATAGGAAAAAGATTAAAAAAATGAAACCAAATTCAATTTGGAAATTCATGAAGTGACAATATTTATGTGAGGACACTTGGCAACGTATGATTGGTTCAAAAATTACAAACTTAAAAGGAAACCATAACGTGTTTCCAAATTAATATATAAAGGGGAAAAAATGCACATATATTTTCTACGAAAATAAAAAGAATAAATAAATAAAATCCACACATATCCTCCACCTATATAATGTATTTGCCCCACCACACCAAATCCAAAGATACATCTCCACGGGGAGGGGCAAAGCCCAGCGCAGACCAAATAAAAAATGCATTTCCACGGGCACGCTAATTCAGAAATTCATCGCCACGGGGCGGGGCGAAGCCCCGTGCTCGCCAAATCATAAATGCATCCCCACGGCGCGATGCCCCTCGTACACTAACTCAAAAATACATCGTCACGGGGCGTGAGTCGCGTGACGACGCCCCGCGCTAGCCAAACAAAAAATACATCGTCACGGGGAGGGAAGAAACCCCGTGCACACAAAGTTAAAAAAAAAGTATGCCCGGTGCGTAGCACGGGCACAAATCTAGTTAGTAACTTACTTAGAGTTACTGTCATACAGAACCGTTCGATTACTTTTTTTCTAGCTCGGTTCATCAACGTATCCTCCTTCTTTTTGTTGTTAATTTTTCTTTTTCTTTGTCCTCGATTTGTTCTTATTTTTCTGAGAGGAAAGATCGACAAATGCGTGTTTCTTAAAGAGACCTCCCCAATATGTAGTACGAACCATTTCAACAAATAATGGCAATTGCAACCATGCAAAGAGGGCCAATGGACAACAACCAAACAAGGTTATTGGAATTAAGGCCTCCGAAAATTTGCTTCCAACGACTATAAGCAGTGATGCGCCGAAAGCTACCAATATAGCCACCATAGATATAAAGAGAGTTGCAAGACCGAATATTAACTTTTGTGGTAGAGACTTTAGAAAATCTCCTTCAGAAAATCTCGAAGTATATATTGCTAAGAACATGAGCACGGATGTAATCGAAGAAAATAGAGCCAAGGCATCCGAAACTGCAAACACGGTGAATGAGGACTGTCCCAAAAAAATTGGGGTGCCGTTCATAGCGTTATTACTATCACTGATGTTACCTCCTGGAACAGTGAAAGCAGCTGCAAATGCTACAGTTGCGATTAAGGCACCAACTATCATGCACGATCCAGATGTATCTTTCAACCAATCTCGTCCTTCTTTCACTAATTCCTTGTGCGCCTCGGTAAATATAAATTTAGCTGTATCTCCATTTTCATTTCTTGTGTACCGATCACTTTCACGTAAGATACTTTTTATCCCCTGCATAATATGAAATTTTGGAGAGATAATTAATCAGAAAAAGTTGTTACTTGTTACTATGAAATGAAATTATGACCCTTACCTTATACCACTGCATTTCTCGTTGCATTTGGAGCGCTGCACCTGAGACTAGACTGAGTTGAGCTAGAGGCGCTAGCTTGGCAGCGCAATGCAAAATGGTATTGTTGTCCACATCTCTTTTAGAAACTAGATAATTCTTATCTCCTAGTCTGTCAGCGGTTTCACATATGAAAGTGACTATCATTTCCTTCCGTTCTGTAATAGCCATTTGTAACATGTTTTCTACTGGTATCTTATAAAAAATGAGATTATTATTCTTTTCGAGACACTCCGCTACAAATTCTATGATCCCATGCTTTATAGCTTTCTTCATGATGTTTGGATTATTCCTCAAAAAGTTTAATAATGTAGTTGACTTGCAGATATCTACTATTATTTGCTTAATCAATGCATTTGCTTGTTGGTGCACCAGCTTCTGTTTATATAGATGTTCGATGCCAATCGCTAAAATAAGAGTAAAACGAAGCTTCCATCAATATAAAAAAACCCTTGTCATTTAAGGTCTAAGTAAAATAAAAATGTCCCGTTGTCTTCGATCTTTGATTAATCAAGCACTTACAAAAGTTAAAGTCGAAAGTAATGTAATATCACAAGGAAAATACCGCGTGTTAAGTAGGGTATAACGAGTCCTTTATAAGTAGTTGATGAGGGGACTTTTAAGCTTTCTTCTATTTTGTTGGAATCTAAGTTTTCTGGCGGCGCAGGGTTCTCTTCGTCTCTAATGGTGCATTTGGCTGGTTCCACTGATTGGATACATGTAGTTTTCATATCCACTTGAATTACTGCACATTTACAGTTAGATTAATTTTATATATGAACAAAAGCATTTAGATAAATAACAGATGATGACTCAAGTAAGTTAACGAAAAAAAAACATCAATTACTAAAAATGAAAATTACACGAATAAATGAGTTTGTGCCACCATGTCAGCTTAGCGCCACTTTGGAATGCAAAGGGCCTTCGAACCATCATCTCCAATCCGCACATACCAAATCTGTTTGATTTCGTCGTAGCCAGTGTCGGAAACTTCATGACTAGGCAGAGTGCTATATCTACGTACGAAAACATATACAACGAATTAACTTGTCATATAAGCAACATGTACGTACGAATGGAATAGTAACACTAGTTAGTTTTGCCAACCCACCGTAGAAATAGGCCTGAATTAATTCGCATAAAGTAGAAGCACCCTCAACTCCCGAGAATGGATTCCCGTCTACTACGTCTTTAGTTACAGAGTAAAGATACTCAACTACCTCCTTCTGGTAATTTGAAACATTTTGAAGAGCTATATCGAGTGGTGTAAATCCTCTTTTATCACGTAGCAGAGGCAACCTCGGATTCTTAGCTATCAATAATACAACAGCTTCGAAATTTCCATCCTGGGCAGCGTAATGAAGTGCTGTGTAATTATATACCCCAGCTCTGTATTCGAGAAATTCTGGTGACATCAGTTTCACAATCTCCTCAATAAGCTTCGTCCCTCTCTTGTCGAATATAGCTATATGTAATACTGTATGTGATCTATGTGTTACTCCTTGGTTGACAACTTCAGGATTGTTTTTAAGAAACTCGATCGTCTTTTCGCAGTCACCAGCATGCAATAAGTCATTTCTATCAGGGTAATATTCCGCTTTGCGAATTACTTCCTCTTCGTAACACAACAGCCAGAAACAAAATAAAAATAAAAAACGATTAGTAACTTAACTAAAAAGAAATATAAAAATTCCAAATATGATCATTTGATGAAAAAGACTCTGGTAATTATCCAAACATAGCTTACCGACTTTTGGTGGCTGATTTTCTTTCCCATCAGTGCCATCACCACCAGGTTCCTTTGTGATCTCTTCAGAATCATCACTAATGTTTTTCCCAGTATCTGGTTCTACATGAGACATATTTAGAAACTTAAACTCGACCAGATTTTGAAAACGTTATCATGCCAAATCATGAATATACATACATGTGAATTTCATTTGACATTAATTTGATCTTTACATTTTCAGATCAATAATTTGCCAATTTTTGAGATATAACCTAGGTTTACTTCCTCCAATTTAACGAGTATGAAATCACAGAACGAATGGTAAATTATACCTGTTTGTTTATTACTAGCAATGTCGATTCTTCTTAATACCTCTAGCATTTGATTTTGAGTATTTGCTTGTTTTGCTTGAGCTTCTGCTTGTGTTGCTTGAGCTTCTGCTTGTTTAGCTTGAGATTGAACGAGTACTTTAAGTAACTCTTTAATCTCTGTCATTTCTTCGTTTGGTCGATTATCACCTATTTCTTTAGCAGACATTGCGATGGAAGAGGTTTTTAAGATGGGGGATATAGAGGAGAAGTTTTATAGATAAAAGAGAGGAGATGGAGTGACTATATATCATGTGTGCAAAGAGTAACAATCATGGATTCCATAAATGACAAGTTTCGTATTAAGTCATTGATATCATTACGCAAAAAATTTACCATTATAGCACAGTGATCGGCGGAATTTATTTTTATACTCGACAGATACTTCATAAACTACTATGGTGAGTCCATTAGAATACGGGCATCCAACTCAAAACCAATTGGCTTTGGAGAGGCCTTAAGGATTATCTAGGATCTTGTGATAATATGGGATCATTTTACTTGTGACGCGGAGTAAAGGCGCGGTCAAATGACTCACCATATGCGATACCATGTTAGAATATGCATCCAACTCAAAACCCATTGGCAATGAGTGGAGAGCCCTTCAGGATTATAAACCGTAGGATCTTAGATTGCCCAGATAATATGGGACTAATAATCTCAACATTACCATTAATGTCAAATCTTTAAGGATTGATAAATGAAAAGAAGAAACATTTGGGAGACAATGAAGTGAGCATCAAGTGTCCTTTTTCTTTATTGATTCTTTTCTTCTCAGGAGAGAATGATTGGAAAAAAAAAATACTTTGATTAATTCATAAGATATATTGAACATACTTTTGAGTTGCAGTATGAGCTAAACACAATGTAAATTTGTAAATAGTGGTTTAGCAAAAAAAAATAAAGAAGTTGCTCAAATCTATGAGTATGGCGCTAAAATAAGTCTGAGGTGTATCAATGACCTAACAGACATTTAAAAATAATTAGTACCTAAAAGAGAAGATTTCGTGTTCTACCGAGTCATAACAGTAGTCGAGAGTTTTAACATTCTCTTCACAATAGTATGATTACGAAGAAAGGAAGTATGATTATTGAAGCACCCATTTAGTAAATTGGTAGTAAATACGTACAGGTATGTTTTCTTGGTGTTTGTTTCATGAGTAAAATTGTCATATATTGGGCCAAATTTCTGCTCGGACCACCATTCGGCTGTCATCTAAGTCTTCCATCTAGACAAACAACACAGTCTACGACTCTACTGATCAGCCCACTCTGCCATAAAGTCAACCCTGGGTCAACTGTTCAAGTCAACCCTCGGTCAATGGTCAAAGTCTACATCAAGTGATCGAAATCTAGTTTGTCATACCTGGTCCGCCGGTCCATTTTGTCCGGCTTACCCCTATGATCCAGTTTTCTAGCCATGATGTCGCCCAGTTTGCAATCCAGTGTTCTAGTCATGTTGCCAATTAGTTTACTGTCCAGTTTTCATCCATGCTGCCATGTATGTTTATAACAAGATCTATCTCACAAATTCAAATATATAAATAGAGAGGATCTTAACACTAGTGGAAAACAACCGATTTAAGATAGTCCTATAGTGTCGTTCTAACGAGTTAAACGACACTTTCAGACTGCTGCTGAAAGTGCCATAGTTTTAGTGTCTTTTTCTGGAACGACACTTTCAAGTTGCCTCTAAATTATGATACTTTCAAGATGTCGCTAAGAACGACACCTGGATTACGTCGTTTATTTAATTTAAAAAAATACAATTCAGATTTGCTGAAATCAGTCAGCCAAATCTGACTGGGCTGAAATAATTCTGATACAGACTCAAATTACACTAAATTGAAACTCAAATGACAATGCAAATGAAAATTCAAATTCATATGAAATACAAATATGAATTCATTTCATACCAAATACCTATTCCATTCATAAACTGTAAATTTAGTTCAAAATAATACAAAAAGGATTCATGTCCTAAAGAGACGTGCTACAAGTCCTAAAGAAAATAACTAAATCAATTTACAGGGATTATATAATCAATTTCAACGATTATGACATGGGAACCAGCTTCCATGGTCGCAAATGACACAGAACTTGCAGAACTTTAAACTCTACTGGTCAAGGTAGGCAGTAGCATGGTACTTGCCTAAATGCAACAACTTGCAACCATCTGGTACAAAGTAACACCAATGCAGCAGCAAACATGAGCATTAATTCACAAGCATCAGATCTTGCACCCTTCAACAATTCACAATCATAGTAGCCGATGATTTTGCATCCTTCAATGATCTTCGGTCATATGCGGCAACAGATTTCTGAATAGCTTCAGTTACTTCTTTATTCTGCATAACATTAAGAAAAAAAATCATCAATAGAAGAATCATTATAATGGAGGAACGTGAAGCTATTTTGTGCCACGAGTTACTATCTAGGTTTAAGACAAATCATCAATAGAAGAATCATTATAATGGAGGAACGTGAAGCTATTTTGTGTCATGAGTTACGATATGGGTTTAAGACTCGCAGTCTCACACATCAAGACAGTTAAAAGCTTCACTCTTAACTGACAAAAGCACATTAAGTACTATTTTTTCCCAACTGGAGAAGTATGGAAAACTCAAAGCCTCGCGTGAATAAAGGAAGCATGCAAAACTTCTAAATTAGTTCGCTTAACTAGTAATTTTACCTGTTGGTTACCCAAATAAGTTGCACAAATTAGGTTATAATTCTGAAGAACATAAATCTAACATCTTAGGTTAGTTCGCTTAACTCACTTATGAAAGTGTCAAGATCCATCATGTACATGAGTCCTCCACTTAAGGCCCAAAGACCATAGATTTTGAACGAGACAACAGTCGCATCAATGAACCAACATCGACAAAAGACGCAACTATCTCAACTTTCAGTCCCAAAGTCCTGCATCATTTCCAGAAACAAATGACAAGCATGAAACTCAAGTTAGACGTTAAATAATTCTACATGGTGAGAACATCATGAAAATGATCTCATCACATCTAAAGTTGACAAAAAAAAAAGTTTCAAATATCAACTTTAAACCAACAAGCATTGACATAAGCTTGAGGATGCTATAGGACTAGATTCTCACAAGAATCCTATGGAGCCTTGGATCGTCTCAAAGTGGACCTAAATAGGTCAAGAGACAAGTTTATAAACTTGAATGAATGTCTAAAGAATTCAACACATGAGAAGACAAGGAACCAACTACTTACCGTACTCAACACATAGCAAATACCATCACCATCTGAATAACCATAAATTACGAAAACAACAAGGAGTAGTACTACTTCAACCCTAAAAACCAGGAAATTCAGGATCAGAAAAATAAATGTACCGAAATAGTAGTGTAAAATAGATCTAAATATTTAAAGGAAGTTACAGGATGAATTAGACTTACATAGAACTTTACACAATTTAGGAAGATAAGAATTGAGCATTACCCTGTTGGTCCATGTATGCACAAAAATTGATAAGCTTGCACTCCATTGGTCCTGGATGGAAGTACAGAAAATGGCTCATATTAAGAGATTCATGATCAACTAATCAACCTAAACAAATCTAAATAAAATGATATATGGTGTATGGTTGTAAAAATACAACATATCACGAAGAAAAAAAAAATCCTGCAAGTTGTACCTTAAGAAGATCCTGCAGAAACACACGCAAAGCACTCGCAATGCTACATAAAAGAAACAAGGAAAAAAAAACATCAGAAAAATAGAAACACTTCAAGAGCTAGAAAAAAAAGCTAAATAGAAGAGCACATAGATAGAACTGGAATAGCCTTCCTTTGGATTGGAGTTATCTCTTTAAAATGAGGTAATAACAAAATATTGAGATATTAGCTCAACTATGTCCAAGTCAAAAGTGCTTACAAAACAGTAAGTACCTGCATAAGACTAACAACAAATGGAACTTTACCGGTTAGTCTGTAAACTTGTATAGAAAGCCTGCCGTGTAAATAAATCAATTCACAAAAGGTCAGCCAAAGCACTAAGCTCTACACAAGTAAAGCATATAACGCAGGAGAACCAACCAATTAATAGTATGACTCATCATAAATCCATTGATGTAAACCTCAAAGCGTGAAAGATATTCCTAACTAAAGAAAAACAAGGATGTCTGGGAGAACTAAGTGCATGAGATGCCTAAATTACAAAGAAGTTCAAGTAATTCAGATCATGATCCAGTAAACAGCTCATTTAGTTAAAGAGTCAATAAATCATATAAAGTCAAATAAAACTCACCTGGAACTAATTACATGCCAACTTCTTCTTAAGAATAAAACAATAAAAAAGAACATTACTAAAAACCATTAAAACAACCTGATTGAACCTCAATCCTACACCTTTATTAATAAATCCCATTCGAGAAAACAACACTAAGCCTAAGAACAATACACAAAACAACCCATTACACCCCATTACAAATTCATAGTAATATATAACTATGTAAGGTATCTCAAAGTTCTAAGGTCTCCCAAACCCAACTCTTTGCAGGCAACCACTATAAAGAACAACCCAACTCAGTAAAACTGAAGGGGAATCACTACTCTCAATGCACAATTCAGTGAAATTGAGTAATAAAATAATTCGAAGGATGAGAGACATTATACCTAGAAACACCATTACTCAATGCACAACTCACTTCTCCCGGTAAACAAATTAAGTGAATTCCGCATTTGATTTATCAGCTTTGGGAAGGAAATGAGATTATGCATCATAACCATCGGAACCACTCTTTGAAGAACGACCAGAATCTGAATCTACAATTAACATCAAATACATCACAACTTGAACAATAAATAATTGCAGAACAAAAGTGATACAAGAAAAACAAAATTATAAAACCCATATCACTATCAGAAGATGAATCACAATTGTCGGAACTACCAGAACCACCACTAGTTTTGTCACTAGCATAACCCGGATCTTTCTCAATCTCCATTGGAGGGGAATTACTAGTAGGAATATCCTCACAAATGTCAGCATCTTATTAATTTTACGAATAAAGTATTTTACTTTGGAAAACATAAAATAAATGGGCTAACACAGTACAACACGACACAATTATTTTTCTGGCACAACACGAATGAACTCTGATTTTTATGGATTTTTTTTTTTTTTACGAATGAAGATGATGCTAATGCATTTCATTTTACGAATGAACTCTGATTTTTATGGATTTTTTTTTGTTCATGTAAAAAATGAACTCTGTTTTTAGATCTTGAATTGTTAGGTGTTCATCTTAAAGAATGAACCCAATTATAAGTTTGAATTAGTTAGTTTTTGATAGGTGTTCATTTTTTCGAATGAACTCTCTGTTAGGTGTTTATTTCAAGAATGAACTCTGTTTCCATACAGGTTTTATCAGGTGTTCATTTGAAAAAATGAACTCTGTTTTTTTGTCATAATAATGAAGTTTTGTGTTGTGTTCATTTTACAGAATGAACTCTGTTTTATGTGATTTAGTTTGGTTTTATCAGGAGTTCATCAGCCAGAATGAACTGCTACAAAAAATAAGTAAACATAATTTTTTAGGTTTTATTAGGTGTTCATTTGAAGGAATGAACACTGGAGTTCATCAGACAGAATGAACTCCGTACAAAAAATAAGTAGGAAATTTAGTTTGGTTTTGTTAGGAGTTCATATGAAGGAATGAACTCTGGAGTTCATCAGATGGAATGAACTACTACAAAAAATAAGTAGGAATTAACACGGCAGGGTACTTTGGTCCATTTAATAAATCTACGGTTAATTAGTGTTTGGGTCGTGAATTTTAGTACCATTTAATATTTGGGTCCTAAGTTTGTCCATTATAATGTTTGGGTCGTCGACTCCGTTAGTCAACTAACGTTTTTGGTCCAACTGTTAGTTATGGTTAACTGTAGTTTGTTAAATCTTAATTAACCGAGCTTCCTGATCATCATCATCGTCATTCTTCAAAAGAAAATAAAAAAAGATCATCTATTCAGACAATACTCAAAGAAACCATTTTCAATTAATCCTTAGATTTGTGTTTCTCAAGTAATATTTGCTTACAGACTTTTACACTGACCCACAATCTCGGGTAGAATTTCTTACTACAGAGAGGATATGGAGAGAAAAATAGACTAGAGAGTAACATAACAGGGATACGATGTGATAATCTATTAGCCAAAGGATACCCACCATAACAGGGATATGGAAGAGGTGGTGGCTGTCATGAATGGGTCCTCTCTGTGGAGTTTTCTCGAATAGTTGGGCGGCGTTATACTGCTGATGAAGAGATTGTTTGCTGCTGATGTATTGACCCCCTTTATTGCTTAATTCGTCCCTGCAAATTCAGACTCCAAGTCAGACTCCGTTTCAGTGTAGTAGTTTTAGTTATAATTCAAATGCTTAAGTAGAAAAAAAGATGAAGTACATGTATAGATCTATATTCACTCTAAAAATTAGATGTCTGATGTACAAACTTTTGAGTATAGATTCGAAATAGAGGGAAAGAAAGAATAAATTCCTTTGTAAGGTTGAGGTCCGTCTAACTGAACCTTTGAAGAGGTTCTTTAAACGTTTTTTAATCAGTAAACTAACCGAAATTGATGGCAATAACAGTTTGACCACTTCACCGGATTGACTGACAGGGTCAACGACTCAAACACTATAACGGACAAACTTAGGACTCAAACACTAATAGATACCAAAATCTACGACCCAAACACTAATTAGCTCTATTTTTAAATAATTATGGACCAAATGGAAAACCTGATTTCTGAAATGACCAAACTGACTTGGGACCACCTAAAAAAAGGACCAAACGATATTTTTCCCTTTGTATCGGCCTTTCAATCTAGAAGTTTAATTTCGTGGATAACAACTATAAAAGGTCAAATTGATTGACTAAGTCCTATGGGTTATCAATAATAAAAGTGTAGGCTTTATTTAAGAAAAACCTAAATTTTTAGGTTTTAATTCTATTTCGACGCTTCCGCCTTGCATCATGAACATTAAAGGTTTGGGAAAATTAGGGGGAGACCCAAAAAAAAAAATGTTATCATTGTCAAGCCCACAATTAATTTTAGCTACCGTGACACCCATAATTATTTTTGTGACACCCATAATTATATGAAATTATCAAAAATGT
The DNA here is from genome assembly GCA_023531295.1 of Papaver armeniacum. Taxonomy (NCBI): domain Eukaryota; kingdom Viridiplantae; phylum Streptophyta; class Magnoliopsida; order Ranunculales; family Papaveraceae; genus Papaver; species Papaver armeniacum. Next base: position 26,489 of record JAJJWW010017417.1, read on the forward strand.
CAGCATGACGGATTAATATCCGCATGACTCCGGTTATGCATCATGGGTATAATTGGCAACGCAACTTGGACATAACATATCTAAAAATCCGCGCCTTGGAATTTTACAAATTTTATATCGTTGGAAATCTTTTTAAGAGAGCTACGCAACGAGTACAAACAAGAATATCAAATTTTTGTTTTTCATGAAAAATCGGAGGTGATCATCATTTTAGGACAAAACTTGATACATAACCATTATGCAGCCACCAAAAACGATGCATAACACATTCTGCAGACGCATAATGAATTATGCAACCATTTTCTCCACTGCATAACAAATTATGCATTTTGATAACAAAGTTATGCATCTATAACAAGTTATGTAACCTTTGTATTAGTGCGTACATAAAAAATTGATGCATAATCTATTTTCTCGATGCATAAAAGATTGTGCAACAATTTTCTCGATGCATAATGCATTATGAAGCCATATTTTCGGATGTATAACAGGTTATGCATCCATTTTCTCCACTGCATAACATGTTATGCAGATATTATTGTACGTGCATGACAAGTTATGCAGTCTTTGTTTTTGTTGGTTTCAATAGTGACAAAAAACGTTGTTGCATAACGTGTTATGCAACCGTTTTCTGGGCTGCACAACAAGTTATGCAAGAAATTTTATAGATGCATAATAGGTTATGCCTCCATTTTCACAACTGCATAACATGTTACGCAAACATTTTTTTAAAACACAGATCTACAATCTCTTTGCCAATTGTGTAGTGACCTCTAGCGAAGTTGTTTGCAGCATCTTCCTTCCCACTAATGAGTTGTTCGGGATGGAAAATTGACGATAAGTTCCAAGATTGAACTTCATCAATAACACAGTCATAACCATCACGGCATCCACCGACCAGTATGTTCTTCTCAACCATTATTGCACCATTATCTCAATGATTCAGATCTTGCAACTTGATTGTAACTCGAACCCAACTGCAGCCTTCAACTCAACCTAAACCGCAAATACCACCAACACCAATTACTACTTCTTTCTCAGCTCATCAGGACTTCATCCATCAACCCAACAACATCACCAGTTTCAGCTGAAGCCATTTGCAGCTGCATACAATCACCAGTACCTCGTTTAGCTCCTACTACCACTAATTCAAACATCTTCCCTCTTTACACAACACCAACACAAGCTAACATTCATCACAACCTGCAATTTTAGTTCAAGAACAAACCCATTCCTTCACTGTCACCATTTTAACCTCCACCAGACTCTCAGTAACACACCGTAATCAATCTTCATATCACTAATCGCATTCAGAATTACCAAAGACAACTTGAATCGCAACAAAGCCTCAACTTGAGCTTCTTCATCCGCTTCTTAATCTAACCCTCATCATTCTCATGAACATCAAAGAAAAACCCTAATCTTCCCTGATTCTTTATGGCAGAAAACCCAATTTCTTCTTCATCCGTTTCCAATCAGTCACCACTACAAACCCATTCTAAAATCATTTGATTTATCCACCAGAACCGTCTTTTAGAAAGCATTTACAATGAAATTACACTCCAATCGAAAATTGGGATCTAAAGCCTAATCGAAGTTCTGATCAACCCATTTGAAAATCAACACCATAACTTCGATGAAAACTCAAATTCAATTCAACAAACATCATTAGGTCTTCAATTCAACTGATCCGATTTATAATTTCTTCTTCGATTCTTCCATCAATTCATCACAAAATCAGAACCAACTCGAGTGATTAAACGAGATCTATTAATGGAGATAGGTAAAGATACCATCACGATTGGAGCAGACAGAGCGGAGCGGGTGCTTGACTTGGGAGGAAGAAGAAAACGAATTCAGAAGTAGTTTTTGTTTAGAAAAGAGCAAAACACAATTTCATGAATTATGGGTTTGGGATTAAATTTTCTGGGTGCGCGCCTGAACTTTTTTGTCGGTGGGTTTCACAGTAGGAAAGTGGGTAAGAATGGGTCTCCCTGTAGTTTCCACTAAAAGGTTTCATCAGTAGCGGAACTACCTTGTGACTTGGGCTGGACCATGATTTTAAGTTTGGCAAAACAAAATCATGCCTAAAACATAGGCTTAAGCCACCCCACAAATTCAATTGATTTTCAAGCCACCCCCAGTTCCGCCACTGGGTTTCATTCTTTCTTTTCTTGTATTCCTGTTGGTAAAATGTTACTCGGTTATATATACAATGTATAGGTTAATACTTTATGATTTTGATAAGCTAATTGTACAATAATTCGAAAGCATTTCCTGGATATTATGTAAACCCTAGTATTATGCAAATTTGATTTCTTCAAAGTCGAAACTGTGAATAAAATACAATGCATGTCTTCAAAACTGAATTTTCTTCAAATTTTCCGCTTTGAGTTTGTCAGGATGAGAGGTAGTCATTTTAAGGGATAGGATATTTCCTGCAGATTGGACACGTTGACTTCAAACGTAGCCAGACATCAATACAATCGGCATGAAAACAATGGTTGCACAAAGGCAAAGTCTTCATGTCTCTTTAGGTCGATATTCAGACAAACATATGGAACAAGTATTAATGTCTGGATTGGGTAGTCGTCCGCTCTCTCCAAGAGCTACCATGGGTAACGATTGTATTGCAGAGCCACCGAGACCGGTGGTGGTGCTGACGTGTTGTAGTCTAGTCTGAACAACTCCTGATGATACATCTTGTGAGGGGCTGTTGGCATCACGGCGGCAGCAGCAGTACATAACCGCGGCAAATAAACGTGGAACTATAATGCCTACGCTGATTAGAAGTTTTGTAGCATCTGCAACAAAAAAAAAAAAAAAAAAACATATGATGGACTTTTTTTTTTATTACGAGTATTATTCATCAGAATTGTCACGAGAGTAACTCCGATACGTCGGAAACAAATATGTACCATCCACAACTAAACCTGAGGTCGAAAAATAGGCTTCTCTTAAATATAACCCACGATATTATTAACCATAACCCATATTAGTTATAACCCACAAAAGAATTTCAAATTATTAACCAAAGCCCAAATCATAGCCCCCAAATTACATTAACTGAGTTTTAAAACTAGTTAGTACTAAGTTGAGTCAGATCGACACTGAACCCATCGTTTTAAACACCCTAAAAAAATTGTCTTCTTCCTCTAACAAAATTAAACCTTAGATTTTTATTGAAAAACCAAATTCTCATCTATTTGGTTTCGTGAATGTGATTCATGTCTGCAATTTTTCATTGGTATGTATATATGTTTATCATTTAATGATTGGGACCAATTGATCATTACGAAGGTTTTGTGATTAGGACCGGTTTAAGATCTTTGTGAAGCTGCACCTCTTCCAAAAGCGAACTATACAGCAGTGGAGTATTAAAAAAAGGAAAAAATATTGTTTGGTCCTTTTTTAGGTGGGCCCATGTCTGTTTAGTCCTTTGGTCAAACGCCTTTACTGTTTGGTCCATAATTATTTAAAAAAATTTAAATAGACAAAAATACCCTTCCGTGTTAATTTTTTTTTTTTTTTTGTAGGAGTTCTTCCGTCTTTAAAAATGTACTTCATTCCAGGAATGAAGTCCATACAAAAAGCTAAAAAAGACTTCATTCCCTTGAATGAAGTCCATACAAAAGCTAAAAAATGACTTCATTCCAGAATGAAGTCCATACAAAAAAAAGCAGACTTCATTCCATAAATGAAGTCCATAAAACATATATAAACCAGGACTCTATTTGGAATGAACACTACAAAAAAAAACCTGAGCATTGGCAACCAAACTAGTTTAGTTGTCTAAAATGATATTTTAGTTGCCAAACAAAAAGGCAATTAATGGTAGTTGCGGAGCTTAAGTTGCCGTATGGGGTGTTTCCAAATGTATTGGCAACTACTAAAAATACCTTGTTGCTATTCACACTTATGGCAACTTGAGTTGTAGTAGCCAGGTACATTATTTGTTAAATGCAATAAATTAGACCCACTAATTTTAATAATTGCCAACTACTTGCCAAACATTTCAACAACAAAACTTTTATAGTTGTCTAGTGGTTGCTCAATATTATAACAACTCAGTTCATAACTTGTTGCGAATTTATTTAGCAATTAATTTGATAGTACCCAAATATATTGATTCAAAATTGCCATAGCTTAAAACAACTAACTTGTAGTTGGCACATCGTTTCCGAATTATTCAACAATCAAGATTTATAGTTGCCATATGGTTCCTGAATCATTCAGCAACTAATACCCTGTGTAATTGCGGAATGTTTTACCCAGTTGAGCAAACTAGCACTAATTACAAAGTTATATGGCGCTTGCACCAATGAATTTTCGTCGGTTGCAGTGCAAACTAGCACTAATTACAAAGTTAATTGTCAAACGAATTTCGGGTATTCCCGTGCCAGGTGTTGGAACTACAAAATTTCATTCACCAATGCAAATTTCTTGTTTTTCGATGCCAAATGTTGGGACTGCAACTGTATTCCCATGCCAAACGTTGGGACTACAAAATTACGTTTACCAATGCAAATTTCGTGTATTCCAATGCCAGATGTTGGGACTCCAAACCAGCATTAAACAAAAAACTTAAAATTAGGTAAATGGAACAAACAAAGATAAACAAAAAACTATTTCAGAAAATAATTTTTTATTTATAATTAATAATAATATATTCATTATTTCAATTAAGCATTTTATAAAAGAAAATGAAAAATAGAGCAATTATCATGATCACAATCTGATGGTACAATTCTTTTAAGAAAAAATAAAATATGATGGTATAATGCTGCTTGCTCAGCTCGAACAAATTTTCCTTGCTCAGAGATGTCAACTATCATCTGACAGATAGCTTCTATTACGCCTGGCGTATTGCAGCATGACCATAATCACCAGTTGAATTTTAATAAACTGCAATGAGATTTCAAAGGGCAGGATAGCCTTTCTAGAACTTGGTGGCCCGTAATGGATCCTGTAAAGCAATGTCATACAGTTTCCAAATCAATACACTTAGAAAAAGATTAGCATAACCATAGAATTGTACAGAGTGTGAGAGACAAGATTGAGTACAAAATTATCCATCCAACGTGTCTAGAACTTAAGTCACCAAATAGTTTGCCAGGGTATATAGAAGCAAAGACCAAATAAGACGTTAGTGGCTAGAGGTAGGAGCAACCAAATTTACATGGCCATACACAAATCGAAACAAAGTTTTCAAAATCCATCTTACTTACCCAGTTCGAATGTGAGTAGGAGATTAAGCAATACAAACAGCAAAAATTTTGATATAAAATAAACCAACCCCCGTCTTATAGCTACATGATACCACAACACGACCAAGCAAGTTAACCTCTACAATATACTTCATAATTATGAATTCATAAACAAAAAAACATCTTGAAAATAGTACGAACAACCGAACAAAGATATATGTGAACCAAAAAACTCATGTACATTGACAGCTAAAATTAGAAACTAGAAACCCCTGAAGTTCTATGCAAAATAAATCATATGTTAAACAATATTAGCAATTTCACTACTTCAAATATGAACCTAAATAAAGAACTTCAAAATTTACCAGCACCACTTCGGAATTGACTTTTTTATCAACTTATAGATCAACGGATTGGACGAGAACAATAAATAATAAATTAAGTTAGCAAGTCTATGAACTAGCTAAGGAATATGGTATTTAAAATGAGAACAGTCTAAAATCAAAATCGATTAAATCTTCAGGTAAGTAATGCATCGGAGCTAAACAATCAACCGTTAGATTAGATTTCCAAAATCTTCAGGTAGAGGGACAAACATCAAAGCCAGAGAATAAAAGAAAAATCAAAATCAAAGTCAGAATAAATTTTGAGTATCAAAAATCTGGGCAACCAATGTTGTTGATGCAAAAGATATTTCGTTTTTCTGATTTTTTTTTTCTTTTTCTTCATCTCGATTTGGAGATAAATGATGTGTTTAGAAAGAAAAATAGGTATATGAGTGAGGGGGCGGTAGAGACAGAGGAGAGGCGAGAGTGAGAGTGGAGGTGGAGACAGAATTAGGTTAGGGTTTGAGGTTTTCGTTATCTTCTTTGATTAAATACTCTCTTTCGATCTCGGGTACAGAAACATATAGATGTACGGTTGTGATTTGTAAGACATGCGGAACCCACGTGCGCATTTCTTAGTTGTAATGTAGCTAGGTTGGACGATTTTTATTTCTGACACCATTTCCATTGGTATAAGGGCTAGCTTAGCCCAAGTGTCCAAAGTAAATCTAATCTAACGGTTCTCATGGTTTTAATAATGAGGGAGGATCCATGCACACTCTTAGATGGACAAGGTCGGACAAGATTTGCGCCATTTTTTCCGAAAAACCCAAACGATAATGAATTCAAGTCTAATATTTTGATGGTATATTCTTCTTATGAGACTCTACATTCCTACAAAAAATGAGCAGAATTCGAGATATGTAAAACCACCATCTACCCCTTTGAATATCAGCCGTTCAAAATTAATGGTTGAAATTAAGATCGGTAGATGGTCAGGTTTTCTATCTCGAATTGCATTCATATTTGGTAGGAATATAAAGTTTTATAGTAGGAACATATCATTAAAATATTAGATCTAAATTCATTGTCGTTTGAGTTTGCCCGAAAAAATGGCGCAAATCTTGTCCGACCTTGTCCATCTAAGAGTATCCATGGATCCTCCTTCTTTAATAATAGAACACATTTTAAGACTTAGTGAATAGACAATTGTTTTTTGGATGTTTTTAAAAATTTTAATAAATTTTTCCAAGGTTATATTGCATAATCGAAAATACCAAACCGACAATAGCTTTTTTGATTCATTTTTGTTCTCTTTTTTTACGCTAGCTTTTCAAGTGAATTTGTTTATAAATCGAGTATTGTTGATGTATGAGCATATTAATTTGATCGAATGAATTTTAAAGACGAATAAAATTATACGGATTCAAACTTATGTAAAGCATTTTCGATGGGAGCAAACAAACTATGGAAATAGGGATTACTAAGCATTTTCAATGAGAGCAAACAAACCAGGGACGGTGCTAGCAAGGGGCTAACCCGGGCTATAGCCCGTCCCTATTTTTAGCTTCACAAAATTTTTGTACAGGAAATTTTTAAAAAATTATTAGTTAGCCCACCTCTATTCATAATTAGCCCTTAAAGTTGTAGTATAAGCAATTTTTAGCCCAAGATCTAATTTAAAAAACATACTTTTCTTTGTCATACCCATTTATTTTCCCATTTTTTCTTCTACAAACCATAAATTTCTTTCTCTAATTACTTTTTTTCTTCCACAAACCATAAATTTCTTTCTCTAATTACTTTTCGTAATTGAAATTTGCGGATTTTTAGTCTTATTCGTATCTATTTATCTAGTATTTTATATGAAAATTCCAATTAACCACAAAATTGTTTAACAAATTCCAAAAAAATTTGTCGCGGGCTTCGGCCGCATTAACACTAATGAATTCTAGCCCTACCCTAGGAAAATTTCTGAGTCCGTCCCTGAAAAAAACTATGGAAATAGGGAATTATGTCTCATACGTAATCATCTTAAGTAACAAATTTCTAAGCATTTGTATCCAATAAAATCTAATGATAACAAATTTTGATTATAGTATGACCCGTAACCGAAGACAAATAATCGATATTGGTTCAGTTTCGGTTAATAGGGAACCCACTGACAACCCTTATTGAGTTAAATGAACTTAATTCACCAAGGAATATGAATTTGGTATGAAATTCCAGATCCGCTACTAGACCTAATAGTATCGCAACCCGGATCATATAAGTTTTTGGCTAATATAACGATTTTCCAGTCCTGAATTAAATCTTGTTTGTGGTTGTACCTCGATAGATCCTCAAAATGACCTTAAGGGTCGCCAAATTTCTCGAGAGGATTGGTGGTCTAAGTATCAAATTGAATTCATCTTTCTTGTCTCCCGGTCTAAGTTTTCGTATTAGTTATATGAGTTTATAAAGGGGGAAGCGAAGGGGGGTTGGGGGATAATGAAAAGTTAGGGTTATATATTTCTTAGTTTTAGTTTTCTCTAAGTGAGGCTAATGGAGAAACATATACCAGGATGAGAGGACAAGAAAAAGACAAACAGAAAGAAAAATATTTAGGTTTTCTCTTTATTTTCGGATTATATGATGTATATTTTAGTGGGGCATCTCAAAGAACTAATCAATGAATTTTAGAATTGTATACTTGTCTTGAACAAATTAAAAATCTTTCTCAAAATCAACTTATATATGTAAATTTCATGAGCAACTAGAGAGATTAAACAAATTGTAAAGTCATATAATCTTGTTTTGCAATCGACTAATAAAAATCTCTAAGCATATCCAATGAAAACAAATGTATTCTTAAGTCGGGTGAATATTTCGACGAATCACAAATATGAATTACACTCGCATTTCATTGGTCCTCTGGTTATCCACCAATGTCACCAAGTTTCCAATGACCATATTCATTTTACTTGTTATCCATCAAGCTTACACAATATCTCTTGACCTTACTCGTTTTACCCAGATACGTCCATTTCCTCGACTATCCATCAATTTCACTGAGTTTCCATCGATCTTACTTATCAATTTCACTGACTTCACCTGGGTTTCTGATGCAGAACAAGGATAGTTACACCTGACAGTTAGAACTTTCAAATAATATCTAATAAGTATTTCAGTTTCTAGTTTCAGTTTCTTATCTTGTGTATCTGATAGGTGTGTTAACTGCCGATAACTACCCACTAGTATTTAATCTTAGCGCCCTGGTTTGTAAAAGAGAATTATTGATATTTGTTATTTGAAAAGAAACTAGTTTTCTGTTTCTGTATTTTCAAGTGTTATATTTGTTGTTCTTGTGGATTCAGAACACAAAACACACCTTGTGGATTCAAGGCTATTTCTTATCGCTCTGGCATTGCTTGAGTTTCATCAATTTCTTTGGTTATTCATCAATCTCATCCAATGTCGCACGACTTTGCTTAACTTCACTCATATTCCTTCAATTTTTATTACTGAATTTTCATATGTAAATTGAAATCTAGGTGGAATCTCAGCCGTCTGGGTGCGTTTCTCAGCGGAATCTTGTCTCGCTGAGAATAAGAGACTCGTCTCGGCGTGGACCGAAACCTAGATTCTTGGTGAGATCTCGATCGAAATTGACCATAACTGGAGGTTTTGAAACCGACTTATGTAAATTTATAACTATATATACAATGAGATAAAAAGAACTACAAAGAGACCACTAACTAGATAACATATATATCGAAGACATCAATTCACCATAAATATTCAAGAAATACAACATAAATTTGCTAGTTACAACCTCCATCTCATTGGAAGCTTAGAGTTTTTTTTTTTTTTTTTTTTTTTTTTGTATCCTACTTTGTTCGGTCTAATTAACTCGACCTCACCGGATGCTTAGAGACTTGAATTCAATCATCTCCAACTCTGTTGAGTCTAACTCAATTCCACCCAGATGCTTAGAGATTTGAATGCATTCTTCTCCGACTCTTTTTGGTCTAACTCAATCCCATCAAATTCTTAGAGATTTAATTTGAATTTATTTGTCTCCGACTTCGTTTGGTCTAACTCAATCTCACTGAATGCTTTGATATTTCAGTTGATTCATCTCAAGTGCCTTTAATCGACCAAACTCAATTTCATCGGATGCTTAATTAGAGGTTTGAATTTATTGGATACTTGAAGATATCTCATCGGATGTCTCGAACTCCGTTCAGTCTAACTCAATCCCACTGGATGCTTTGAGATTTAAATTTGTTCCTATCAAATTGTGTTCGGTCTAACTCAGTCTCATTGAGAATAAATCGGTTCTAACTCAATCTCATAATAAATCGAGAAAGAGAAAATGAAATTTTCATTCATTACGGTGTAAATTACAAAGCAGACAAGAGCTCTTTTTCTTTCTTTAGTCTAAGACACAAAAGAACAATGATCCTCAAGATTTTTATCCAGCCAATAGAAAGACAAGACTATATGATCCAACGATTATAAATGCATCCTTATGAATTCATATGGATTACCACCTAAAATATCGTCTAGAACCATCTAAATTTGCCGCAATAGATTGTTGTGGCGCGGTATTTCCCTCCAAAACTTTCACCAAACTCTCTTTCCCTCCACCGAAAAACCCTAGCCATATAATTCATTCTCTCTCTCTCTATTAGTCTTTCCTCTTCACTCCAACTCGCTGAGGCATTACCCAAATTTGTCTCCACAAGAGAAATAGTAAGACTAAATAGCTGTGGTTCTTTGATCTTCTTTCACTGTCCATCTATCTCTCTTATATCTCGACAGTGATGAATTATTTTTGAGTTGAAATATAAGGTTTTAAAGTTATGATTCTGTTGTTTTTTCTTCAATTTATATAAAATCAAAGTTACGGTTTGCACAAATCTCTGTTTAATTAGAGATGTTGGAGTTAGGGTTTCTACAAATCTCTGTTCAAATTAGAGGTTTCTAGAAATCTCTATTAAAATTAGAGATTTTGGAGTCAGGATTCTTACGAATATCTGTAATCTCTTCTTCTTCTTCTTTTTTTCTGTTTTCTGTAAATCTCGGTGTGTTTGTGCGATTACTTTACTGTGAAATTTGGGTGTTTTGCTTTGCTAATCTTGTGGTTTATTGTTATGCTGGTTTATGAAGTGGGTTTTGATTTAATAGGAAATTGTAGTTTTCGATTTGGAATTTTGAATTAGGTCTTTTAATTTTTGTATTGGATTTTGATTTCATATGAGAATTTGCGTTTTTGTGATATGGATTTTAGTCATAGAGATGAAGTAACATTTCTATTTGTGTGATTTATGTTCATACTGACTTAATCGAAAATTTCTTGCATATTTGGTGACTTTGTCTTGGTATGTCTGAGTCTAAAATAAGTATGTGATCAGAAATTTCTTGACATCATGTGAGCGAAGCAGATGATTATAGCAAGTTGTGGTTTGAGACTTCTTGGTTTTTCTCTTGTTTAATTTGGATTTGATTGGACCTAATTTGTAATTTCATGTTTTTTCATCTACAGATGCTTAGCTTTCGATTTTAAATCTTTATGTGCGCATCCTAACGATTTTGATTTGTATTTTTGGGCATAAATTTGAATCATTTTGATTCGTAGGGATTGGGTCCATACTCAAAATAGTATTAAAAAGACTAAGAAGGAGATCAAAGAGATGGCCAAGAAGGTCAATGATTTATGTGGTATGCTCTCTCTTTTTTACCGTTTTTACCTAATAGTTCATGAAATTGATATACTAGTTGGAAAAATTGAGCTTCTTTACCCTGTAGAACTTGTTTGTATATCAATTTATAGATTTGGATGCATACTGTTTTAGAGTTGTGGATGATGGTTGAAGAAATGAAGTTCATTTTTTGCTCTTTTTGGGTTTCGGGGGACAGGGACTGAGGAGTCTGACATGGGTTTAGCTTCCCCGAGTCAATGGGATCTTGTTTCTGATGAGCAAATGATGCAGGACGAGCAACCACTTCAGCTATGTGTCATTGGGTGCATGTGTATATCCAAGTCTTTAGTGAGCTAAGTATGTCATTAATTTTATGATTATCTGTTTCTTTCAAGTTTAAGTGCTTGTTATCTTTTGGTCCTATCAAAGCAATGTATGAAGCATACTTGTAGTGTTAGTGTATGTCACAGATTATATCCATATACTAAGTTGCAGTAATCAATGGTCATAACAAATGTTGAATGGTTCCTAGTTTTCTTATATGATGACTTATTTATTCTTTTCATCAAAGAAATTTTGCTGCTTTGTCGATCCATACAAGTATCTCAGCTGAACGGAGGCATTGCTACTATGTTTACTTGTATAACATGCTATCTACAAGATAGAATTGGCTGGACTAAAAGCAATATTAGTCTGTAGCGAACAACATTTCACTTTGGAAATTTTTTAGCACCCCCTGCTTGAAATCCTGGTTCGTCCGCTGTCCTTGTTTGTGGTCCAAGACCTGACTCAAGGTGCTAATTTTACAGGAAATTTGAGAGTTGTGGATTTGGTTTTTCTTTCCAGCTCTTGTTTGCTGATATTATTTCTATACAATTCTTCTCAAATGCAACAATAGAGACTGCAAAATCATGTTGGTATTCATGGCGTAGGGCTCGATAATTTAGATTTTTCAATGTGTTCTCTTATTCCGATATACATTCCTGTGTTAACTGATTTTTGGTTCCTTTGACTGAGTCTGTGTTGTGAACTGAAGACACCAAGTAAATCCCAATCTGGAGCATATATGCATTCACATATAATTAGAGAGCATATTTTTCCTACATTCATCACCTAGATCACTTTGCCTGTGAATATGCATAGTTTTGTCTCCCGATAATAGTTCTTTAAGTCATACTGGAGTGTCTTCACTGGTATTAAGCTACAATACCTGTCATAACTTCTGTGTTTGATATTAGTCACTATATACCCAATGCGACTAGTTACTGAACATCTACTTTCTTTCATTTTTGGAGTTGTCTTTATATTGGTTCTGAATTTCTTGTTCATGTCGACTGCCCCTGAACTGTAGGAATTATGGACCTCAAGGTATGGTTAACTCAAGTGATATTCATCTGCTGAAGGTAGAGTCGAGTATAGAATGGTCAGTGGGTGATCATGGTTAACTGTTGATTGGAAAAGCTACCCCTTTGCCGTGGTTGAACTTTTATCACTTAAGGAAAGATGCTGTCAGCATTATAACAGCTTAATCGTGATTCTTGAGGTTTAGTTTTCTAATGATGGAAGAATTATAGGTCTGAAAAGTCACGACTATCATGTACTAATGGAATATATGGAATATTTATTACCGATTGCGTTACGGGACACTTGGATGGGGATATATGGGAAGTACCAAGTGAGTTATGTATGTTTTTTAAAAGTGTTGTGTACATGGGTTCTCAAGATAGAAGATCTGGCAGCTATTATGCACAGGTTTCTCCATTTCTCTTAATGGGGTGAGGGTGTGGTGAGGCTATGGCATCTGTTAGAACTTTTTTCGCTGAAAAGTTGAGCTATGAAACTACTTTGACATCGGTTACTTGGCATTTGGGAAGACAGGACAGTTCATATTTTTAATCTTTGTAAACTTGTCTTTCATGATTCTTTTTTTTTAATATCTTTTGTAAACTTTTAAGAGTGTTTGAAGGCACTCGTTAATTTAACCTGAGTGCTGCAAGGATCCAAGTTTTACACATTTCACAGTGAAATTTTTTGTACATACCCATATCTACTGCTATCTTAATTTTTGCACCTACTGTCGACTGGCTAAGGAGGGAAGGGCAGTAGTCGAAATTCCTCAACTTAAAACCACATATTCTAGTTTTTAAAAAGACTGATCAAGAATGAGTGATAGCAAATCGAAGTACTAAAATTTGGCAAATTCTTATTTAGTTAATATAGAAACTCAATAAAATTTCGGTGATACTCTTACCCATTCCCTTGTATTTTCTTTAATCTAACTTTGGTAACAAGAAGTAATTACTCTAGGTGACTTCTTGCTATCCGGATTATAACCAAGCAGAAAAAATCAAGCTATTTTTTTTTCTTTCAAGTAGGATCTTTATAAAAGAACGAGAACCATAATTGCAAAGTGGCCTCAAACATGTAATAATTCACAGACGTACTCATTCGAACCATCTGATCCAGGTAGTCTTTTTGATACACATCTAATAACTTTTAATTTAAATTCAACAGGTGTTTTAACCATTGACATAATCGAGTTGGTGTATATGGTTGCTCAAATCTTTGGCAATCGCAGTTTCCAGATTTTGTTTCGGAAGGCTTAAGCAACTATGCGATCGGCTAATTGTACAAGCTTAGTTGTCGAAGAGCTGTTCGAGCAACTAATCTGGCATTCGTTGGTGTTTTTAGTTACTTAGATGTGTGAGGCTACTAGTGCATTCTATGTAGTCGGCATATCTTTGTTGCTGAAGAGTTTGGAAACTAATGAAAACAATAGTTGCGATTGACGTGTTGCCAAACTATATAGGAACCAACAGTTGCCTTCACCTAGTTTCGAAAGCATAAGACTACTAATGTACTTCATGTAGTTGGCATATATTTGTTGCCGAAGAATTCAGAAACTAATAAAAATATTAGTTGCGGTCAGGTTGTTGCCGAAGTATATAGCAACTACTAATTGCCTTTGACTAGTTTCGAAATCCTTTCGCAACTAATTTTTTTGAGTAGTTGCGAGATTTTAGTGGCCTTTGCTAGGATTTTTTGTAGTGCCATTTAATCTCCATCTCCTTCTGAATCGCAGCAACAATACTTCTTCATCCCTGCAATTTCAGTACCACCTTCCAAATCTCTTAGCAATGACCATCAATAGCTCCCACATCTTCCATCTCAAGCATCAACAACAGACTATCTTTTTCTCCTCATCGCGACCACCAATTGGACTCAGAAGGAAAACCCCTTGTAGAATAACCCATCTCAGATACCACCATCACCATCATTGGTTCAATTTCTCCACCACAGTAAAACCCATTTTCATTCAAATCCCCTTAAGAAGCATCACCAGTTCTCTCAGATTCATCTTCTTTGTCAACACTGAACCATATCCGTCTCCATTGCATCACTTTAGCTGCACTTTATCTTCAATACTCATCTCTATTTCCACCAACAGACTCACCACTGCATCATCTGAACTTAATCCAAACTCAAATCCAAGTTGAACCCAATCAACAACATCTCTGCTTTTCTGATTTATTGAACCTGTGTTCTTCAATCGACTAACAGAACCCATCAAAAACAACAACAGCTTCATCCATCTCGCTGCCAGATTCAATCTTGAATCAACCCCTAACTTGAATTCATCGTCGATTTCTCCTTTGGGTTTCGATCTGCTTCTTTCTCTCTCGATTTCACCCTTTAATCATCTCTAAACCTCTCGGGACAGAAATAAAAATAGAAGAAGAAATGCGCTGCTTTTCTTCTCTCAATTTCTGGTGATGGAATGAATGAGATGAAAAAGTCCTATCTCTCTCGAATGTTGGGTTAAATGAGGGTTATTCAGTGTCTGGTCCCTTTGATAAGGGCTACACAGCTAGCAGCCCCCTAACCATTGCTGGTTGTCTTTTAATACTCCTCCCAAAAGTTGCCCCTTAACCTTGACTGGGCTCCAAATAGTGTTCGCCCCTGAAATGACAATTTTGCCCTTTTGGCTCAAATAGAGTAATTTCTTCTTCTTTTCGTTCGTGCGACTCCATAGTAGCTATAAAACTCAAAACAAGCGTAAAATACATAATTTACAAGAAAAATAGCAAAGAAAGCATAAACAATAGATAATAAATAGGATGTATTCTACACCCTATCACTTGCTTTTCAAAATTCTTCTTTTAATTATTTGTGTGAACTTGAAAAATTCTCCCTTTAATTATTTGTGTGAATTTCAAAAACATGAGTAGCTAATTTTATTATTGATTGAGGATGAATTCCTAGTTCTTAACATATGATTTGAGTTTTGTTTTTAATTCTATCTTGAAGTTTTTCACATGATTATCGTTTGTTTTTACTAATAGGAATGTTTATACATTCATGGTTGATTGATAGATTGTTTAGAGTGCACGCTAAATTGATTTGTTAATTTGATCTAAAGCTAGTGAAAGTTAGGGGATAAGTAATCGTTTCTTGACTCTTTACATAAGTAGCAAACACGAGACCTTGCGGAGGGATCCCGTGGAGCAATTGTGTGTGAAAACAACGTTAGCAAGTAGACCTTGATCTAAGAGTCTAACTACTAATATCAACCTAATAAGTTCATAAATCTTAATGCGTTTATTTAAATTACATCTTGAGTGATCTACTACTAGGTGGTTTGGTAAATAGAATCCGGTAGTCGAGAACTTCCGTATCCGGTGATACAAGGGATTTAGGGGTTTAGCACTGATCTAGATGCTTTACCTACGGTTGGTGATAATCTGTGACTAATAACATGTGGATGAAAAACATAACTTGAATCATTGTTTTGCAACAAAGAAGGATTCCTTGATCTTGTCTCTCTTATTGATTTCGACTTTAACTTTTAATTGCTTTATTTACTTTCTTTTGCTTTACACCCCCCTTTTGTGACAATTTTTACAACTAGAATCTCTTGCTCCTCGTGGGAACGAACTTGACTACACTATATTACTTGTTAATTAGGTGGAAAAATATTGATTAATTTGTTGTGGTTACGACACGCATCAAGAGCCGTTTTGGAAACATTCATGATTCCTTGTTACCATAATTGACTGTCCAGCGGAATGAAATCCGCTTTCTCGATTATGTAAAAGTGAATGATTTCCAAAAAGACATGCTACGTATTCGAGCATGTCCGGACTTCGGGAAAGAAACTTACGGATGAGGAAATGATTCGAAGAAAACCCTATCGACCTTTCCCACCTCGTCCATGATACTAGCGAACGAGTATCGTTTAGAGGTGGACAACAAAAGAATCACCACATTCACTAGGTTGATAAACTTATTGCAAGTGGCCGAAAGGCACAATGAGATTCTTGTTAATAACAATGCCAGAGCTGTCTGGAAAAAGAAAGTTCCCGAAGCTAACCATGGCAAGGTCAATAAGGGAAAGAACCCCAAAGGAATGAGGGCTCGAAATTCTGATTCACATTCCCATGATCCATACCCACGTGGAGATAATGCATCTCGTGGAAGAGGATGTAAGGGACATAATCGAGGTCGAGGACGTAAAGGTCACTCTAATATTTGGCACAGAGAAGGAGCTTCTGGCCATACAAGTGGTGATCCTAAGTTCGAGAAAACACCTAAAAATCCTGCTAACAAAAAGGCTGCAGACGAAAGTGCGCCTTGTTTTAGGTGTGGATTTACCGGACATTGGTACAAGCATTGCAAGGCTAGTGCCAATGTAGTCATGAGCTACAAAAAGTACCGGGAAACTCTCGAACAAAAGGCTAACTATATGGAAGAAAATGATGTAACCTCCGACGTCAACCTCACAATTTGGACTTCCCGGGCAATGAGGACTTTGCCCCAACTATGGATGTGCCTGATTTTGCTTGGGCCTAAGAATTTAGTTTCTCGGCTTGCTAGACTCATCTGGTTTTAGATGCTTTGAAGTTTTTATGTTATCTTAGACTATCGTTTTTTTAATAGTTTGAGTAGGTGTTACCGTTACTGAACATGTTCTTACCATCTTTATGTTATGTGTATGGATTATCTATAAGTGCTTATTTTCTATTATGTTTTATAGAATTTTACTTTGTTCATGATAATCTGTTGTTTAGCATGTAAATTAGAATGGAAAGGACGCCATTCTAGTAGAACAAAATTCTCTAAAGGAAGTGAGATAAATTGTTCGGTTTTCTTTGTTTGTAACATTCCTACCTAATGTACTTGTAGGAATGTATCCAGGAGAAATTGAATGTCTAGTTGATAGTGCAACCACCCACACTATCCTAAGAAACATACAATTATTTGTCGATTTTACTCCTTATAATACATCTGTGACTACGATGATTGGATCATCGCAAGTAATAATTGGGCGAGGTACTGCTTAATTATTGTTGCCAAATGGCACAATGATTAAAGTCACAGAAGCTCTATATGCACCAAGAGCTCACCGCACTTTGTTAACTTTCAAGGATATCCGTGCAAACGGTTATCACTTGGAAACTCACTGTGAAAATGGAATTGAGTACATATATGTGGCCTCTAGTGAATGCGGAAGGAAGCGCATCTTAGAGAAACTAATAAGTCACTCTAGTGGATTGTATATCACCACTATTAGGATTATCGAATCCCATGTGGTTGCCAACGATGAACTCTTGGCCAGTGACTTATATAAGCTTTGGCACGATCGACTAGGGCACCCAGGTCGTGATATGATGATCCGTGTTTTGAAGAACTCACATGGACATCCGTTCTTTCGAATGAAAAAGAAAATGGGACAAAATATCGTTACAATGCAGAGTAACAATGTGCATTCTAAAGTAAATGATGCACATTTTATGCCTTCTAAAGAAAGAGAAGTGCAACCTTCGTCTTCCAAAGTAATTGAAGCGCACCCACTGTCCCATTCTTCTTCGTTGTCCTTATCGAAGGCACATCGCTCATTCTCGCAAAGCTTGTTCTCTAGCAAAGACAGATCGAGACCATCCTATGCTAAAGATACCAAACAAAATATTCCATTTTACAAAGAATACAAGGTGATATTTGTGGACCTATACATCGTAATGCGGACCATTCGTGTATTTTATGGTTCCGGTTGATGCTTCACCCGTTGGTCACATGTTGCATTGTTGTCCACAAGAAATGCTGCATTTGCAAAGCTCCTAGCACAAATTATACGGCTAAGGGCTCACCACCACTGATCATCCAATCAAGTCTATCGACTTGATAATCTTTGAGAATTTACATCTAAAGGATTTGATGATTTCGTATGTCTAATGGAATTGACATAGAGCATCCCGTACCCCATGTACACACTCAAAATGGTCTCGCGAAGCTACCATCAAAAGGTTACAAATGATAGCTAGGGAATTGGTTATGCGTTCCAACCCGCTTTACCGCACGGGGTACGCCATATTGCATGAAGCATTACTTATTCGCTTTAGAACCACCGCTAGCCAACCATTTTCTCGCGTATCGGTTGGTAAATCGGATATGAGCCCTCGATATTTCACATTTACGCATATTTGGTTGTGCCGTATACGTGCCTATTACGCCCCCACAGCGTACTAAGATGGGTCCAAAAAGACGAGTAGGTATTTATGTTGGATACGAATCCCCAACAATTATCCGCTACTTAGAACCTTTGACAGGCGATCTCTTTACCGCTAGATTTGCGAATTGTCACTTTGATGAGACAACCTTCCCATCGTTAGGGGGAGGTATGGAAAAGGACTTCCAAATGGAACGATAGGAATTGTCGTGGTGTGTTCCCACGTTGTCTCATCTTGATCCCCGCACTCCACAATGCGAAAGTGAAGTAAAAAGAATTATCGATCTTCAGAATGTGGCAAATTCAATGCCTGGTGCATTTACTGATATTGCTAAAGTGATGAGATCACATATACCAGCTGCAAACGTGCCTGCAAGGTTGGAAATTCCCGACAAGGGAAAAGGTACCATAAATATAGGTACCAAGGATGCACTTGGTGGAAGTGTAGCTGAGGCCGTGGCCCCAAAAAGGAAGAGGGGGAGACCACTTGGTTCGATCGATACTCATCCAAGGAAGAAAAGGGCGAGTAAGGCACAAACCGATCCATATATCATCAATACAGATAATCCATCTCATGAGATTGTCTCGATTACATGATTATGTCCATGAATCATTCGGGGACACCAAGTTTGAATTGATTCCAGAGAACAAAGAAATCTCTATGGATTGTGAAAGTGCATACGTGTTGATGAAAAGATCCTCCACGCATATTGATGATATATTCGCATATACGATTTGCTCGAGATATTATAGAGCACGATGATATCGAACCACGCTCTATTGCGAGAATGCCAAAAGAGAGCAGATTGGCCTCAATGGAGAGATGCAATCCGTGCTGAATTAAATTTACTGGAAAAAAGACAGGTATTTGGTGCGGTTGTGCTAACCCTACCAGGTGTAAATCCTGTAGGACATAAATGGGTATTTGTCAGAAAGCGTAATGAGAAGAACGAAGTCTTGAGATATAAGGCTCGCCTTGTGGCGCAAGGTTTCTCACAACGCCCTGGGATTGATTACGAAGAAACGTACTCTCCTGTAATGGACGTCATAACGTTCTGTTACTTAGTCAGCTTAGTAGTTTCAGAAGGACTTGAAATGCAACTTATGGATGTGGTTACCGCATATCTCTATGGGGATCTTGATACAGAGATATTCATGAAAGTTCCAGATGGACTTCCATTGCCCAAATCAAATAACTCTAAACCACGGAGTGCGTTTGCAATTCGGATTGAAACACTCACTTTACGGATTAAAGCAATCCGAGCGGATGTGGTATACCCGTCTAAGTGATTATTTGATTGGGAAGGGATATACAAATAATGAATTGTGCCCCTGCGTGTTTATAACGAAAACAAGTTCCGAATTTGCTATTATAGATATCTATGTCGACGACATGAACATAGTAGGTACTCTTGATGAACTAAGAGAAACCGCAAGCTATTTGAAAGCCGAATTTGAGATGAAAGATCTTGGGAAAACTCGAATGTGTCTAGGACTTGAACTAGAACATCGAGCTTGTGGAATATTAATCCACCGTCCGCATATGTCCATAAGATACTCGGGCAATTTAATATGGACAAAGTGCACCGCTAGCACTCCCATGGTTGGTCGAACTTTAGATGTACATAAAGATCCATTTCGTCCAAAGGAAGATGGCGAAGATGTATTGGGAGTGAATATCCCTATCTAAGTGCAATAGGCGCATTATTGTACTTAGCACAATGTACTCGACCGGATATCTCATTCTCGGTGAATTTGTTATCTAGATATAGCTCACGCCAACGCAGTCATCATTGGAATGGTATAAAGAACATCTTTAGATACCTAAATGGAACCATTGACTTGGGTTTGTTTTATCCCTACGAAGACGAAAGGAGAGATGCTAATGTGATTGCGACTCCTTACACCGGAACCCCAAATAATGTTTTGGTTGGTTTTGCTTGATGCTCGGGTACCTCTCGAGACCCACACAAAGGTCGATCACAAACCTGGATACGTGTTCACTATCTGGGAATACATCGATATCCCCGGAGACCGCCAATCAAACCCTTGTGGCTACCTCCACGAACCACTCTGAGATCATTGCCCTACATGAGGCGGTTCGTGAGTGTATATAGTTAAGGTCTATCATTACACATATTCGAGGGACATGTGGTTTGAGTTCTACCACTGAAGAGCCAACTTGCATTTACGAAGATAATGCAGCTTGCATCGAACAGATGAAGCAACGGTATATCAAGGGTAATAATACGAAACATATATCACCGAAGTTCTTCTACAATCAGCAACAACAATGTCTTCTAAATATTCAGGTCTAGTAAAGTAAAATCTGATGAAAATGTGGCAGACTTATTTACTAAGTCATTACCTAAGGCCACATTTGAAAAACATGTGAGAAGTATAGGACTAAAAAGATTGTCCGAACTTCGTGACTCCATGGGACTAAAGGAATTGTCCACTCCCATGACTCGTATTAGACTAAAGAAATTGTCATGCATCGTGGGAGCACCAGATGGTATGTTGAACTCTTTTCCTTCACCGAGGTTACTTTTTCCTACTGGGTTTTGTTACTCGAAAAGGTTTTTAATGAGACAATAATAATACCATAAATGCAAATCATGGAGAGATGTCGACATCGGGGGAGCATCTAGCGATGTGCGATGACATCAAAGTGTGTTGTACTCTTTTCCTTCACCGAGGTTACTTTTTTTTCCCACAGTGGTTTTGTTACTCGGCAAGGTTTTTAATGAGACAACAAAAACACTAAAGATACAACTTCAGTTCAGGCTATTCTTTTCTTTACAAGTGTTCAGGTTTTTGTGCGAAATATTTTTCGTGACACGGTTCTACAAAAGAGAAGAGTCCTGAAAAGCGACGCCATTTGTAAGCTCAAGTATTTTTCTCCTTTGACCGACTTTTCATCAACGGATGTTTTCTCGGAAAGGTTTTGACAAAGCGGAGTCCGTAATGGTGGTCATCCAAGGGGAGTGTTGTAGTGACATGTGTCTGACCACTACCTACATGTGTCATAGTGCATGCACATCTCTCCTTCATGCTTAATACGTGTTACCTTTTCTCATTTACTAACTACACATGTAATGGGAGTAGCTACTCTCTCTTACTTTCCTACATGTATTTAATGAGAAACACAATTAATGAGAAGTGTGTCTGATTCTCTTTCTCTTGTCTGCTTTATGTTTCACCCTTTTGTCTCCTCCATGCAACAAACTTAAACAATTTCAAGAATTATTGTTAAGCTCTTTTTCTCATTAATTCACTATTAATCTATATGGTGTCCAAACATTAAATTGTAATCCCTAAGCATGAAATATCAAAGAATTGATTCTAAGCATAACACATCGAATTGATTCACAACTAATTAATAAAACCAATTTTATCTTTATGTTGATCCTAGTGAATTAAATAAAATAAATAATTAAAAAAATTATAAAAAAAAATTACCAATCAAGCATGAGTGAATAGTTTCCTCCGTTGCTTCAGTCACTGGGTATTTTAGCCTCTCATCATGTTGAAAACCCTCTCAAAGAATTTATTTATGCTCAAAAATGGTTTACAAATGAGGAATAAGGGAGAAATAATGAAAAATCGGGTTTGTAACAATTATTTTTGTTACAAACCGAATCACATTTAGAACGATAAATAGTAATCGCGTCGTTGTCAGTAGCAAATACGACTGCTCCTTGTGCGTCTTATGTTCTTCAGCAATGAACGACTGCCTCTGGTAGTCTTTTGTTCTTCGTGTTCTTCGGCAGTAGCAGAAAATGGTGTATCCTTCCACTTGTTTTTCTCGACTCTGTGATGTTCTAAATTCTCCCTAACCTCTCCGTCCCCCTTCTGTGGTGCACGAGTACCCTTTAAATAGCCATAGACACCAAAAAATCTCGCTCCATCATTGCCAAAAATCCTATATTACTCGATATATCTTTTACTGCCATTTTAAGGAAATATTTCCTTATTCTTCTCTTGCACGCGTCTGTAGCTGTCCAAATTAGTTGAACTTGTTGGATAGACGTCCCAGATTAATTTAAACACGCTCTGCCTCACTCAAAATTCCCATCGGCACATACAATCCCGTGAATATCTCCTCTCGTGCACATGCTCCCTGTCTTCTCCTCGCGAGTTATCTAGCCAAAAGTAGACGGCGAATCGGCCCATACCAACCCTGTTAGGCCCAAAGGTAGCCACCAAACAATCACAACCATTTAGTCTCATGGGAACAACTTCAAAATCGCAACCCTAGTTCTGCCCTGTGAAACCAAGTTTTCCCACCAAAAGTTCATATTCAAATGGGGAAGATGGGTGCGATGGATAAATGGGATATATATAGCCGTGGGTTCCCCTTAGCAAAAGTGAGGGTCCATATAGCAATTGTCCTCCGGGGGTCCAAAAAGCACTTTTCGAGCAATTTTTTCCGCATAAGTGTAATTCTCCAATAACACCTAAACAAACATAAAAACACCAAAATTAGTACAAAAATCGAGACTAACAATAGAGACACTGAGGACAATTCAGACACAAAAATGTATCTATTAGCAACTAAATTTCGCTGCCATGAACTTTGAGTGTGTTGTTGATGCTGTTGATGAGGAGGAGAGTTCCGATGCAGTTCTTCCTTCGAAGAGTACTACCACTGTCAAGGTATGATTCCATTACTTATAAAATTATGTTGTTGTATGTTTACCCCTGGAATCATAAATTGATCAAGTGTTTGTTTCAGGCTACGAAGAATAAGAGGATCGGTCATGTTCAGTCCTCTACTGCTGGTGAAGATCAGAGACAGAAATTCCGGGAGTTAACAGTCCGGTGAACGATGAAGAAAATTCCGATGAGGATGTTACCGATGATGAGGAATGTACTGATACTTATCCTCCCGGTCACGAAGGTGGTGGGAATGTTGGTGCTAAGGAAGGCGAAGAGAACATCATATCTAAATCTTAAGTGAACTATCCTCCTACTGAGTCTATGCATGTTCAAGGGAACGAGGATGCTGATCTTCAAGCCAAGAGCCCCAACCAAGAGTTATCTTTTGGTAGGATTTATTCCGCTGAGGGCCCGATTGACATTGATGTTGCTTTGGGGTTGGCTTTGGATTTTTCTCTGCTTTCACCAAATGACGAATGGGATGTTCTTGCAGGGGTTGAGGGTGAAAAGGTTGCTGAGGAAGAAGATAGTTCCGATGGTGAGTATGCCGAGGCTCTTGCTTCCAAGGAAGCCGAGGCCAAGAAGAATTATGTTGGCCAAGGGACCGCTGCTGGTGAAGGGGCCCCCGCTGGTGCATCTTCTGATAACTTTGAGAAGGTTGTGATGCACGATGGAGATGATGCAACCTATGACTGGCTAATGAAGAAAGGCCTGTTGTGAGTGACCAACCCCGCTCATGTGGTGCCTGGCGAGAAAAGTTCTGATGCCTTTACTCGTCAAAGAATGCAGCTATCGTCGTATGAAGATGTTGCCGAGGTCTGGGAGAAGGATTTGGGTGCTACCTCGACCAGTTTGTTGGTCGACCCTCCTTCTTCTATTGCTGATATGATGGCCATCGCTGATGGGTATCAGTATGGTTTCCTTCACCAACGCATTCTCGAGGTACGTCTTTGCATATTCCCTTAGGTCGAGTACCGTGATGCTCTTTTATTGATTACTTTTAGTTACCTGTTATTAACATAGTTGGTGAGGAGCGAGCACTGCAGCAATACTCTGTATCAGTTCTTCAAGGCGAAGGCCCTTAAACTAGAGGCAAAGCTTCGTCATAGAGAAGAGGAGTTGAATTCTACTGAGGCACTCATCGCTACTGAGGATAAGGAGATATTGGAGTTGAAAAATCGGCTGACAGGGAAAGAGCAACTTGGTGCGTCTGAGGAGAAACTTCGTCTTGAAATCGCTCTCGTTCGTAGTGAGTTAGAAAAGGCTCGTAGAGAGGCTTCGTCTTCCAAAGGTTCGTTTTCTTTCTTACCCTCCTCTTCGTCTCTCCCTTTCGTCTTCTTAGTATGCTGTCTGAGTCTCCCGGCCCTATCTTCAGCGGGTGATGTCAAAGAGTTAGCATGGCTTCGAAATGAGAGGACTCGGCAAGCTTCTCGGATCAGAGAGTTGGTGGAGAAAATTAAGGATGAAGCTGATAAATGGAATGCCCGGGCCGATGAGCATAATGTCCTGGTGGCTGAGTGGCGAGAGAGGCGGAACCAAATGGTGGATATGCAGAACAGTTATAATGTCGATCGTCTCCAGTTCAACGGTGCTCTACTGTGGACTCGTGATAATCTACGTGAGGCGCATGAGGATATTTCTCGTTTAGAGACTAAGGTAACAAATTTGGAAGAAAATTTGTGCTAGGATCGTTCATCCCATGACCCCGAAGTTCGGGATTATATACAACGACTTGTTCTGGAGAGAGACGATACCAGAGCTGAGGCCCATGCCCTTAGTAATTCTTTACGTGTTTCTCGGGATGATGTTGCTCGTTTAGTCGAATCTGAGAAGGATCTTGAAGTTAATATGTACAAGCTTACTAAAGGGATATAGTAAATGAGTAACGAAGTCAATCGCCTTCATCACTTAGACTCCATGAAGCAGGTAGATTGGATGAGTGTCAGTTTGCTCTCACAAATCTTCGGTTGGATTATAAGAAAATTTTAGACGAGTATGATTTCTTCGACGAATCCCGGGACACTGTAGTTAACGATTATGAGATAGCTTCAGATAGTGTCGAAGGTATACAATTGTTTGGTAGTGAGCGGTTCCGTAATTCTAAATCTCTAACCCACTTGTGTCTTCTTTTTCAGAGCTCTAGGGACAACTTGACATTGAAAATAAAAAGCTTAAAGAGGCTCAATCTTCCTTAGTGCACCAGCAGGGCCAGACTAAGTACTATGAAAGGTTGGCAGGATCTCGGGACGCAACAGCGAAGGAGACAGCCAAGGAAGTAACCCGATTGAAGTCTTCGTTGTCGCAGTCTGAACTCAAGACCACCGTTATTGCACATAAGGCTCATTGCCAGCTTGCTGAAGAGGTTAACAAGACCTTGACCAAGATCGAGTAGAGCCTTCAGAAGGATCATGGTATTGTTAAGCATTACCCTTGTCGTCCTATGCCTGAGCCCCTAATCTACGCCTCCGATCCTTCTTCGGGAGGAAGTGTCCCTTCGCCTCAGAGGAAGAACCCAGCTGATCACGTCGAGTCTTCCAAGGGGAAGTAGGTTTCTATGTTCATTATAGAGAGTTGATATTTGTTGATTACTTGGCTTCTGGCCATTTTTTGTGTATCTTCTGTATTTCTTGTTTAATTCCCCCAGCTGGTAATCAACTTTTAAGGAATGGATCATCATTTGTTTGCATATGTACAACTCTAATTTATCTGCATTGTTAGTTCATTTATCTCTTAGATAGAGAGTAAATCTAGTTATTGAGAAATGAATAAGTAAAGCGTTAAAAGTGTTTGGCGACAATAATGAAGATAAGTACCTTCGTTATTGACTTTGGACCTGTCACCCCGCTGGCTAACCCTGGGCCAGAGGATTACCAAACGGTGGGGGTTGATACGGCGTTCCTGTATATGTGATGCGTTATTGAAATATTTATATACATCCACTCCGCTGAACCGCTGCCTTGTTGGTTGGGTATCTCTTTCTACTGGAATACTTCCCCATGGTCCTATACTTATAGACGCTGATAGGGGAGTCCCGAGAGATTGTATATGATTACTTTTCCAAAATAGAAGTGTTGCAAAAAGCTTGTTTGCTTGATGTGGTGAGGACTGCTCTTCCTCGTCTAGAGACAAAAACATGTCAAGCGGATACGCTGCCTTCTTCTTCTGGCACTCTTCACACAGATGCAGAACTGTGTTGCCTTACGGATAGTATGGCTTGAGGTATTTCACATTCCATGGGTGTCTGAGGACTTCTCCTTTTAGGTTACGTAGATAATAAGATTCATTTCCTGCGATGTCGTGTATTATAAACGGTCATCCCCATGTTGGTGCTAATTTACCCCACTTTTTCTCTCGTTGGTATTGGGGTATAGTTCTCATCACATATTGTCCTTCTATAAAATTTCTAAGATTAACTTTCTTATTGCATTCTCTTGCTAATATTTGTTGGTAGTTTTCCATCCTTTGCAGCGTTGTCTCCCTCCTTTCTTATAAGTCATCGAGCCTCTCCAGCATCATGTCCGCTGTAAGATTTTTTTCCCATGCTTCGGTCTTTGTGGTTTACATAATGATTTTTGTTGGGATGACTGCTTCGGCTCCGTAAGTGAGGAGGAATGGGGATTCACCAGTAGCAGATCTGCGTGTGGTTCGGTATGCCCATAACACATTGTGTAATTGTTCGCACCACCGTCCCTTGTGTTCGTCCAATGATTTCTTGAGGATAAGAGCGGGGGTCTTGTTCGTGGCCTTAGCCTGTCCGTTGCTTTGGAGATAGATGGGAGTCGATTTGTTTTTCCTAATCTTGAAGGTATCAAAGAGCATGTCGATGTTCTTCCCATTGTCGGAGATAATTTCTGCGGGAATGCCAAACCTGCAAATGATGTTTTGGAAGATGAATGTGAATACGTCAATGTCTCGGATTCTAGCTAGGGCTTTGGCCTCCACCCACTTTATAAAGTAATCTGTGGACACGATCAAGAACCGTCTTTTCCCCGACCCTTCGATCGGGGTTCGACGATATCTACTCCCCATTTCGCAAATGTCCAGGGGCTATCCACCGAATTTAGTGTCGTTTAGGTGCATGGATTCTTTTAGCAAAACGATGACATTCTTCGCATCTTCTTGACATCCTGGACGCGTCTTGAATCATTTGTGTCCAGTAATAACCTTGCATCTTGGCTTTGTCGGCTAGTGATCTCATTCCATTGTGGTTGCATGCATCCCCGTAGTGGATGTCCTTCAAGATTCGGTGACCTTCCTCCCTGGATAAGCATCGTAATAGAGGATCAAGGAAAAACTTCTTGTAAAGAACTCCGTCACGAATATCGTATCTCCTTGCTTTTGACTGTATTTTACGAGCTTGCTTCAGGTCTGTAGGAAACGTTCCTTCTTCAAGGAAGAGATGAACTTCAGTTCTCCAATCTTCTTCGTTCTTGAAATCTTCGTCCTCGTTGGCTCTTGATAGAATATCATCTTCGAAAAAATTGTCGGCGATATCTTCCCCTATGTCATCGTCAGCAATGTCTTCCCCTACATCGTCTTCACGATTTGTAGCGAAGGACTGTTGTGGGGTGAACGAAGGCTCGTATACTCTTGTCACCTTTATAGCTTTAACGCTTTCATCTTTTAGCATGGATGATATGTAAGCCAGGGCATCAGCATGCCTGAGATCCTTTCTGCACAGGTGTCGGAACTTGATGTTGGGTACCTGTGAGGCTAGGGTCTAGACCAGATACATATACGCTGAGAGGGTATCATCGTAGACATTGTACTCCAATTTTATCTGCCGAATGACTAGCTGAGAGTCGCTTGTTAAGCGTACGTATGTTAACCCCATTTCTATTATCAATCGGAGGGCATGTACTACGGCTTCGTACTCTACGATGTTGTTGGTATGCCCCTTGAATTCCAATATTAGTGCATGCAAGATCCTATCTCCGGTTGGAGAGGTAATTACGATGCCTATGCCTGCGCCTTGCCTATTCCTCGATCCGTCGACGAAGACCTCCCATCTCCTTTGGTTTGATGTCTCTAGTATGTTGTTGGATCTTTCCCATCCTCGTCCGCCCTCCGTATGTCCTTTACTTCTTCCTCATTATCCAAAGGTAAGTCTGCTAAAAAATCCGCCAAGACTTGCGACTTTTGTGCAGTTTGGATCTCATGGATAATATTGAACTGATCGAGACGAGTGTTCCACTTCGCTATCCTTCCTATTTTCCCTACATATTGTTCATATATCTCTTCCTATATATTGTTTTTCTTCCCAAAATGGATTATGATGAACTCCTCAAGATCTCAAGAAGTGGTAAATCTTGAGATGAAAGAAGACTCTAAAGGATGTGATTCTATTCAAGAACTTGTCTTGAAAAAGATGATTGAAAGGAAAGAACACAATGTTCGTATTTTTCAATGATGTTGTAGTAAAAAGATTATCGTTCACTCGGACTTGATGAGATTGATTTTAAGAATTAATAAATTAAAATAAAAGAAAAATATATACAAATATTGTCACAGGACGAAGAGAGTTATTTGGTACTAGGATTTCGTCAATTCATAACATAGGTTCAATTTATTTATTCTCAACAATTAAAGCTCAATAAATAAAATTAAAATGGACTCTGATTTTGCCAAGGTAGATTCTCAAAAGATTAGTTGTAAATCCTAAGCATGATGGATCAAAATATTTAAGCTAAGCATACCTCATCAAATTAAATGACAGCCAATTAATTCAAATCATATTTCAATTAAAATTAATGCAAAAGTCTTAAAAAGAATTAAATAATTTTACGTATGTATGAAATTCATCTTCCTGGGGGGGGGGGTGTTGGGGTCTATCTTCTCATGGTGAAAACACACTCAAAAAGATAACTCATAGCTCAAATGGTGTTTTTATTGAAGAATATATAAGAAAACAGAGATTTGTAACGGTGTCACGCCGCTACAGAACCCACTGTTACAATTAAAACTCGTAAAAGTGTTGCTAAATGAAGATAAGCGTTATATATTTGAATTAAGCCGCTACAAATTCTCTGTTGTTTTTTTTTTGTTCCTAAACGACGGCTATGTTATGTCCGTTCTTCGTGTTCTTCAGAACGACACTCTCTATGTGTCGTCTGCAACTACTTCTTCCTGCTACAGCTGCAACTCCTCCTGCAGCGTGATTCTTCAACCTCAGCCTACCCCTAACTCTCCATGACCCCCAAAACTTCAGACAAGACTCGTATTTATACTACTGATCCAATCTTAGGTCGAAAATCAACTCAATTACTCCGAAAGATCTTTGCAGTTAATGAAGATATTTCACGGGTAAATTTTCTCTCCTTTTTCACACGTCTTCTGAGTTGTATGGTACATCCAAATCTTCTCATTCAACCAGCCAAATAATGAAGAGAATATTTGCTATTAATTCACGGGATAACTGCCTTCTTTTCAAACCCATTCCGTGAATAACTCCTTCCATGTTTTCCAAAAATATACGATTTCCTTCAACTCTAGACACGTACAAAGTCTTCTTGTTATGGTAAGAAGATAATCATGTCTTAAAGACACAAAAATCCTCATAAAATCAGGACCAGAATCTCACACACTTGAAATTTTCTTTTCCTGCAAAAAAAAAAAAATCCCGTGAAGAAGATGGGTGTCCCTCTATCAAGCAACGGGGTGCGAATAGCACTGGGGTGCCCTTTAGCAATTGGGTTGCCCCTTATCCAAAGTGGGAGTCTGAATAGCAAGTGTCCTCCGGGTGCCTTTATAACCTTTTCCACACATGTTTATTTCTCCAAAAACACCTACACACTTAAAACACCATAATAAGTACAATATCAAGCACTAGCAATACAGAAAATTGAGAACAATTTAGACACAAAAATGTGTCTATCAAATACCCCCAAACTTATTATTTGCTAGTCCCGAGCAAATCTAATCTAGAAAATAAAATGACTACACTTAGCACGTGCAGCAAGCCGTTAAACCGCTAGGTGGCCCTAGCGGCGGAGTGTTGTCTCCGGAGGGTTTACCAGAGGTGTACCCACAAAACCTTTACTCCAGACTAGGGCTGTCAATGGGTACCCATTATCCGGAACCGGACCCGCTAGATTCGGGTCCGGTTCTGGGTCCTAAAGTTGGACCCATTAACAGCTCCCGACGGGTAATTACCCGATTGGACCCGAATGTTAACGGTCCAAACGGTAATACCCGTTGTACCATAAAGTAATGGGTACCGGTTAAGTATCTTTTTATTCATCTTTTTAGCAAAATCATAGGTATTTTGCTAGTTTCGGCTTTGATTTTTTTTTCCATTTTTCATTTTTTTCTCACATTTAATCTTTATTTAGTACATTAATAAAGAAATAAGAATAAATTCTTATAAAAATAATTTATATTTTAGTTAAAAAGAGAAAGAAATTAAGTTTTTAAGATTTCCTTTATAGTTTATTTAATACCCAACGGGTACCCGGAACCGACGGGTACCCGGGACTTTAAACGGGTCCGGTTCTGGGTCCACAATTTTGGGAACCGGACCCGACCTTTATGAGTAGGGTCCGGGTCCGGGTCTAGTGATACCCGGGAGGACCCGGACCCATTGACAGCCCTACTCCAGGCCCTAGCTATCTACACGGAACCTTAGAAGGCACTAAAGAATCTCTTTGGTTGGCATACAATCATTGATTACAAGAGGAAGTACCCTGATGCGAAATTCCAATTACTGTACACGAGTTTGCACTCAAGCATACTAAAATTCATATATAAGTGACAGAGCTCTACTCAGATAGTTTCTGAACATCAAAACCGGAGTCAACCAATCACATGGAAATATTAACAAGATGGATGTAGAGACGTAGATGGTTTTGATGTTGACTAAGGTGAACCTATCCTAATGGACTAAGATACCGGTCTGACTAATATCAACACAGCTGGCATATACAAGGGAACCAGTGGGTGATAATCCTAACTCTAGGTCAACACAACTAGCATATACAAGGGCTCCAGTGGTCGACTTTATTGAATTTATTCCGGTTGGTCTGATGGTCTGGTCTCAATTTTTTTTTTTGGTATCTCAATCACTCTATTTCACCCAATCACTTATAAGAAAAAAATAAAAATAGAAGGTGAAAAAGATTCAACGAGATATGGCGAAACTACCATGTTTTTTTTTTTTTTTTTTAATTCTAACAACTGGGCTCTGTGCTTTTATGAATAGAATCTTTAGATGTTTCCATCTAATCGATTGGTTCCTCAACTCCTATAACCAAGATGTTCCCATCCACTTAGATTGGTTAGTACCAACCTTAATAAGCATAAATTTCTAGGCTCTAAAGTTTATTTATTGCAACTAAAAAGTTTTTCCCATACCCCCAAACTTAAATCTAACATTGTCCTCAATGTTCTAAAGATCAAATTAAAAGCATGAACAAGGAGAAATTGTTACCACTTGAAGCAAAAGAGTTAAGGAAAGATATTACCGTGTTGCAAGAGCATGTGTTACCTCCCAAGAAGTGCCAAGTTTAAAGTCTTCAGCCAGACTAAGAAAGGATTAGTCACCTCATAGAATCATAAAGTAATAGCCGGAATAATTGCGGATCATCAAAACCAAATAGGTCTATCACAAGTAAAAGGAATATGCAACATGCCAAGAGAATTAACAAATAAAGCACATCCTTGTCTAGTTTCCTATTTAAGACAACTACATCTAGCTGAGGTTCGGAGTTCGTGCTCTATAATTGGGTCTAGAAAAAATATTTTCATGGACTGCATTTTCTCATAGCTAAGATCCGATTCAGGTATTAGCGTCTGGAAAAACTTAAGTAAAGACTTAGAAGCACATAATAATCACCTAAATAGCTGCGGATCCTTAAAGTCAATCAGTTTTGACTCACACGATTGACTACGATGAAAGTGGTGGTCAATCTTAAGCAAATGTATTGACCCTAATCTCCTAAAATAATTAGGTTTAGTCTCAGAACTTAATAACAAACACATTTGAAACTCATACATTCCCACATTTGGAAGAAAAATATTTGGTGGGAAAACAAAATCAATCTCAGTATCATAGCCCGGGTCAACCACATCAACCGTAGGATGGGTTTCTAACAACTGAAATTCCTTATGGACAACATGAGGTTCGGGAAAACGTGTATGAAGATAATCTTTTAAAATGGTTGAGGCATATATGTTAAGTCCCAAGTGAGGGAACTTTCTAAGAGTTAAAGCACATGGATAATAATCACCCCCAAACTTAGAGTTTTCAGTGTCTCTAGAATGACTAGTCACAACTTCCCTAATTTCTAGGTCATCAAAATCCTGGAAATGGTCAATTGATTCTTCTAAGTCAGGTTCATCCTCACTCATCTCTACGAGTTCATTTTGTTTTTCTAAGTCTAATGTTTCTAAATCGCTAGACTCTAAAACAATATTCTCAGAATAAACTCGTTCCTCAAAACTATCATCGGCTTCGTAAAAAGGATATATTACATCGTCTAAAACGGGGGTATTTCTAGTCCCTCATCCTTTTGAATAGGTGAATAATTATTAAAATTATTTGGATTCAAACCAGAAATATTACTATCATTATAAAGCTTAATTGGAGTAACAAATTCCTAATCACTACGCCTAAAAACTTCAGATTCTTCATCAACGCTATCATCATCATCATAGTAATATGTAGATAGTCGAACCTTATCTAAATTATTGCTTTCATTTCTAACATCGTCATCTTGATTATGTAAATAGAAATTTTCCTCATTCAAGGGTGATTTTTGAAGCAATGTATTGGCAATTCAAAGTAATTCGATCTTCCGTCTCTAACTCTAACCTACGTGTTGAATCAGAAAACTCACGTGTTGACTCTGTTAACTTACATGTTGACTCATCTAACTTCCTGAGGTTATCTTCTAAAGAAGTTTCACTCATCGTTACAGTTCTTTCGTCCATAACTAAGTCATCTGTGTCCGCTAACTTATATGTCGACTCAAGTAACTTACGCGTTGACTCAAGTATCGCGCCTCATCTAGAGAAGAGAAATTATAGGAATTTCGCTCGTATGACCGGTGGGCATGTGGATAGTAATTGGGCTCACCATGGTATGGGCCATAACCTTCAAAAGATTGGCGTTCCCAACCACTATTCACTATGGTCAAAGTAATGTCCATTTTGAAAATCAGTCGAATATTCGTTGTATTGGCTATTGTAATACCAGTTCGACATTCTCAACACAAAATAAACCCACTGACAGGGGATTCACGGGTGTTAAGAAAAACTTACCTCCCGCTCCAGACGGGCGATGAACCGTTGAAGTTGACTCGGGCCACGACTCCTATGTCGGTGTACGAACCCGAGGGGCTGAGACGGTATCATAACCGTCGTCCTTCACTACAACAGTTTTATTTAAACGAACCCTTCCTTAGGGTTTTAAAAATAATAATGTCCAAAAGTCCAACAATTAAAAAGTCCAAAAATAAAAATAAAAATTACAAAAATAATTACCTAATTACAGTTTCTAAAAAAAAATAAAATAATAATAACACTATATACAAAATTTTATTCTTCACTCCGTTCGGATCTCTCCTTTCTTTCCTATTTTGGCTTTGCTTTTCTTTTCAGCACACTTTATCTTTTTCTTTCGCTCCACTCCAAATCTGAAAGCAAACAGAAATACCAAAACGCGTAAAAAAGAACAAAAATAATAATAATAAAAAACAACCTAAAAACAAATCTATAAACAAGTCCGCGTCGACGGCGCCAAAAATTGTTCGTATTATTCAATGATGTTGTAGTAAAAAGGTTATCGTTCACTCGGACTTGATGAGATTGATTTTAAGAATTAATACATTAAAATAAAAGAAAAATATATACAAAATATTGTCACAGGACGAAGAGAGTTACTGGGACTAGGATTTCGTCGAATTCATAACATAGGTACAATTTATTTATTCTCAACAATTAAATCTCAATAAATAAAATTAAAATGGACTCTGATTTTGCCAAGGTAGATTCTCAAAAGATTAGTTGTAAATCCTAAGCATGATGTATCAAAACATTTAAGCTAAGCATACCTCATCAAATTAAATGACAACCAATTAATTCAAATCATATTTCAATTAAAATTAATGCAAGTCTTAAAAAGAATTAAATAATTTTACCCATGTATGAAATTTGTCTTCCTCCGTTGTCCTAGTTTTGGGGTCTAGCTTCTCATGGTGAAAACACACTCAAAAAGATAACTCATAGCTCAAATGGTGTTTTTATTGAAGAATATATAAGAAAACAGAGATTTGTAACGGTGTCACGCCGCTACAGAACCCACTGTTACAATTGAAACTCGCAAAAGTGTTGCTAAACGAAGATAAGCGTTATATATTTGAATTAAGCCGCTACAAATTCTCTGTTGTTTTTTACTGTTTCTAAACGACGGCTATGTTATGTCTGTTCTTCGTGTTCTTCAGAACGACACTCTCTATGTGTCGTTTGCAACTACTTCTTCCTGTTGCTGCTGTAACTCCTCCTGCAGCGTGATTCTTCAACCTCATCCTACCCCTAACTCTCCATGACCCCGAAAACTCCAGACAAGACTCGTATTTATACTACTGAGCCAATCTTAGGTCGAAAATCAACTCAATTACTCCGAAAGATCTTTGCGTTAATGAAGATATTTCACGGGTAAATTTTCTCTCCTTTTTCACACGTCTTCTGATTTGTATAGTACATCCAAATCTTCTCATTAAACCAGCCAAATGATAAAGAGAATATTTGCTATTAATTCGCATGATAAGTGCCTTCTTTTCAAACCCATTCCGTGAATAACTCCTTCCTGTTTTCCAAAAATATACGATTTCCTTCAACTCTAGACACGTACAAAGTCTTCTTGTTATGGTAAGAAGATCATCATGTCTTAAAGACACAAAAATCCTCATAAAATCAGGACCAGAATCTCACACAGTTGAAATTTTCTTTTCCCGCCAAAAAAAAAAAAATTCCCGTGAAGAAGATGGGTGTCCCTCTATCCAGGCATGGGGTGCGAATAGCACTGGGGTGCCCCTTAGCAATTGGGTTGCCTATTATCCAAAGTGGGAGTCTGAATAGCAAGTGTCCTCCGGGTGCCTTTATAACCTTTTCAAGCCAAATTTTCCACACATGTTTATTTCTCCAAACACCTACACACACATAAAACACCATAATAAGTACAATATCAAGCACTAGCAATACAGAAAATTGAGAACAATTTAGACACAAAAATGTGTCTATCACGCAACTCCTGGGTTGATGATTCTGTCAAGGACTTGACTCGTTTTCAGAGCGACTCAAAGGTCGAGTTTGCAAATCTTCAAATGCAAATAAACCAACTCTTAGATGGTCAGGCCAGAATCCTTACTAATCAAAATATTCTGATACAAAATCAAAAGAAGCTCATCATGGATCGTGTCAAGGCTAGACAACTTGCTCGTGTTGTTGATCGTAAAGTTAACATTCTAACTCACGAACATGGTGTGTCTAAGGTCAAGAGAGTAAAGGAAATCAGTGATACCTTCTATGATGGATTCATTGAAAGGTATGAGGTTCTCAATGAACTTTGATTTTATTTTGTCTAGGAAACTTCTTATGAGAATTTTATTCTTGTGTTTTTAGAAGGATTACTAGGGTTTGGAATAGCCATTATTGTGATTACACATAGCTATGTCCAACGTTTTCATCTTCATTGTTTTTAGATTTATTACTTAAATTCTAAAGTTGTTTGGAAGATGATTTTTACGTATTAATCTTTATGGTTTTATATATTGCATTTTTTTATGGGATATGTGTGTTTGCGTCCGTGAACTATGATTGTCCCATACGTGGTCAAAATTTAAGTCTTTCATATGTTGATATGCAAGTATTGATAAATGATTGAATGAACTTTTGACAAAACAAAAGATAAGCCTATTATATGTCATTATGCGAATATTGATGGAAGATAGGATGAGCTTTTGTTTACAAGGATTATGTCTATTGTATGTCATTGTGCAAATAGTGATGGAAAATATAATGAATCCTTGTGTATTCCGCAGTATTGATCGATCTTCGATCCACAATCTTTGTGCATATACTGTGCGGCTCCATAAGTTCTCTTATGTTGAGCATTTCCGATTAAATTAATCATGGGTTCTCTTGTGGTTAATTTAATTTCAGTTTTTGGATACAAATTCATACTCTTATTTGATTTTTTAATGTCCAAAGAAATCCTTCTTTTCTTTTGAAAGTAAGGTCGCTCTTGTTGTTCTTTCGAGAATAACATTTTATGGGGGAGAGTTCTTAATTGAACTTGTGCTTAATTGCCAAATCTTTGTGGGGAGTGCGGATGTGTAATATTATAGGGGTTATCTTGTATCTTTATAAACTCCTTGATGAAAGCATTTAGCTTCGGCTATATGATTGCATCTAAAAAAGTTGATATGTACTTTCTTTCGGTCATGGAGTGTCTCTATGGAAATTTCATGAGGATCCCACTAGTTTTCGTACCTTTGCCAATTTTATTGACAAAAAAGGGGAGAATTAATGTGTAGTTCGCACTACAAATACATATGGTTTTCGGATCATTATGTAAGGGGGAGTGGTTTTCATGTGAGATCGAAGTATTGACTAAGGGGGAGTGATACATATCACCATAGTATTGTTGTCGAAGTTGTGATGCAATTGAACTTTGATATTGTGTAATAATACTATGACATTGTGTAACAATGATTGAGAGCTTTTGTTTTCTCATTGTTATGGCTACGGATCTTCAACAACGATGATGCTGCATTGAATATCTTTGGAATCATTGGAATACTTGGAAGTGTCTAAGATTTCGAGTAATGTTGAAGAACTAAGAAGATCATGCATGTGGAAGAGAAGCTGCAAATTTTATTTATTTTGTATTTCATATAAAAGCACGCCAGGTTAGAAGAAATCTAACGGGAAAATCCCAGAGCCTAAACGCAAAGATCTCACCAGACTAATTACGCGTAGACAAAGCCAGCAGATCCAAGAGAAGCAGATGCAGTGAACAACCCAACGAAGATGAGAGGGGATGAAGGGAAGATCGTCGGCGCGACGAACAGAAATTTGAAGATCAAGTTTACACGAAGCTGAACACCAACTACACTCGCATCCTAAGGGAGATCAAGGATCGGGAAAACCTAGAATGGTCGTGGTCCAAAGGAAAGCAGCCCCTAAGGTCCGAGAAGTCAAGGGATTACTGAGTACCACTGCTTCAACGGGCACCAGACTGAGAAATACAAAAACAGTTTTGATTCACTCGAATCGATTTATGTACATTATAGCCACGGTTTGCAAAGATTGCATTCCTTAATATATAAATGTCTTAGTTCACGAATTAAACTGTTTTTAGAAAATAACCTACTTAAGTACGCATACTGGTACGCGAACTTAAGTACCCGGATTAAGTTTGTTTTCATTTCACAAACTCCAGCAGAAATTCATGGGATGTGAACTTCCGGTAGTGCGCGTACTTGGTACGCGGACTTTAGTTCCGGTTATCCTGAGTAGTAAAGTACGCATACTTTGTTTTCAGTATGAGTTGACTCACACTTTTTATATCCAACCAAGGTTATATATTCTAAACTCTCATTTAAATCATTGAAACATTCTTAGAGGACGTTATATAGTTGTTGTTCACAAACTATTTTTCGTCAAAGTGATTTTCAAGTAATTGAAACTAATATGACTTTCGTCACTAGTAAAGATGAACTTGGCCAAAGCGAAAGCTTACCAACACATATTTCGAGAAATAGATAAGCGAGATAAACTCAGCTCGAAATAGTACATGTGTATAATCATAGTTTATATAGCAATACGACTTTTGTCTCAATATAGGAGATAAAGTATACTTTTGAGTGATAGATAAGTTCAAGTCTCCACATAACTTTTTGTCGATGAAGTTCTACTAGTTCCTTGAGTAGTTCTTCGTCTTTGCATAATGAACACTGTGGAGTCTAGAGATCAACTACACTTTCTATCCTAGTCCGAGACTTAGCTATTAGTAGACTAGAAATCAAGACTTATAGTCATGGCAACTAAACTTGACAAACAAGCTTGAGATAACAACGCTTGCGAGTTCGACCGAGCAGTTCTCTAACAAGTAATGCCACTTGTGGAGGAAGTGAATGTGAAGGAATGAAAGGTGGAGAAAATGAATAAGGAGTAAATGAAGGTGGAGGAATTAAAGGTGGACGAAACCAAGGTGGAGTTGCCACTGATAGAGGAAATGAAGGTGGAGGAAGTGCAAATGTGGTTGTTGAACAACCAAATTTAGATATCGAAGAAGGAAACTTGGACGAAACAAGCGCTTCTGATAAGGGTAAAGGTATGATGGATGAGGAGAAAAACAAGTATCCACCAAAAGACTCACCAAGACAAATAATTAATGTTATGCAGTTTTTACCTCTCAAGAAGAATGAGAGACCTTGGGGTGAGCCAAAAGATCGATCCGTCTTGTTTGGTTACCCATCATCATGGGCTGCTAAGGTTTGTGCCGCAAGGTAATAAATCAAATTTAATGTATGTTATTATAATTTTGTTATGGATTGTTAATTGTAACGAACCAATTTTTTTATTGGTTGTAGTTTCCCGATAAAGCGGTCTCTAAACTATAACACCGGCAAGGAAAGTTTTAGGCATTGGATAGAGAGCATCCAACTGTGGTATCCTTGGTAAAAACTTCGGGGTTATGGTCTGGAATCGAGGATTTGCAGAAGACCTATGATGTTGTAACTGTTTGTGGGTTTAGAGAAAGATTATGACCCGAAACCATGACTTTTCTGCTCCTGTTCGGCGAGATGACTATCACTCTAGATGATGCAAGGCAAATTACCAGTCTTTATTTGGAAGGAAAAGTTGTGTTTGAGGGTTTCAGCAATTCCATTAATTCCTTTTGAAGAGCTTTATGTCTTGGTGAAAGACTGTCTTGGGTGGGGCAAACTTAAAGCGGAAGAAGAGTTTGAGACAGGTGGCGGAGCCTTGCCTAGAGCTAAAATGGAATACAAAGCACCGGGTGAACGTCAAGAATCAGTTAAGATTGTAAGGAAGATTAACCTAGTTTGTCCGAGGGAAAAGTTTGAGGATTCTGGCCCCAAGACTGCTAGTGGAGTTGTGGTAATGGATGAAGCAAAAGCTAGACATACAACTATAGCTTACTTGTTGCACTCTCTTGGCACCGTATTTTCCCCAGTTTCCCGGGAAATAAGGTAAATGCTTGTTATTTGCAGTCGTTGAAGTCTTTCAGTCTCGATCTGAGGACAAACAAGGTACCAAGGTACTTGTGGAGAAATCTTCTCAAAGCTTCTAGGTGGAACGAAACACAAATTACATGATGCTTTGCTCTTATCCAGGTATCTAATTTTGTTTCCATATAACACATGTTTTTTTTACTTCTCTATTTTGTGTGTAATATCTTGTTTATAATTATTTTTTTCCCGTAGGCTGGGCTTACGACCATTTTAAATGCTTGAGGCCTTCTCGGGATAAGAAGTGGGCTCTAGAGAAACCTCCAGGAGGAAGATACCCTTTTCGAGAGACCCAACACAAGGCTAAATAGATGGAAATGGTTGACATGAGGAAAATCTTGGACGCTTTGACAATCGATGATGTGGTTTTTGATCCATATTTGAGACTTTATGAGGATGGAGAAGATGAAGTTGGTAATAAAGTATTTTCTGATCTGGTGACCTATTTAGGGCCTTTGTTTTATCCAACTGGGTTCATCATTTTAAATCCTCGTAGAACACTCCGTCAAATTGGTATTGTCCAGAAAAGAGTACCTGAAGCCTCTCATTTTAAACTGAGCGTAGGAAACTCCAAAATTAAGGACAAAGATGTCAAATTGACCTA
This sequence comes from Papaver armeniacum, assembly GCA_023531295.1. Classification (NCBI taxonomy): domain Eukaryota; kingdom Viridiplantae; phylum Streptophyta; class Magnoliopsida; order Ranunculales; family Papaveraceae; genus Papaver; species Papaver armeniacum. The sequence goes on from JAJJWW010017417.1 coordinate 66,732, forward strand.
TGAACCATCACCGTTGATCGATCATTGGAACGCTCGTTCCGAAGAAGTAAACCAAATGGGTAGAAGGGGGCTTGAAGCTTCTCATGGCACTACCGATACAGATCCGAATTACATGGAATGGTATCAAGAGTGGTGTCATCCTCATGTGGAAAATTTGGATCCGGAAGCGAGGCAATACTTCAAGAAGGGAGAGAGTTCAACATCAAGGACATCAAGGAATAATGAAGTGATTGGAGTGAGATGGCCGTACGTATACTACTAATCATATTTGTATATGCTTATTTTTTTTTAATTATCTACGAATAATACAGTTTGTGTATTTGATATGGAAATAAGTTGAACGAGTTAATTTGGAAGTCGAGGACTTGACCTGTAACATTAATTCGGGTGAGAACATAATGGTCCTTGAACAAAGATTACTCCAGAATCGAGTTAAAGGCATAATGAACCATGACAAATGAGGTTTATATGCTTATGAAGAGGATTGACCAAGAAGAAGTAAAAGGGCTAGGCCTCATTCTTGTAGCGAGGACTAGGATACTCCCTCCAATGAGCATGTTCAATCAAAGCAAGGAAAAGGTGGTCGAGGTGGTCGAGGTGGACGTGGTGGAGGTAAAAAATTTGTACATGGTGGAGGTACAATTGATAAAAGTGGAAAAGGTCCAAGTGGTCGAGGTGGACGTGATGGAGGTAAAAAAGCTCCAGTTCAAGGTGTCCGTGGAAGAGGCGAAAAACCTAAAGCTGTAGAAGAGGTTGTGGAAGAGGAGAAAGAGGACGGGGATTCAAATGAGGCATCGTGATCGTGTTCGGAGTCTGGCGAGGAATCCATTGAGTGACTAGTGGTATTTTGCTTCATGGATTTTTTTATCATCTAAGACTTTGTTATGGATTTAGTATTTTCATTGTTCGTTTATGTATTTGGACGGATGAATTTTTATATCTTTGAATGTATGAATGAATGTTAGTATATTTTTTTGTTTAAATCTAAGTACAATGATGAAAAGATTAATATAATGGAAATTTTTGAGCACTTACGGCTTGGTCGTTTCTTCACAAAAGCCGTAAGTGCATATAAGTTTTATCTAAAAACATACCTCCTGTCATCTGCTGGGTTTCCCAACTGTAACAGTTGTTACACGATTAAGAATCCTAGCCGTAAACGCAGAAACGGATAGGTAAACAAATCGTATTTTATTTACGGTCATGTAATACCTAGCCGTTTCTTTCACTGATAACCAATAAATTGGTCAAAAAAAAGGACAACATAGTTTCGGTTAGAAATTCCTCTCCGTAATATTCGAAACAGCTAGGTAAACCAACCGTGTTTCTTTTACGGTTGGGAAGTACCTGGTCGTTACTTTCACTGACCAAATTGTTTTTGGATCCATGTTACGGTTAGATATCCAGGACGATTGTCTATTTCACAGTTAGGACTCCAAGCCATAAATCTGATATAAAGTAAAAACTAGTTCTATGGTCTGGATTCCTAGCCGTGAATCTGACATACGCCAAAACCTACAAGTTTATACTTACTTACGGCTTGGTCGACATACTCATTTCCTAGCCATAAATACCAGAATCCCCTTTTGTACCACATCGTATCGGCTACTTTTTTACTTTTGAAAAATAGATCCGTTAGAAGACTGATTTATAAAGGTTCTAGTTGTTCAATCACTTATTTATACTTGAAATAAATCCACCAAAACCCCTACAAAATGAAATGTACTCAAAGGATAAACCCAACTTCACTATGTATGAAGACCTATCTCTTTGCAAAAAATTTGGACTATGCAATTCAAAGAGGGGAAAAGAATTGAGGAAAGGTGGTTTAGCCAGTCAATCATATTGGAGTAAGATTTTTGAATTTTTTTTATAGTGAAACAGGTAACACTAATAACCGCGATTGAGTTGAATTATATCTTCGATTTTCAGACATGCGCAAAAAAATGGAAGAATATATATGGCTTTACTTCGTATGTGCAAGCAACTTCGACTTAGAGGTGAGACTGATGATGAAGTCGTATCTCGAGCTAAGAAGGAATGGAGAAAAAAATGAAAGGTTATAACTTATAATCAACTTGGAAGCCCAATTCTCCATCATCAAAGACTTCTTTATACATTGAAAGGGATGTTATTAAAACCAACTTTGTAATGCGGATATAGTAAGTAGTACATAATGGGTTTTATTGTGGTCTAATTAATGAAAGTATTCCTACCTTTCAATCGTAGTATGTATTCATGTTGAACTCCAAATATCTTAACTTACATATTCATTTACGGACGGGAAAATTTCCTTCTAAACATGCTAACCCAATCGTAATACAGACTCGGCTGATTCTGGGCCAAATAACGACCAAATTTTTTTCACTTCTCATCCGTTATTCCTTTTTACGGCTGGGAGTTCCTCATCAGTTGCCAACCGTATTTACCTTCTTATGGGTGGTTCGACACATTATCCCAGCCGTAACACGTAAAAAACTTAGATATTTCATGGATTTTTTTAACGTATTTGAATCGATAAAATTACCACTGGGAGTTGATTATAAGGTTATTCTGAGTACTGTGACGAAGGGTTCATCATTTTTTTTTCAAAGTTTTTTAAATTTTTTTTAACCAAAATCATACTTCTCCTTCTTCAAAATCCAGGAAAACAAGTTTTCATTTTCAAAAGATTAATCATTAGATTAGTCTAATTCATTCACTTATACTGATTAGTTATCTTAATCATTTTAATTAACACTAATCAAATTGAGTATATATTAGGTATTACAAAATATATCAGGATAACGGGTTCTATGGATTACTATTTCATGAAGCAATGCAGCCCTAAAAAAACCCAGCCGTCTGCAGAATTCAAAAATAACGTCAGTCGCATCACGATTCACGGCAGTGCCAGTATTACTCAACCGGCCTATGTTGCACAGACATAGACACGGGACACAGTTACGACACGACACAGTTACGAGGACACGTCAAATTTCAAAAAAGATGGTTACGGGGACACGTTATATGTATTACACATATCATTAAATTAAGATTCTACAGCAATCTACACAACAAAATAATTGTACTTATTTTTAGTACTAATTAAATAATATTAATAATAATGAAATAATGATCAAGTTTTTCATAAATAATGCTTGGATTTGATTAAAAGAAGAATAAATTAGTTTCACATTTAGATTATTTTGATTTTCCAAACCGAAATAAATGATTTATGATGTGTCCGGAAGTGTCCAACAAGTGTCCGCAAAGTGTCCGACATCGATTTTTACGAGACACATGATGCGGCGTGTCCATCGCGTGTCAGGAAGTGTCGTAACCGTGTCGTGTACGTTTGTGTGTCCGACACGGTTATGTCATCTTTCCAGGCGTGTCCGTGCAACATAGCAACCGGCCCTACAATTAACGGGACGATCTCTCTAACACCTTATAACCAGTACAGTATGGTTGAAAGAGACCGAACCCTAAAACTAAAATCAAATACTAACAAACAGCTTCCTCAGTTCCTCATCTTTCTGTGGTTATGGTTACCGCCGACGGCAACAACAAAATCATGGCAGAGACAGGTGGTGGTTCAATAGCATCACCATCACCAACGACAACAAGCTATTGGCATAATGTTTCTCCTGTAATTTTCGTAGCTACCCGATCTTGTAATTCGTAATACTTCTCTTGGTGCTTGTGCTAGTAAAAGAGATGGAAAAAAGAGTTGATGCTTTACATGATCCGAAACACAAAAACTCTATCAGCTAGTTTAATCATTTGCATTTCCAATCTATGGCCTTATTTGGTAAAATTTATGATTATCTATTTATGATTATAGATAATCATAAATTGATAAATGATTTTGATATAATCATTTTAAAAATAAATTTTTTCAAACACTTTTTTCAGTTAATTGATTATTTTATAATGATGATCTTAAAAAGGAGAGAAAAGAGCAATGATTTAGGATATTTTTTTAATCCTATGTTGTTCTTTTGTCTCTCTCTTGATAATTTAGAGAAAATAAAAAGAAAAAATTCAATTTGAATCCTTAAAAAAAATAATTGATTATAATAAATTTTCAAAACAACTTTTTCTTGTTAATGGAGATAATTGATTTTTTCAATTATGATTAAAATAAGCAATTATTATAATGGTTACCAAACACATATAAAATCCATTATAATGGAGGTTGTTACTTTCTTTCATGATATGGTGGAAAAAAATGTTCACCCCTTGATATTTGCTCGTGGGGAAGGTGGGCAACATGACTGAAAAAGGAGTTGTGCCAAGTTCTAAAGCGTATATAGGAGTTGTTGAAACTTATGGACAGGTTGCATTGTATGAGGAGGCTCTCGTAGCGTTCAATACGATGCAAGAAGTTGGGAGGCGGCAACTGTTGAAACATACAATTTGCTGATACATACATTTGGTAGGGGTGGGTTATCATGGGATTGTGAAGCGATACCATATAGAATGGGTAAGACGGGTGTCGCTAAGAATGCTTAGGCTTAGTCCTATGGGCTAGATATTTAGCTGCTAGATTGGCCATCCACGTCAGATAGGGTAACCTCCTAAGTCCTATGGGATGACGAATCTAGCAGCGAAACGCTGATCCGTGCAGCGTCCGACGCTGAACCAAACAGCGCTCAATAATTTACCAATTAAATCAACTTCACTAGTCGTGTCTATCACTCAATCCCATCCCATCGCTGTTGCACAGACTTGGAAGTACAACTTATAGCACAGACGGGTGAGTGTGCTCGATAATTTACCAACTAAAGTGAAATGCTAGCTAGCTAGCTCTTAGATATAGATGGGTCAGTGTGGGCACAGACGACAGTACATCAATGTATTCAAAAAGTTTAATGGTGACTTGTCATCATCAGAAGCATTGTGTGATAACAAATGAAAGTTGACCTACAAATAACATATTTCCTTCTCAACGGATACGCCATTTGGTTCGGCATTTTTTGGCGGATCCCTTAGAATATTCCTCCAACGCCGAACCGTTCAGCGTAATTTTTACTTTTTGAGCGCCGCACTATTCAGCGTTTCAATCTCGCCGATGGACAACTTTCCTAGAAACTTCAATCTCAATGTCTTCCCCCTGATCTGGGACTGATGTATACAGTTTCTTCTGTAGTTTAATTTATTTGTTAGAACCAATGTAAATCAACTAGGAGATCTCAGGGAGTTCTTCGTACAAAAATCTTCTACAAGTGGTGGTGGAAGGCGTAGAAGGCAGTGATGCTGAAGCAGAAGAAGATTTCCTGTAGAGAAAAAGGAGTCTAGGAAACTGGATTATTTGGTATTCATTCATTATAACCAGTGTCTATACTTTAAATGCAGAAGATCTCCTTTGTAATTGTAATGTAGTCTTTTTATTTCATTATTAATCAAAATTTAGCAAGATGAATCAGTTAGTTTAATGAATCATTTGTACTCCCTTTACCTGTGTTTGTGATGGTAGAGAATTGGGTGTCGATGTAGAAATGGTTTTCAGGGGTATGAATGAAGCTGGAATTGTTCCAGATATTGAAACATTTGGGAAATTAAGAGAGACTTGAGAAAGTTTCCTAGAGGCTTATGCTGAAGCCATGGGTGTATTTGGACAGATGGAATCGGCTGGGTGTACGTCGAATGCTGTAATTTGTAGTATATTGTTAAATTTGTATGGGAGAAATGGTCTACATCACATCTTTCCAGAGATGAAAGTGAGTAATACAGAACCAGATGCCACAACTTATTACATTCTTATACAGGTTTTTGCGTCGAATGCTGTAATTTGTAGTATATTGTTAAATTTGTATGGGAGAAATGGTCTGCATCACATCTTTCCGGAGATGAAAGTGAGTAATACAGAACCAGATGCCACAACTTATTACATTCTTATACAGGTTTTTGCGTCGAATGCTGTAATTTGTAGTATATTGTTAAATTTGTATGGGAGAAATGGTCTGCATCACATCTTTCTGGAGATGAAAGTGAGTAATACAGAACCGGATGCCACAACTTATTACATTCTTATACAGGTTTTTGCGTCGAATGCTGTAATTTGTAGTATATTGTTAAATTTGTATGGGAGAAATGGTCTACATCACATCTTTCCAGAGATGAAAGTGAGTAATACAGAACCAGATGCCACAACTTATTACATTCTTATACAGGTTTTTGCGTCGAATGCTGTAATTTGTAGTATATTGTTAAATTTGTATGGGAGAAATGGTCTGCATCACATCTTTCCGGAGATGAAAGTGAGTAATACAGAACCAGATGCCACAACTTATTACATTCTTATACAGGTTTTTGCGTCGAATGCTGTAATTTGTAGTATATTGTTAAATTTGTATGGGAGAAATGGTCTGCATCACATCTTTCTGGAGATGAAAGTGAGTAATACAGAACCGGATGCCACAACTTATTACATTCTTATACAGGTTTTTGCGTCGAATGCTGTAATTTGTAGTATATTGTTAAATTTGTATGGGAGAAATGGTCTGCATCACATCTTTCTGGAGATGAAAGTGAGTAATACAGAACCAGATGCCACAACTTATTACATTCTTATACAGGTTTTTGATGAAGGGGGTTATTTGAAGGAGGTGGTTACTTTGTTTCATCATGATATGGTGGTTACAAGAGTTCGATATATGCTTGTGGGATAGGTGAGCTTCATGAAGATTCCAAACGAATTCTCTTGCACATGAATGAGAAAGGAGTTCTGTCGTTCTAAAGCATATGTAGATGTTGTTGAAGCTTATGGACAGGCTGCATTTATGAGGAGGCTCTCGTAGTGTTCAATACGATGCATGAAGTTGGGAGCAGGGAAACTGTTCAATACGCTGATACATACATTTGGTAGGAGTGGGAGCGATAATATATAACATGGGAGAGACGGGTGAGCCTAAGAATACTTACACGTTTACTTGATTGGTTGGGGCTTTTAGACAAGGTAGTCAGCTTGTGGATGGAAAAGGCAAGATGCATTCCAAATGAATGGTCCCTTGAGGCAATTTCAAAGTGTTTATTGCTCTACTGCTCTTTTTGATGAGAGTAAGAAGCAATTTCAGGAGATTTTATCTTCAGGAATTATGCCAAGCGTCATGTGCTACTGTATGCTGCTGTTGGTATACGCAAAAGGTGACTGGTATGTATTCAATATTCTCTTCTTCATTCCTGTCACTTATAGTATCTGCTGATAATTTTGTATGGCCTTGCTCGTTATAAGAATAAGCTATTAAATTTAGAGTTTCTATATATGCTTCTTCCAATCTACTCACAAGCCTGTAAAATTTGGAGAAGTTGAAATTCCTTGTTAAAGCAGGCAATACAATCTTTTCCGCAATCGACAGAAACTGAAAAGTGGTAATGATATAGTCATTGATTGTCTAAAGAGCAGGAAAATTACAGATTTTAAGTCTTTAACCCTTAACTAGCCACCAGTACAAATCTTTCTCAACTGTGCATGTGTCTCTAGTTTTTGTCTCCTATCTTGTTAAAAATGAACTTTGACTCTTTGTACTTCAAACTTATGCATATTTGATGGTTTACTCAAGTTTCTCACCTAGCTTTCGGTTCCATGGACACGCCCAAACTCGTGCCTTCACCTATGCATAGATATAGTTCAATGTACTCTTGTTTAATAAGATTTTGGAACCTTCACCTATGCATCATTCTTGTGCTGAACTTGTTGCAATGGTGTTTTGAAGTTCTCCTTATTGATGGTAATTCATCTTTACATGTTTAGGTAGAAAACAAGGATTCCAAGATTTGCTGGTGATTGTGCCAGTGGACATCGAAGATCTTCTGCAGGGCCAGTATAGAGTACAAGTGTGATATTTCAGATACATGCTCCCAGATGATGCTCCAGATGCATGATGTATACGATCCTAACAAGGTTGGCTAATTACGTTGTTTATCTGTATTTATGCTTGATATTCTCCAGGTCCTTGCTTTAGTAGCTCAATATTGACCACTGACTCTTTGTTATAGATTGATGTCAAGATAAAAATTGTTTCTGGATCACCTTGTGGAGCAGTGGCTGCAGAAGCTAAGAGATATCATCCTAACTGGGTCATACTGGATAGGTAAAAATGATTTGGGGTGTACCATGTATTGTTGGCACATAAGCTTTTAACTACAAAATATTTTTTTCGGTTTTGTTTCTTGGTGAAGCATTCATCATCCATTTTTTGCTCAAGTCTTTCTCAAATTATCTGTAATTCGTACCTTTCTCTTGATCCTGTTTCATTTTCTTACTCTAGTTGCTCTCTTGTACAGACAGCTTAAAACTCTCATCCAGAGGAAAAATGTAGCATGGAAATTGTGGCTATGAAAAATTCACTTAAATTTGGTTGGACCACCTAAGGACCCTGAAGGAGCTGGCGTAGTGCCTTTTGGGCTAGAGGATTCAGTGCAACTGAAGTTCGAACATCTTCTTAGTATCTCCCAAGGACGCAGACAGTGATGAAAGCAGCTCAGAAAGTGATTGTGAAAATTTAAGCCTTCAATCGACCAGCTTTGGGTTCCAACCATGGATGACAGAAGTGCCTAGTTCAGGTCGTCAAACATCAAAGCAACTGGAAGAATATTCACACAGACTCCATGATAAAACTCAAACTTCCACATCCAAAGCCTTGCAGGAGAAATTCTCTATACTTGATCGTGAAGTTGGAATAGAAGCGTGAAGCTATTGGTCAGATATTGACCACAATGGAAACGTAATAGAAGCAGTTTCTCTAGCAAGGAGTGCACCTCTCTACCACCTCTTTGTTCAATATGCCAACACAAGGGGAGTCCTACCAGATGGCCACTCGTGGCTGTCAAGCAGCATACATTAGCTAGTTCTTAGCTGCACGGCCTTTGTTCCACCAAGGAAAGCAGAACAATGTTTAGACATTGTCATTCAGAAAACAATTATTCTGCTTTTGCAATAGGGAATTGCTTCTTTATAGAGCTCTTCTCGCCCGATAACAAAATTTGAAAATGCAGTTGTACTACTGTTAGCGTTTAATAATAATCTTTGTAGTTTCTACTGTGTTTTGACTGACTATATAAAATGTTGTTATAGCCCATCTTCATTGGTGTTTGTTTGTTGTAATTCCATGCGAGAGTTGCGACATTTAGTTCTTTCAGTTTCTAAGTTAAAATGCATGTTTGATTATGGCGTTCAACTTTTTCTTGTTGTGTATTAGTCGATTGCATCCTAGTTCTAGCAAGACATTTGACTCGACTAAGGATTGATACACACGATCATAGCCGTCTATAAAAGACATGTTGGCTAACAATCATACGGTCAGTCACACAGATAATTTGTAAAACCCTAACCCTAAAGGGGCACATCTCTTAACCTTATATAAGAAGTAGTTTTCCCCTCCTCGCCTCTGCAGATACAGAGATAAAGAGGGAAAGGAAACCCTAGTTCCAAATAGCACGACAATAGCAAATTCATGGCGGCCGATTGTTCGATAGAAGCAACAATAGCAACTACAACTTTTAAGCATAATGATTTATCCTCTCATAAAATTAACTTACTATCGCTGCATAATCCCTTTTCTGGAATCTGCCAATTTTCCTCATGCTGGTCTGATTTCTTCCGGAGGTTGATAAATCAACTAAGAGATCTCAGCGATTTCTTCTACAGAAGATTTTGGTGTTTACAGTGAGACGAGTGGAGGAGGCGTACAAAGCAGTGACGCTGAAGCAGAAGATTTGCCCTGAAACTTCATCTCAACTTCTTCCTGGATCTTGGTTGAATTAATTTCAATGATGAGAATGATGTATTTAGTGTCTACTCTAGAGCAAATTACTTGTTATAACCCATGCCTATAATTTTATGTGATGAAGGATCTCCTTTGTAATTGTAATGTTATTTTTCTCAATTTGTATGTCAAGAAATATCAGTCTGTAATATTAGCTATTAGCAAGGCAGACTGAAAATGGCAACTTTACTGTGAATAATGTCTATTACAGCAGAAGAAATTACAAACAGCATTGGTGGATTCAGTCCATCTCTATGGATTATTTCAAACAATAATACAGCAGGAGAAAAATGGAACAAACATAAGCTTTCGTAACTTAAGATTACCAGTCATGAAGATAAAAATTTACTTCCAGAAGTTGATTAACGTACATGTTTATATGACAAAAATTTACTTCGCATAATTTTTAAAGCCAAAAATGAGGAGTTCTCTGTATGAACTTCTATGTCTGAAATGGCTTCGTTCAGAATTTGGAAAGTGCTGCAAATTGGAGAATCAAATGAACAACAGGGTATCTAGACCAGTCAGCTGTGGTGCAAAAATTGGATATTGCCAGGCAGTTCCCTGCCGGCAAAACTGCCGGCAAAACACAACTAAAAGACAAGAAACAAACATGCATCTCGTAACATAATCTACAACTTCATGTCTAATGACTCATTTGATGATCACAAGAAGAAAAAAATCACAGAAAACAAATATAACCAAGAAAGATGTTTCCAAAGAGCTAGCAGGATACAACAACAATACCTATTTCCATTGTTACTTAAAAGGATTGTAATAGAAGGTTCTCAAACTCGAAAGAAGCCTAAGAAATTATTCACGACAAGTGAAATCTTAAACAGTTTACCTTTTTTTCTTTTTCTTTCTGCTGTCAACTATCTCAATTTCAATGTTCACCTTGGCAGTTTGAAGGTCCATCAGCCATGACAAAGCTTATTTAAGGGATAAGATCCTTTACCTCATCTATAATAAGCTTGCTTACCAGACCACCACAACAAAGTAAGGCCTGTCAAATTAATGGAGAACCAATCACAGCCAAAAATTGCGTTACAGAGATGAATCAACGCTGACAGGTTGCTTTTCAAAACGCAGAGTTGAATATCGAAACTAGCGCATTTTTTAGTTTGCCAGAACTAGTCAGTCTCTTAGCTTACTAATAAGAATTCACGTTCAAATCAGTACATGTGGTTAATGATAATGTTAAAACTAATCTAGACACGTGTAAATATAGTTCAACAAGTGCCTGGCCGCAATCATCAAAACCTTATTGGATGACAGTGAATTAGAGTTTTAAAACGAATTCTGGATTCTCTTTGTGTAAATGACCGCAAGCATCTGCATCAAAAGATTAATACTGCAACGATAAACTTGTCTCTTAACATTGTCATATAACTTCAAAAGCTTGGATGCACAAGAACAGAATACGAATTTCATGAGAGTAACTTTTGTGTTTTGTCCAAACCTTCACCACTGGAAAATGCTACTAAAATGGCAAAACAGCAGGGTATCCTAGACCAGCCAGTTGTTGGTGCAAAAATTGGATATTGCTAGACGGTTCCCTGCCAAGAACTAAAAGACAAGAAACAAACATGTACCTCGTAACAATATCTCTATAATTTCATGTATAGTGACTCATTTGACGATCACAAGAAGAACAAAATCACTGAAAACAAATATAACCAAGAAAGATGTTTCCAAAGTGCTACCAGGATACAAAAACAATATTTATTTCCATTATAACTTACAAAGATTAAGATAGAAGGTTCCCAAACTCGAAGATGCGTAAGAAACCATTGACAACAAGTGAGATCATGAACAGTTCACCTTTTTTTCTTTCTATTGCCAACTATCTCAATTTCATTGTTCACCTTAGCAGTTCTAACGCCCATCATCCATGACAAAGCTTATTTAAGGGATAAAATCCTTTACCTCATTTGTAATAAGTTCGCTAACCAGATCACCACAACAAAGTAAGGACTGTCATGTTAATGGAGAACCAATCACAGCTTGCAAAAATAGCGCTACAGAGATGAACCAATGTTGACTAGCTACTTTTCAAAATGCAGAGTTGAATACCAAAAATTAATAACATTTTAAGTTTGCCAGAACTAGTCAGTTCCGTAGCTTACAGGGACGGGCCTAGCAAGGGGCTAACCCGGGCTATAGCCCGTCCCTATTTTTAGCTAGTCAAAATTTTTGTATTGGTAATTTTTCAAAAATTAGTAATTAGCCCACCTTTGTTTCCAAAAATTAGTAATTAGCCCGTCTTTATTTCTGATTAATCCTTGTAGTTGTACACAAATAATTTTATAGCCCAAGAGTTTATTAAAAACATGGAATTTTCTTTGTCACATACATTTATTTTCTCATTTTTCTTTTATAATCCATAAATTTCTTTCTCCAATCACTTTTCGTAATTTAAATTTACGGTTATTAACGTTATATTTGTCTATTTAGCTAGTACTTTACAAGTAGATTCCAGTTAACCATTATTTATGTAACTCGTTAGATTCCAGTTAACCATTATTTATGTAACTCGTTGTAAAAAATTTGCCGCAGCCTTCGGCCTCATTGACAACTACTAATATTCTAGCCCTACCCTGGAAAGATTTTTGGGTCCGTCCCCGCCCACGATACAAAGTAACTCTGCAGAATTAAATGAGTGATGATGCTCCATTACAACAACTATATCATAAAATTCACTGGTAGAGAATAATGAATGTCTTGTTATATTATACATTAGAAATTTGCGAATCTTACTGTCATCACCACTGAGCATCAACCTAGAGTTGTTGATTTTGAGTGTATAATCAAGATGTAACTTAACAAAATCAGGGTTGGAAATGATGGATAACCATGTCTTAGAAACACACTTACATGTAAATGTTGATTTCACTGGTAATCTCAAAAAAAATTCGATGTATAACTCGTCTGGAAGATTTCGTGGTACTGCTGCTTCTTTTTTTGGTAAGAACTAGTAGACTCTTAATCTTCTAAAACAAAGATCCTCCTCCTCCTCCAAACATTCTTCAGATCAAATTCTTCTTTCAAAACTGTTTATTTTGGGGAAAGTCTAGGGTTTTTCTTCAATTTTTACTCCGTGTAAATGAGTTTTCCATTCTCTTCTCTCTGATTCGTAGTAGAAAGAGAAAACAAAGGAAATCAAAGGACTTACTTTGTAACTATCGTCTAGGTAATTTATCCATTAGTTACACTCCCGTGCTCATTAAATGTGAAAATTTACCATTTTCGGAAAATGTCGGATTTTTTTCTTCTTTTTTTTTAATGCGAAAGCACCCGAACCCAGCCACTTGAACTGGCCCCACTGCCAGACCCAACACCGTTCAACCCACTATACAACTAATCCATTACAAACCGGTGACGGGGATTGAACCCCTGACTTCCTCCTTACTGGAGTTAATGAGATACCACTGAGTTATGCTCTTGGACCCATGAAAAATGCTATGATGGGTTGGTAAGGAATTAGGGGCCAAGAATTTATACCGAGCCTAGGAAACTAGTTAAGGGATACCCTATAGCACATTGATGTTACCTAAATGCCCTTCTAGTAAAAATAAAATAAAATAAAAACCAAATCAAATTCTTTTCAACTCTTCTTCTTCTGCTCTTCCCCTTCACTCCCGATTGTGGAGGAAATTTTTTTTTCCCCTCGTTCAATTCAACTCATCGTCGTCGTGAATCGTAAAATCAAAACATCGTCGATTCGTTTATAAAACAATGGGTAAGGATGATGAACACCACAGACCTAAAACTAAAAACGTTCCTCGCGGTATCGATCCAAAAATTGGAATTTTGGCAAGAAATAAAGAGATTGTTGCTGAAAATGACGAAGAACGCGAAGAACACGAAGCCGCAGATGTAGTTGGTGGTGGAGATTCTGATAGTCAAACACTCCGGCAACTTAAAATGGCCCCAATTAGGTAAGAGGCTATCAATTTTTCGCTTTTTTTCGCTTTAATTCGACGAATCAAGAAAAAAAATTCTAGGGTTTTCGGTTATTTACCCAGATTCGGTAGATATTTATGCTAACTGACTTCCGAATGTAGTCGTGTTCTTCGTTTCCGAAGAACATAGTCTATATTCGGGAGATGTATTTATAGTTTAACATCCGAATATTGTTTCTCATATCTTCCTGTGTACCCAAAAAAAAAAACAATCGGTAGTTTAATGAATTTGTTGTCTTCCGAATATCTTTAAGTAATCGGTAGTGGACATTCTACCGAATATATATATATATATATATATATGATTTCACAATTCTCAAAATTGTGATTTAGGCAAAATCCCATTTTGGGGCCAGCAAATATTCGGAAGAGAATATAATGTTTTATACCTCCGATTGTATAGGATGAAAAATTTATAGTTTTTGAACTCTAATTGATGATTATTCAGTTGCACATATATTTACTTTTTTCCGATTGTTTTGTATTCGAGAGCAAAATATATCATCTTACTTCCGAATTTTGACATTCGGGTTTTAGTTGTGTACTCTGTCTTCCGATTGTGTAGTTTGTAAACATTGTTCCTTTTTTTGTTGTTTAGACAAAGTCGCGCTAAGCAAGCCCCAAAATTAGGCGATTTAGGGCCTCGTCGAGAAGGGAGTAAGAAAGTGTCAGCTAGTGCTAGGAGAGAAAGGAGTGCCAAGTCTAATTCAAGTTCTCAAAAAAGTGTAGAACAACAAGGCAGTCAACAAGGGGTGCAACCAAGTGTTAAACAAGGTGTAGAACCAACTGGTCCACAAGGCAATAAACAAGATATGCAACCAAGTGCTCAACAAGCCACTCAACAAGGTGTAGAAGCAACTGGTCCACAAGGCAGTGAACAAGCAGTGCAACCAAGTGCCCAACAAGCCACTCAACAAGGTGTAGAAACAAATGGTCCACAAGTTACATCCCACCATGAAATTGAACCAATTGATCCAATGCCAACAGTACAAGAAGAAAGTTAACCAAGTGGTACCCAAAAACCAAAAAAAAAAAAAACAACAAAGGAGGACCATGTGAAAAAAAAGATATTGCTAAGAAAGCAAAACATCTTGTCCCTGAGCAGTTGAAGGTGAAGAATATTCCAGCAGGCAAAATCCTTGGGCTACCGGCGGTGGAGAAAAATTGCTATTTGGATACAAAGACTCCTGAGCCAAAGACATATACGAAACCGAGGTAATAATAATCGTATCCTATGTGTTCTATCGTAATAGTTGTCTTAAGGGTTTTTGTATTTACCTTAAACATTTTTCGTGTATTTAATAGTATCATCAAGATGTGGTTCGTCTACTCAAACCCACTGCCGCACCAACAAAAATACTTGATTTGCCTTTATCCGGTGAATGTGTAAGGTTCAAGACTATTATAGCCAACTCGGGGTTAGTTGCTGCTGCCGAGAATTCATATTTGGAACATGATCGTGTGTCCATATCGGCGTTCGTGAAGAGAATGTATCCTGAGACCGACACCTTTCATATGCCGTTTGGGGAGATGACGATTACCCCTGATGATGTTCTGCAGATTCTTAACCTCCCTGACCAAGGCACAGCTGTGAAGTTGAACTACACAAAGCAATTAACCTGGGAACAACTTTATGCTCTAAAGAAAAGAAAGGAACGTTATAGAACTAGATAAATCAACATTAGTGTTTTGATGGATATGTACTGAGGCACCTTGGATAAAGAAAATAAATGAACGTTAACTGATGAGTAAGTGAACCACGCGGCCACCGCATATCTCCTTTGTGTGTTAGAATGTGTCATTTTCCCCAATAATTCTGGCAACCGGATCGACGCCAACCTTATACAACTTTTAGATCCTCTCCATAAAGTCGGTGACTATTCTTGGGGAACGGCATGCCTAGCATTCTTGATGGAAGAGTTGAGAAAGGCGTCGAGGCGAGGAACTAGCCAAGTTGCCGGGAACGTGGCTCTATTGCAGTTTTTTTTTTTTAACTGTATAAGTCCATTTATAGTTATTCGGTAGGCGGTACATATGATGCATATTCTGAACTCTAAATGATGCATATTCGGTAGGCATAACATATTTTTAATTACCGAATATAGTTTATCCGGAAACCAGTAACTTAGTTTTGTTTCCGATTATTTATAATCGTTACTTAATGTTGATATATTATTACCGAATATATAGGCCCCAAAAACAAGTTTACTGAACTCCATATGATGCATATTCGGTAAGATCTACACATAGTTAGCCTCCAAATGTAGTTTATGCGGAAATACATCACTTAATTTTCTTCCGATTATGTAGAATCGGTTCTTAATGTTTGGAAATTACTACCGAAATTATGACCAAAAAACTTGAGTTTACTGAACTCCAAATGATTCATATTCGGTAGGATCTACATATGGTTATCCTCCGAATATGTTATATTCGGTGATCACTTACTTCCGAATATGTGTATTCGGTTTCAATTTATGTACTTTTACTTCCGATTGTTTAGAATCCATTTCCTAATACTTGTTTTCTTATCTATATAGGCATGGATCTATGACCACTTCCCCATCCTGAACTTGGCCGGAGAGAACCCGGAGTGGCGCAAAGTTAATCCTAGAGGAACAAAATATATCTTCGAAGACAACCGTTCTAGGTCAAAAGAGCAGCAGTTGGTTCGCATGAGGGAGATTTTGGACCAAATGAATACCTCGGACGTATGCTTTGATCCATACAAGGAAGATCGAGCTAGTGGGCATATAAGAGTTCGGTCGGACTTGTCCCTTTATTTTGGACCGTTGTGGCACCCCACAAGATATGTGATGTACAACCCCTCTAGGGTGATGCGACAACACGGGTATATACAACATCAACCAATGGATTCCTTCGGTGATTATTGAAAATTGGAGTTGGAGTTGTGCTCTTCTAGTGGTGACAATCTCACGATAGTTCACTCAGGGCCACCTACCTGTTCTCGATAATCGGGATAAGAGGAGTGAGTTCATTATCAACACCGGTAGACCTGTCACCCGAGGTAATGAAAATTTTCCAGGCTATATGAGTTGGTATAGGAACATATCCCATCCTTTGGTTATCCTTGAAGTTAAATCAAAGACTACTTCGGAGGGGTCCAGTTATAATTGTAGCATCAAAGACAAACCAAATGGTTATGATAGACTGGTGCGTATTCTTAATACATTTTTCATTTTATATCATGGCTATAAATCTTAGGTAATACCCGTTTGATGTTATGTCATTATGTATAAAAACAGGTGAATAGGTTCAAGTGTGTTTCCAAAATGTTAACTGCATGCATGAGGAGCGGAGATCCCGTGCCGGTTGAGAAGATAAAAGAGGCTAGAGATCTAGTGGATAATATGGATAATGAAGATTATGCAGTTCAGTTTGGGGAGAAAAAAAGGCACGAAGAAGAATCCGCCCAAGAAGGCAGTATCAAAGACGGGTAAAAGAAGTCAAGCTTCATCGAGCGTTGAAGGTGCTCCAAATGAAGGTGCTCCAACTCAAGGTGCTTTAACTCGTGGTCGTGCAGGACTTGGAGGTAGTCACGGTCGTAAAGTCAAGAAGTCTAGATAAATGACAATGAATTGTGTTGTATTGGATTATGTCGTTTCATAGTATTTATAGTTTGTGATGGATTATGTAGTTTTTAAGGTTTGGATCGGATTTTAAGTTATTAAATCACGTTATGGTTTGTGAACCGTTAGTTTCATGGAGTATGAATGGTGTATGAATCTAACACTCATTTGCAAGTTGCTCAAATATAAAATTATGGCGGTGTTGGATTTTTTGGCCACTCCATATTCGGAGCTTTGGGAGACTTGGTTGTCTTTCGAATATTACAAGTTCACATTTTGAAGATTTTCAAGTTTTTCAGAATTCTGAATTTTGGGCCACTATATATTCGGAAGACAAAAAATTAGAATGATTACCTAATATAGTAGTTAACCATTTCAAATTTCCAATGCTGGTGGTCGTGCCAAAATGCCAAAACCTCAGCTCAATGGCAGTGTTGGATTTTTCGGCCACTCCATATTCGGAGGTTTGGGACACTTGGTTGTCTTCGGAATATTACAAGTTCACATTTTGAAGATTTTCAAGTTTTTCAGAATTCTGAATTTTGGGCCACTATATATTCGGAAGACAAAAAATTAGAATGATTACCGAATATAGTAGTTAACCATTTCAAATTTCCAATGCTGGTAGTCTTGCCAAAATGCCAAAACCTCAACTCTATGGCAGTGTTGGATTTTTGGCCACTCCATATTCGGAGGTTTGGGAGACTTGGTTGTCTTCCGAATATTACAAGTTCACATTTTGAAGATTTTCAAGTTTTTCAGAAATCTGAATTTTGGGCCACTATATATTCGGAAGACAAAAAAATTAGAATGATTACCGAATATACTAGTTAACCATTTCAAATTTCCAATGCTGGTGGTCGTGCCAAAATGCCAAAACCTCATCTCTATGGCAGTGTTGGATTTTTTGGCCACTCCATATTCGGAGGTTTGGGAGACTTGGTTGTCTACCGAATATTACAAGTTCACATTTTGAAGATTTTCAAGTTTTTCAGAATTCTGAATTTTGGGCCACTGTATATTCGGAAGACAAGAAATTAGAATGATTACCGAATATATTAGTTAACCATTTCAAATTTCCAATGCTGGTGGTCGTGCCATAATGCCAAAACCTCAGCTCTATGGCAGTGTTGGATTTTTTGGCCACTCCATATTCGGAGGTTTCATAGACTTGGTTGTCTTTCGAATATTACAAGTTCACATTTTGAAGATTTTCAAGTTTTTCAGAATTCTGAATTTTGGGCCACTGTATATTCGGAAGACAAAAAATTAGAATGATTACCGAATATAGTAGTTAACCATTTCAAATTTCTAATGCTGGTAGTCGTGCCATAATGCCAAAACCTCAGCTCTATGGCAGTGTTGGATTTTTTGGCCACTCCATATTCAGAGGTTTCATAGACTTGGTTGTTTTCCGATTACTGTAATCGGCGGATAACGATTACACTAGACTTTCGAATATAAAAAATCTAATGGGTTGATGAGTCACATGCAGCGTACACTCGTGTTACACCTCGCCTAAACGGCCATATTTTCGAAAAAAAGATCCGTTAGAACTATATTCTATATAAGGAGGGTATCCACTTCCCTTATATGCAACAAAAATACATTTCTATCCGAGACCAACATTAAAGAACCTCATCTTCAACATAATGGCACAACCATTCATTAATCCTACGAAGTTCACGATAGAAGAAGATTTATCTTTATGTAGGCACTATGTTCAATTATATCCGAGACGAGGAGAAGAACGTAGGCAATGAGGCATAATGAGTATGAGTTATTTGGGGAGAATTCATGAAAAGTTCTGCGCCGACACCGGTAACCCAAATGACCGTCACTCCACTGATCTTTTCTGCCGAGTTGGTTCAATAAACAGACACGTCGAAGAATTTATCCATTTAACATATCTTGTGAATCAATATCGATTGAGGGGTGAAACCAATGATGAGGTTATAGAACGATCTCTCGGGGAATGGCGGAGATGGAAAAGATCAAACTTCCGTTACGAAACTCATTTCAGAATCCTTAAGGCGATGGACAGATTTAATCCATTTAGAGATCGTCCAAGACGTCCACGGCGCTAATCACAGGTCATTGTAATAGAATCTTTAAGTATAATCGTTATATTACATTAAGATTTTCAAAATTTTAACAACAATCGGGCGTAACTGTGCTAAGTAATCTATCGAATATGTCAACATTTTCAAAATCGTATCACAGTTTGGTTAAATTCGGTACTTAATATGTTAATTAATCAACCGATTATACTCTAACGGATATATTGTTTAAAAAAAAATAGTCGTGCATCGAAATACAAACTCAATCTGTAGAAAGTAAATAAACTTGTCTACCGAATATTGTAGTTGAAGAAAATTAAAGTCTCTGAGTACAAAAAGCATATATTCGAAAATTAATGAAAAACGTTTTTACTCCGATTACCATATTCGGCAGTCAAAAGTACACGATCTCTCGATTGTGGTTCATTATTGTTTACACAGTGTACGACGTATCCGTACACTCGTGTTACACATGACCTCAACGGCCAAATTTTTTAAAAATTTTCAAAAAAAAAGAGTTGTTGGGACTCTCATCTATATAAGGAGGTTAACCTATTCTCATTGTTTCATCTAGTCTTGTGAGCGTTACAAGAAGATCTTTCATCGTCTACTATTTCTAATTCATTCTATATCTCATATTACAATCATGGCAACTTTTGACGCAGCTGGAGATTTGGTCATTGTCAAAACATGGTACCAAGAAACAAAGCGTGAAGATGTCATAGCCGGAAGGTTAACACAGGAAATCTTTTGGGGGGGAGTGTATAGCCAATTTGTGCAAGAATATGAAAATCCAAAGCAAAGATCCCTCCAACAAGTTCATGATCGTTTCCGGCTTATCCAAAAAGGGGTAAATGGTTAAATCTCGATACAAAAGAGGATCTTTAACACTAGCCACTTAAGCTTGTCGATCCAACAATTTGTAAGTATTTGCATAATTCTTTTACAAAACACCGGGTGGGTATATCTTATTACTAAACTATACGAACTTAGCATTCTTTTGTATTTGTTGGTTTATGTAGGAGACACTCGCAAAAAGACACTTCTTAGAGGAACAAGGAGAAGAATTCATGTATGATGGAAGCTATGAATTCTTGAAGGTCGCGGCCACAATATAGAGTTTGGCACAAGTTGGACACATTCAGAAGTTACTGCCTGATATTATCAAACGATTATGTGAACAATTCCTTAAATTACTGTCTGATATTTGCTATAATCGGAAGTTAGTATGTTATGTAATCTACCGATTCTGAGAATTTTTTCAAAGTTTGATCTCAGTATAGTAAGGCGATAATCGGAAGTTAGTCTATTATTTAAATTACCGATTATGGGAGTGTTCCAATTTCTTCAGGTTCTGAGTTCAAAATAACATTATATTCGAAACACAACACTACAACAGTACTACCAATTATAAAATTCGGAAGGCAACACTATAACATTTTCCACCGATTATAAAATACGGAAGAAAAAACTATAACAATACCACCGATTACTATATTCGGAAGACAAACTATAGCATTATCCACCGATTATATCATATATCTTCACAAGATTTTTCAAAAACACTTGTACAAACAAGCCGGTTCAAATTACATATTTCAAAAGTAACGATCATTCATCTTCATCATCCAAGGGAACCAATTCGAGTAGACCTTCCGGAAAGTTGTCATTCATGACGCGATCCCAATCCAACATGTTGGTCTCATATTGTTTCAACCAATCCTTACAATGATTCGTTGGGAAGTAATCTGTCCAACCACCCAATGAAGGTAATGGGCAATCTCTCTTTAGTCTTAAACCGATAAAATGCATCTCATTCACAAATGCCATAACAATTCTTCTATCTTTAACCGATTCATCGCAAACCGTCCTTGTAGGTGTAAACGTAAAAGAATGTCCATACTTAGGAGGAACAAAGAAATGTACCACGCAATTCAAAACGTCCGCTAAGAGATATCCACATTTAGGCATTGTCATCCAATACTTGGATCCGATGGTCTTCAATCCCTTTCGGCATTTTACACACGCAACTAAGTCTTTGAACTCTAGTTCTTTGTCGTGTCTATCTACCTTCATCATCCACATATAGAAATCCATGTCCATTATTAGTTTTACCACAATCTTAGTTCTTAAATATTGCCATTGGGTGACATCTTCGTTGAGCGACCCGTCAAAGTGACCAATTTGTTCCGTAGCGACGTGAAACCCACAATTGCCATCCCCATCAACCTCGTCGGTGGACAAAACAAATGGAATAATGAATGGAGGGAGTTGTTTCATATACTCTTCTATAATCGTATATGATGTTCGTGTTGGTCTTCCAAGAAAATCCCTAGGACAACGAAGAGTACCATATGATAGGTGTAGAATACACTGTATTTAATATCTAGTATTTATGCTTTCTTTGCGAGTTTTCTTGTAAATTATGTGTCTTATGTGTGCTTTTGAGTTTATTAGGTGCAATGGAGTCATTTGGAGCAAAAAGACCAATTGGAACTCGTTCAAATATAAGATTTCTACTTTTCATTGTGTAGAGGACGAGAAGATGAAGACAATGGCGAAAAGAACTGAGTCATTCGGAGCTTGTATGAAGAAGTTATGGGCAAAAGAAGAACTCGGAATGGTAAACCGGTCATTTCATCGGCTAATACTAATGAGAGCCCAGCCACATGTTAAGGGGTAGCCAGATTTTGGTTAAAAGGGAAATGTTATTTGGAGCCCAGCCGAGGATAAGGGGCAACCTGCCGGTGATTCACTAAAGGCAGACAATGTTCTTTGCTAAGGGGTGCCACCAATTTGTGTATAACCAAGAAACGAAGTTCAGATCGAGACCAAAGTTCTTCTCAATTTCTTGTCCACGAACAAGACAAGACAACGTCACCGTCGTCCAGCCAAGGATCTGACGAGTGTTATCCATAAGCCCGTGGATTGTCTTGATGGTAAGAACATGATTTACAATCTGAGAAGGATTCGGAGCTTCATTTGAATGGTTAAAGCTACCCCGAATCACGAGGACAAAGTTGATGTTGCTGCCATCAATTTGAGTATGTATGATGAGTTTGGGCGAGAATTTGAGTACAAGAAGGATCGGTGAATTGGGTTCAAGCTGGATTTGGAAGTTACACACGAACACGCTGTTGCCATTGTTTTCGAATGTATCTTTGGGTGATTGAGAACGGAATTTGAGTTACTAAATGGATGTATGAGAATGGGTTTATATGGAATCTGATTGCTCACAGGGAAGGTGCCATAGAGAGGCTTGAAATCACTGGTAAAGCTCTTTCTCCATTAACTGATTTAGTGCACATCAAATGTTCGATAATATGGCTGAGAATTCAGGGAAGTTGGTCAAGCAAATGGGATAGGTGATGCTTGTCATGGCTATATGTTTCTTAGTGGAAATGAGTCATTGCAAGTGGAGGCAAGGCTTTAATGGATGTGCCAGTTACAAGCTGCTGAAAATTGAAGTTAAAGCTGGTGACAGGCAGCAACGGTTTGAGCCGAATTGCAGTTAAGCGCAGCGGGTTACTAACAGCAGCTAAGCTGAGAAGAGCAGAGTTACAGGCTGAGTAATTGGTGCAAGCTGGTTTGCTCAGTGGCTGCAACTGAGGTAGCCAGGATTGATGGAGTGAGGGTTGAAGCGTGCGGTGGTGATCTTTGTTGGTCCTGAGATGTTGCGGGTGGAGCCGGGTGTTGGCTCTGATTCTGGCAGTGAGGAAGTGCCAGAGATGTTGTGGGTTTGAGCTGTCACCGATGTTGAGTTGATTGAAGGAAGTGGTATTGTTGGTTCAATGGTGGTACAGCTACAGAGATGGTGCTCGAGTGGGTTGTGCCAACAGAGCTGAGTAGGGAGAAGGCAGTGATGAATGGTTGGTCATGATGGCCAGAGGTTGCAATTGCAGGTCTGCTGTTATTGGAGTAGCAGCTGGAGTTGGAGCCGCAAGTTGCAAGGCACCGCAGCCGATTCTGAGGATTGAAGAACAGCCATCGGGGTTGTGGATCGAGTTAAACTTGATCTTCTGACCGAGTTGCAAGACAGTCTTCTTGGGTTGGTGCGAAGCTGAATCAAACCGGGTAGTACAGGAATTGTAGTTCGGTGATTGGTGCGGTGTGGCAAATGTAGGAGATGGAATTCATGACTGGCTGAGTTTGTGTGAGCTTGTCGGCAGGCAGAGAAGAATGATATGGCAGTGAACTGAGAAGAATGAGGACGAGCAATAGGTTCAGACGGTGCTGGTATGGCAGCGTTAGTTGAAGCAAGTGCAGCTGTCTTGGCAGTGCGCAGCGTTGGATGGATTTCATGATGGAAGCTGGTGGCGAGGCGGAGCGGAGAATGTATCAAGTTCGGTGAGGTGGTGCTATGTTTTGACTCGGAAAATGAGCAAATTGCGATTGGCAAGGCAAAGGTCACCGCAGAAGTGCAGTTGTGGGGGAGCAAATTGAATTGGCAATGGCTAAGCACTGCAGAAATTGTGCGAAACGGATGAGAGTGGTGTGACCGGTGGTACCAAAGGATGTCGGATTTGGAACTTGAAGCATGAATCATAATATTTCAAAGTGAATCACGAAGGGGTATGTGTTGGATGCTTGAGTCGACGGCCGGATATATGAGCTACGAGTCACGCTTTTGGGCGTTTTTCTTAAGAAATGAGGAATTGGTTTAGGTGGTATTTTGTGAATGTTTGAATTGCAGAGAAGCAGAGTTGAGATACTGGAAGTGTAAAATGTCTTGTGACAGCTTCAGAGCGGAGGCAAGTTCGAGTGGTCGGAGACAAATTTTTGACGATTCCGGCGACGGTGACCGGATTCCCGGCGATGACGTCGCAATCCGAGCGACCAGTTTCGGACCCAAAATTCCAGAGACATATTTTTCACTCCTGGGCTTGGTGGACCAACTTGGAGACGGGTTTTGAGAAGAATTAACCTAATTTTGGGAAAGTATCCTTATGGGGAGAAAAGCATATAAATAGAACTTTTTCTCTAAAAACCAAGATATATCTCCATTAGGGAGAACTCATACTTTTGGTTCTAGGGTTTAGAAACATGATAGGTTTTCTCTTCTTTCTTGCTATGAACTCCTATGCCATGAGTAACTAAGTTTTTATTATTGGTTGAAGATGTAGTTGGATATTGCAACCAAGTTATGATTTTTATGAATTAGTTTTCTCTCAATATTATCGTTTGATTTCTACGGGTTACAATAATTGCATGATTGATGGATTGCAATATGATTGAATGTTTGTTTAGTCGAGTCTAGAATTGATTGAACTCACATCCATATCTATAGCTATTTTAGGGTTTTCATCGAGCGATAACCTTGAATACGAGTAGCATGATATGATTAGGGTTTGTAGTGATACATCCTCGTAGTCATATGTAGAAATTGACCTTTGTTCGAATTGTTTGCGCAATGTATTTCAATTGCATTGATTAGCCTATTTCCGAAACTTAATGCTCCTAGGAATTGAACTTGATTAGCGCAAGGCGTTAGGTTATTCTTTAGGTAGATTTCACATACGTGACCCTAATGTGTGTGTTGATAACTTTGGAAATTACGGAGTATTCTTGCAATAAGGTATTCTATGGCTTTTGATGATAGAGAGATTAAATACGAATTCTATTCATATATTCATAAACTTGTTTACAATTGAAGATGAAACCTTTATCCAAAATTTTCACATCCTTGATTTGCGTACTTTATTTGCTTTTTGTTTATTTTTACTTACACAATCGAAATTCTTAGGGTGTTTTATATAGGAAACCATAACAATTTGACAACCTAGACCTCTCTGTGGGATCGATCCTTTCTTGCCCTTGCTATATTTATATTTTGAGTAGTAAGAAAGTGTAATTTATTTTTGACGCTTACGACAGCGGTCACCATACTTCTCTTTTATAGTCATCATTTCCGTTGGTTGTGTTTGTTGCGAGTCGCTCATTTGATCAACAACAATAGAGCTAGCTTGGGTCTCCACTAACACAACTTCTTCCACCACCTCGGGTTGACTTGCTTGAGAAGGCTCCGTAGAGACCTTTGGTTTCACTTTTCGTGCGGTTGGTCCACTTTGATCCTTTCTTGGACGACCTCTTTTCTTAGGTTCCGGCTCATCTTGAAATTCGGCTTCCGAACGCTCGTGCCTAGACAATATTCTTTTATTATACAAATACTCCTTCAACTCTTTTCTTTGGATGGTCCTCGACACTTCGGTGTTGGGCCTACCGGCCCCCTTTTGCTTAATAGGTTCATCAACCTCCCGTAAACAAGGTTGAAGAGCTTCCTCCAAATTGTGCATAAATATTTTCTTTTTGGTGCCATTTGATGTAGCATAACGCTCGGCTATTCGTGCACACAATTCCGACTCAAGGAAAGACGGACCATCAACTACCGGGGTGCTTGGAGTGAAATTTAATTGCTTCCAAAATGGATGAATATCATTGATGTCAATCACTTCAACATACCTGCCCATCTTATGACGACACGGGAGTCCAATACCTATCATATCCTTGCAAACACAAACTGTTAAGTGCATATTTTTCATATATTTAGTGTCGAATCCATGCTAGTAATTGCTTAGTTTCTTGCAAAATTATTGTATATTACGTTTGTTTTGTTTTATTTATGTTTTGCTAGGTGAATCATCCAAAAGAAGTTAATTTTCACTTTATTGTGCAATAAAAGAAGTTAGCCACAAGAGGAGAAGGGACAAAAATCAAGTGTAACTCGTCTAAATCAAGGATTTATTTATATCATCCTGAAGTGGACGAAAAGACGAAGAAATCGGCAAAAGAACGAGCTCATTCCGACATCATATGGGGAAGATAGGAGCAAAAGAAGAGGTTAAGCCTGTCAGTTCCACAGAACTGACAGTGGAGCTGAGAATTTAGGCATTAGGTTATTTCCACCCAGGGATGCCATCATCTTCATAACTCTTTGCCAGACGTGCATGGCTATTCACGGAAACTATAGATTGATCGTATTTTGTGTGATCTCGGGAGAGAAAGAAATGGCTTGCTACCATTGTTCGATGGTGATTATGAAGGGACTCGAACTGGGCAAAGTGATGTTGCCGGGTGATCGGGAATGATGATGAAGTCGACAATATGAGCAAGACATGGATGATGAACTCGTGATATTGTTGGACGTTGCTGGTGTTATTGGCAGTGACGAAAGCTGAACTGCTATGAGACAGGGACGAGAGGCATGTTGTACTGTCGCTGGAAAAGAGAGCTGACTGTTGTTCACGATGAGAAGCTTGATGACGAGGAGGAATTTGGCAGTGGTGACGAAGATTCAGTGAACAAGACAGAGATGTACGTAAGCTCAAGCCAACAGAGAGATGAAGTTAGATCTTGACAGAAAATCGTTGATGTTGTTGATGAAGATAAATTGCTTCTCAGGGTGTTTGGTGAGAAGTGGATGAGTTTAGCCGAGAAAATGAAAGAAATGGAAACAACATATACAATGAAGCTTGGTGCAAGTGATTACAGCTCGAGTCTGCTGCTAGGATCAGTGATGGAGTTCAACTCGAGAAAATGGAGAATTCTGTTGATAGCCATTGGTAGAGATAGAATGATGACGAAATGAGAATGGAGTTTGATATGCTGTTAGCAAGATATTTGACCGAGAATACAGAGTGGAACTGCTGCTGCTGCCGTGATTATTGTGGACTCTGTAGGTTATTTCCGCGTCTAAGATAAACATGAATCATTGGTACGCGGTTATAGAAATTGGGTAATCTTTGGAAGTCGAGACTTGAGCGAAAATTCAGTCAGAGAATGGTTTTGGATTGATACCGCAGCTACAAAACAGCCACCGAGTGATGCTTTTGCCGTTGAATTTCAAGATGAACGGTGAGGATTCAAGACAATTTTAGGGTTTGAGTCGGCTAAGGAATGTTTGTTATTATCATATTCGAAATTTGAGGAATAAAACCCTATAAATAGAGACTCAAATAGCTACCAAAAGGCATCTCCTCACCCTCACTTTCAGACCCACAACCTGTTCGAGGAAAGTCCTGAAAGAATATCCAGAAGCTTAAGGAGTTCAATTCATGCACAAATAGCTCGAGTTCGTGGCGATTTTAGGAGACATAGCTCAAGCTTCTTTTCGTTTGTAGTTTGAACTCTACTTTCTCTCTGATTTGTTTATGATAAAATTCCATTATGTCTAGCTAATTTACTTATTTGATTGAGGATGAATTCTAAGTACTATATATGATTTGATTTAATATATGAATCTGTTTTGATTTCTTCATATGATTATCGTTTGTGTTTATTATTAAGAATTAATATGATTCATTGATAGATTGTTTAGGTGTCCAACTGAATATATTTGTTAACTCAATCTAATGCTAGTAAAGATTAGGATATCCGTAATTGTTGAATAACTCCTCAACAAGTAGAGAACGTGAGACCTCATGGAGGATTCGTAAAGCAATCGCGTGTAAACACAACACTAGCAAGTAGGACCGAGCATACCGAGTCTAACTACTAGGATTAAACCTAAATTCACAGACCATAAAACATTCGATGAATTACATCTTGTAAGCGTACCTCAAGGTGGTTCGGATTTAATAGACTCTAGAAACTAAGCGCACTGTTGTCCAGTGGCTTAAGGGATTTTGTAGATAGCTAAGCGTACCTGATATCTTACGGTTGGTGATAATTAATGATGAATGGATGCATATACTACTTTGATGAATATTTAGTTACGAAAAAGGATTCCTCGATCATCTCTCTCCATATTGTTTACAACTTAATCCTTTATATTTTGTTTTTTATCTTTTAAATCTAAAACAAAACCCCCATTGTGAGACTTTTGACAACTAAATCTCCCGCTTCTTCGTGGGAACAAACTTGACTTCCATTATATTATTTTTAATTGAGTGAAAATAAGATATTAATTTGATTGCACCTCTGTGTGGTGACTGTTGACATCCTAACAACTATTTCTGGTCAACGGATCGAGAACGGAAGTATTTATCACTGCTTTTTTGGCCGACGAGTAACTATTCTTAGCATCGTGATGATTCTGTTGTTTAATTGTTTATCTTAACTTGTACAGGTTAGCAAAACCTTTGCAGAAATGATTTACAAACATGGATGTGTGAAGAAGTAAGGTTCATGTACGGACTATGTTGTTGGTGACCTTACTCCGGTAAGTCTTTGTTGTGATCTTCGTTACATTATCATTTGCATTTTATTCATTATGCCATTGGGTCTTCATAACAGATGTCTTAACTTATATGGTCTTTTTTATTCTATTTGTGCAGTTCACACTTTTGTCAGACCTGGAACCATCTCTCAAAGCTCTTAAAGTTAAGCACTAGACTAAAAATGTGCATTGACTTTGTAATGAGCATTGATTGTTAATTGGTAAAGATAGTTCCGGTGGCATTGACTGTGGTTACATTCTAACTTTTGCCCAATATTGTGAATTACTTTGATAGCAAATTACTTGGCTTTTTTCAGTGGATTGTGAACTCTCTACGGTTGAGTAGACTCATTCATGGAAGCTTCGCTATGGTTATGATCGTGTGAATGATGATAAAGATGTTTCCAACATCGAGACCAAGATGACTGATGGTATGTCATATATCTTAAATTATTTAGTAGTTCACCAGTTCTTAGTTTCGTTTTTAGTATAGTCAAGACTCAAGATTTTGGTGAATGTTGTGTACTAAATAAAACAAGAAAAGTTTTAGGGGATTGTTTTGTGTATTATGCTTACAAGATGCTAGTGCAGACCTAAAAAGATATCACGTAATCCAGCGTAATTTAGGATTTGGCTGACTTCAGCTGGATTACAAGATGATCCCCAAATTCTGATGCAGATTCAATGTGTTTACAGAACACCAATTATATGTGCAAGCTTTTGATGTATCATTGTTTTAACTTAGGTCATTGGAAAGAGGATTAGAGATAATGGAAACTTATCCAGTTCCCCATATTCATCATTTTCACAGATTTTGCCTGCTTGTACTTATACAACATATTATTTCTTTATTAGTTTTTGACTCAATCTTTATAAGCATACTGGTTATCTGATTGGAAGAATTTGTGATGCTTTGTAAGTTTTGTAAGTTTTTGACTCAATCTTTGTAAGTTTTGTAATTTGTGATGCCATTAGGTCCCTTAGCATCTGCAAGATTTGTAAGTTTATGTAGTATCTCCTTATAGTGATTTAAGTTAGAAGAACTTAGGAATTTCGTAACTTTCCATAAACTGAACTTAGGAACCAAGTATGTTTCTAATGTGTACACTAGTTTGTTGTGATACTTATAATACATTTGTATCAAATACTCATACTTTTTGTTAACATCAATTGAAGAATCCATTTTTCATAATATGATACAATTTTGTATGTTGAATGAATGAATGACATAGTTTGTATATCTATGGAAATGATGAATATGGGGAAGTGGGTAACTGCAGGGGGGGGGGATGTGGGGGGAAATGGATTTTGACCAGGTCAATGAAGACTTGACCTTTTTTTTATGTTGCAAAATATTAGCAACGTCTTTGATCTGTTGCTAAATTAGAACCAGAACCAGTAAATTCGAACCAGAACCAATAACATTTTAGTTCCGGGTAGGGGTATTCCTGTAATTAGAAACATCTTAGCAACGGCAGACCTTGGTTGCGAATAAACAAAGTCGCAACGGCATGGGACGTTGCGAATCCCCGTTGCTGACCAAGAGTCGCAACGGAGCTTATGCCGTTGCGAAAAAAATACAACACCGTGTTTTGCAACTGGGATCTGCCGTCATGCGACTTTGATCAAGAACGGCCGTGCTCGTTGCTAATCCCTTAAAATGGTGTAGTGACTCCTGATAGGACGGCTTGGAACCTTTCAAAGAATGGCAAGTTTCCTTCTAAATCTGCCTACTTGGGAATAAGAGGACTTAGGTCTACCCTATTGTAAAAAACTTTGGAACCATATCTGGAAAATTAGAATTCCTCATAGAATCCAGATTTTCATTTGGAGAGCTGCCAATAATGCGATACCTACTAGGATTGTTCTTAATTCTAGAATGCCTATGAATGATGTGGACTGCTCCAGATGCAGTCATCCTATTGAATTTGTTATGCATGCCTTAGTCATTTGTCCTTTTGCTAGTCGTGTTTGGTTTTTTTTCTTCTCTGTGTGTTAATACTAATGCCTTTAGAAATAAGACCTTCATTGATTGGTTAAAGTTCTGGTTAATTGAACACGGTTCTAAATTGCCTAATGAGTCCCAATGTTTCTTTGTTACTATTTTATGGTCCTTATGGAGTAGTAGAAATAATATTTTCTTTCAGAATTCTTAAGAATGTCACTTCACTGTACTTCATAGAGCCAAAGCTATGTTATTGACTAGGAAACCTAAAATAAACTTTAGCACCTTTCTCCATATTGGTATTATGGATAAATGGATGCCTCCTCCTCTTGGTTGGATCAAATGCAATACTGATGGTTCCTTTGACAACATCTCTTTGGATAAGAAGTAGGATATGTAA
Organism: Papaver armeniacum; assembly: GCA_023531295.1. Taxonomy (NCBI): domain Eukaryota; kingdom Viridiplantae; phylum Streptophyta; class Magnoliopsida; order Ranunculales; family Papaveraceae; genus Papaver; species Papaver armeniacum. The sequence goes on from JAJJWW010017417.1 coordinate 97,598, forward strand.
TGCGAGATTTCTCAAGGAAAGCGTCTTTTTGAGTTGCGGTTGTTTTTGAAGTCCAGTCCGATGTCGAAGCAGAAGCAAGAGCTATTTGGGCTTTTCTAAAGAAAACAGTGGAGCAGAAACTAACTCATATCATTATAGAGAGTGATGCTCAAGACCTAATCAAACTCTTTTCCTCCTGGACAGACTTGATGGTGATATCGTAATCGATGTTATCTTTAAAGACATCAAGTTATTTTCCTCTAAATTAGTTGCTTGTTTTTTTTTACTTTCCAACCTAGAATTTGTAATTCAGTTCCCCATGAACTTGCCCAATAGGCAAAAAAACATAAGTCCTTTATGTGCTGGTTTGTGCCTCCAATCTGTCTTACGTCGGTTGTTGAGGGGGATCATTATCCTTTTTGAAGGCCTTCGTCTAAAAAAATAAAAAAATAAAAAAAAAATATATAGTTGTGAATGCAAAGGCCATAAGATTTCTTTAAGAGAACATGTACAATTGTTATTTGAAGATGGTTGATAGCTCGTGTAGGGTTGTTACACCTGCAGAGACGAATTTTCTGAACAAATAAGCTTTACAAGGTATTTAGACTTGAAAGAGTGATGCTACGATATTAACCGTGGGAATCTCCCGGGAGACACAGCCCCAAGGGCCCACCTGGAGAAAACAGCGGGTGGGGCCATTAGGGTTGTTTCTCCCAGGATTTTCCCCGGAAGATTCTCACGATACACTGATAAGTGCATAATTCATATGATTTTAGTGTCCATTCCATACTTGTTTTAGCTATTATTCTTGCATGTATTCGTATTATTACTCTTATTTTTTCTTATTTGCCTCCAATAGGTGAATCATCCAAAAAGGAGCTACAAAGTGCTAAAAATATCTAGTAAGATAAGTATTCCAAGTATCCAAGGGCCCAAGTCCAAGAGAAGTTGAAGAAGTGCGACGAAAAGGAGCAAAACGCTCAAAATCAATAGAAGGGCCAAAGACCGATCTTAACTCATTCAAATTAAGAATTTCTAATCACCATCTTGAAGAGAATTGAAAGAGGAAAATAATGCAAAAACAATGAGGTCATTCCGAGTTCGGATGAAGAAGTTGTGGCCAAAACGAGTTTTTATCGAATACCGAAGATAGTAAAGTATGCAAACGAGTAGGCATACTTTAATTCCGAAAATTTCTGCTGGAATTTGAAGTACGCATATCTACGCATACTTAACTCCCTTGGAAAGCAAAAACTCACGGTTGGGTCCTTATTTCGTGTTTTCGGGTCGGGTTCTTGAACCGAGCTAGATACTTGATGGCCAAGCAATGTAAACCTATAAAATAGGTATTAGGCCTTTCACATATCATCGATCAATCTCATATCACAAGTTCTACATCAAAACCTAGGGTTTACCTCTTTAGGGGGAAACCACCATTATTCATCTTCCTTGTAATATGAGTAGCTAAATCCCTCGTTGATTAAGGATGAATTCAATGTTCTAAGCGTGAAGCTTTATTAATAAAACAAGTCTATTTGAGGTTTTTATCATCATCGTTTGTCTTTACCATATCTAGGGTTTATGAATGATTCTTAGATTGGTTTGGGATGCATGCTAGATTAATCTATTGATTGTTCTATCGCTAGTAGAAGTTATGAGATAAGTAATCGTCGATTAACTCTCTACACAAGTAGAAATCGCGAGACCTTACGGAGGGATTACATGGAGGAATCGTGTGTGAAGAAAACACCAGCAAGTAAACCTTGATCTAAGAGTTTAACTACTGGGATTAACCTAATTCACAAGCTTAAAGCGTTCAATTGGATTACACCTTGAGTGATCTACTACTTGGTGGTTCGTCGGATATAATCTGGTAGTCGAGAACTTCCGTATCCAGTGATTGAAGGAGTTTTGGGGATAACACTGATCTAGTCATTTGTTATTTTCTTGTTGGTGATGAATGGTTCTTACGAACAATAGATAAGTATTCTAACTCGTTAACGCTTGGTAACGGCGAAGGATTCCTTAATCATCTCTTTTCTTTATTATTGTCTTTATATTTATCTTACAACCAAAACCCCCTTTGTGATCTATTTTATTTTGCTAATAAAAATAACATATCAATTACACAACTCTCTGTGGGAACGATCTCTTACTACCACTATATTACCAGTTAATTAGTGGGAAATATCTTTATTAATTTGTTGTGCCTACGACAGCCCATCAAATTTTGGCGCCGTTAAGGAAGCAGTCGCTAATTGATTTGTTATTTTTTTTTTAGCTTGTTTTGTTTTATTTTTTCTTTTACTCTTGTGACTCGTCATGTTTCCTTACGGAAATAACATGTACGGAGCACAAGATTACAAATACAACAGTGGTAATCAATATGGTTTTCAATCTCATTCATATGAAAACTACCAACCATCCTATGGGTATAATCAAAACCAATCTTTTGGCTATGATCAATATCCCACGGAACCTTATGGATATTCACATTGATAGGTGTTGTAAACGCCTTGATATTTATCTATTGTTTATGCTTTCTTTGCGAGTTTTTGTGTGAATTATGTATCTTATGTTTGGTTTTGAGTTTATTAGGTACTTTGGAGTCATTTGGAGTCATTTAGAGCAAAAGAAGGAGAAAACGTCCATTTGGAGCGAAAATGGCAAGAAGACCAATTCACAGACGAGTGATACGTGGAGCCAGCGAAGGTTATGCAGCAAAGGAGGTGAACAATAAACTGTCGGTTCCGCGCAACTGACAGTTGAGCAAGAAAACCGAATAGGATGTCAGTTTGCTGGAACTGACAAGCTACATATTAACCAAGCAGCCTATATCCAAGTCATTGGGTGCATATAGTACTTCTGGTTACTACCTAGCCCTATATCTCAGGTTTCTCAATTATTTGTCTTCTCTTCTCAAATTCAGAAAGTGTGAAAGAGAGTTGCGGCTGCTGTAGAGAGAATTAGAGAGATGGAATTTAGGGGAGATTGATGAGAGTCTGGTAAGATTTTGGTGATGATTGTTGAGAAGAAATGAAGAAATTAGGGTTGTGAATCTTGTATCTGAGATTCGAGATAGAAATAAGAAGATGGATTTGAAGAATTGGGGGTGATTCCAATATAGAGAGATCGAGAAATTAAGAAGAAGATGATGTTGCTGTTAGTGATGTGCGCAAAGGGTTTTGAAAGAATTCAGTTTATAAGAAAGAAGATCTCGTTGCTGGATGTTGTTCTGGATTTCAAATTCCAAGGAGATAAAGATGGGTTTTGAGCGTCTGGTGGCGTTGAAGCAGAGAGGAGAAACGAAGGAGATTGGTGGTAAACTGAAATGGGTATTGCATCTGGAGTTGGAAGTTGAGATTCAAGGGTACGAGAGGTTAAATTGGGGTTTGCTTCTGGTGGTGTGATTTTGTGTGAGAATGGCTCGAGGCAATGATGAAGTTGCGGAAGAAATTGAGTCAGTGCAGTTAATGTTGCTATGGGTTGAAGCAGGCAGTGATGTTGATTGCAGGTCTGGTGCTCTGCAGTTTCAAATGGAGAAGAAAATAGTGCTTGCTGGTGCAGGTAATGAAATTGCAGCTGAATTGGTGATGTTGCAACTGCAAATGGAGATGCCATGTGGTTGCGAGGATTGGCGCGATATGGAGTGAGATAGAGCTGGCGGTTTCAGTCGTGTTGCGATGATGGAGAAGCTACAGAAAGTGCAAGGAAATGATGCAGTTTGAATGGTGCATAATGTGTTGAGTCTGTGCATTACAGGGAAGTAGTGATATATTTCTAGAATGGAATGAGAATGATGGTGGTGGTAAGACTGATGGTTTGAATGAGTTACAGGCTAAGAATTAGTGTTGAACTGGTCATATGGGAGCTGCAGTGACTAAGAGATGGGTTCTGGGAGTTAAGTTTGAGTCGAGAAGAACATGAATGGCTTGAAGCAGAGTTGCAGTTGGTGGTCATGTGTTGAATTGCAGGAAGACCAAGTTGGGACGATGTTCTGGCATGAACTAAAGCGGGCATGGAAGTGAAGTTAGCAGTGAGGCCATGGATGCAAGTCTAAAATTGTGCTGATGAATGAATAAGGAGCCACAGAGATGGAAGAGTGTTGCTGCCTGGAGAAACTAGGACATGGGTTAGCGATTGCAGTTGGCTAGGTTTACATCCAACAAGAAAGTGGTGTTACAGCTGCGACTCAAGTGGTGGCTTTCGGCTGAAATGGCTAGGCAGTCATGGCAAGAAGACAATGGAGTCTGGGTTGAATACAAGCAGTGATACAAAGTTAGTACAGGAATGAAAGTTTGTGGAGTTGGCCTAAGTTGTGAAGAATGAATAAATAGATGCATGTTAGGATGAAGTTGTGCAGGGAAGGTCTGCTAATGGCCTGAAGCGGCTGGAATTTACCCAAAAACATCCAATTTCCGAGTTAGCCGAGTTGGCTCACCGATCCAGTAGCATACTTAGAGGACTTGGGCTCGATTTGTGGGTTTGGCTAATGGGTTGTGGGGGACTTAAATTGGAATCGGGAGCAGAACTGAGAAGCGATATAAGAGGTTTTGAGAATACCACATATCGGGATATCTTTTCTTCTACTTTTGTTCTAGGGTTTTAGACATGGAAACTCTTATTTTTATTCTTGTTACGAACCCCATTAACATGAGTAGTTAATTTTATCATTGGTTATGGATTAATTTGATTTCACAAGGCATGTTTCTTATTCAATAAATTAGTTTTGTCTCCATGCTTTATCGTTTATGATTCACCATTAATATTGTCATATGAGTTGAATGCTTGTTTAGTCGAGTCGTGAATCGATTGAGTTTACTTTCATCTCTATTGCTAGATTAGAGTTTATTATACGCAAAAGTGATAAATTTCTGATTGCAAGTAGCATAATTATGGGTAGTGCTTGTAGTGATATATCCTACTAGTCACAAGTGAGTCACAACCTTTGTTAAATCGGATTAGTGCTTTTACACGTTCGATTGCTTTGATTGGCCTGATTTCATAGAACTTAACGCATCTAGGGAATTAAACTTGATTAATGCTTTTACACGTTAGGTTTTTCTCTAAGATAGAATTCATATTCACATCTTTTAATGTGTTTGTTGATGACAAGAGGAGATTTGCGGGATATACTTGCGATCAAGGTATTCTAGGGCCTTTGATAAAAGTTGAGATTAAAATATCAATTCTAGTTATTGTGTTGAAAATATGTTTGTGATTGAAGATGAAATCCTTAACCAATATCTTCACATATTTGCGTGCTTGCTTTGCTTTGTTTGCTTTTAGTTTAATTTCCTTTTAGATAAAATCAGAAAAATCCCCCTTTGTTTATATAAGAAATCGAAACAAACGACAACCTAGACCTCTCTGTGGGAACGATCCTTTCTTGCCATTGCTTCATAATATATTTTGAGTAGTAAGAAAGTGTAATTATTTTTGACGCCTACGACAGCGATCACACATACATATCAACAACCTTATGACGGGTATGTAAGTGGACAATCACAAGGATGGGAGGATAGTTATGCTTCTAATCATTTATCTCCTGAACTTGAACATAAATTTGATCAGATTATGCATCACTTAAAGGACGGTATGTCCACACTGGAATCACTCAATGAGTAATTAAGTGCGAAAAACAATATGTCAAACGAATCTTACTTCAATATATCTAACCAAACTCCTAATCATATTTATGATCATTCACCTATTAAAAATGGGAGACTTGGTTTGGAAATAGTGTGGTGAGTGAAGGTGTTGGTTTTGATGAATGTCTTGACCAATTCCAAGCGATGGCACAACATCAACAAGGGATCCATACAATTGAAGATGAACAATATGAGCACCTTCGGGAAATTCAAAGGCATGGAGAGAACTTAGAAATACAAATTGCTCAACTTAGTGAAGGTGGGAATGAGGAAGAAGTTTGGCCTCAAAACCAAAACGATTCTGAAATTCCTATGGGTGACGAAGATTCCGATGAAGATGAGCTACCTTTCGAAAGTCCTTGCAACAATGATACGATTATTCAAACTCCGGATCATAATAAATATCCCTCACCTATTCAAAATGAGGAGATTGGGTATGACATATCTATTGTTATAAATGGTGCGACGTACTCAAACGAAGAAATTAGGAGTTGCATCAATGAACTACACGTTTTAGGAGAGGATTTCAATTCCCATGACAAGGTTGTTGAAGAGATGGAAATTGAGAATGAAACCAAATTGATTGAAGTTGTGGAAGACCCAATTGAGCTAGATAATAGTTCTATAGAGGAACACGGTATACTTGAGGTAAATAATTCAATGTTAATTAAGAATGATAAAGATCAGTACAAGGTTTGTCTAATCCTTTGCATAATTCTATATCTATTGATCATTTTCCTCTAATGGAAGTAGCTTCTCAAAGAGTTGTTAACCCAGCTTTTAAGAAAATACTTCACTTAGGATTGGAGTTATGTGCTTCTAAAGTTTTAACGGATTATTTTGCTTTTAAGTATCCACCACTTGATATGTTTGATTCGAGTATTGTGCAGGTTCACCGAACTGAGGAACCTTTTGAAGTTCCCAAATTCTATGTTCTCTATTCACTTCCGAGTGTACAAAGGACTAAGTGTGGGGGAAACTTCAATAAATTGATAGCTTCAATATTTATATTTTGTGTTAATGTTATTGTGAAGCTGTTATTTGAATTGCAGATTGTTATTTGGAAGGATTACCAAATTTTCAGATTACTGGCCGGTGTACGGATAATAACAATTACATCGGGCTGACGACGTTAAACCAAGCGCTACATGGGAGGCAACCCATCGGTTTTGTATCTCTATCCCTTTTGTTTTTAGTTTTCTTAGTTTTTTTTTTCATATCATATTTTGCATTCCCATCTTAGATTTTACAAAGTCCTATATCTATAATGAAAGTTTTGACGAATTCTCGTCTGAAAATTCTAACTGCGCACTTGTCACGAAAACAGCTCTTGAGACTTCATACGGAGTCCGATTTGAGTGGTTGACCCCAAATTTTAAAGAGGATAGACTCACATTTGTTTTCCAAAAAGAAAATATGAATTAGGAGTCTGTTAAGTTGGATCGATAGGCCTGGACATTTTAGTTTCGGTATTTTTTCAGAACTTTTTCATATTGCATGTCTGTTAGTACGGAGGGCATAAAAGTCAGACCGTTTATCGAAAGACTGTGAAATTTTGACACCTTACAAAAAAGATGTAGGCGAACAAATTTAATTCGGTATGTTTTTCCTAGTTCCCTACCCATTTGTACAGTTTTCGAGTTTTTCAGGCTGTTATGTCGTAAATCGATTTTGGTTTTGAAATATGAGGACAATGTTGAGTTAAAGTGTGGGGGAGTAGTTAAGCATGTTTGGTTTGCATATAAAATAGATAAATAAATAATACTCTTTGATTTCTTGCATTCTTGAGACTTCATCTTTTGGAGTTAATTATGAGCTATTTAGGATGACACTCTAAACCTTTTTAGGTTGAAACAGTTCTTACGGCTATAGATTGAGTTCCACTTTATCGTTCTAAAATCCTTAAATATATACGCTCATAATTGATTGTGAAACTCAGGTATGGTAGTGATCTGAAAGAGTCATCCTCGCAATTAATCATTACCGAATCACTCTCTTTTTATTTTTGCAGTTATATGTTTCTCTAAAGTGATTTGGTGGGATCCTGATACTGCCGTGGATGTTGTAGCAAGGTAATCATTGGTTGACTATATAAAAGCCCCATAGACAGTTGACTAACACTTATAAAGACTGAGCCATCAAAAAAAAAAAAAAAAAAAAAAAAAAAAAAAAAAAAAAAAAAAAAAATTTATAAGAATTCTCTTCTTTTATCGACATTAATAAATGATAGGTCCGGAATTTCGGACTAATCATAGTTGATGAAAATAAAAAAAACCATATCATCATTATATAGCAAGTCAAAAAGACTATTGATGAGGTTCTTGACACTTGTATCTAATCATATGGTCGAGTTAAATGGGTGCTCCTCTCAACTATTGTGCTATAAATAAGAATCCTTTGACGACATTCATACAAGTATTGTGGGTAACATCTTTCACTTAAGTCAACATTTGCACACTTCACTTTTATATTTCCTTTCTCTTATCTATCCATGTGATTTCTGTATGCGAGTGTTGTGACAAACGTTACAACAAGTACGATGACTATCTTAGTAGATTTTTGCAATCAGGTTGAATCTCATACGCAAGTAATTGCTTGTGTGTGATGATTGGAATGTATGTGGGATGTTTGTATCTAAAGAGCATATGCGAGCTAATAATTTTTGGCTTTCTACTTTGTGTCTATCCTTAGTGGTTCTTCCAAGGCAAGAAATTGGAGTAGATTTTGTGGGTATACCTCTTGTAAACCCTCACGAAACTATAACTCGTCCACTAGGGACACCTAGGGGTTTAAAGGCTTGTTATACATGCTAAGTGTAACCGTTTTGTCAACGACATGGAGTTGTTGTATTTAGGATTAGTTTTATTTAGTTTGCTCGAGGACTAGCAAAAGCTAAGTGTGGGGGAATTTGATAAGTGCATAATTCATATGATTTTAGTGTCCATTCCATACTTGTTTTAGCTATTGTTCTTGCATGTATTTGTATTATTACTCTTGTTTTTTCTTATTTGCCTCCAATAGGTGAATCATCCAAAAAGGAGCTACAAAGTGCTAAAAAGAGCTAGGAAGATAAGTATTCCAAGTATCCAAGTGCTCAAGTCCAAGAAAAGTTGAAGAAGTGCGACGAAAAGGAGCAAAACTCTGAAAATCAAAAGAAGGGCCAAAGACCGATCTTAACTCATTCAATTAAGGATTTCTCATCACCATCTTGAAGAGAATTGAAAGAGGAAAATAATTCAAAAAGAAAACGAGTTTTTATCGAATACCGAAGATAGTAAAGTATGCAAATGGGTACGCATACTTTAATTCCGAAAATTTCTGTTGGAATTTGAAGTACGCATACCTGTACGCATACTTAACTCCCTTGGAAAGCAAAAACTCACGGCTGGGTCCTGATTTCGTGTTTTCGGGTCGGGTTCTTGAACCGAGCTAGATACTTAATGTCCAAGCAATGTAAACCTATAAAAATAGGTATTAGTCCTTTCACATATCATCGATCAATCTCATATCACAAGTTCTACATCAAAACCTAGGGTTTACCCCTTTAGGGGGAAACCACCATTATTCATCTTCCTTGTAATATGAGTAGCTAAATCCTTTGTTGATTAAGGATGAATTCAATGTTCTAAGCGTGAAGCTTTATTAATAATAAAAGTATATTTGAGGTTTTTATCATCATCGTTTGTCTTTACCATATCTAGGGTTTATGAATGATTCTTAGATTGATTTGGTATGCATACTAGATTAGTCTATTGATTGTTCTATCGCTAGTAGAAGTTATGAGATAAGTAATCGTCGATTAACTCTATACACAAGTAGAAATCGCGAGACCTTACAGAGGGATTCTGTGGAGCAATCGTGTGTGAAGACAACACCATCAAGTAAAGCTTGATCTAAGAGTTTAACTACTGGGATTAACCTAATTCACAAATCTTAAAGAGTTCGATTGGATTACACCTTGAGTGATCTACTACTTGGTGGTTCGTCGGATAGAATCTAGTAGTCGAGAACTTCCGTATCCATTGATTGAAGGAGTTTTTGGGATAACATTGATCTAGCTGTTATTTTACGGTTGGTGATGAATGGTTCTTACGAACAATAGATAAGTATTCTAATCCTGTTAACGCTTGGTAACGGCGAAGGATTCCTTAATCATCTCTTTTCATTATTATTGTCTTTATATTTATCTTACAACCAAAACCCCCTTTGTGATCTACTTTATTTTGCTAATACAAATAACCTATCAATTACACAACTCTCTGTGGGAACGATCTCTTACTACCACTATATTACCAGTTAATTAGTGGGAAATATCTTTATTATTTTGTTATGCCTGCGAAAGCCCATCATACACCAGGAATTATCGGACTCGAAAACAACTTGGTTAATGGTGATAGGTAGATTGCTTTGCTGGAAGTTAATGCTTTCATAGGTTTGCTAGAGGAAACAAAGATAAAGAAATAAGGAAAAAATTAAACGTTTGTTAGCGTCAAAAACAAGAAGAAGCAACTTCTGGAGAAGCAAGAAGCTACATTTTTTTGCTTCATTTTGAAGCAGCTTATCTGCTTCTAAAAGTCGATTCAAACTGAGATATCCAACTTAGTTTATAGCTTTTTGACTTATATAAGTTGAAAAGTAACTTCTCTGTGCATTGACAAACACCCTAAATGTGCTTTCACTTCGAAGATTTGGAGTTATTTCATCTTGCCCACTTGTTACTCATTAGTTAATTTATCTGGAACAACGATCAACACATTAGTAGATACCAAGAATTCATCTTGCCCTCTAGTTTTAATAAAATTTAAGTTATCAAAAAAGTTTATAATTTTAAATGCCGAAAAAGAATATTTTAATCTACCTTACTTGTATACTAGGATACAAGTACTTAAGAAGACCAATGATAACATATATATGAGTTGATTATGATGTCGGCATGCATATGCAGATTTCTTTCCTTTTCCTATACAAATTCTCATTAACATTTCAATTTATTTCTGTGTTTAAAAGACGCACAATTAATCGTTGAAACCAACTTTATATCTGATTCATGTGAAATTATTGTTCTGCTCAGTCTACCAAAAAATAAATTGATTACGGTTGGACGACCAATGGATCATCAACTAATAAATACGTAGGATAAGATTTGAATCTGATATACCGAGTTGAGGCGGGAATGCCATCCCTTCCACCGAAAACCAAAGAAATTGGAGACACCAACACATACGATTTTATCTAGAAAAACTTGAAAACATACTCAACAAACGCTATGAACACAATATACAAAAAGACAAAAGCCATAAGAGATAAGTCAAACTGCATACACATAATGGAGAAACAAAGACAAATACACTAGTGGAAAATGGGTGTTTACCGACCCACATCCGAGACCCTCAGTAACAGTAGTTGGACCGTTGACCAAAAATAGCCGTCTCTGATATGATAAAAACAAGGAAAAATTCTGAGATGATTAATAGCCGTCTCTGAATAATTACTATTTTGCCCTAAAACTGCTACCGATCCCGCGACCCATGAAAACCGATCTAGATGTGATAATTTTTTATTATTTGGTAGAGCAAATAAATATACCTCTTTCTCTCTCCAATTTCTCTTTCTTCTTCTGCTCTCTCGGTCTCCTCCTCGCCTCTCTTATCCATCTTCTTCACCCTCACCACCAAAGCGAAACTGAAAAAAACCTCGGAAGAAATCAATTAAATCGTTTCTCTTAAACCCATCCCCTTTCCTCCACAAAAAATCATCAAATTCTCCAGTAAAACATCTAACCATGTACTTAAGCAAAGAGGAAGAAGTCCGTCCTTTGTTCTTGAACCATCTTCTTCTTTTCATCTTTGCGGTTAAGGAGAAAACTGAAGAGATCTTGAAAGATCGTGATGAGATGTTGAAATCGAAAGAAGGGGAGTTGGAGATTAAAGGGAAAGAATAACAGAATCTTCAATTGGAGTTGAAGAAATTGCATAAGTTGAAGGAATTTAATCCTGTTGTGGTATGGTTTTCTTCATCTCTGGCTGGGATGCACGAACACACCTATTTAGGTGCAGTGTCCGCGTCCGACTCACCGAGGACGTGGGACGTTGATCTGACGCATGCACGTGCGCGTCCCGCGTGAGTTTTCTTTGGACGCACTTTTGACCCCCAAAATGTCTTCACAGAGATTCGAACACGAGTATGTGGTGTCTTGGTCTACTAATCTCACCGTTGAACCACCCTTAATTTGGTGCTATAAAATGTTTACCTATTATATATATTAGAAAAAAAACAGAAAACTATATATAAGATCTTTCAGAGAAACTGCAGTGGTGCGAGTATAACTAAAGATCAAAGACAAAAAAAAAAAGACCAAATTTGAGTTTAGTCCGTAGTGTGACGCTTGGTAGGCTTAGGAATGGGTTATTTTTGTGGCCTACTTGTTATAACCGCAAGTACACGGTGTCTAGTTTGTAAGACAGGGCAAATACGGGTCGAACCACAGAGACTTGTGGTGCTGTGTTTGATCTGAGGCTTGGCTTAAACTGATTTCTATGAAGTAAGTGACACAATTCAGGGTTGTCGAAACGGGTGCTGATGTTGATCTATGGCTTACTTAACTGATTTCTAGGAGTGACAGAACTAGTGTTTGGTGTCGTATATACGACTGAAGTGTTGTTGTATGAATCTAAACTAAAGCAGTGACAATGTAGAAAGCACCAGGGTGATCAATCCACCCCTAATCTCATGCCCAGGCCATATTTCTTAAGCTATGTTCTTGTGCCTTCTTATGAAGGTCTACAATGGATGTTCATTAACCAAATTTTCCAACTAACCCCTAGTATGAGTTTGTCTTCAAGACAAGCACAGCCTCATCACAAAGCCCTCATCGACTTCATCAACTAATTAGTAATCCTAATCATATTATAATTTAGCAAAAACACAACCAAAAATACATGAGCTTGACATGAAATTCAGGGGTTTCATTAACACCCTGGATAATTAAATTAAAACATTATAGAGACAATATAACACAAATTAACACTAAGTGGTGCTCTGGCTAGCCCAGGCATACCCAAAAACATCCTCTACCTCTTCTATTTATACATGCCAATTTCAAACCCTAATTTACTTCAAAATATAAATTAAAAGTAAACCTCTCTCACCCACGTCTCTGAATCGTGCTCTGGCTCTTGTCAATTCATCTCAGAGCTCCCTTGATTGATTTGATGTGAAACCCTAGCTCTAGTTGTCTCTAACCTAGCTTCTAGGGTATGGAGAAGCTATGTTAGAGACATCTCGAGACAGAGTGATGGAGCGGTTGGTTCTGTCAGGGCATGGAGGTGGTAGTGAAGAAGGTGGCTGAGCAGAGGGTTTGGTCGGGTGAAGAGGGATGGGTTTTGCAGAGGTATGGGGGAAGAAGAAAGAGAAGATGGAAGAGAAAATGGGGGAGTTGGTCGAGAGGGTATAGGGTTAGGTGGTTTTGATGTGGAGCGGAAGCATCGAGGTTTGATGAGGAAGGCGAAGCGACCGTTGGATCTTGGGAGGCAGAAATCTTAACGGCTCAGGATATAAGCGGTTTTGGTGCGGAGCGAGAACATCAAGAGATGATGTGAAGGTTGGAGCGACCGTAGGATGAAGCTAGGTGAGATCTGAACGGCTCAAATGGTGCGGGCTCGGATCCGGGTCGTGGGTAGCTCGAGCCCATGTCTTGTAAATGAGTTGCTACTTGTTGGGTTGCAACTGATGCGCGCGCGGGCTTTGGCTTTCTGCTCCATAGACGCTTGTCTCCAATTTTCTGCTCTTTTGGCTCCTCAGATTCTCCGAACTTTATTTATTACCTAAAAACACAAAATTAATTAATACAAATATTTATTCTTGAAAACAAAGAAAACACAGAACTGGGATAATATCTCGATTACGAGCACAAAAGATGAGTAAAATGCCAATAAAAGGTGTATAAATATGCAATATTTGGCACTCATCAAATACCCCCAAACCTGAATTTTACTTGTCCTCAAGTGAAAAACAAATTAAGAAATCCTAACTATACCCCCGTCGGGGTCTCTCGAATGCATTTAGCGTATGCACTAAGCCTTTAAACCCCTAGGTGTCCCTAGTGGACGAGTTGTAGTCTCGTGAGGGTTTACCAGAGGTGTACCCACAAAACCTTCTCCAACTTCAGAGTGTAAAAGAGTCTCAAGCATCCAAGGAGCTATGAGGACATAGAGTTTCTGCATGCTAGTAACACGAAGTTAGAACTACCAAAGAACGCATTCTCATCCTTGATGTGTCAACAGATAATAAAAATTTAAACAGTCACATACCAAGAGAACTATCTTTGATAAGAGAAAAGGGAAGAGATTACCGGATGTCGTCCAAGGAGCAAGGTTAGAGCTTCACTAGTCAAGGCTAGAATCCAACATTATCAGTGGAGATCATATCGGATTAGCACAAAATATGCACAAGAAGACTTAACCGATTCAAGAAAAGAAAAATTAACAAGTCCTCTTGGATTATATACAATGAAAATTCACCATATACCAACAATCTAAAGAGTTGAGGATCAACCCAAAAGACGGTATGCGTAAACATCAATGAGTCTTACACAAATATAACATGAAAGTGCAAGTAAGATCGCATATGTGAATGAGTTTCCCCAAACCTAAACTTGTCAACGAGATGTGTGTTTGAGCACAAAATCTTGCAATTTTAAAGGTACATCATGCAAAAGGTCTAACTCAAAATGAGTTTTGCTAATATGAAAGTGACATACACATTCCAACTGTGGTTCCTTAAAAGTGTTATACTTTGATGCAAAATAGTCCAAGAGGACTTGGGAAGCACAAAGCTCTAGGCCTAGATTAGGCATTCTTAGAAAATTTGGTTTTGCAATTTTGTTACAAACTACACCTAGGTTTGGTGGAAGAGTTTCAATCTGTGCCTCAGGAGAGAGGTTAGGTACATCTAAGTTGTTTTCATATATAAAATCATTTGCACCATCACACACTTTCCTAAGGTCAGAAAAGGGTAAATCATGTTCACCTGCATAAAACAATTCATCAATCTCCATGTCATAATCATCATCACTCTCATGCACAACATAACCAGGAGAGATATCATGCTGTAACCTAGGCATGGAATCATGCACATGCATTGAATCATCTGTGTCAACAGATAATGTAGGATCATAATATCGCAACGGACAAGGTTCGCGGGATTAATAAACGACGGTGTCGCGAGGGAGTCGCAGGGAGCTAAAATAAACGACGCGATGAATAACAACAAACAAAACAATTGGAAGACATGAAACCTGGCGAGGGTTAAGAAGTGTCGCGAGAATGAATATTCGTGCACTTGCGACACTTCGCGAGACATTCCCGAAAATAAAGGATAGCTTAGCTGTCATCCACTATGTATTACCCTATATAAAGGGCTAAATGAGTTTGTTGAAGGGAGAGATCTTTTTGAATTGTGAAGCAAGTCATTAGGAGAGAGAAAGTTTAAGAGCGCTTTAATTTCCAAGTATAATTCTATTGTACTGTGCAAACATTTCATGGAATCAATTAATAAATATTCTTGATCACACATCTTTCAATGGATTAGTCAAGCAACCGAGTAAGGGGGTGTAGTGTGGGATTTCCTGCAACTACATATGCGCTAGAAAAGGGAGAGAGCAGAGATTGACGTGAGAAATTGGAAAGAATTTGGATTAACAGAGAAAAGGTTTGGAGAGATACTCAAGAATTCATTGAAAAGAAAATGGCTAGAAGAAGAAACGTACAAGGGCAACCAACAATTGTAAGAAGAAGTGGGAGACTTGTCTGGAGAAATGAGGAATGAAACAGGAGAATCGTCAAGGATGAATATGAGAAATGATGGAGAAAATCAAAATCACCACCGATCTCCCCAAAGAGCAAACGCGGCTGTGGATTATGATAGAGTAAGTGTACATACTTGGAGGTCCGATTCAAGACGAGAGGGAAGAGGAGCAGCAGATGGTGAACAATGGACAAGGAGGAGGAGAGCAAGGAATGAATGGAGAAATGAATCGAGAAAACGAAGAAATCGCAAGCGTTAGAAAGATTGAGACAAATAATACATGAAGAGAGACGACTAGAGGCGAGGAACGAGCAAACTTGACAAGACATTTAATCATGAATTGAGGATGGAAAATATGAGATTGCAAAATAGGAGATCAAGAAGTAGTGTGAGATCAAGTTCAAGATCGATTAGGGAAGAAAGAAGGAGAGTTTTACCAACATAAAGTACCGAAGAAGAAAACCAACAAGAAATACAAAATCCAAGCACAGAGCATGGCGAGAGAAGAGGGGAAATGGAAGATCGTTATATTCCTCGCCCTGAAAATCTTCAAGATGGGCGGAATAGGGAAAATCAAGGAAACATGCAACTCCAAGGGCCGAATGACCCACTTTGAAGGGAGAATAATCTTGCACGGGAGAGAAGAATTGAGAAGAAACAGAGAGATTGAGGATGACATTGAGAGGCACTACATTGAACAAGCACGGCTAGCTCGCGAGAGAGAAAGGATAAGAGCAGAAATGGAAAATCAAGAGATGGAAGAGGCAATCCGTGCAGAATAACCATGACAACTAAAAGAAAGAAGGAGGGAACAAAATCGTACTCAATAGAAATATTAATGAAGAATATGAGAGGGTGCGAGATGAGAGGCGAGAGACAGCCAAGAAGAGAGAACAACCGATATAATGGCGTGCGAATTGAAGAAAGAAACGAAGAAGAGCGCAAGCAGTGGGAAAGGAGAGAAGAAAATAACGAGCAAGAAGGTCAAAACAGGCAAGAGCGTAGAAGAGAGAGGCGAGCTAAAAAGACCAAGAGAATCAAATTCGAGGCAAATGAACAAATCTTGAGAGAATCATTTTGAAATGAGAGGATTCTCGAACAATAGAAGGGAAGGAGGAAGGAAACAATTGGACGAAGCCATCGCAGAAGCTACGAAGAATCCCTTCACGCTAGAAGTGGCAGAGATGGGAGGAATACCTCCTAAGTGCAATCTACCTGCATTAACCAACATCTTTGATGGAACAACACATGCGGTACAACATATCAAGGCTTATATGAGATGTATGTTGCAAGTGGGAGAATCATGATGCTATCTTTGCAAATATTTCGCATCAAGCCTAATAGGAGAAGCACTAAAATGGTTTGAAGGTCCGCCAAGGAACACAATCACATCATTTAACCATTTACAAGCCACATTCCCTGGGGCATACATAAGTAACAACTCTTCACGACCGTGTATTGAAGATGTATTCGGGTTGAAACAAAGGGTTGGCGAGAGCTTAAGGCAGTTGACAATAAGATGGAGGACCATGTGTAGCGAAATGGCAGGCCGGGTTGAGGAAAGATATCTCATCCTCTCATTTGTGAATGCTCTCTTCGCGACTAACTTGTTATACATTCAAATTTTTAGAATCAAAAATACAATCACGATGGCGAATCGCGAGAGTTACGGGAAGAGTATATTGCCTTAGAAGAAAGACAGAATGAAATGAATTCTTATCCAAATCGCGAACACAAGCTCGAATGTCGCGAACGCAAGCTTGTTGCCTCAATTCATAAATACAAATGGCGAGCACTTCGCAAGGACAAGCAAGGTGGAAGGCCGATGAGGGACGGCGGAAGATAGTAGCCATGGGAAGCCACGACCAAGAAGAGTTTGAACGAGAAAGGAACTACTACAACCGTAACAGCAATAATAAGATTCAGAGGCTAGATCATGTACAAGAAACTTACGGTGGACGAAGGCAAAATAATCATGCAAGGCAGAGAAGTCGTAGAATAGTATGGGAAGAGATTAAGATGCCTCCACTGAATGCTAGTGTGGAAAAGATCTGGGAAGCTATACTTGTAATGGAAGATGTACCAAAGACCTTGGAACGTGGGAATGGAACCACCACCGGGCGACGAAGCCATGAGTTTTGTTCTTATCATCGCTTCCATGGGCATCAAACAAACGATTGTAGAAACATAAAGAGAATTATTCTCGTGATGATTGATCGGGGAAGTTGAATCACTTTCTAAAGGGAGAAGAAAAAGGCCGACATTACCACCACCACCGAGAGATGCAATGAGAATAGTGTCGTGAAAGGAAAGGAAACATTTGTGATAGAAGTTGGAACAAAAGCTAAAAATTTGAATTGCAACTCTATCGTCCACTCCTATCGCACAATCGAATATTTTCATGACAACGTGCTCAGTAGAGTCTTGCTGCGAGAGATGCTAATGATAAAGAAATAATGAGTCCAGCGAGAACGACGCAGATTAGAAAAGTGGCAAACTGAAGACTATTTCTTTCTCTGCAGATGAAGTGCCAAAAGGAAGAGAAACACATGATAGCCCGTTGGTTGTGAAACTAGAGATTAACCCAAAACCCAGGTTGATGGAGAAGATGATGAAGCGAGTAAAAATTGCTGGGGCGATCAACCGAATCCTAATCGATACCTAGGAAGTTCGGTGAATATTCTTTACCATACTTACAAGACGATGGGAGGAAAGGATGAGGATTTGATCCCTCGACATATAAAATATATGGCTTTAGTGGCACCGCAAACAAGCCAAAGGGAGAGGTTCACATGAGAATACCTCTACAAGGATTATCAATCGATGTTTTATTCTCGTGTGGTTGACGTGGAATCTCCGTATAATGCGATTGGATTGGAAGGCCATGGCTTCATGAAATCTGGGGGTCGCATCAACATACCACCAATGTATAAAATTTCCACATCCAAATGGCATTAGTATTATACAGGGAGATTGGAAGGAGTCGCAACAATGTCATGAGGTCGATGTAGAAAGCTGCAAGAAAGAAATGCCAAAAGAAAGGGTTGGAAGCAACATGTGAGAGATGAGCAGAGAAAGGAAAACTGATGGTGGATGCTATAGAAGTAAGGATCGAACATACCTCGCGAGGTGAATGCCTAGAGCAGCGAATATTATGATAATACGAAAGCGAAGGGTATGAGGAACAAAAGGCATAAGAAGTGAATAATCAACAAAAGCAGGGAAAAGAGTAGCAATTGAAGTAATGATGTGCGAGAATCTCGCAGAATCAAGAGTATATGAGAATTAGGTTAAGAAAGAAAAAATGAAAATACAACAAATGAAATGGAATTCTGCGAATACTTCGCAAACAAACATCAACAAATAATGAAACAAGAATGATTGAATGATTTAACAAAGATGAATGAGTAAAAGAATGGGACGAACCTTTATGGCGTACACCCTAGTTCGCGAATAACATTTCGTAAGAGGCAAATGTAAGACCTAAAGTGCGTCATATAAGGGGTATCTCTCGACATGGCTCGGGGGAAGGTTACACCGCCTCCCAAGCCTCGAGTCATGAAAATTTGGGGCCCATGAAAGCCTACCAGGAAGAGGTACCTTGGATTCCCAACTAAATATATAAGGTTATACCGGTTGGGCGACCGAGGGTCTCTTCCAAGGAGTCGCAGTATGCTCAAGGCGCCGAGGTACACGGTTGAGCCGAGTGCCCGGGATGGATGAACCTACCCTCGGCCATTCTTGGCAAGTCTTGGCATATGTTGCACTCGCCCAAGAAAACTCCACTTAGGGTGCGGCCTCGTAACCATAAACCCTATAGGTATAAGGGATAAGAGGCTGCGAAAACAACAAGTTGTTGTTAAGACCGGATGGGAGGAGCTAGTCTTGTATGGCCGATGTTTCGCCTCCTTGAAGGGGCAACCAGGGGAGATGATAAGGGCGACGCTCTCCATTAGGGGGGGTGTCAAAACAGACGCAAATGTCATAAGGCTATGTTTTCGCAAGAGAATTTAGGCTTGTCATATTTGTGCAATGATCCTGCAGAGGCAATAATACTAACGCGAGGGTAAGGCGAGATCAATGGGTCTTTACACGACAGTGTACGGACGTCCTGCGATTTCGTCGCAAGACGGCAATGTCATGGGGCTTTATGTTCGCAAGGATATCTAGACCTGTCATATTGTCGCAACTAAAACATCCGCAGAGGCAAAAATACTTGGAAAATGATAAGGCAAGATCAATGGGTCTTTACATGCAAGTGTAAAGACGTCCTGCGATTTTGTCGCGATGAAAGGTGTAGGCGGGGAAGACCTCTAATTAGGGAGGTCTAACTTGGAAGACCACACAAAAATGATAAGGCGAGGTCAATGGGCCATTGCATGAAAATGTAAAGGCGGCGGCGCGACCTTGTCGCAACAAGAAGAGATAAAACAAAGACTACCAAAACGATAAGGCGAGACAAGTAGGATTCTTGATTTATGAAGATACCCGCGATCTCGTCGCAACGATACATTTCAATAACAATAAAAATATTATCCAACCAAATACATGATGACAACTAAAATCTTCCATCCGAAGATAAATAACGAGAGGCAAGTATGGGAATGGAAAAGATGGAATATTGTTATTCATCTTGATGCAAGAGTTATACATCAATAATGTTAGCCAATTATATTACAAAGAAGAACTACCAAAAAGGGGAGTGAAGATTGAATTTAGGGGGACAATCCAAGAAGTACACTATAATAAAGAGATACGTAAATGTACGAGATATTAGAGGCACGAAAGAAAACAAAAAGAATTATCTCTTTGGTGATTCTTCTCCTTCATCCGATTCTTCAAATCCCTATTATTCTCATCGCGTAATTTTCTTCTTCGCTAGCCTCACTATCGAAACGTCCGAGACAAAAAGAGCGATTCTCGGGAACCTTTTGAAAGCCGGGGATATGAATGCAGAGGATATTGTGGTCCTTACAAACATACTCCATGGCTTCATCATAAAAACGAACGGCATCATTATTAAAATTCGCCCTTTGTCGTTAGAAATTGTTTCTTCAACTTGAAATATTTATTCTCGCGAAGGAGAGACTCTTTGCGAGTGTTCTTTTTGGTTTCAAGTTCTTCAATTCTGTTGGAAAATTCTGGCGAGTTGTTCTTTTTCGATTCAAGCTCTCTAATTCTAACTTGAAGTCTCTTCTCGGATTCTACAAATAAGTAACAACAAGTTAATAATTTACAAGCAATACTACGTAAGTAAGAAGCAATGAAGGTATAATAAGTAACCTTCTCTATCGATATCATATCTTTAATCAAGGAAGTATGCTCGGCATGAAGACTAACATCAACACCTAGGTTATTCTGGCATTATCTAAAACTTTCGCAGCCCAGGCGTAATTCATCATCACTATTAATAACAAGAAGAGAACGAACTTGCTCTTCTCATTTTGCTTAAGTATGATATTCTCGATGAAGGAGTTCATCTCGTTTAACTTGCACACCAAGAAGAGATTTGTGGAATTCTCGCTAACGCTTTGTGCACCCTCGTTAGTAATGCGATCGTTCTCATCTATGAGATCACTAATTTTCTTCCTTAAAGTCTTGATTTTCTTCTCGGAATCAAGGTACATTCGATTTAAAGCGATTAGTTAAATTTAAACTAGATCTGTGTTCGATCTCTAAGAGATGATATTTGGATTGAAGATCCTTTAATGGAAGGAGGTTAGTTTTATTTGAGAAACTACTTAGAGATTGATTGAGGTGAGTAAGAAGGACATCATCATTCATAGGCTCGGGAAATGAATGGAGAAGAATGGATTCTTCGGAGAGATTATATACGTCTCATGAGAATAATAGTCGACAAAGAAAAATAAAAGATAGCATGAAAAGGATTTGAGAATTGAAAATTATTATACCATAAAGTTGCTGATTTGGTCGAAGAGTGATTACTCTCTCCTTTTGGGAGTCCAGATCGGCTTCTAATTTTTGAATCTTATCGCGAGATGACGCGGCTTCAACTTCCAGCTCTTGGGTCTTCTTGTTCAATTGTAAATTTCTCTTTTCAAGATTATTGCGTCTTCTCTCGAGATCCGAGGCAACTACAAAAGAAGTTTTTCCAGCCTATGAAAGAAGATAGAAAAGCCGTTAATACATATATATTTAAAAATTTAAAATTAACAGGAAATATGACCGCATGCATACCAAAGACCCAAGTGCGTTCAAGAAGTCAGGAGACACAATTCTAGAGGCTCCATTGAAAGAATTATTGCCCTCTAGTAAAGCAGCATTACACACATTTGCGAGAGCCCCGCAAAGGGAAGCTAGGGGAGCATCTCCCATTCCTTGGAAAGAGTCTGAGAAGATACTAGATAACTGATCCATAGGAGAACCGGCCAATGGAATCTCTTTAGCGAGAGAGGGATTCGAATCATGGTTATCCTCGTCAGAAGACTCGGAGCTTGAGCTAAGGCGAGAAGAAGACTGAGTCTTTCGCTTCTTAGTTAATGGAGCAGAAGATTTATCTTTGCGAACGACAGTTTTACCCTTACTTCTAATCTTCGCGGCTACAGACTCTTCAACTCCAACCTTACATACGGTTAAAGATGAAAGCAGAGGCAACCTTCGCATACGGTTAAAGATAAGAAACAGAGGCAACAATATTGTTTCAAATAATAAAGGAAATGTTTCTTACTTCTCCCGTAAGCGATCGAAGTATTGTCAGAGTACTCTCCAACGGATTATCCTTGTAGCTTCTTCTCAATTTGGCGATCTGAAAAATTCCACAAACTCAGCAAATATAAAAAGAAAGTTGCGAAGGCAAGATTTGAAGTGGAAAACATACCTCTTTTGCCTTATCGGCCATTTGAATTCCCAAGGATGATATCCTCGCGAGATTCAGAAGAATATGCGAGCCCGCGATGTAAGGGCCATTTAAAATCAAGGGTACAACCCACCACTTCTCATCCTTGGAGTGGCGAGAGTAGTATTATTGCCGGGTGCCAGTCAATATCTTGCATAAGTAATTTATCCTCGGGGACATTATCCTTCTTTTTGGCGAATGCCCCAAATGAGATTTCGCATTCCTCATCTTTATCACTTGAATAATTTTCAAAAAAGTTCTCTACAAGTGTATTTCTCGTGACTATTTCCAAGTTTTCGAAATCGGGCTTTCTAACAAAAGTATTAGGGTATAAAGATCCTTTGCCAAAGACCACGGTTCGCGAACTCAAGCATTAGGCGAATGCAATCGCCACTTAATTGATAAACAGCCCGAGAGAATTTTCATGGGCCAAGATTTCATAAAATAAAGGCATCTCGGGATTGTATAAGGGAATGGGAAGTCTGAGAAGTTGACCTAGCGAGACTATAATTTTTGATCATCACATTGATGATCAGAAAACAACTTTGTAGAAAGAATAGATGAAGATTCTTGATCAGGAATGGTTGATAGAGTAAAACCCTTCTCGAGCAACTTCTGTGGAACTTCATCAAAAGAAGATTTGTATGCACGACTAATGAAAGCCATTATCGGTATGGGAATGGATGGGAGGTTGGAGATTAGGATCGGCGTTAGAAGGGATGAAGAAAAGAGTTACAAGTAGCGGGGAGCGCAAATTGCGGAAGGAGAGAGTCAAGAAAAGTTGCAGAAAAACTAAAGGAAGAAAAGAGGAGGAAAAGAAAGCTATATATAGAAAAATCAAAAAGATTCTTGAGAAAAACGAGGACATTTAATGCGAGAAGAGACACGAACGGTCGAGAATAAACGGTTGGAAGAGACGTGTCAAGAAAAGACTTTAATAGTTAAAATCATTGTAATAGCACAGAGGTCAAAGAGATAAAGATAAGTAGTTGCGGCAAATCAAAATATTGATTCTCATGACATTCTCTCCCTCGCAGAGGAGATGGAAGGAGAGACAGGGGAGACGGAACTTCATATATATACTACAAAGAAGCTTGAACTTCGCCAAAAAGAATAGAGGCAAGTACGTACTTTTCAAGAAAAATATTCTTTCGCTCGTTCCTTCACCGATTGAAACCAAGGATTATTACAACAATGAATTTTTCCTTCAAATCGCTCTTCAAGCAATATTCAAGGAAAAAGAGGCAAGATGTAGGATCATAATATCGCAACGGACAAGGTTCGCGGGATTAATAAACGACGGTGTCGCGAGGGGAGTCGCGAGGGAGCTAAAATAAACGACGCGATGAATAACAACAAACAAAACAATTGGAAGACATGAAACCCGGCGAGGGTTAAGAAGTGTCGCGTGAATGAATATTCGTGCACTTGCGACACTTCAGCGAGACATTCCTAAAAAATAAAGGATAGCTTATCATGTCATCCACTATGTATTACCCTATATAAAGGGCTAAATGAGTTTGTTGAAGGAGAGATCTTTTTGAATTGTGAAGCAAGTCATTAGGAGAGAAAGTTTAAGAGCGCTTTAATTTCCAAGTATAATTCTATTGTACTGTGCAAACATTTCATGGAATCAATTAATAAATATTCTTGATCACACATCTTTCAATGGATTAGTCAAGCAAAACTGAGTAAGGGTTGTAGTGTGGGATTTCCTGCAACTACAGATAATTCAGCTATTCCTAAGTCACAAACAGGTGGTAAGGCATGCTCATTTTCACAGGACAAATGCACGGAGTTCCACATCACAAAGACACATGTATGAATATCGGAAGAAGCATCATTCATCGGGTTCTGAGAAAGAGACACTTAATGTCTCAACCTAAAGATTCCACTATATTTTCAAAATACACATGCTCTTCATATTCATCATTATCATCATAGCAAAAATTCATCTCTCCATTCAAAATGGTAGTATTTTTAGTGTACTCATCTTCCTCTAGATTATGTTCATATTCAGTGTTAGTTGCATGAGTAGGACTAGAAACACTATTTTCAACATTATCGGGAATAACAAACATCCTGTCATTTTGTAACTCAATCAAGGTTCCTTTGAAGAATCATAGTGAGTTGTTCTATTGAAGGAGAGTCTTCACTAGTGGGTATGCATTCCTCATATGGATATTCATTGTATGGTTGAGCATGAGGTTCACTAGAGAGGGGAAATTCAGACATGTTGCTATATGGATGGTCATGTATTGCATTCAGTTCAAGCCTAGCATTTTGCTCCATGAGCGTTTCCATTAGTGATTGCAAACACGGAGTTGGGGAGTACAAAATTGTTCAACTCCCCACTGTGGTTGATGATACATGTGCTCATGGTCATTAGGGTTCTTAGAATGCGATCGCAACCTTCGAAAGTCCGATTATGGTCCCAATGATTACCAAGTATAGTCACTTCCAGGACAATTCGTACATTGGTTTATCATGGCTTTCCCTAGACCGCCTAAAATCATGCAAAATATAGCAATTTTCAGCGGGAGGTGGCCTAAGCTACCACATAAGGTACAAGCATACATTTCATATTGCCTAGGAATTAGATTCGACGAGAATTCTCATGTAATTGCCTTTCTAAAGCGTATACTTGAGCTTTAATTGATCTAAAAGTGATGATGGTGCGAGAAAATTATTCATTTTCAACTTTGTGGTGGATGATGCATGTGTTCATAATGATTAGGGTATGTGAGGTTAGGGCCCTGAGAAGGCTCATAAAATTCCCTAAAATCACTATGGTATGTGGGGAGTTCATATTGTGAAGCATGCCCGTAAGCAAGCTCTCTAATTGATTTCCGGCCATCCCTTGCTGGACCAAAATCCCGACATGAATTAGCAACCCAATTGAACTCAAAACCCAAGTTGTAGTGGACTCGGCTTGGTTTATTGGGTTTCATTTGGTTTATGTGGGCTTTGGTTTAAGTGGGATTTGGTTTGTTTGGGCTTTGGTTTGTGTGGGATTTGGTTTGTTTGAAATGTACAGCCCAGAGGTTATGCAAGAGCCAAGTGGCTGTGGGCTTCAGATTTTGTGTACAGCCCAGCAGTGTGGCTTATGTGGGCTGAAAGTTCAGAATGCAAAGCCCAGTAAGTGGGCTTCGACTTATGCAGCCCAATTTGCTCGTTTTGGTTTTGGGATTAGTTGTTTGGTTTTGTTGGCTTCTTTGGTTTATATGGGCTTCAGGCTTGGTTTACAACCCAGTGGTTGTGTGTTCAGTTGTTGTGCAAAGCCCAGTGCACAGTGGGCTTCAGTTTGTGCAAGGAACAAATTTATGTGCAGCCCACTAGTTATGTGCACAGAGGAACACAGCTTTTTGCAGCTCGAATCGATCAGGTTGAGGTTGTCAAACACGAGCTTGAGTGCCGCGGGTTGTGCACGGACAAGAAGAGCGACAATTTTGTGCGGGTTGGCAAATGAATCACAACACACAAGAAGACAAAATCACATAAATGATACCTGATTCGCAACACCAAGCACGGCCAGAAAGTTTATGCACGGGTTTAAGTGCGGCTCGGTTTAAAAACAACGACTCTCAAAAGAAATGACACCGATTTCTCAAACTTGGACACAAAGACAAGGTATCCAGCCCAGAGTATATCACTCACAACATCAAGCATTCATTTCGAGATTCAAGGTTGAACACCACCGACAATTAGCCAAGGTTCAGCCACGGGGTCGGAGTGGAGTTAAGCTTAGGCCTTGTTAAAGCTAAGGTTGCTCAAAGTTGATGAGTGAGTAAGGCTTGCAATCGCCCAAGGCAAAGCGCGGGGTATGCGGGGTCATGGGTATTTGGCTTTCCAAGGGGTAGCTCCAAACTTGGGTACCGCAGGGGGGGCTAGCAAGGTGGCGCGTATGGCTCACAAGGTGCAATGAGGTTAAGTCACTCAGTCAGCTTTGTCAATGATTTGAGTTGATGTCAACTATCTCGATTGACTTTAAGCTGGCTTGCAGCTAGCCTATCTATCCAAGTTCAACCTCACAGCCTACAAAAATGGAGGTCAATATTTCTGATGTTATGCACAAAGCTATGCTCGAGTCAATCAGATAGTTGATATCAACTATCACATTGACTTCACTTGGCCAAGACTTCGCACGGTTTCGGGGCTGGAGGGTTATAAAGACAACTCACGGCTCAACTACAACTCAAGGGTTCACATAACATACAAGTGAGTGGACTTCGGGTGGTTGAGCACTTCCTATCAAAGGTTTTTAGCATGCAAATGTGATAACTGGGTATATACTGATGCTCAAAGAATGCACAGATGATACATATAACTCGGGTATAGATGCTAGCCTAACATGGTTTTATGTGTCATGCTCATACAACTCGGAGTGTATTCACTTATCATGGAGCCACTTACCTGAATTGCGGTTTGCTCGAGCTTTGTGAACTCGGGTTCTGCGCCTTTTCTTGGACTTGCTCAGCTGCACCTTATGCGCCAGTTTTCGCTCCAATGACAACTGTGTTTTGCTCCCCTGTTGTCCTTGGGATTGCTCAGCAGATGTTAGGTACCTACTAGCTCACAAAGAAGTCTCAGATCCCAGGGGTGTGCAGGTTAAAATAAGAGAGTATACTGCAAGTTTCGGCTATCACAGTGGAATGATGTGAGTGATGCACTGAAAGTGGTAACGACTCGGGCCAAATGCTAAATGAGTTATTCCGTGCAATGCACAGGTGCACTATAACCCTACAGTTGAGATGTTGTAAGCTAAGTCACAGAGAGAATAATGCACTATGCAAAGATGTTATGCAAACTAGCATTAAGCACTAAGAAAATGCAATTACAATGGGCTAACTGAAGATGCAATGAACAAATGCAAGAGTGGAAAGTTACTAAAAATGCAATGATCCAGAGCAATGAACAGATGTAATAGAAGATGCAAATAGCTAAGCTAAGTACAGGGTTATGATGACTACAAGTTATACTAAGTTAGACAAGAACAATAGGAAACTACGGATGTAAGGATGCAATGACAGAGTGTAATAAAGGGTGCGTAAATGAAGGAAAAATTATGGCTAAGTTACGCTAAGTTATGCTATAATGCAAGTGCAGATAAGCAAGATGAGATGACTAAATTATGTACAAAGGTAATTGAAACTCAAAGTGAAGACAAGCAATAATCAATCACAAAGATACGCCAAGTCCCCGACAACGGCGCCAAAAACTTGGTAGGCTTAGGAATGGGTTATTTTTATGGCCTACTTGTTATAACCGCAAGTGCACGGTGTCTAGTTTGTAAGACAGGGCAAATACAGGTCGAACCACAGAGACTTGTGGTGCTGTGTTTGATCTGAGGCTTGGCTTAAACTGATTTCTATGAAGTAAGTGACACAATTCAGGGTTGTCGAAACGGGTGTTGATGTTGATCTATGGCTTACTTAATCGATTTCTAGGAGTGACGGGAACTAACTAGTGTTTGGTGTCGAGAGATACGATCAAGTGTTGTTGTATGAATCTAAACTAAAGCAATGTGACAATGTAGAAAGCACCGGGGTGATCAATCCACCTCCCTAATCTCATGCCCAGGCCATATTTCTTAAGCTATGTTCTTGTGCCTTCTTATGAAGGTCTACAATGGATGTTCATTAACCAAATTTTCCAACTAACCCTAGTATGAGCTGTCTTCTTACAAAGATGCCTCATCACAAAGTTCATCACCTTCATCAACTAATTAGTAATCCTAATCATATTATAATTTAGCAAAAACACAACCAAAAATACATGAGCTTGACATGAAATTCAGGGGTTTCATTAACACCCTGGATAATTAAATTAAAACATTATAGAGACAATATAACACAAATTAACACTAAGTGGTGCTCGGCAGCCCTGCATACCAAAAACATCCTCTACCTCTTCTATTTATACATGCCAATTTCAAACCCTAATTTACTTCAAAATATAAATTAAAAAGTAAACCTCTCACCCACGTCTCCGAATCGTGCTCTGGCTCTTGTCAATTCATCTCGAGCTCCCTTGATTGATTTGATGTGAAACCTAGTTTAGTCGTCTCTAACCTAGCTTCTAGGTATGGAGAAGCTATGTTAGAGACATCTCGAGACAGTGATGGAGTTAATGGTGTGTTGGTTAAAAGGGGCATGGAGGTGGTAGTGAAGAAGGTGGCTGGAGCAGAGGGTTTGGTCGGGTGAAGAGGGATGGGTTTTGCAGAGAGGGTATGGGGAAGAAGAAAGAGAAGATGGAAGAGAAAATGGGGAGTTGGTCGAGAGGGTATAGGGTTAGGTGGTTTTTTTTTTGTGGAGCGGAAGCATCGAGGTTTGATGAGGAAGGCGGCGACCGTTGGATCTTGGGAGGCGTAAATCTTAACGGCTCAGATATGCGGGTTTTGGTGCGGAGCGAGAACATCAAGAGATGATGTGAAGGTTGGAGCGACCGTAGGATGAAGCTAGGTGAGATCCGAACGGCTCAAATGGTGCGCGGCTTGGATCCGGGTCGTGGGTAGCTCGAGCCCATGTCTTGTAAATGAGTTGCTACTTGTTGGGTTGCAACCGATGCGCGCGGCTTTGGCTTTCTGCTCCATAGACGCTTGTCTCCAATTTTCGCTCTTTTGGCTCCCTCGGATTCTCCGAACTTTATTTATTACCTAAAACACAAAATTAATTAATACAAATATTTATTCTTGAAAACAAAGAAAACACAGAACTGGGATAATATCGATTTTCGAGCACAAAAGATGAGTAAAATGCCAATAAAAAGGTGTATAAATATGCAATATTTCGCACTCATCAACGCTACGGTAGGCGAGTATATTTAGTCGAGCGGACGTATAATCTTCGTTTGGCTGTGGAGCGTAAGTATAAAGTGCGCCCCGTTCAGGCGTTGATATAGTTTACGCTCGTTGTGGGGCGTTGATAAAGATTACGCGGGTTGTGGGGCGTTCATAAAGTTTACGCCGGGTCAAGAGGAGTGCGTGTAATCAACGCCTGGTGGGGCGAATGGGAGAATCAACGCCTGAATGAGGCGTTGATATAAAGTCCGCTTGCTTCACACAATTCATTCTTTATCTTTCCCGTTTATATAAAAAGTACGAATTCCATTTGTCTATATATCTTTCCGTGGGAATTTATCAAACAATTCTTTGTTTTTCTTCTTTTAAGGTCTAAATTAATTGAATAGAGACTATATAAAAAGTTTGATGTTGCAAAAAAAACATATATAAGTGTGCATTGCAACAGGAGCCCACACCCGTCGTTATTTTGTCGACATTAACTAGCTTAAAGCTAAGAACACAGTGATTCTTTACAGATAATTTAAGCAACGTCACAAGATCTTTTGAAAATGTAGTTCGCGAATCTTCTTTTGGACTGTTGCACAAAGGTAGTGATTTAAGAACACAATGATTCTCTACAGATAATTTAAGCAACGTCATAAGATCTTTTGAAAATGTAGTTCGCGAATCTTCTTTTGGACTGTTGCACAAAGGCAAGCTATTATGCAGTCATGTGCATTATCTGCAATGGAATATCATTTATGTAGAAACAGAGGGAGAGTGATTGAAAGAGTGTTTATTCACTCATTGGAGAAGCCTCCTTTTATATACTTAGGTATCTTACATCATATAACTGTTCCCACATTAGAGATTGGTAAAAAATATCTAGTTACACTATTTCTAATACTAATACTAACTGTATAAATTGAACTTAACCTGAAACTCATTTCACACTCCCTCGAGCAAAAGCTAAAAATATCTCGCATGCCTAGCTTGCATGGGAAAGAGTTGAATGGGCTACTGGGGACTCATTTTGTTAGAACATCCGCAACTGGTTTTGCGTTCTTACAAAAGGAGTCTTTGATAATTCCCTCGCATTCAATTTCTCTTTGATAAAATGTCGATCCACCTCCACATGCTTGGTTCTATCATGTTGGACCTGGATTATGAGCAATGCCGATTGCAGCCTTGTTGTCGCAAAGATAACTTCATAGGACCCGTAGGGGTCAATCCAATTTCCTTTAACAATATTCTTAACCACAATAACTCACAAATCCCATGACACATAGATCTAAATTCCGCTTCCGCACTAGATCTCGCCACTATCGTTGCTTCTTGCGCCAAGTTACTAGGTTTCCTCCAACAAATAAACAATGGCCGAGGGTAGATCGGCGATCAATCACTCGATTCCTCGCCCAATCAAAGACGGTGTATGCTTCAACTTCGACGTGATCATTCTTCAAGAATAACATGCCCTTTGCTGGGGCAGACTTTAGGTAACGCAATATTCTATACACTGCATCCATATGTGTTTCATGCGGAGCATGCATAAACTGACTTACTACACTCACAGAGTAAGCAATATCAGGACGAGTGTGAGACAAATAGATTAACTTTCCCACTAACCTTTGATATCTCTCTTTGTCGACTGGAATGCCTTCGGTGTCTTCTCCTAACTTCTTATTTGGTTCACTTGGTGTGTCGATGGGCCTGGAACCCGACATTCCAGTCTCGGATAGTAAATCCAAAACATATTTCCTTTGACAGATAAAGATTCCTTCTTTTGATCTTGCCACCTCAATTCCTAGGAAATAGTGCAAGTCTCCTAGGTCCTTTATTTCAAATTCCTTAGCCAAGTAATCTTTCAATTTCCCCATTTCTTCCACATCATCACCTATCATCACAATATCATCTACGTAGACAATAAGTATGGTGATTTTTCCATTTCTTGAACGTTTGAGAAACAACGTATGATCTGCCTGACTTTGATGATATCCGCATCTCAACATACTTCGTGTGAACCTACCAAACCATGCTATTGGAGATTGTTTTAAACCATATAGAGATTTCTTCAACTTAAATACTTTTCCTTTATTAGTAGCTACTTGAAATTCAGAAGGAATGTCCATGTACACTTCCTCTTCCAACTCACCATTAAGGAAAGCATTCTTCACATCAAATTGTTGAAGGGGACATCCCTTGTTTGTGCCAAAGATAACAAGACACGAATGGTGTTCATTTTTGCAACAGTGCAAAGGTTTCTTGATAGTCAATTCCATAGGTCCGAGTATATCCCTTAGCTACTAGTCTTGCTTTGCGTCTCTCGATAGTTCCATCAGAGTTGTACTTCACAGTGAATACCCACTTGTAGCCGATTGTCTTCTTCCCTTTTGGTAGATAAACCTCATCCCAGGTGGAATTCCTTATTAGAGCTTCTTTTTCTTCCATTGTATCTCTCTTCCACTTTGGATCTGCAAGGGCTTATTCAATCCTAGTAGGGATAGTCACAGAAGATAACTGATGTGCAAAGGCAGAATAAGTGGGTGACAAACGATGATAAGACACAAAGTTATCCATAGGATGGTCAGTTGAATAACCATAACGAGATGGAGGTTTACTGGTACGATTAGGATATCTAGAAGGAGTAGGATCTTCCACAACATTAGTGGACTCATCACCTGAAGTATCATTATTATCGAAGACTCAAGGTCATGGGTAACCGGTAGGTAGAAGTTTCTAGTTGAATTACCATCACTGGAGTAGACAATTGGCGAGGAGTACAAAGAGGGGCCTTGTTTCTTCGACTGTAAACTTGAACCTGAGCTTGAATTTGAGGTTGAGGAGGAATTACCAACGGAGTAATCTCGCTATCCTTACATGTGCTAGGTGCTGAAGGTAGGTCACACCAAGGATGATCTTCAATATATGTACTCTCCTCCTAAAGAGAAGCATCTTCCTTCAAGAAATACGATCCATCTTCACAAAAAGTGACATCTCTAGATACAAAACTCTTTCCAGTAGGAGGGTGACAACATTTGTATCCTTTTTGAGTAGACGAGTATCCTAGGAAAACACATTTTAGAGCTCTAGGGTCTAATTTATCCCTACCCTGTTTATGAACATGGACATAGCAAACACACCCAAATATTTTTGGTAGAATACATACAGGAGGATCAAAAGAAAGGCCAACAGAAAGCACAACAAGAGGTGTTTGGAATTTGAGAACTCTAGAAGGCATCTTGTTGATCAAGTGCTGCGGTAAGGAAAGCATCACCCCAATACAATTTTGGGACACTCATAGAAAACAACAAACATCTAGCGACTTCTAATAAGTGACGATTTTTACGCTCAGCAACTCCATTTTGCTGAGGAGTATCGACACAAGTGGTTTGGTGGACAATCCCTTGTTCTAAGAAATAAGTGGAAAGACCTTGGTTTAAGTACTCGCCACCTCGATCTGATCTTAATACTTGTATGTTTTGTTAAACTGGGTAAGGAAAAATTTATGAAAGATCTTGAAAACATAGTGGACATCACTCTTGTCTTTCAGTAAGTACACCCAAGAGACTCGGGAGTAATCGTCAATGAAAGTAACAAACCAATGAGAACCAGAAGAACTAATGACACGTGACGGGCCCCAAACATCACTATGTATAACAACAAAAGGATATGAACTTCTATTAATGCTTGAAAGGTATGAAACACGGTGATGTTTAGCTAACTCACACACTTCACAATGAAGTTTAGATATATCAAGTTCTGAAAATAACTTAGGGAACAACCTTTGTAAATACCCAAAAGAAGGATGTTCCAAACGTTTATGCCACATCCAGATTTGTTCTTCAAAATCAGATGCACTTGTTGAATTGTAAGCTCTTGTACTGTCATCTTGTGTTGTACCTCACAACTCCAAATAATACAGCCCCCTCTCTCTTTACCAAGACCAATCGTCGCCCCCGTGAGAAGGTCCAAAAACACAATGAGTGTCATAAAAGGTAACACAACACTTTAGAGCTTTGGTTATTTGGCTGATAGATAGGAGGCTGCAAGATAGATTTGGAACATGTAACACCGTAGAAGGGGACATGGAGTTGGTTATCGGAATATGTCCTTCACCAGAGACAATAGATGGAGATCCATCACCATGTCAAAATACAAGGTTTTCTAGGACTAGGATTATAAGTGGAGAACAAGTTGGACCTGGGTAGACATGTGATCAGCTTGCTCCACTATCGATAATCCAATAATCCTTAGATTTATCACATGTAGAGCTCAATGCGGTACCAAAGTTATCTGTGTTACCTGATTGAGCCAAAGAACTAGATCCAGCAGAATTTTCTTTTGTTGACAGCATTCGTGCATAATCCTTTATCATCTGCTCCAGCTGGTCTTGAGATGGATATGAAGAAACATTAGATGATGTGAAGGATGGAGGTGGAAACTCTCCCTCATCAGTTGTGTGGTTTGCTCTTGGACCACCATTACGACCTCCTCTTCTTCCTCCACCACTGCCACTAGAGAAACATCCTCTCCTGTTACCACTTTGCCATTGTGGACGCCCATTAAGCTTGAAGCATGTCTCCCTAGTATGCCTTCTCTTCTTACAATAGTCACAATATAGTGAGTCTTTGTCGTCAGGTTGACGGTTGTTTCCTGATGTGACTGTTGGTACATGAGTGGAGGTGGTAACAGCCTTCATGGTGAACTTTCTTGAGCCATTTGAGATGGCATAGCAACCCTGCAAAGTTCTTTAGACCTAACAATTCCATAGACTTCCCGAAGTGCAGGCAATGGATCCTTTCCCAGTATTTGAATTCGAATAGGGTCAAAATCTGAGTCTAGACCAGCAAGGAACTCAATAATTCGACCCTTTTCAATTCTCTTCTTCAACTTGGTAATGTCAGCAACACACTCCATGTCACATGGCTAGAGGAAATCAAGTTCTTGCCACAAAGATTGAAGAGCATTATAGTAAACTGACAAGGGTCTATTATTTTACCTTGTCTCTATGACTCTACGATTCAACTCATAGATTTGCGTAGCGTCAACAGTTACCACATAAATATGAGAAACTGCATCCCACAGTTTTTTTTGCAGTGGTTAGGCGCATAAAGCTGCTCATCATCTCGGGAGATATGGAATCAATCAACTTGACTCATGATTAGAGCGTTTTCTTACCCAAGTCTCATATGTAGTGGTCCGAGATTTCCTGGACATGCCTTGCTTCCAAATCAAATACCCAAGCTTTCCCTTCTTGGTAATGTAAAGCTTCACCCAATGAGACCAAACAAGGTAGTTGGAGTCATCCAACTTACAAGATGTCATCTTATGAGTAAGATCTAGAGAAGTTGAATTCCTAGAAGTAGAAGAAATATTAGGGGTAGAAGGAATGATATTTTCGGGGAAAGCATTAGCCATAGCTCGACTTAACTCAACAATCAAAAAATAGACTTCAAAAGAAAAAACAACTTACAAATAGCCACACGGTGTTCTTTAAGAACAAAGAGTTTATGGCTTCTTTTGAACAGCTTTAGGATCTAACTTCAAATCAATCACGAGATGGAAGCTATAGTAGATCTAGGTTAGGTTTCTCTTCTCTCTCTCTTATGCCCTGATACCATGTAGAAACAGAGAGAGAGTGATTGAAAGAGTGTTTATTCACTCATTGGAGAAGCCTCCTTTTATATACTTATGTATCTTACATCATATAACTGTTCCCACATTAGGGTTTGGTAAAAAATATCTAGTTACACTATTTCTAACACTAACACTAACTGTACAGTGAACTTAAAACTGAAACTCATTTCTAAAATTTACACTTCATAGGTAAAACAGTACTTGGTAATCTTCCAGAATTGCAGAAGACTAACATTTTTTTGAAATAATTTTCTCCAAATTAAAAAAAATTCAAACATTTAAAAAATTCGAAATTGGATGCTCGAACTGGGGCAGAGGTATAATGCCCGCTCCACTTCAGGTGTTAACTATATGCACGCCCGGGTTGGGATGTTGACTATATCAACGCCTGACAAAGGCGTACGTATAATGTTCGCCTCATTGGGGCGTTTATTATATCACCGTCTGGCATGGGGCGTAAACTTCAAGAACGCCTGGGACGGGCATACATTTCATCACCGCTCCATTGAGGCGTAGTTTATATACACGCCTGTTCGTGGGACGAAGATTATACGTGCGCTTCATGTGAAGCGTACTTTATATACCCGCCCGGTGCCAAACGAACATTATACGTTCGCTCGACTATATTTGGTTTTGGTCTTGGTCCTGCACCAAATATAGTCCTCCGGGATTTAGTCTTGGTCCGGGATTTTAATCGATAGTTCTGATCCATTTGTGTCTCGTTTTTGACCAAATATTTGGTTATACTCGCCACCGTGGTTGCTCTCACCACTTATACAATAAAATGTTATTGCTATATTTTTTTCAATTTTTTATGCGTGATTATTGATATGCACTTATACGTATATTATTATACAATTTTATATATATATATATATATATATATATATATATATATATATATATATACGTGTCCACGTCCTGATTTTTTTCAAATATAGCAGTGTCCGTCGGCCAAGATCGTCGTATCGTGTCCGCGTCGCCGAGTCCGTGTCCGTGCAACCCAGATCTATGTTTTTTAAATTTAGGGTTCATAAATTTTTGATAACAGGTTTCCATATCTTGATCTTGATTTGTTGAATCTGAGTTTCTGATTAGGGGTTTTGATTTTTAGAGAAATGGTTTTCGTTTATTGATCATGAATTGTTGAAATAGGAGTTTTGATTTAGGGTTTTAAGTTTTGATCTTGATATTTGATTTCTTCTAGATTTAGGTTTTAACTAATTGATATTAAATTCTGAATTAAGGGTTTCAATTTCTTATCTTATATTTCTGAATATGGGATTTGATTTTGATTTGGGGATTATTTTTCGTATGTGCAGAGTCTTCCACTGGTTCAATCTCTGAGAGAGAAAGAAGAAAAAAGGAATGAAAAGAACAAGAAAAAGAAGAGAAGAAGAACCCAGAGATGAAAAACCATCATCAACTTATGTTTTAAGGTGCAAAGATCAATGGCATGAGGTTAAAAAAGATAACCCGGATGCAGAATTCAAATAAGTTTCAAAAAATTTAGGATTCAAATGGAAGAGAACGAGGCGTTGAAGCTACTCGAAGAGGATCAGAAGCAAAAAACAGCAATGGAATTGCTTGAACAGTACCTGCAGTTCAAGGAGAAAACTGAAAACATAATCAAGGTTTGTTTGTTCATCCATTCACTAATGCAATGTGTAGTTGCGAGTAAAACGAAAGAGAACCAATGAGAAGAAAATAAGTCAAGGGTGAAACCAAGCAAAGAAACTTTAACAAGCCAAATAGGCCTGCTTCCTCATTCATTTTGTTCAGGTAAAATTTCGTTTTCGAACTTGCGATTTTCGGCTTAGATGTTGTTATATGTGAATTAAGGTTTGTAGTGGTTTTGATTTTGGCAATGCAGCT
Source organism: Papaver armeniacum (assembly GCA_023531295.1). Classification (NCBI taxonomy): domain Eukaryota; kingdom Viridiplantae; phylum Streptophyta; class Magnoliopsida; order Ranunculales; family Papaveraceae; genus Papaver; species Papaver armeniacum. The sequence continues at coordinate 134,181 of JAJJWW010017417.1, forward strand.
AAGAGGCAAGGAAGAACTTGGTCCAGGACAGGGAAGGCATCAATAATGTGACTATCAATGCATTGGTTTCTTCAAGACAATAAGTTTTGTATTTTTGGTTATAATCCCTAATTCATAATATACTTTTCTGATCTTTTCCCCAGCAGTGCAGAACTTGAGTGCTTCTAAGTACAAAGCTATTTTACTCAAGTGCCAAGGAAAGGAGTCTAAATCGGGTACTATTTTTCTGTTCTTACATTTTTTTATTTTAGATAAAATTCGAGTGTTTTTACAGGGTTTATGGAAAATGGGTATGTTGGGGGGTTATGTCAATTCCGGGGTTGTCAATTCAAGGGTTGTCAATTTGAATCATTTGAAACTAATGAATTGGGGGTTATGTCAATTCCAGGGTTGCGTATGTTGATTTGTGTTTTGAATATATACCTTGCTCTTATGTACATGAAAATTGTTTAAAATTGAATATACTCTCAATTGAAACTTCTGTACTTTTCATGGAGACAACATGTTTGGTGGAATGTCACAACAAACATTTATATGACTGCATGGACAGCCTTTCTGGAGGCTAGTTTCGGTGCGTATAAACGGGATTTTAGCTAATAGTTTCTTCTCGAAAAATAATTGATGTAGTATTCTCTATAGCATGTTGAAAGGAGCACGTTGCTTGGGATTGTAGTTTGGAAGATAGAGCTTGGAACGTACAGGCAGTCAAGGCTGAAATTTTTCAAAATCAGCTCTTGTCTTAGGTTTGTCGTTTAATTTAGACCCTTTAAACTCCGAATTTGGTATGGGTTTCTTCTATAAATCAGTAAAGTGTTGTTTATCCATTCCAAAATGATATAATATGTTTGATTTGGTTCTCTAATTTAGAGATTATGACTTCTCAAACATACCACGTCATCTTAGGAATCCTGGGAAGGGAGTTCTGTTGGGGGGTTTTCTCCAATCTCACCGTTGAACCACCCTTAATTTGGTGCTATAAAATGTTTACTTATTATACGTATTAGAAAAAAAAACAGAAAACTATATATAGGATCTTTCATAAGTAACTTAAGTGAAAGTGCAGTATAACTAAAGATCAAAGACAAAAAAAAGACCAAATTTGAGTTTAGTCCGTAGTGTGACACACTACGGTAGGCGAGTATATTTAGTCGAGCGGACGTATAATCTTCGTTTGGCTGTGGAGCGTAAGTATAAAGTGCGTCCCGTTCAGGCATTGATATAGTTTATGCTCGTTGTGGGGCATTGGTAAAGATTACAGCGGGTTGTGGGGGCGTTCATAAAGTTTTACGTCGGTCAAGAGGCGTGCGTGTAATCAACGCTTTGATGGGGCGAATAGGAGAATCAACGTCCCCGAATGAGGCATTGATATAAAGTCCGCTTGATTCACACAATTCATTCTTTATCTTTCCGTTTATATAAAAAGTAAGAATTCCATTTATTTATAGATCTTTCGGTGGGAATTTATCAAACAATTCTTTGTTTTTCTTCTTTGGTAGATAAACCTCATCCCAGGTGGAATTCCTTATTAGAGCTTCTTTTTCTTCCATTGTAGCTCTCTTCCACTTTGGATCTGCAAGGGCTTCTTCAATCCTAGTAGGGATAGTCACAGAAGATAACTGATGTGCAAAGGCAGAATAAGTGGGTGACAAACGATGATAAGACACAAAATTAGCCATAGGATGGTCAGTTGAATAACCATAACGAGATGGAGGTTTACGGGTACAATTAGGATATCTAGAAGGAGTAGGATCTTCCACAACATTAGTGGACTCATCAGCTGAAGTATCATTATTATCAGTACTCAAGGCTGTTGCAACTGGTGCGATAGAAGTTTCTAGTTTAGAATTACCTGTCACTGGAGTAGACAATTGGCGATGAGTAGAAAGAGGGGCCTTGTTTCTTCGACTGTAAACTTGAACCTGAGCTTGAATCTGAGGTTGAGGAGGCATTACCAACGGAGTAATCTCGCTATCCTTACATGTGCTAGGTACTGAAGGTAGGTCCCACCAAGGCTGATCTTCAATATATGTACTCTCCCCCTGAAGAGAAGCATCTTCCTTCAAGAAATACTATCTATCTTCACAAAAAGTGACATCTCTAGATACAAAAATCTTTCCAGTAGGAGGGTGACAACATTTGTACCCTTTTTGAGTAGACAAGTATCCTAGGAAAACACATTTTAGAGCTCCAGGGTCTAATTTATCCCTACCCTGTTTATGAACATGGACATAGCAAACACACCCAAATATTTTTGGTGGAATACGTACATGAGGATCAAAAGAAAGGCCAACAAAAAGCACATCAAGAGGTGTTTGGAATTTGAGAACTCTAAAAGGAATCTTGTTGATCAAGTGTGCTGCTGTAAGGATAGCATCACCCCAATATAATTTTGGCACACTCATAGAAAACAACAAACATCTAGCGACTTCTAATAAGTGACGATTTTTACGCTCAGCAACTCCATTTTGTTGAGGAGTATCGACACAAGTGGTTTGGTGGACAATCCCTTGTTCTAAGAAATAAGTGGAAAGACCTTGGTTTAAGTACTCGCCACCTCGATCTGATCTTAATACTTGTATGTTTTGTTAAACTGGGTAAGGAAAAATTTATGAAAGATCTTGAAAACAGAGTGGACATCACTCTTGTTTTTCAGTAAGTACACCCAAGAGACTCGAGAGTAATCGTCAATGAAAGTAACAAACCAATGAGAACCAGAAGAACTAATGACACGTGACGGGCCCCAAACATCACTATGTATAACAACAAAAGGAGATGAACTTCTATTAATGCTTGAAAGGTATGAAACACGGTGATGTTTAGCTAACTCACACACTTCACAATGAAGTTTAGATATATCGAGTTCTGAAAAATAACTTAGGAAACAACCTTTGTAAATACCCAAAGAAGGATGTCCCAAACGTTTATGCCACAGCCAGATTTGTTCTTCAAAATCAGATGCACTTGTTGAATTGTAAGCTCTTGTACTTTGTCATCTTGTGTTGTACCCTGCAACTCCAAATAATACAGGCCCCCTCTCTCTTTACCAAGACCAATCGTCGCCCCGGTGAGAAGGTCCTGAAAAACACAATGAGTGTCATAAAAGGTAACACAACACTTTAGAGCTTTGGTTATTTGGCTGATAGATAGGAGGTGCAAGACATATTTGGAACATGTAACACCGTAGAAAGGACATGGAGTTGGTTATCTAATATGTCCTTCACTGCAGACAATAGATGGAGATCCATCAGCTGTCAAAATACAAGGTTTTCTAGGACTAGGATTATAAGTGGAGAACAAGTTGGACCTTGGTAGACATGTGATCAGTTTCTCCACTATCGATAATCCAATAATCCTTAGATTTATCACATGTAGAGCTCAATGCGGTACCAAAGTTATCTCGTGTTATCCGATTGAGCCAAAGAACTAGATCCAGTGAGAATTTTGTTTTGTTGAAGCATTCGTGCATAATCCTTTATCATCTGCTCCAGCTGGTCTTGAGATGGATGTGAAGAAACATTAGATGATGTCAAGGATGGAGGTGGAAACTCCCCCTCATCAGTTGTGTGGTTTGCTCTTGGACCACCATTACGACCTCCTCTCTTCTTCCTCCACCACCGCCACTAGAGAAACCTCCTCTCCCGTTACCACTTTGCCATTGTGGACGCCCATTAAGCTTGAAGCATGTCTCCCTAGTATTCCTTCTATTCTTACAATAGTCACAATATAGTGAGTCTTTCTCGTCAAAGTTGACTGGTTGTTTCTCGATGTGACCGTTGGAACATGAGTGGAGGTGGTAACTGACCTTCATGGTGAACTTTCTTGAGCCATTTGAGATGGCATAGCAACCCCGCAAAGTTCTTCGGACCTAACAATTCCATAGACTTCCCGAAGTGCAGTGCAATGGATCCTTTCCCAATATTTGAATTCGAATAGGGTCAAAATCGAGCCTAGACCGCAAGGAACTCAATAATTCGACCCTTTTCAATTCTCTTCTTCAACTTGGTGGTGTCAGCAACACACTCCATGTCACATGGCTAGAGCAAATCAAGTTCTTGCCACAAAGATTGAAGAGCATTATAGTAAACTGACAAGGGTCTATTATTTTGCCTTGTCTCTATGACTCTACGATTCAACTCATAGATTTGCGTAGCGTCAACAGTTACCACATAAATATGAGAAACTGCATCCCACAGTTTTTTTGCAGTGGTTAGGCGCATAATCTGCTCATCAACTCGGGAGATATGGAATCAATCAACCAGCTCATGATTAGAGCGTTTTCTTCTACCCAAGTCTCATATGTAGGGTCTGATATTTCTGGACATGCCTTGCTTCCAGTCAAATACCCAAGATTTCCCTTACTGGTAATGTAAAGCTTCACCCAATGATACCAAACAAGGTAGTTGGAGTCATCCAACTTACAAGATGTCATCTTATGAGTAAGATCTAGAGAAGTTGAATTCCTAGAAGTAGAAGAAATACTAGGGGTAGAAGGAATGCTATTTTCAGAAGCAGTAGCCATAGCTCTGACTTAACTCAACAATCAAAAAATAGACTTCAAAGAAGAAACAACTTACAAATAGCCACAGGTTCTTTAAGAACAGCAGTTTGCAGCTTCTTTTGAACAGCTTTAGGATCTAACTTCAAATCTGAATCACAGATGGAAGCTATAGTAGATCTAGGTTAGGTTTTCTCTTCTCTGTCTCTTATGCCCCGATACCATGTAGAAACAAAGAGAGAGTGATTGAAAGAGTGTTTATTCACTCATTGGAGAAGCCTCCTTTTATATACTTAGGTATCTTACATCATATAACTGTTCCCACATTAGGGTTTGGTAAAAAATATATAGTTACACTATTTCTAACAATAACACTAACTGTACAGTGAACTTAAACCTGAAAATCATTTCCAAAATTTACACTTCATAGGTAAAACAAGACTTGTAATCATCCGTAATTGCGTAAGACCAACATTTTTCTGAAATAATTTTCTCCAAATTTAAAAACATTCAAACATTTAAAAAATTCGAAATTGGATGCTCGAACTGGGGCAGAGGTATAATGCCCGCTCCACTTCAGGTGTTAACTATATGAACGCCCGGGTTGGGATGTTGACTATATCAACGCCTGACTAAGGCGTACGTATAATGTTCGCCTCATTGGGGCGTTTATTATATCACCGTCTGGCATGGGGCGTAAACTTCAGCAACGCCCGGACGGGCATACATTTCAAGACCAGCCCATTGAGGCGTAGTTTATATACACGCCTGTTCGTGGGACGAAGATTATACGTGCACTTCATGTAGGCGTACTTTATATACTCCGCCTCGGTGCCAAACGAACATTATACGTTCGCTCGACTATATTTGGTTTTGGTCTTGGTCCCAGGACCAAATATAGTCTGGAATTTAGTCTTGGTCCGGATTTTAATCGATAGTCCGTCATTGTGTCTCATTTTTTGACCAAATATTTGGTTATACTCGCCCACTGTGGTTGCTCTCACCACTTATACAATAAAATGTTATTGCTATATTTTTTCAATTTTTTATGCGTGATTATTGATATGCACTTATACGTATATTATTATACAAATTTTATATATATATACGTGTCCGCGTCCTGATTTTTTTCAAATATAGCAGTGTCCGCGTCAGCGTCGTGTCGTGTCCGCGTCGCCGAGTCCGTGTCCGTGCAACCCAGATCTCTGGTTTTTAAATTTAGGGTTCATAAATTTTTGATAACGGGTTTCCATATCTTGATCTTGATTTGTTGAATCAGAAATTCTGATTAGGGGTTTTGATTTTTAGAGAAAGGGTTTTCGTTTATTGATCATGAATTGTTGAAATATGAGTTTTGATTTAGGGTTTTAAGTTTTGATCTTGATATTTGATTTCTTCTAGATTTAGGTTTTAACTAATTGATATTAAATTCTGAATTAAGGGTTTCAATTTCTTATCTTATATTTCTGAATATGGGATTTGATTTTGATTTGGGGATTATTTTTCATATGTGCAGAGTCTTCCACTGGTTCAATCTCTGAGAGAGAAAGAAGAAAAAAAGAATGAAAAGAACAAGAAAAAGAAGAGAAGAAGAACCCAGAGATGAAAAAACCATCATCAGCTTATGTTTTAAGGTGCAAAGATCAATGGCATGAGGTTAAAAAAGATAACCCGGATGCAGAATTCAAATAAGTTTCAAAAAATTTAGGATTCAAATGGAAGAGAACGAGGCGTTGAAGCTACTCGAAGAGGATCAGAAGCAAAAAACAGCAATGGAATTGCTTGAACAGTACCTGCAGTTCAAGGAGAAAACTGAAAACATAATCAAGGTTTGTTTGTTCATCCATTCACTAATGCAATGTGTAGTTGCAGAAAACGAAAGAGAACCAACATAAGAAAAATAAGCTGAAGGTTGAAACCAGTGCAGTAAACTTTAACAAGCCAAATAGGCCTGCTTCCTCATTCATTTTGTTCAGGTAAAATTTCGTTTTTCGAACTTGCGATTTTCGGCTTAGATGTTGTTATATGTGAATTAAGGTTTGTAGTGGTTTTGATTTTGGCAATGCGGCTAAGAGGCAAGGAAGAACTTGGTCCAGATGGGAAGGCATCAATAATGTGACTATCAATGCATTGGTTTCTTCAAGACAATAAGTTTTGTATTTTTGGTTATAATCCCTAATTCATAATCTAGTTTTCTGATCTTTTCCCCAGCAGTGCAGAACTTGACTGCTTCTAAGTACAGAGCTATTTTACTCAAGTGCCAAGGAAAGGAGTCTAAATCGGGTACTATTTTTCTGTTCTTACATTTTTTATTTTAGATAAAATTCGAGTGTTTTTACAGGGTTTATGGAAAATGGGTATGTTGGGGGGGTTATGTCAATTCCGGGGTTGTCAATTCAAGGGTTGTCAATTCGAATCATTTGAAACTAATGAATTGGGGGTTATGTCAATTCCAGGGTTGCGTATGTTGATTTGTGTTTTAAATATATACCTTGCTCTTATGTACATGAAAATTGTTTAGAATTGATTATACTCTCAATTGAAACTTCTGTACTTTTCATGGAGACAACATGTTTGATGGAATGTCACAACAAACATTTATGTGACTGCACGGACAACCTTTCTGGAGGCTAGTTTCGGTGCGTATAAACGGGATTTTAGCTAATAGTTTCTTCTCGAAAAATAATTGATGTAGTATTCTCTATAGCATGTTGAAAGGAGCACGTTGCTTGGGATTGTAGTTTGGAAGATAGAGCTTGGAACGTACAGGCAGTCAAGGCTGAAATTTTCTGAAATCGGCTCTTGTGCCGGTTTTGTCGTTTAATTTAGACCCTTTAAACACCGAATTTGGTATGGGTTTGTTCTATAAATCAGTATATTGTTGTTTATCCATTCCAAAATGATATAATATGTTTGATTTGGTTCTCTAATTTAGAGATTATGACTTCTCAAACATACCACGTCAGTGCTGGGAATCCTGGGAAGGGAGTTTTGTTGGGGGGTTTTCTCCAATCTCTCTCTATGTATCTGAACAAATTGGAATATGGGTTATCCTTTGACCTGAATGGGAACAAGTGTCTGATTTGGTTCATTACTTTAGATATTATATCTCAAAAACTAAGGCAGGCTAGTGCTGTTAAAGAGACTACTTGAATTACTTATTTTTGTTTATAAGATTGCAGTGATAAAGAATACCGAAGGAATAGGGGGCTAGCAAGTATATTATGTTATTCTAGTTCAATGTAAATAGACATCTCAGTTAATTATGGTAAGTTATTCATTCATATATTATGAATATAATAATAATAATTTCAAATGGGGGTTAGCTAATGTTTGCTTACACAAGTTTGAAATTCTCTGTAGAATTTTTATGGAGGTTATGGCACATGGGTCAACGGAATATATGATAAATATATCCATATAAGCTATTATCTGACTTATTTTTATGGTTAGGTTGTAATTGAAATCTTAAGTTTAATGGTGATAATAATTGTTGTGCATGGTCCGATACGGCGAGTAGCTGGATGCTAGTGTAAACTAAATGGTTACCGCTTGTAAGATATTCATATGAAGAACCGGAAGTTATATGTATCCATTGGGTTTATTTATTGCATATTATGATTAGTATTTTCTCTAGCTATGAATTGGGTACTACGTATTTATCGGTCGTTGCCGTCATATTTGGCCATGTATGAATCTTTTACTCAAGTGGCTGACATTTTTGTTCTTTCTAAACACTTAGAAATATTAGGTAATGTTAGTCATTCTAAGATCCTATTGCTTGATTAGTGACTGAACTTTTTATATTAGAAATGTTTGTCAAGGGAGGTGGATAAATAGACATCAGTAAGTTCTAGTTCATAATCTATAAAAATGTTGGCCAAACAAATACATGTGGTTTTGATATTAAGTACCGTTTAGTTGCTATGCTGATGGTTTGATTACATTCAATTAGTGGATGACAGAAATGTAAGTTTACTCGACATGATAAGAGATAACTATGTCATTTGCATTGGATGAATTTTGTTTGTTGTTATATCTGCAGTGAGGAGGATAAGAGATGGTTTATGGAAGCTATGCGGCTCAGACGGTTGATGTGGTCAAAAGGATGAAAGAGATTACTCTTGTTAAGAAGAATTGGAAGATCAAGGTGTTACTTCCGCAGAGATCGAAGGTATACTAAATTAACCATGAAATGTTATCGTTTTGGGTTTTGTTCTATTATCATTGTGTCAGTTTAAGTAACCTCCTTATGGTTTGTTTATTTTACAGATGAATAATTTCAAGAGCATGTTGAATCCATTGACATGGCAAACGGTAAGTTGATTCCTTTGTATGACTTAGTAATATTTGATTTTGTGTTGTTATGTAAATTAATGCTTTGGTATGTGCCCCATGATTTGCATACAATTGGTGGTTTAGTCCCCCTTCTTGAACACCTGAAGAACTCAAGTGCAGCATCCGAGCAAAGGATGTCGAGGTTATAGCTACCATAGTTCAAAGCAATCCTAAAAGTCAGCAACTTGTAATGGAAGCTAGAACCCCTGCTGGGTAATCTCACCTTAGATCTAGATGTTACTGCTCGAACCGAACTTGGTGCAACATCATGCAAGTAATATATGTCGTCTATTCTGTATTCATGTCATTGGTTTGGATATGTAGCTTTATTATCTATACTGAGGCTGGTTGATGTTCAATGGCATCACTTGAAATACATCTGACCTCTTTATGTAATTTCTATGGATGTATTTCAGTTTTGATTCGATACAACAAGCCTGGAGTTTCTGCATTCAGGCTGGAAAATGGTTATGGAGGTTTGATAGATGCACTGGATGCAGACACTGTTAGGTTTCAAAGGTAATTTGCTCCTACACTTTATTAATTTTATTTCTTTTTGCTGCTTGCACACTGGAAAATACCGTATTAAAGTTTAGATGGCTTTTAAACATGTCTTCTTTTGTTGATATCTATGATTGTGAAATTAGTAGACCTGTCCAGTTTCAGTGTTACTCTAAACAAGAGTTGATACCATAGGAAGATTCATATTACCTAACCTCTCTTGTTTAGACTAATTGACCACCAATAGTTTATTCAGGCGTAATTATGAAGGTGGTGGCAGACTCGCAAGATTTAGTACTTTGGATCCCAGGAACTCGTTGATAAAATGGATATTTTAGATGAGTCATTAGAATATGGATGAGTTATTTACCTTCAGATTGTGAACAACAGTGCACCTTTAAGTTCCGCATTCATTCATTCATTCTTTAATTCTGTCGATTCATTGCATTGTTTATTATGATCACTATAATAACACCACATCAACGCTGCCACCATAGTAGACCTTATGTTAAAGAAAGAATATGAAGTATACTCTAGTAACTTATTTTGTTCTACCATGTATTATGAACTGAACGAAGTCATTGTGCTGTTGTTGATTTGCTTTGAAGGAACAACGTTCTTTGTCGTATGTGAAACAGTAAGACAACACATGGATGCTCTACTTGATATCATTTATGAAGTATGGGCTAAGCTCATCGTCATCGGGGGAGCTTATCATTTTGTTGTTTAACATGTTTTTAGCTTATTCTTTATTAGTTTAGCATCTTGTTGTTAGAACTTACAATCTAGCTAGCTTGGACATGTATTGTCTTGAACCAGAATTTCATCTTTTTTGTGTAATTTTAAACCCAATGGATAAAATGAATGTATGAATGTGGAATTCTCAAATTTGAGTTTGAATTTCAATTTCAATTTGGGTTTCATTTGAGTTCCATTTGACTTTGACTTGACTTTGTTTGACTTCCATTTGACTTGACTTTTCCTTGACTTTGACTTGAGTTCCATTTGACTTGACTTGACCTTGATGCAGTCAGATTATCTCAGATTTAGCCATTCAGGCATTTCAGCAAATCTGAATTTATATATATTTTTTATATTATAATTTAAATTTGAGACCCACGGCTAAGGGTTGTACCAAACAGGGACGCTTTATCAGAGACCCCAACAGAGACGGTTGAAAATGGTCGTATAACTCGAATATATGACTTGTCCTGACGGTCGCGGAACTTCTGTTTTCCACTAGTGATAGTTAATCATAATATAAGATAAGAAGATAACATATTAAAAAGGATGAAAAAACTAAAGGAAATTGAATCATTAAAGACTTAAAAAAAAGTGGGAATGTTATATTTACCCTTCATTTTGAAGGATTTGGGACAAATACCCTTATAGAACTTCACAAATGCCCCTAGTGGCATAATTGAAAACTTATTTAAAAACATAATTTATTCAATACCGTATTTAGCCTTCCTCTCTCACTTTCGTTCTTCTCCACTTCTTATTATAGAAAAATATCTCATTGCTCCCACCACCATCTCCATCGCTCCGACCAACACCACAACCGACACCACTACAACCGGCACCACCACCTCCCTCATGTCCTCCACTATTATCAACAGATCTATTATGATTTGTGTTCAATTTATGTTCTATCATGTTTTGCCTCCTCTTTTTCATCAGCGAAATCCATCGACAACAACAATTCATGAAGATTTGTTCTAAATCGATGGAGAAAAATTGATAAAAATCATCAATAACAACTGAAACAAAGGTTAATTAACAACAAATTATCGTTCTAGAACAATTCTTCTTCTTTTTTGCTGATGTTGGTAACCTAATAGCTTCGGTTTCATCGATTCTCATTTCGATTAAGTAATCAAAGTTCATATTTGCATTAATCTCATCATAATCTTGCTTTCCGACATGGATCTGTTTTATGTGTTTGGAACACCAATAGAGAAATGAAGTCAGTGATTGAGTTGAAATAGAATGAAATAGCTAGATGGGAGTCTGTTGAAGTTGAGAAGAATGGGTTTTGTTTGGATTTTTTTTTGAACATAGAAAGAAGATGATTGCTGTTGTTAATGGAAATTAGGGTTTGACTGTGGCTAAGTTCAATGAAGAATTAGGGCTTGTAATTGTTCAATTCGGGGTTTTAATTGAAAAATTACGAGAGAACTAGTTAAAGAGAAGAAGATGGGTATTGGTCATTCTTGTTATATGGAAGAGAATCGGGATGGAGTTCATTGGAGCTGGGAAGATAGAGAAGAAGAGAGGATGTTCTATGCTGGTGATGATGTGTTGTGGTGGTTAGGATATTGCAGTTCAAGCTGGTTGTGTGGATATAATGGAAGGATCTAGTATTGCAGAAATGATTTTGCAGTTGCTTGATGTGTTGATGTTGTTATTGCAGTGTCATTGCAAGTGGTTGGTGGACAAGACTGAGATGGAGAATGAGAGAACAAGAAGTGATTGTTGATATTTTGTAGCAAAGTATGATTTAGGTACTTGGGGAGGTGGTGGTGGTTGTGATTTGTAGAAGAAGCAGATATTGGATATGATGGAGGTGATTAGTAGTAGTATGGATTAAAAGGAAGTAAATTTATTTTTATTTTTCGTTTATGGTAAATTTATTTTGATTGCATTTACGTTTAGATAGAAGGAAGTAAGGGGAAGAATAGCTTTTCCTATTAAAAACATTTTCACAGGTTTTTATGCACCTTGTTCACATCCGCAAGTCTCAAATCTTTTAACACTTCTTCCTGAATCGTTGCCACCTGAAGCTGGCAAAGTAGCTTCAGTAGGAGGAACACTTAGTCGTAGTAATAGAAACAGATGTCCTGTGCCTGGAATACTGTATAACGCTGATAATCTTGAAAGCTACCATGACATTGATAAACAGAGCTTTTTGAAGGCGGAAGCGAAGAAGGTACGCTTTTGTGCACATCATTTAGTACAATTCCATTCACTGTGCTTTTTGTATTTTTGGGCTCTCGTATTACTGAATCATCTTTAATTTGTAGTTCAGTTCAAGTGCTCATGTTGATATAAATGAACATAGAACCATTTTTTATAAATATTCAGGAACTTTGAAGACACTTTTTGTTGGATTAACCACTGCCACTGGGCAAGGAAATTAGGAGATGTTTTCTTTAGTTGATTGAATTGAACTCGCTTTTGTAAAAGGAGTGAGCCTTGAATGTGTATGTTGAGTAAAAAAACACACATACTGTTCTTAGAGGCTGTTCAACATAGGTTATGAAAGTTATGTTAGACTTTAAAATATTGCTAACGCCAGCATAAAATGCAATATTGCAAAAACTTTAAAGTTCTGGGAAGACTTTTTGTGTATATGTATGTAATTTGATATTTAATTTCACAAATTTAATAAGCTAAGCATATTTAAGAACTTACCCGGTTTATTTTTCATTGGTTGCTAGATTTGGGAGGAAATTAATTCGGGGAAAGCAAAGGAGGATAGTGCAGTACTTTTGAGATTTCTTCTAATCTCATTTCCTGATCTAAAAAAGTGAAGCTTTCATTACTGGTTTGCTTTCCCTGCTTTGGTGATTGATCCTCCAGCTACTTTGGTCATTTTGAAGCCCGCTACTCAGTGTTTCACTCTTGAAGAGATGCTTAAAGTATACATACTATATGAGTTGGGAGAGTGGTAATGGTTTTTATTGAAGGTGGTGGTACCGGTTGTTATGGTAGTGTATGTGGTGAGTTGTTTGTTTATTGGTAGTATTTTTTGTTGTGTATATCTCTATTGAATTTGAGTTGCTGTAGCAAGATTTTGCTCTTGATGCAGATTCTTCTTTATTAGTAGTATTTTTTGTTTTTGATGCATATTTTCCTTTGACTTCAGCACAACTAATGTTGGATGCGGAATTAGTTTTCATCATATAGTCAACTGTTTAGTTCTTCTTGCACTACTGTGATTAGAGGTAAGATTATTTTTCTCTGAATATGTCAACTATTAACAGTTATTTCTTCAATTATTCTAGTTCGTCATGCTCTTTTTTACTCATAAGCAACCTGGTTTTGTGAAAGTCTTTACGTTTCTTCTAAATTATAGTTCCCCTGGATGGATGTGTACCAGATCTTACAAATCACCTTCATAGGAAAACTTCAAGGTTGCTGCTACATGTCAATGTGTAAACTCATTTCACTACTATTATGTTGCACCTGGGAATTCTAGAGTCCAGTATCTATGTTAGTTAATTTCTTTGTCTTGTTTGCTCTATGTGTGTATCATTTTGCTTTTTCCGGGTCACATCTGTTTGTTGGTGTTCTAGTTCTTGATCCATGTAAGCTATATAGTATTTCTTAAAAAGAATTTGTGGTGCAATGGTAGCACACCTGACTCCATGTCAGAAGATACGTGTTCGATTCACGTCAGGTGCACTCATTTGTGTAACATTTTGGATACAACTTATGCTAGTTGCTTCCATATTTGGAGAGAACTTGAACAAGTTGCTTTTGGATTTGTACACCAAAACAAAGATTTTGTCACATGGTATTTCTGTTACTGAATAAATTTGTAACACATATACGCCGTTAGAGAAACGCTGTGATAATTATTGTTATTTTTTTTTTGTAACAGTTTTCACTGTGACAAAATTTGGTTAGAGTCACATTTACAACTGTTACATTATTTAATAGTAACAGTTAACCTAATTTTAGAATAGCGACACGTGGCTCATTTGTCACAGTAATTATAACAGATTTAATTGTCATTCTAACTTTGCAACAATTCGGTAATGACACGTGTTTTACAAGCCAGGTAGCCAACTTTTTTTGCCACGTGTCACTTTTTCTAACGATTACAATAACACATATAAGTGTTGCATACTTTTTGCAACAAAGTCCCTATGGACACCTGTCATCTTTTTGTCACTATTACTGTAACGTTAACACTGTTACTCTTATTTGTAACAGCATTAAGATGATGACACGTGTTGTTTTTCTTCACAATTTTGGTCACAGTTATATCTGTGACAATTCTTTCAATTACAATTAAAAAAAAATGGATAGTCCAGGTCATTCTTATGGACCTGGCCTTCCGATTCTGCCCGCACAATTAAACCCGAAACACAGGCCGCAAAATTCTTCTTTTTCAATCGCATTCACCATATTTTACCATTCATGCATACATTACAGAAACACAAACTCTCCACATTTTACCGTAACTTCTCATCAAAATTCTGCACACTCAGATATGAAACTGTACACTCAGATTTCTATGACTAACTTACAGGGACTTCCACATGAAGAAAACTTTACTTTGAAGCTTGAGTTACTAGTCCAGATACTTCCACAAGCATAGCAAACATTTCCAAAGTGAGACATAGTGCCTGTCCATTTACAACATAAGTTAGCATTTTCTTATAATTTGAAGCTCCAGATCTAAAGCAAATGATGGAGTACGAGTTCAAAAAAAAATACAAACATTTAAAGGGTAGTACCTTTCCAAGAGGATTCAACTTAAGAAACTCTGGAGCTTTGTTGGAAACCCCCATTTCAAAATCCTTAACAAGATCAACTTTGATTCCAGAGTACTCTCCAACAATAAGTGCCTTGAAGGCATTTTTGTTTATACTTCTAGCATGCAAGACCTATAGAGTAGACACAACAACAAATAAACATAAATGTTAAGCCAATCAAGTTGACAAGATATAATTTCAGTTCTTTTCTACTTGGAAGTCAAAGTGAGTATTTCATAGACTTACTTGTTATGATTCCTGCCTTCAAAGAGGTTCATACAAATAAGAATATCCACTACTCCCTGCAAACGGCAATCAATGTAATTAGTTTCTGAGTAACATATACAAGAGTAATGAATATTGGGCGATGTCTAGCTAACCCAGCAGAAATCAATACAAGTTTATCAAGGTCTTTCTGAAACGGTAATTCTATCATTTTAAGCAACCAACTACGCAATCCATGAAATGTTTACCTTCTCAACGGAAGGAGGATCCAAGATCTCACATCAGGGTGCCGCAACAATTACTTCGCAACCAATGCCTTGACTGAGGGAGACAGAGCATTATGCATCGATTCAGATGGTGATTGCTCCACTTTGGACAGATGAATTTTAACTTTCTAAAAATAAAAAGGAAGACAGAGGAACAAATAAGAGAAATGTATAAGCCATTATTGTACCAACCAGCAACAAGATAAGTTCTGAAACATAAGAAAAATCAGGCCAAAACTGTACTCCAAAAACCATAAATCTATGACAGATCTGTCGAGCATTGTGATCAACAGTGAACTTCACAGGGGAGATTAACAAAATAAGGATTCCTCAAGAGCAAATGGGGAATTAAAAGTTCCAATTACCTATGATTTATCTGGTTAGCAGAGCAAACTGGCATTAAATCTTAGAAAACCTCTAGATTTTATGCCAAGTACACATCTTTGATTGACTAATAATTTCTATCGAGTTGAAAACCTAAGCATCCTAACACTACAGCTATAAATCGGACATACTAGGGTTATAAATCACATCCCTCTTAGATGTTATAAACCCTATTAATTGAAAACAAAGAGAAACATTATGAGAGAAAACATATCTTAAACCGATCTACTCTTAAAATAACCAAATCTCATCATTTACGAAGGTACAATTCGTTATTTCCATAAATGAAATAACATAATTTTTCATAAGGATAAGCACAACACTAAGAAGTAGACCATTAAAACAAAAACTTAAAAAAAGCCTTCTGAAATCAACAAAACAAAACATAAAAAACTACACAAGTAATAAGGGTAAAACTCTCCTTAAAAGAGGGAATACTCGCATCCAAAATATGCAAAAGTTGATCAACAGATGAAGGTGGTTTGAGAAGGTTTTTCCCATATTCCATAAGCCGACTTTTTAGTAGTTTGTCAGCAGCAGCCTAAGTACTACTCAAATGCAGTCATGCATGTGCTTCCTCATAAGAAGCATAAGTGCAGAAACGGGAAAAATTGGGAATCTTCATTGTAGAGATAGATAGTGTTCAGAATGAGTAGGAGGTTATTTATCCATTCATATAATTTAGTCGGATACAATACTTTCATCATCACAACACTTCAATCTCAATTCATAAGAAGATTCTTTGAAATAAATCAAAAAAAGGGAAAGAAAAAAACAGTAAAAACTAAATTGATTAATAAAAAATAATACCCGAACAAAATGATTCTTAGGACAAATTATGAGGTCAACACCCACATAAGTTCGAAAGATTAGGCTCTTCCATATACAGAAATACAGTACCAAAGAAATCCAAGTTTCCAACTAACAAAATATATCAATGGGATAGCACGAAACAAGTCTCGGTATTACTACTAAAATGCAAGCAAACTATCAATGATTCTTATGAACCAGAGGAATCCTTCATACTACGAATTTTTTTCAGCAACACAACATAAAAATTCATAGTCATATACTAGCTGAGTAACCTTTAAGTCTCCAACAACCCACAATGTGAACAAACAACACCTCTAAGTGATAAAACTACTGAATATAAAGCAAATAAAAATCAATTGATAGTAAACATGAAAACAGGAACCAACTTACTTCCCGCAAATCATCTAATCTTGATTGTATTTCCTAGCCAAAGCCATCAAAGAAGTCTCAATAATACCTCCACGAAGCCTCAAAACCAAATGAAGTGTAGATTCTCAACGGAAGGTGCCTGTAAGATACCTGCAATAGGCAGAATAAATACTTCTCAGGTCTCACAATCTTGTACAATCATAATATCTGAAAGCAACAATCTAGGATACGTACTTATCATATTAACTTTATCCATCTATTTTCTTTGAACGAAAGGTGACTATTCTATCATACGGCAGGTTATATAAGACAGCAGTAGCATCATTCACTAGAGCCGTTAGCCATCAACTGCACTACCATTACTAAACTACACCAAGTATCACTGAAAAACATAAGAACATATTTAGTGTCTCCAGTGAATCCAATACCTAAAAAAATAAAGGATTTAGAATGGAAAATTACTTCATTAAAAGAAAACTACAGATCAGAAGTAAGAATGATGGCTAACTGCAGACTCATGTTAAGATCTAAACCTCTTACATACCCTATTAAAAACACTCTGAACATCACTGCCATTGCAAGAGTCCCCTATTTGATCAATACAGCAGAACTTTCGCAAAAAAAAGGTTGGCTGATGTATTCGTCCTAGTAAAATCCTTGTAAAAGTAGCTCCCTGAAGTCAAATAACACGAAGAAAATCGATTTTATAGAATGAAGTAACAGGAAAAGCATCAAACTACGTAGTTCAAATCGATAACAACAAGTTAACTTCTACATAAAACAACAAATAATCTTACAGTCTTGACCAAAATAAGACTTGAAAGAAAAAACTTCAACTCAAGAACCAATGTCACGGTTGAAAGCTTACATGAATGTGAACTTGTACATATATGCAATACTTTCCTCTACTAGTAACATGGGTTACAGAGATTAAGACTAAATCATTTAACCAAAAAAGTACTAATTTTTCATACATCTTCTGGTACCTGACTTCATGTATTGATCTCACCTTAAAAAACTTGGCTTCTATTTCATTCGAGACGAAATATCAAAGGCACTATGTAATTGTGAAGAAAAAGGAAAGAGCCATATCACCTTACTGGCTCTAGCGACTTCCTCATGGGTGGAGAATGCAACAAAACCAGAGCCCTTGCTCACTCCTCCATGATCAAGCATCTCCATTACCAACCCCAATACTACTACAAATCACCACCACCACCATCTTTAGTATCATACAACAACGAATCACAAGCACCACCATCTCCATTACCTATAAATGACAATCAAAAGCACCACCATCTCCATAACCTGGAAGAATAATCAAATTAAAACTAAGAAGCCTTTGACGATCAAATATAACTTAATTTATAAATTATGAACAAATGAAAGTAATGAACAACAGAACATATGCAGAGATATTCTAAATTATATACAGGATTTCTCCCGATCTTAAAAAAATTACAAACCCAATATCCCATACAATTATGTTGAACAAAAAAACTTTCAAACCCATCAGCATACATAATCTAAGCAAAAATCCTAACATAATAAAAAAAAATCTGGATCTAATTACTTCATTAACACAAGAGTAAAATCAATTGACTTCTAATAACTTCATCAACAAAAAATCTTATTACTTCTATAACTTTGTTAACAAAAAAAAAAATGAAAAAAAAGAGGGAGAAGTTATACCTGAGGATCTTCAACAAATGCAAGTGAGGATTTTCAATGTTCTTCTACTGATTGGTAGAACAAAAAAACAAATGATAATTAAAACCATATCCAGAAAATCAAACCCTAACTTAAAAATTGAAAAATAGAGAAAATAAATTGCGAATTTACCTGATAAGGTTTGTAGAAAATCAAACCAAACGTAAAGAATTTTCTATGAAATCAAAAGAAACCCTAACAAAAACCCCAAATCAAAACTCTAATTTCAATCCAAATCTTAAAGAGAACTTGAGATCTACTGGCTTCCAATAAAAATAGGGTATCTATTTCCAATGAAATTAGAGTATTTATTTACGGGGTATATGGATTACGGTTTCGTTTCTCTGATTTGGAGGAGGGAGATGAAGAAGATGGAGAAAAGAGCAGCGGTAAGGTTGGAGCATATGGGGTTACGGCTTCCACATAGGTTTGTTGATTCTGAAACTCGACTTGGTTGATTCTGAAAACTCGACGTTTGGTTATGAAGTAGATCGAGAGTAATAACTCTACTTCGAGAATGTTAGGGTTTCAGTCGAGAAAGAGAAGAAGATGGGTGAGGGAGGCGGAGAAGAATTTAGATTTAGGTTTCTCATTTTCATTTTCATTTTCTCTCTCTTCAAACCATATATAGAAAACCCTTATTACTGTGCAAAAGAGCTGGACGACTAGTGTCTTTGACACCCATCTAATTGGTTCCAGAAGATCAAATGGTTATCTTCTTACCACATGTCACAAACAGATTCATTGGATGGCTCTCCCGGGTTTAAATTAGTTAGTGCAACTTATCACTTTGAGCATCTCCAACAGCGGGTGTTAAAAATCCTACGTGGAATTTTTTTTGAGACCCTTATTTAAAAGAATTTGTACATATAGTAAATATAGGACCCCATGATTAGTAAACCATCTCCAGCAGTATAGAGGTTTGACCCTTAGAAAACCTTGTGTGATGAAATCTTAATCGTTTAATTTTTTTTTTTTTTTGCAGTGTAAATATAGGGGAAAGTAAAGAGGCAAAATAGTTTCCATTGAACAGTGTGTAATGTATTACATAAAATATGTTTCTTTATATACAAGTACAAAAAAGACCCTAGAGACTATATTGGGTCGCACATCCATCGACTACAAGTTCTACAACACTCCCCCTTGTGCGGTCCAGTATACAGTGCTTCACATTTAGTGCTTCAAATATAGTTCTTCAAATGTCGTCCTCTCCTTGATGACTTGTCTGGGAATCAATTGCCTCATTAAAAATTTGACAAGAAAAAACCCATTGGGAAAAGTGTACAACGTGACAGATGCAAGTAAAGGTGATCGATGCATATGATCACTTTGCTCCGTTGAAGTTGATTATTTGCTTCACAACTTCTAAGGCGAGAAAATCCTCGTGGGAAAGACAATAGCCTTAATTGGGAAATTACTTCCGGTGTTTATTGTTGTCTCATTAAAAACCTTGCTGAGCAACAAAACCCGGTGGGAAAAAGTAACATCGGTGAAGGAAAAGAGTTCAACACACCATTAGATTCTCCCCCTGATGTAAGACAATTTGCATTAGTCTAATGCAGTCAAAAGGAGTTTATCACACATTACTTTGGTGACTTGAATATTTATAAGACCCGTCGTTGATTCTGGAAGTTACGTACGTTGCTTAACGGATGATCGTGTTTCATTTCTTTGACTCGGATATTTTCATTAATATCAACGAGATCTTTATGTCTGCAACGTTCAACATACTTGATGTTTCTCGATCGAAGGGAAAAAGAGTACAACACCTCTTCAATTTCGAAGTAAAATATGTTGACATCATATCTTTGGATCCTCCCCCGATTACTTTCGGAGTTGTTCCAAGCAGTTCCTTTAGTCATGCACTTTTCGAAACCGAATATTGGTAACGACTTAGAAAATAGTCTACCATATCTCCCTTGATTACTTTCGTTGGAGAAGAGATATTATTGTTCCTTCATAATCAACAACCTTTGGATTGCAGTTCCTTTAGCATTCCTTTTATGTCTTTGCAGGGATAAAACAAACTCATGTCAATGGGTATTTTTAAGTACATGATTACATTCAATGTACCATTCCAATGACGTTGTGTTGGCGCTAAGCTATATCTAGATAACAAGTTCCCCGAGGATGTAAAATTTAATCGAGTAGATTATTATACTAAGTACAATAATGCGTCTATTATTCTTAGATATGGGAATTTCATCTCCCAACACATCTTCGTCATCTTCCTTTAGACGAAATGGTCACTTACTTACATTTGAAACTCGACTAATCATGGGAGTGCTAGCAGCATGCACGTCCTTGTTCAATTGCCTGACAATGGACATATGCAAACTGGTGGAATAATATACCACAATCTCGATCTTCTAGTTTAGAACATAGATAAGATCGAGATTTCCCGGGATTTTCATCTCAAATTCAGATTTTAAATAGCTTGTAAGATCTTATATTCCATTAAGAGTACTTATCATGTCCACACTATCGACATAGATAACTATAATTCTGAATTAGGAACTTATTTAATACGCATGGCACGGAACCCTATTTCTGCATATTGTATGCGTACAAGGATCCGAGATCGAAACCTGGCTGCGAGTTGACTACTCTAAGTCAGAAACTTGGTAAGAACGACGAATCCATCCATTTACAGGTAAGATTCCTTCGAGATATTCTACGAAACCTTAAAAAAATACTATTTCTGCATATTGTATGCGTACCAGGATCCGAGATCGAAACCTGGCCGCGAGTTGACTACTCTAAGTCAGAAACTTGGTAAGAATGACGAATCCATCAATTTACAGGTAAGATTCCTTCAAGATATTCTACGAAACCTTAAAAAAACCCTATTTATGCATATATATGTATGCGTACCAGGATCCGAGATCGAAACCTGGCCGCGAGTTGACTACCCTAAGTCAGAAACTTGGTAAGAATGACAAATCCATCCATTTACAGGTAAGATTCCTTCGAGATATTCTACGAAACCTTAAAAAAACACTATTTCTGCATATTGTATGCGTACCAGGATCCGAGATCGAAACTTGACCGCGAGTTGACTACTCTAAGTCAGAAACTTGGTAAGAACGATGAATCCATCCATTTCGGGTAAGATTTCTTCGAGATATTCTACGAAACCTTAAACAAACCCTATTTATGCATATTGTATGCATACCAGGCTCCGAGATAGAAACCTGGCCGCGAGTTGACTACTCTAAGTCAGAAACTTCGTAAGAACGACGAATCCATCCATTTACAGGTAAGATTCCTTCGGAATATTCTACGAAACCATAAAGAAACCCTATTTCTGCATATTGTATGCAAACCAGGCTCCGTGATCGAAACCCGACCGCGAGTTGACTACTTTAAGTTAGAAACTTGGTAAGAACGACGAATCCATCCATTTACAGGTACGAAACCTTAAACAAACCCTATTTTTGCATATTGCATGCAAACCATGCTCCGAGATCGAAACCTGGATGCGAGTTGACTACTCTAAGTCAGAAACTTGGTAAGAACGACGAATCCATCCATTTACAGGTAAGATTTCTTTGAGATATTCTACGAAACCTTAAAAAAACACTATTTCTGCATATTGTATGCGTACCAGGATCCGAGATCGAAACCTGGCCGCGAGTTGACTACTCTAAGTCATAAACTTGGTAAGAATGACGAATCCATCAATTTACAGGTAAGACTCCTTCAAGATATTCTACGAAACCTTAAAAAAACCTATTTATGTATATTGTATGCGTACCAGGATCCGAGATCGAAAACTGGCCGCGAGTTGACTACTCTAAGTCATAAATTCGGTAAGAACGACGAATTCATCCATTTACAGGTAAGATTTCTTCGGTAACAACCCAGGTTCAAAGATTACTAGAGTTAGACCTGAGTTTCTCATTCAGAAGAACGGGAGAAGAAATATATCAGATTCGAACATCCCAGCCTCAAAGATTACTAGAGTTAGACCTGAGTTTCTCGTTCGGATGAACTGGTGACCAAATATATCATATTTGAACATCACAGGTTCAAATATTACTAGAGTTAGACTTGAGTTTCTCGTTCGGATGAAGTAGAGACGAAATATATTAGATTTGAACAACACGGGTTCATAGATTACTAGAGTTAGACCTGAGTTTCTCTTTCGGATGAACTGGTGACCAAATATATCATATTTGAAAATCAAGGGTTCAAAGGTTACTAGAGTTAGACACGAGTTTCTCTTTCGGATGAACTGGTGACCAAATATATTATATTTGAACATCATGGGTTCAAAGGTTACTAGAGTTAGACCTTAGTTTCTCGTTCGGATGAACTGGAGACTAAATATATCAGATTTGAACATGACCATATTACCCTTAGTGGAAATAAGTGCAATAAATATTATGGTGATTGTGAAAATGACTAGACTACCCTTTTGAACAACACGGGTTCATAGATTACTAGAGTTAGACCTGAGTTTCTCTTTCGGATGAACTGGAGCCGAAATATATCATAATTGAACATCATAGGTTCAAAGATTACTAAAGTTAGACCTGAGTTTCTCGTTCGGGTGAACTGGAGACGAAATATATCATAATTGAACATCACGGGTTCAAATATTACTAGAAGTAGAGCTGAGTTTCTCTTTCGGATGAACTGCAGCCGAAATATATCATAATTGAACATCACAGGTTCAAAGATTACTAAACTTAGACTCGAGTTTCGTTCGGGTGAACTCGGGAGACGAAATATATCATAATTGAACATCACGAGGTTCATAGATTACTAAAGTTAGACTCCGAGTTTCTCGTTCGGGTGAACTGGAGACGAAATATATCCGAATTGAACATCACGGGTTCAAATATTACTAGAGGTAGAAATTTGAGTTTCTCTTTCGGATGAACTGGAGCCGAAATATATCATAATTGAACATCACAGTTCAAAAATTACTAAAGTTAGACACTCGAGTTTCTCGTTCGGGTGAACTGAGACGAAATATATCATAATTGTACATCACAGGTTCATATATAGATTACTAAAGTTAGACCTGAGTTTCTCGTTCGGATGAACTGGAGAGGAAATATATCATAATTGAACATCACAGGTTCAAATATTACAACAGTTAGACCTGAGTTTCTCGTTTTCGGATGAACTGAGGACGAAATATATCGTAATTGAACATCACATGTTCAAATATTACTAGAGGTAAAGCCGAGTTTCTCTTTCGGATGAATGGAGACGAAATATATCAGAATTGAACATCACAGGTTCAAATATATCGGATAAACTGTGAAAATGACCATATTATCCTTATTGGAAAAGTGCAATAAATATTATGGAGACCGTGAAAATGACCATACTACCCTTATCGGAAATAAGTAAATTATTCATAGAGACCGTGAAAATGACCATATCACCCTTATTGGAAAAATGCAATAAATATTATGGAGACTGTGAAAATAACCATACTACCCTTATCAAAAATAAGTAAAGTAAATATTGCAGATTGTGAAAATGACCATATTACCCTTATTGGAAAAAAGTGCAATAAATATTATGGAGAATGTGAAAATGACGATACTACCCTTATCAAAAATAAGTAAAGTAATTCTTATAGATCGTGAAAATGACCATATTACCCTTATTGAAAAAAAGTGCAATAAATATTATGTAGACTGTGAAAATGACCATACTACCCTTATCGGAAATAAGTAAAGTAATTCTAACAGACTGTGAAAATGACCCTATTACCCTTATTGAAAAAAAGTGCAATAAATATTATGGAGACTATGAAAATGACGACACTACCCTTATCGGAAATGAGTAAAGTAATTCTTACAGACTGTGAAAATGACCATATTACCCTTATTGGAAAAAAGTGCAATTAATATTATGGAGACTGTGAAAATGACCATACTACCCTTATCAGAAATAAGTAAAGTAATTCTTAAATGATGTGAAAATGACCATATTACCCTTATTGGAAAAAAGTGCAATAAATAAATATTATGGAGACTGTGAAAATGACCATACTACCCTTATCGGAAATGAGTAAAGTAATTCTTACAGACTGTGAAAATGACCATATTACCCTTATTGGAAAAAAGTGCAATAAATATTATGGAGACTATGAAAATTACCATACTACCCTTATCGAAAATAAGTAAAGTAAATGTTACAGACTGTGAAAATGACCATATTACCCTTATTGGAATAAAGTGCAATAAATATTATGGAGACTGTGAAAATGACCATACTACCCTTATCGGAAATAAGTAAAGTAATTCTTACATACTGTGAATATGACCATATTACCCTTATTGGAAAAAAAGTGCAATAAATATTATGGAGACAGTGAAAATGACCATAGTACCCTTATCGGAAATAAGTAAAGTAATTCTTACAGACAATGAAAATGACCATATTACCCTTATTAGAAAAAAATGCAATAAATATTATGGAGACTGTGAAAATGACCATACTAAAGTTATCAGAAATAAATAAAGTAATGTTAAAGACGGTGAAAATGACATATTACCCTTATTGAAAAAAAGTGCAATAAATATTATGGAGACTGTGAAAATGACCATACTACCACTTATCGGAAATAAGTAAAAGGGTAAAATGGTCATTTTCATAGTTTGTAATATTTACTGTACTTATTTCTGATAAGGGTAGTTTGGTCATTTTCACAGTCTCTATTACATTTATTAACCTTATTTCCAGTAAGGGTAAAATGGTCATTTTCATGACTATAATATTTACTTGACTTATTTTTGATAAGGGCGATTTAATCATTTTATAGTTTCCATGATGTTTATTGCATTAATTTCTAGCAAGGGTAATATGGTCATTCTCACGATCTTAAATATTAACTTTACTTATTTTTAATAAGGGTAGTGCAGTCATTTTCACATTCTAAATAATATTTATTGCGCTAATTTCGGGAGAAGGGTAATATTGTCATTTTCACGATTCTGTAATATTTACTTTACTTATTTCCAATAAGGGTAGTCTGGTCATTTTCCATGTCTCCATAATATTTATTGCATATGTTTCCAATAAGGGTAAAGTGGTCATTTTCATAGTCTGTAATATTACTTTACTTATTTTTGATAAGGTTAGTTTGGTAATTTTCATAGTCTCCATGATATTTATTGCACTTATTTCCAGTAAGGGTAATATGGTCATATTCAAATGTAATATTTACTTTACTTATTTTTGATAAGGGTAGTTTGGTCATTGTCATTGTCTCCATGATATTTATTGTATTTATTTCGATGAAGGGTAATATGGTCATTTTCACGATCTATAATATTTTACTTTACTTATTTCGATAAGGGTAGTCTCGTCATTTTCATAGTCTCAGAATATTTATTACACTTATTTCGATGAAGGGTAAAATAGTCATTTCCATAGTATGTAATATTTACCTTACTTATTTCGATAAGGGTAGTTTGGTCATTTCCATAGTCTCCATGATATTTATTGCACTTATTTCTTGTAAGTGTAATATAGTCATTTTCATAGTCTCCATGATATTTATTGCACTTATTTCTAGTAAGGGTAATATGGTCATTTTCACAGTAAGGGTAATATGGTCGTTTTCAAAATGTGTAATATTTCCTTTACTTATTTTCGATAAGGGTAGTTTGGTCATTTCCACAATCTCCATTATTTCTAGTAAGGGTAAGATGGTCATTTTCACGATTCGTAATATTTTCTTTACTTATTTCTTATAAGGGTTGTATGGTTATTTTCATAGTCTGTAATATTTACTTTACTTATTCCGATAAGGGTAGTCTGGTCATTTTCACAGTTTCCACAAATATTTATTGCACTAATTTCATTAAGGGTAATATGGTCATTTTCACAGTATGTAATATTTACTTCACTTATTTCTTATAAGGCCTCTTCCTATGCACATGCCAAAAAAATGGTGTTTGGCATGCCACCTGGCATGCCAAACCATTTGCGCCACTATGGGGAAACCGCTGAGCGATCGACTCCCTAGCGAGCGATATTCACTCTAGCGGTAACGGCTATTTCTTCATCGCTATAAATAGGTAACTTTCAAACTCAACACTTACCTCAAATTTTTTACACAAAAAATTTCTCTTCTTCTCGATCTATTTCTCTTTTCTCAATCTAATTTATTTCTTCTATTTGATCCAAATGGCACAATTAACCCAACTTGATTTTTCTGGAGTAGTACTTGAAGGTGCCGTTGAGAAGATATGTGATAGATTCAAAGAAATAAGTAAGAAGCAAAGAAGTCTCCAAGTTTTGGATATCAACCAAGTCAAAACCGCAACCAAGAGAAGGCCAAGAAAGGTTAAAGGCAAGGAAAATCAAGGCAAAACAAATTTGAAGCCAAAGAAGAAGATAAACAAAGGAGACTCCGTTCATGAGCGCATTGATTGGAAGTTTAGTGAAATGAAGAAGATGAACAAGATGAAGAACATTGTTCCAAATTTTTTTTTTTAGAGTCTTTCCAATTATTGTCTAGTTTTATGTCTTGTAAAATGACTATTTTAATTATATTGAAGTTTTTAATTTTGTGAAGTTTAATGAATTTGAAAATTTGTGAATATTGTTGAAAATTAATATTAATTATATTCTTAAACATTAAAAGTATTACAAATATTTAAACTTAAAACACAAAATTAATATTAATTACAAATATTGAAATTACAACACAAATGTTGGACAATATTGGGGCAAATATCTTAAAACCTCGAAACAACTTTCAAAATGGAATTTTTGCCCGTAGATGCGCGATATTCCACACGACACCTTTCCGAAATTCCACCGTGGTTTCACCACTTCTCAAGGTTGGACCTTCTCATTTGAAGTAAAGCAACATACCTAGTAACTTCCCGCTAATTATACCGAAGCGTCGAACCAAATCGAAACACTACGACCGCGTAGGTTCATTGTTTGTTCTTGAAATTTAAAAAAATCCTTTCCCACAATAGTTGGTGATCAAATACCGGCTCCATTGTCAAATCAATATAATTCCTGCAAATACATTCATCTTCCAGTTTTGAATTTTAGGTTTCTCCTCACTTGACATCTCCTAATTTGACTTCTCCTAGTTTCACCGTTGTCTACAATTGCACGACAAGCGGCTCTTCGATTTTGGATAATACGGTGGTTTGCCATGCACTCACCATTCGGATTCATATTATCAGCCATGCTCTCTAAGGAAGCTGGAAGAGTGATGAAAAGAATTGGAGATTAAGAAATTCTAGAGAGATTGAGAAATTCTTAAGAGATTAAGAAATTCGGTGTGAGTTGAAATGAGATTAAAATT
Organism: Papaver armeniacum; assembly: GCA_023531295.1. Lineage (NCBI taxonomy): Eukaryota > Viridiplantae > Streptophyta > Magnoliopsida > Ranunculales > Papaveraceae > Papaver > Papaver armeniacum. The sequence continues at coordinate 162,069 of JAJJWW010017417.1, forward strand.
AGGTATTTATAGAGGGGGAAATATTAGCCGTTGGATGAAGATCGATGAGCGATTATCAAAGTATCGAGCGACGCCTTTGACTGCCGCATTTGTCGATTGAATGACCATCGAACGACATTGTGACCATCGAGCGATGAAGACTCTATCGCTCGCCGGAAACTCCGCCGTGTATGCCTATATGCCGAAATAACATATTGGCATATGAGTTTGGCAGTTTGGCATACCCATAGTGGGTGCATATATGCCAAATACCATGTTTTGGCATGTGCATAGGAAGAGGCCTAAGGGTAATCTGGTCATTTTAACAGTCTGCATAATATTTTGTTGCACTTTTTTCCATTAAGGGTAATATGGTAATTTTAACAGTTTGTAATATTTACTTTACTTATTTCCGATAAGGGTAGTCTGGTCATTTTCACAATCTTCAGAATTTTTATCATAGTTATTCCGATAAGGGTGTCTGGTAATTTTCACCGTCTTCGGAAGAAGCGAGATATGTCAAAGTCAAATTTCTATAAAGTCATGACTTGTTGACTTGGTCTTGATCATGTTTTCTAATATTAAGAAAATTAAAAAGAAAAAGAAAAATATATTTTGATTTATAGAAATGAAATAGAATTGTTAGTTTGTACAAATGTGGGAAAATTAGTGACAAGTAAAATTCAAAGTGTTATAATTTTGGGGTTGTTTTAGATGTTGTGAAATATTTGGGTGGAATTATCACTTTGAATTATAATTGTGATTGTCTGTAAAATTGTCAACAAATATTATTGTGACTAATAAAAGAATTTAATATTCCTAATTATTATCACGAATACAAAATTTAATAACAGTTATAACTGTTGCAGGACTTATCACAGGTGTATCTGTGACTGAAAAATAAACTGTGACAGGTTGCACTGTTACAAAATCCTGGTTTTGGTGTAGTGGTTGGCTTCATTTTTGTTTTAATAATTTTTCCATGTATTACTATTGGAGACAACTTGTGTGCTAGTTGCCTTCACTTTTGAAGACAACTTAAGCTAGTTGCCTCGGATTCGGAGACAACTTGAGTTTGTTGGCTTAACTTGAGTTCTTGTATCCAATTTTATTAGAGACAACTTGTGATAGTTGCCTCCACTTACCAAACAACATGAGCTAGTTGCCTCAGATTTGGAGACAACTTCAGCAAGTTGACTCCACATGGTGGTGGTGATGACAGCGACGGTGGCGGTGGCGATGACGGCGGTGGTGGTTGCTAGTGGTGGTGGTTGGTGGTGGTCGACAATGGTGGTGGTGGTTGGCGCGATGGTTGTTGTTGTTGCTGGCGGTTGGCAGTGGTGGAGGGAGACGGCGGCGGTGGACAGTGGTGGTGGTGGACGGCGGTGGACAGTGGTGGTGGACGGAGGTGGTTGGCGGACAGTGGTGGTGGTTGTTTGCATTGGTTGGCAGTGGTGGTGGTGGGTAGTGGAGTTTTTTTTTTTTTTTTTTTTTTTTTTTTTTTTTTTCTTTGAATTGTGGTTAGTGGTAGTATTTTGTATATACACCATATAAAAGATGGTATTTTAGTAATGTATCAAGTCTAAGGGTATATTTTAAGTTTGAAAGGGTATTTTTCAATGGATCTCATACTAGGGGTATATAGATAATGTTCCCAAAAAAAAACATCAGCAATTATGAGAAAGGAAAATAAAGATAAAGATGGATAGGAAGCAAGACAGGGCAACAAAAATCTAATGAAAACTATGAAAAATGAACACCAAACTGCCAAAAACATAAGCACGGAGTCATGACCATCTAAAATCATGCTCTAAAGAAAGGGGAAAAAACATGACTACCAAAAATATATGGCTTAAGAAAACATATGGATTACGGTATTCACAAAATTTGACTCATTCTCATTTGATCGTCAATTTTTTTTCTTTTTTTGTTGGTGCGAACGAGTTTCAAACTTCAGTCATGGATATTATCACCCTATTACCGCGACATTTGCAGCTTAGCGCATAAAGTATGAGCTCCTTGCCAATCATCACGACCATCAGCATGGAATCGTTTTTTGGGGACCATGGTTTTTTAGTTCCCAGTTCGGTTACGTCACAAAAACATTTCCCAACCGAACATAAGTTCGGTTAGTTGCAAAAAATATTTCCCAAGCGAACTGGTCAGTTCGGTTAGTTGCAAAAAACATTTCCTAACCGAACTGGTCCGTTCGGTTAGTTACAAAAAACATTTCCCAACCGAACAATAGATGCAAAAAACATTTCCCAACCGAACAATAGTTCGGTTACGTCGCAAAAAATATTTCCTAACCGAACCTTAATTCGGTAACATCGCAAAAAATATAAAAATATTTCCCAACCGAACACGTCGCTAGGAATAAAAAACCATGGTATCAAAAAAAACCATGGTCCCAAAAAAACGATTGAGATGATCGGAAAACACTACCACCACAAGCCCAAAACCTAACTAAAAGGGTTATATCTAAGTCCAACCCTAATACAAACAGTAGAATTTGAAATCAACGATTGTAACTCAACCCTAGAGTAAACGGCTGATCTCCAAACCTCTCAACCCTTATAAGTAGTACTGTTTCCTCCTAAATGAAAGAAGGCAAACACAACAGCTTCCTATCATCAACGGCGCTAACAACAAAATCATGGGAGAAGAATCGGTGGTTCAGCATCATTGCTATCAACGACAATCTATTCCCAGCACAATGACAATCTATTCCCAGCACAATGATTTCTCCTCTCAAAATGTTAACTTTTAATATATTTTATCACGGATTTGACCTTTTCAGCTTCTTATTTTTGGGGTCCTTGTGGGTATCTTTTAATGCTCTAACTTCGAGAAGAATCCACGGAAGTAACACGAAAGTAAAAGAGAAGGATTGATGAAAATGCAAAGAGGAGGATTTTTTTAATCTAAATGAATGTAAGAATTGCTAAAGTAAAATAGAAATCAAGTTATGAATTGTCTGAGATCTGTTATGACTTCACTTTTTTTAATTATTAATCGCATAATGAAAATATCTATGTATGTACGATGGTTTATATTGAGTTTCACTACTATAAACTTGAAAAATTAGTGATTGGATAATGGCGCATCTTAATTACAACTGAGAAGCACAAAAACTGAATCAGCTAGTTTAATCATTTGATTTTGTACTCCCAATCTTTATGTTGTAATCTGGATTCTAGAAGTACCTTGTATAAATGTGCAGAGGTATTTGATGAGCTCATGGAGTTTAAGAAGTGTGTTTTCATTCACTGCTTTGATTAACGCTTACGGTCAGTATAATGTTTCACTGGAGCTTCTTGATAAAATGGAATTAGATTGGATTTCCCCTAGTATTTTTAACTTATAATACTATAATTCATGCATGTGTTGGATTGGGAAGGAAAATTAGGATTATTTGAACAAATGAGACATGATAGAATTTAACATGATCTTGTAAACTTGTAATACTTTATTTGGTGCTTGCATGATTAATCCATGATTCCGACTGACCTAGCGGAAAATGGACTATCTCTTGTTTGGAGATATAGCCAGATCCTGCACTTTTTATTCTATACTATCTAGCCTTTAGTGAAGGTTTCTGGTTTTGGGATAAGGCTAGCTTACTCTTTGTGTTTGTATGGGTAATGTAATTCACCTCTTGTAAGGACTTTTTGGTTCCCAAGAGGGTTGGTCTTCTTTAACAATGTGGACTCACTTTGGTCCATCTCTATGGCTGGAGAAAACCTCTGTTGGGATACAAGTTTCTTAAGTTCTTAACAGAGTATCTAGGCCTTGCCACTAATGTGATTAATGTTTTGCACTGTGACTTGTTTAACATGCTACACTCATTTTGCAGTGCAAAGACGAGTAGGAAGTTGTTTCTGTTATTGACTATGAACTGGGGCACTGGAAACTCAATCTTACTGCATTTATTGTTGTCCAGGTGTGCTTTGTTTTAAATCTTGAACTTAAGAAACATTGCCCAACATAACTTTTCATGCTAAATTGGTGTGTTGGAGAAGTGTCCGCGAATTCATATGCCAGGGTAAAGGAGGTACGTTTCTGAAGGGCTTGGCGAGCCAATGTTAAACCCCCAGCCATTTCCCTATGAAAATAGGGTCGTGATAGGCTTGGCGAGCCAGCAATAGACGAATGGAGGGCGAGAGCAGTACCAAGATGGGTGACCGCTTGGGAAGTCCTCGTGTACTTTTAGGAAGGGTGGGAGTAGTACCAAGATGGTTGACTGCTTGGAAGTCCTTGTATCTTTCTAGCCTACCCCAAATTGTTTGGGACTAAAGGCTTTCTCAAGTACTGCCTATGTTAACTTAGAACACCATTATAGTTATTCAAAAATATCCTACTATGGGTGTTTTAAGATGCATTAAAGTCGTCATTTGCTGTTCTTTTTAAATCTTTTCCTCTTGAGTTTAATTGGGATGACATTGTCACAAACTACACAACTGCTACTTCAGTAACCTAGTTTCCTTATCAATTTATGTTTGTCACAATGATCTTAATTAAGATAGGTGTCGTAACTGTTAGTGCAAACATTCTGAATCATGCTAGAGGTGCATTAGCTTGGCCATTTTTATCTGTGTACGTAACTTCAACTTGCCTGTATATATGATGCAGATTCTCACTTACTGCAATTTGAAGTTTATACTCTTTTAAAGAACGCAAATGGACCCATTTCAAAGCTTTGGGGTTTGACACACAGCCAGTACTCATTGGGCTCATCCTCTTTCAGGTATTATTCTCTCAATGTCTGGTCATACAAGGGCAAACAGTAGTGTCTCTTTCTGGTTATTCTAAAAAATATTGTTAAACAAGGGTTTGTCCTCCTGCTATGTTGTTAGAAGAACCCCCTTTTTATGATATCATTCTTAGGGCCTGCTCGCAAATGCAAAGGAATACCGTTTGGCTGTATTTTATTTATTTCAGTTAGGGTCACTAATATGACTTTTTCCTTGCTGCCCCATACTGTTATTCCCATTCAAATCCTTGTCAGCTCAGGCCATAATCTTGTAGGCAGAGCTTTTGAATTTCAAGTATGGATCTGTAAATTTGTTGACATTCTTCTTGTACTTGCTTTTAACTTGTCTGTCTCCTTTCTCAATGATAATTGGTTTCTGTTTTTTGTCATTATAATTTGCCTCTTCCCAGGCGGATGCATTTGCAAAGAAGCTTGCGTTATGCGCAGGCACTCCGAGGGGATCTTTTTAAGCTGCAGGTACGATTGTCACCCAGTTTCTGACTACATGGTGATTGGTCTAATTTGAACCCATGGTTTGCAAGATATGCGTATACTGGTACATGCTTACTGATTTTGGGGTCTGGTGTTTTTATCAGGAAGAAAATCTACCGGCAATGAACACAGATCCATGGTATTCTTCCTACCGGTACTCGCATTCCCCACGTTTTGAGAGGTTGGTAGCGCTGGATGAGATGAAGAAAAAGAAATGACTAGAAGGACAAGAGAGCTTTCTAGCACCTCTTAGTAAGACAGCTTGACTAATTTTACTTCACCAGATTTAATTTGTTTTGTTTCCTCCCTCTTGCTCACATGGGGAAGTGTAATTATCAAATACAGAATTTACACAAGTAGCATAATGGTTACTTTTGTATAAGTAGAAGGAATTTAGTATCCCCAGCAACAGTGTAAGAATGCTAGCTAGTAGTTTGTTGTTTTAGCAATTTAGACATGGTTTCCGAAACTCTCTAATAACTATTAGGTACTTTTCCATTCCAGCAAAGTCTCCTTGTTTGTGCCAGTAGCCGTTGGGTCTTTGAGTCAGTTCATTCCTGTCGGAGCCGCTTTCTAGCTCCAGCCCAACGAACATTGACATTCCTAACGAATGCAAATTCACGTTTCAATCCAGTTCTTGGACTCGATGAACCTTTTGCCATTCCAGAAGGTCAACCGAATCAGCAATTCGCAATGACTTAATCAATAACAACAACTGCACTCCAGGGGCCGAATTCCAGCGGGTGCCTAGAGAAAATGTTTTGTAGAAGGGAGTGTGAATAACCAAAATCTGTAACCAAAAACCGGGTTCTTCGATTCAAAATTCAAGGTGAAATGCATCTGTTCAAGGCTCACAACTGGGTATCTAGATAGTAAAATTCATTAACAGTATATTATTATCAAATATCCTTCCAAAATCAAAAGTGCACAACTGGTAAGCGGTTATGTTTTTCCCAAATAGAAAGCGGTTATATTTTTCTTCCAGTCGCTTCTTTCAGGTTGGCATGTGGTGGAACTACTGCAACTATCTACCATGTCTGCAGGTTGCTCATGGTAACGGTGACAAAAGAAATGCATATAACATTTTTTTTTTTAGGAGAAAGGTTAATGTATTAAGAAAAAAAAAAAAAAAGAAAAAACATACAGCGAAAAGTAACAACAAAGGTCCAAAGAGGCAAAGACAAGGTCAAGTACTGACCAATACAAGAAGCAGCAGAAGCTAGAAAAGAAAACAGAAGCAATGAGAAGTCACTTCTTCTTTGCCGATTTTCTGAGACCCCTACCAAGCTTTTCATTTTTAGGCTCTTCCTTCCAGCCTAATTTTTCCAGCTCCCTTTCCTTCCTAGATTTCTGAAGCTTATCATTTAGCTCGCTAAATATGCACATATTTGCCTGTCCAAATGTTTTCAAATGCATATAACATTTGAAATGCTGAGTGAAGAGCAGTTGTTTATTTTCTTAGCATCTGTCTTTGTCATTGCTTAAATCTATATGCATGTGTGCTCGAGTAGCGCTGTTTGTGCATCTACCGTTTTGTGCCTATATTTAAGAACCTCAAGCATTGACATTGCAGAACAAGATTTTGTATGATTCCTATTGTCACCTCTCTTTAAATTCAAGATATGGAGAATCCATTTTTTTGATATTCTACCAGCTGGAACTTAATTGGTTGTCAGAGCTCCATCCAAGATGACGAATGCAATTAAGATAAGTTCTAATATTATATGCTAACAATCAGCATCATTCATGGTGTAATATGCACAAATGATAGGTCATGCACACACACGGTTTGGTATCGAAGATCCAAAGTTTACGAACATATGGAATCTAGACAGCTACAAGTTCTGTGCATATGTTCCCTTGTTAACTCTTAACAACTAGTATCTTCAAATGCTCATTTGATATAATAATCAAATGTCAATGCTTCCTTAATCATTCTGGATCTTAATTGAGTAGTTCATGTGCTGTAACGATGGAACATTAATTACCAACTGTAAATTTGCAGAAACACCAGAAAATACGATAAAAAAGAATGATGAACAATTGTTTCGAGTAAAGTGATTTCTTGTATTAATATACTTTGTTTTTTTTTCATTTGTATACAGTATGTAGTATGTACAGTAAAAATTCCATGAGGCATTTCCTAATAAAAGGCGGAGAATACCAATGGGAGGTCAACATATCTATGGATCATTGGTTGAGGATGTTAAGAAGTGAAACTCGGTTCTTGATCAGACACCTAAAGACAGATTCTAGTCCATCTTCAAGTTCTTGAAGGTTCATTTCAAGGGCGGCCAATGACTTCTGCACTTCTTTGGCTTCAATGACTTTGGTTTTCAAAGCGACATCGACCTTGGTTACTTCATTGACAACTTGTTGGGTTGCACTTTTGGCGGTCAACTTTGAGACTAGTGACCTTTGCTTTGGTGCAGATAGGAAAGACAAGATAGATTCAAAAACTGCAAGCGTAGTTGCTTCAACTTCTGTTAGGACATCGGTAACGAGATCATTGTTCTTGTTGGTGTTTTTCTTAAGATCTGAAAGGCATTTTTGGATGACTTTGCAGACTTTCTTTCTTGAGGTCATGTATGCGTCAAACTCATTTGATTGCCTTCGGATAGATGATTGAAGATCTTGGGCAGATTGCTTCATTTGAGACGAGACATCCTTAATAGTTCCACAGACATCCAACAACCACTACGGGAAAAATCATCATTGACGACTACAGATTAGAGTTGTAGTACCCCTACGACAACTCCATTGTATGCATTATGGATGGGGGGTATTGTAGAAAGTCCAAGCTTTTCTACAATACTTGACTAAGAGTTGTAAAGGGTGATGTGGTTCATGGTTCGACAATATTTTTCCAAAGTTGTGATTCTCTTTCGATTTTTTTTGAGAGCCTAACACAACTCTTGCTTATGTTGTAGGACTATTTTACACAACAAAGGATGTATATCGTAGAAATATGTAACACAACACTTGTATAAGTTGAAGGTCTATCTTAGACAACTTAGGATGTGTATCGTAGAAATATGTAACACAACACTTGTATAAGTTGAAAGACTATCTTAGACAACCTAGGATGTGTATTGTAGAAATATGTAACAACTCTTATTACTATTATGAATAAGATTTGCACGACACTTGTTAGAGTTGTAGAACTATGTTGGACAACACCTAGTTATGTCGTAAAGATATTCTTTCACAACCTTTGGTTTGTGTAGTTGAAATATGGAACACAACTCTTATTAGAAGTTGTGTGCATATAACTATTTTGAAAAAAAAAATTATAGCTGAAACCGAATTGCCGAAAGTATTTCACATTCATAATTTCAAATTAACCTGCCAGTGTAACACATTTACATTTATTCAAGACCTACCACTCCAATTGCATTACCTAGCTAACTTCAAATCACCTGATGAAAGTGTGTTGCGCAACGAAAGAAAAGAAAAATGATAGAATTTTTTTACATGACCAAAAATATCATATTAATCCCCCCCCCAAATATGGCAGTAGCATACACATTCCAATATGGTGGTCTTGGTTACATTGCTAAATGGAAATGATCCGCTTTTGCTGCGCACTCTCTTCTTGGTAAACCAAACAACGATTATGAGAAACATAGAGGTAGATGATACCGTAGAGGCACTGGCTTCAAACTTAGCATCTGCAATTCTCGTTGTTCTCATGTTGGGAAGGCTTCAAACTTAGCATGTTACACCGATCATTGCAAGTGAACATAAATGACATCCAATCCTTTCCCAAGCAAATCAAAACTTATTTCTGTATCATTCTTGTTAATCGCTGCACCACATGACCATTAACCATTATGACATTATAAATGTAGCTCAAAATTTCAAAATTCACATAGAAACCAACAACATTTTTCAAATGTGATGGAAGAATTCAAAGTCCAGGGACCTATACCTTGATGTCATCCTGCGGCCCAGCAGCCTGGTAGCCTCATAGACATTTGTTCCTTAACTACTTGGCTAACATCACATTCATGGCGACTTTGTTATAATTTGTGTTAATTGAATTCTTCGTCCGAGATAATGATGTATCATGGTCACGGTCAAGCTTCTTTCCTTCTTGACTTCTTGGAGGTCCTTTACAAATTGCATTGGATCTTTCACTTGTGCCCCTTTCTCTACTTGGATCCTCTTGATCACCTGCCATATATCCTAGAACACATGAAAACAGTAACAAAAGATATGAAATACTAAATGTACAACCAACAGTAGAGGAAACTTAAATCTTTGTTCATTTATGATGGGTTCGCTACAGGCTACGCACACAATCCAGCAAGGTATAACTTATCATGCGAGTAACTGCATTGCCAGTAGAAAATCAAGTCTGAACCTTTAGTGAAATCACAAACTACCCGGTACACCTTGCGATCCACAAGTCCTAGTGTTCGAGGTTTCTTAAAGACTAGTTGATTAAACCATCAAAATAATGAATTGTCTGATGATGCACTACACCCACGCACTTGCGAATACGAATATAATAAATTCAAATAAAAATTCATTGTTGAAATAATTCATGACTGAATTCAGTTAACACCTTATTCAAAACTCAAAATACACTAAATTTAAACTCAAAGAAGAAAAGCTAACAAAATGAAATGTAAAGGAATCATAAACATTACTTTGCTGGATGTATGTTCTATATTTTGTATGAACCGCTAGTGACTGTATGCAGGTTAAATCATTCAAGGTAATATACGTACTTGACCAACCATTTCCAGACTTTGTATGCATCCTGGTAGCTAACTAGCATACTTCATCGATTCTAGGCTTTCTATGACATCCTGCTAGATCGCCACTTTTGCATTTGACGTGAGTCTGCAAATCAGCAATATGAAACAAAACTTAGTTTATGTATATACACACATGAAATCAGTAGTACTACATCTAAATTGGGGAGTTGAATAATCCACCCTAACACCCTAGATTGATTGGCTCTTGATTGATTAGTAATTAGTACTGTTTGGTTTGATATTGCTGTTTGGACTAGGGAGTAGAATAGTAGATAATGGGAATTGGGGCCCTCGGGCATCAACTGCTTCTCAAGTGGGTAAACATCTCTCTTTGATTACTAAATACCATTGTATTCATCTGCTAATTTTGAATGAATATCCCCATACACATGGACCTTTCGACATCAGTCCCGAGTCCTGACCATATCAAACTTAACTGGGACCATCTTTTAGTTGCCCAACTTTTACACTCTAGAATACATTTTAACCATTTGTTCCGAGTGACTCATATTACAGGTAGTAACATCATAACATTCATGAAGGACAGGGTACAACATACCGATACTTCTAAAGGCTGGTACATTTACAGAATGACTGACAAAAAGAGCCAAAAGAGATCATCAAAGAATCTCTATCTAGATTTCCCACAATTTATTGATCGTTTCCACAAAAGCTTTCTGTTCCCCTGGTATAGGCTATACATGCCAAGGCAAAGCCAAACAAGCGAACAACTTCTGTAGCCAATCAGAAAGACAATGAAGTCACCTTCCCCTAAAACAATCTCACATTTTTAACATTATAATAATATAAAACATATGTGGTTACGTACTACCTAATAAATAGATATTACAGATCACTTTGATTCCCCGAACTGAAAGCATAGCCAAGTAAGGTACAGTCAGTTAAATAAGAGAGATTGAGAATAGTTACAGCTATAGAGGTTGCATAAATACTCAATCCTCAAATTTGAAATAGGTTGCATAACCTATATGTAGGTAAGTAGCATAATTCTGTTAGGAGATTTAACTGAGAAGATATATAACCGTACCTGCATGATGAATAGGCAGGAGGAATCCTGATTGGATGTCAAGGTTGATGGCAAGTAGCACAGCAGGTCAGGTCCATCAAAGACAGGAATGCAAGATACTTGGCTCTGTCCTCCGCCTCCTTATATGCTCTTGCTGCTCTCAATTGGCCTTAACATTCTCAAAACTGACAATGAGAAATAACAATCCTTACGGAATCAGGGAAAAATAATAAATGAGCATGAATAGGCCAGGCAGCGCGCAGATGGGTGAATTATGTCTCACTAGTAAATTGAAGAATATAAACTAGAGATAGGATGGAAGGAAACAATATCACGAGAAGCTGTAAGTGGTGGGCACAAAATCAGACTTTCCTTTTTATTTGGTAGGAGCATCAAGGTGTCGTGTTTCTTTACGCTGCATAGCAGCAAAATCAAGTTGCTTAAATTATGAAGGAACCTCATTTACAAAGAATATAAAGATATGATCATTGTCTTGTAAGATTAACAAGTATTGTGAATTTGTACCTCATAATTTTGGTGTAGCTGGCTGAAAAACTAGAAATAAATATGTAAAGAGAATCTCCAATTGGAAAAAAGTAGATTGAGTTTATCTATCTGAGAAAAAAATGGCAAAACTTTTAGTAAAAGGTCACTAAAATGACAGTAAATCATTAGCTGAAAAACAAGAGTGAACCCATACCTTAAAACATTTGTAATGGTTTCATCCTCAGGGGAAACTTTAAGTGCCTTGCTCAAGTAAGAGAGTCTGCAAACATCAACACAAGTTCTATCCTCTCTCTGAATTCAACAGCAACACAAGGTCTTCCTTCTTAGAACCCATATACTATCCTAGCAGCAACAGAATCCTCTCAAGCCCTTCCATTTCTGCAAACACCTTCTCATCTTTACACGGCCACCACTGAAAATTCTGTTCTCAACACTCAATTGCAACCATAGCAGTTCCATTTGATTCTCATCTCAGCACCACCAACTCTAACTCGGTTAGAACAAGCAGAATCACAATTTCTTCTTTAATGACTGCAGTTCTTCCTCTTAGAAAACATCACCCTTCTTGAATCGATTGCTACTACTACTATCTTCATTAACTGCTCAGTTCAAAACCCCTAATCTGCTAATATTTGATTTACGCACAAACCCATCTCAGTAACTTCAATCACTACCTTTGCTCTTCCATTCATCCATCTCACAAAGCCATAGCACCAGCATCAACACTGTCAATCCAATCTGATTATCAAACTAACAACACTAGCATAACACCATTCTCGCTGTAATTTCCACAGTTCACAGCCAACTCCAATCAAACCCCAAATCTGTTCTTCAAGAACAACACCACAAACCCTTCAATTCAGTTCAATTTTAATCAAACCCGTTTCTCTGAACTCCATCAAAACTATCACCAGATTTCTCAATCGCTCATTTACTGCCAGAATTCATCCAAATCACCCACATACTTACACTATTTCTGCTGTCAAACTCAGACTCCAGCCCAGCTAAAACATCAACCATTCAAGCACAAACTCATCGTCCCCAATTGAGCTCAGATTAAATCAATTCACCACCAGTTCATGCCATCTCAAAATCAGCTGCAAATCGAACCCAATCGAGCCTGCAATTTAAGCTACAACCATCAATTTCTTATTAACTTCTTGCCTTCTAATACATACCCATACTTCCATCAGTTTCATTCATCCACCAGAACACAACCTTCACGCATTTTTCTTCAGAGATTTTGATTTTGAAATCTAGGGTTTTCTTTTCAGCTCAACATTGAGATTTGGGGGTTTTTATTTTTGTTTTGAAATCTAGGGTTCGAAATCTACAACTTCCGTAAGTTTTTTACATAGAAATTGAGCGAGAAAGAGATTCGGTAGTGGTATTTAGGGTTTTCTCTTGTAAGGGGGAAGATGGGAGAAAGAGTGAGGGAGGCAGAAGATGAGAGAAAGAGATGAAGCGAGGAAAGCGAGAGAATTTTTTGTTGATCGTTTTGTAAAAAAGGATTTGGACGGTAAAGATTTAAAAATTCCACTATCATACGGATTATGTAAGATTTGTGGACGGTGAAGATGTGATTTCAGACTATCATACAGATCAAGCAAAGTGTGTTTTCTTTGTGTTTTTGTGCTTTCTCTTTGTGCTTCCGGGTTGAATTTCGACTAGTCACATAGGTCATGAAGTAATTTCGACTAGTCATACATGTCATGAAGTAGGTTTAGCTCACATTAGTAGACTCAAGAAGCATATGGATCAATGCAACTGTGTTTTCTTTGTGCTTTCTCTTTGTGCTTCCGGTTTGAATTTCGACTAGTCACATAGGTCATGAAGTAATTTTGACTAGTCATACATGTCATGAAGTAGCTTTAGTTCACATTGGTAGACTCGAGAAGCATATAACCTATGTACCAAGAAGCTTTGGGAGGGTTCTGACTTCAAACTTAGCATGATACATCATTGAAATCGATAAATATGAAGCTCAGTGTCGATTCGAACTTCAAATGTGGTATAACGGCATACAAATTATGAACCAAGAAGCTCCGAAAGGATTCTGACTTGAAACTTAGAATGATACATCATCAAAATCGATAAATATGAAGCTAGGTGTCGATCCGAACTTCAAATGTGGTATAACATCATACAAATTATGAACCAAGAAGCTCCAAGAGGATTCTGACTTCAAACTTAGCATGATACATCATCGAAATCGATAAATATGAAGCTCAGTATCGATTCGAACTTTAATTTTGGTATAACGACATCAAATTATGAACCAAAAAGCTCGGGAGGATTCTGACTTCAAACTTAGCATGATACATCTTCGAAATCGATAAATATGAAGCTCAGTGTCGATTCGAACTTCAAATTTGGTATAACGACTTACAAATTATGAACCAAGAAGCTCTGACAGGGTTCTGACTTCAAACTTAACATGATACATCATCGAAATTGATAAATATAAAGCTCAGTGTCGATTCGAACTTCAAATTTGGTATAACGACTTACAAACTATGAACCAAGAAGCTCGACAGGGTTCTGACTACAAACTTAACATGATACATCATCGAAATCGATAAATATGAAGCTCAGTGTCGATTCGAACTTCAAATTTGGTATAACGACTTACAAATGAACCAAGAAGCTCTGAGAGGGTTCTGACTTCAAACTTAGCATGATACATCATCAATATCGATAAATATGAAGCTCAATGTCGATTCAAACTTCAAACTTGGTATAATGGCATATAATATATGAACCACGAAGATCTGAGAGGGTTCTGACTTCACACTTAGCATGATACATCATTGAAATTGATGAATATGAAGCTCAGTGTCGATTCAAACTTCAAGTTCGGCAAAACGAATTACAAACTATGAACCAAGAAGTCTGAAAGTTCACAAAAACGATGAATCCAACCATTTACTAGTAACATTCCATGGAAATATTCTCAGAAACCTTAAACACACACAAATTCGTTAACTTAGAGAAAGAAACTGGCTCCGAGATCGAAACCTAGCCAAGAGCGGACTATTATATAAGTTTAAGAGTTCGCAAAAACGATGAATCCAACTATTTACGGGTAAGATTCCATGGGAATATTCTCAAAAATCTTAAACACACACAAATTCGTCAACTTCGAGAAAGAAACTGGCCTCGAGATCGAAACCTGTCCAGGAGCGGACTACTATGTAAGTCTGAAAGTTGCAAAAAAGATGAATCCAACGATTTACGGGTAATATTCGATGGGAATATTCTCCGAAACCTTAAACACACACAAATTCGTCAATCTCGAGAAAGAAAATGGCCCCGAGATCGAAACCTGGCCAGGAGCGGACTACTATAAGTATGAGAGTCCGCAAAAACGATGAATCCAACCATTTATAGGTAAGATTCCATCAGAATATTCTTAGAAACCTTAAACACACATAAATTCGTTAACTTCGAGAAAGAAAATGGCTCCGAGATCGAAACCTGGCCAGGAGCGACTACTATATAATTCTGAAAGTTAGCAAAAACGATGAATCCAACCATTTACGGGTAAGATTCCATGAAAATATTCTCAGCAACCTTAAACACACACAAATTCGTTAATTTCGAGAAAAAAACTGGATCCGAGATCGAAACCCATCCAAGAGCGGACTATTATATAAGTTTAAGAGTTCGCAAAAACGATGAATCCAACCATTGACGGGTAAGATTCCATGGGAATATTATCAAAAGCCTTAAGCACACACAAATTTGTCAACTTCGAGAAAGAAACTGGCCCCGAGATCGAAACCTGGCCAGAGCGGACTACTATATAAGTCTGAAAGTTGCAAAAACGATGAATCCAACCATTTACGGGTAATATTCCATGGGAATATTCTTCGAAACCTTAAACACACACAAATTCGTCAACCTCGAGAAATAAAATGGCTCCGAGATCGAAACCTGGCCAGGAGCGGACTATTATAAGTATGGGAGTCCGCAAAAACGATGAATCCAACCATTTACGGGTAAGATTCCATCGGAATATTCTCAGAAACCTTAAACATACACAAATTCGTCAACTTCGAGAAAGAAACTGGCTCCGAGATCGAAACCTGGCCAGGAGCGGACTACTATATAAGTTTGAGAGTTCGCAAAAATGATGAATCCAACCATTTACGGGTAAGATTCCATGGAAATATTCTCAGCAACCTTAAACACACACAAATTCGTCAATTTCGAGAAAAAAACTTGCTCCGAGATCGAAACCCAGCCAAGAGCGGACTATTATATAAGTTTAATAGTCCGCAAAAACGATGAATCCAACCATTTACAGGTAAGATTCCATGGGAATATTATCAAAAACCTTAAACACACACAAATTCGTCAACTTCGAGAAAGAAACTGGCCCGAGATCGAAACCTGGCCAGGAGCGGACTACTATATAGTCTGAAAGTTGCAAAAATGATGAATCCAACCATTTACGGTAATATTCCATGGGAATATTCTCCGAAACCTTAAACACACACAAATTCGTCAACCTCGAGAAAGAAAATGGCTCTGAGATCGAAACCTTGCCAGGAGCGGACTACTATAAGTATGGGAGTCCGCAAAAGCGATGAATCCAACCATTTACGGGTAAGATTCCATCGGAATATTCTCATAAACCTTAAACACACACAAATTCGTCAACTTCAAGAAAGAAACTGGCTCCGAGATCGAAAGCTGGCCAGGAGCGGACTACTATATAAGTTTGAGAGTTCGTAAAAACGATGAATCCAACCATTTACGGGTAAGATTCCATGGGAATATTCTCAGAAACCTTAAACACACGCAAATTCATCAACTTCGTGAAAGAAACTGGCTCTGAGATCGAAACACGGCGAGGAGCAGGACTACTATAAGTATGAGAGTCATAAAAACGATGAATCCAACCATTTACGAGTAAGATTCCATCGCAATATTCTCAGAAACCTTAAACACACACAAATTCGTCAATTTCAAGAACGGCGCTACGAGATCGAAACCTGGCCGAGAGCGGACTACTATATAAGTTTTAAAGTTCGCAAAAATGATGAATCCAACCATTTACGGGTAAGATTCCATTCAAATATTCTCAAAAACCTTAAACACACATAAATTTGTTAACTTCGAGAAAGAAAATGGCTCCGAGATCGAAACCTGGCCAGGAGCGGACTACTATATAAGTCTGAAATTAAGTTCGCAAAAACGATGAATCCAACCATTTACGGCCGGGTAAGATTCCATGGGAATATTCTCAATAACTTCGAACTTCCTGGTTCACGATTTTGGTCCTGGAAACGTTTCAGATATTTCCACCCAATCTCAATAACCCTAAGTTAGTGATTAACCTTTTTTTTTTGCAGAAGTGAGAAATTTTTTGCAGAACCGGACAACAAAATAGTTTTTTGCTGAAGTGAGAAATTTTTGTAGAAGTAAGAAAAATTCTGCGGAAGTGAGAAAAATTTGTCGTATCCTTACGATGACTTTTCTTAAGAGTTGTGGAAGGGGATGTAGAAAAACTTTCATCACAACCATCCATTTCCATCTAAAGCCGTCATTTTTTTTTTTCTATTTTCCATATTATACCATCGTATCTATTCTTTCCTTATCCATTTCAAAAAAAAAAAAAAAAATCCTTTACAGAGATGCAACTTCATCTCCCCCTCCGTCATATTCACTGAAATCACCACCATCTCCCCCTTCATCGTCTCTAACTCCAACAACTCTGTTAATTATTATCGTCTTCAACTACATCGATCTCTGCTTCGTCATCTCAGGAGATTTCTTCACCAACTTCATCATCACCAACAGGTAATCTTACACAGAGTTGAAGACTTACCACCTCCACTAATTTCTCAAGGGTCTGTTACCCAGATCGATCAGTAATCTACTCAGGATATGTGTTGACTTTGGAACTTATTATTTTGAAATTTGAGTTATGGTTTTGAAAGGGAAGTTACATATTTGAACTTAACCCTCTTTGGTGAAGTTGTTGTGATTGCAGAATATGCCAGATTTTGCCAAGCAATAGGAGAGCAGTTTGAGAAGTAGTTGGCTTATGCGATGCCAATGCTTAATTTTGCGGTGAGCTTTAGCCCATGCTTTCATCAACTAATAGATATGCAATGATATGCATTGTCATTGTAGAATGTATGTGATTGTTTACTGAGAGAAGGCTTCGCGCTGTTTGCGGCTCGGTCACTTGAGCATTTTTTTCGAACATTATATTTTGTTTCACAACTCTTATAAAGGGTTGTCATAAAGTTAGTATATTAAAGAACCACAAACTTGACAGAACTTATGATAATGTAGGAATGGTTAGTGGTGTAGCCTTCCATGCATGAGGATAAGGATCAAATCCCCCCAACCTCATTTTCCAACATTCTATATTTTTACTTCAACAACTCTTATAAGTATTGTTATACCTTTTTATTAAAAAAAACATAAAAAACCAAAACTTGTGAACTGTAAGGATGGTTGATGAGTTGGACTTCCATGCAGTTGGTTCATGTTCAAATCTCTCCTCTAACATATTTTTCATTATCATATTTTGGTGTTCTTCAACAACTATTGTGAGAATTGTGATAGGCTAAGTCACTACCCTTATGGAACAAAGTTTTTATAGCTAAATGTCGTCACAACTGTTTTGCTTAAGGAGTTGTCGTTTGTTTTCTTAGCGCAACCCCTTGTTCCTAAGGGTTGGTAGTGATGATATACGACAACTCTTCCTTTGAAACCAGTTGTAAAACATAAGACTTTCTACGATGTTTAGCAAAGAGTTGTAAAACTCCAGTTGTAGATGTATACTGATTTTGGGGTCTGGTGTTTTTATCAGGAAGAAAATTTACCGGCAATGAACACAGATCCATGGTATTCCGGTACTCTCATTCCCCACGTTTTGAGAGGTTGGTAGCGCTGGATGAGACAATAAGAAAAAGAAATGACTAGAAGGACAAGAGAGCTTTCTAGCACCTCTTTGTAAGACAGCTTGAGTAATCTTACTTCACCAGATTTAATTTGTTTTGTTTCCTCCCTCTTACTCACATGGGGAAGTGTAACTATCAAATACAGAATTTACACAAGTAGCATAATGGTTCACTTTTGTATAAGTAGAAGGAATTTAGTATCCCCAGCAACAGTGTAAGAATGCTAGCTAGTAGTTTGTTGTTTTAGCAATTTAGACATGGTTTCCGAAACTCTCTAATAACTATTAGGTACTGCTCCATTCCAGCAAAGTCTTCTTGTTTGTGCCAGTAGCCGTTGGGTCTTTGAGTCTGTTCATTCCTGTCGGAGCCGCTTTCTAGCTCCAGCCCAACGAACATTGACATTTCTAACGAATGCAAAATCACGTTTCAATCCAGTTCTTGGACTCGATGAACCTTTTGCCATTCCAGAAGCAAATTGTCAACCGAATCAGCAGTTCGCAATGACTTTATCAATAACAACAACTGCACTCCTGGGGCCGAATTCCAGCGGGTGCCTAGAGAAAATGTTTCGTAGAAGGGAGTGTGAAGAACCAAAATCTGTAACCAAAAACCGGTTCCTCGATTCATTAACAACATATCATGGTGAAATGCATATGTTCAAGGCTCACAACTGGGTATCTAGATAGTAAAATTCATTAACAGCATATCATCATCAAATATCCTTCCAAAATCAAAAGTGCACAACTGGTAAGGGGTTATATTTTTCCCAAATAGTAAGCGGTTATATATTTCTTCCAGTTTTGGTATAGGTTATTGGTATTGCAAGGCAATCATGGTCGCTTCTTTCAGGTTGGCATGTGGTGGGACTACTGCAAGTATCTACCATGTCTGCAGGATCATGGTAACGGTGACAAAAGAAATGCATATAAAATTTGAAATGCTGAGTGAAGAGCAGTTGTTTATTTTCTCAGCATCTGTCGTTGTCATTGCTTAAATCTATATGCATGTGTTCTCGAGTAGCGCTGTTTGTGCATCTACCGTTTTGTGCCTATATTTAAGAACCTTAAGCATTGACATTGCAGAACAAGATTTTGTATGATTCCTTTTGTCACCTCTCTTTAAATTCAAGATATGGAGAATCCATTTTTTTGATATTCTACCAGCTGGAACCTAATTGGTTGTCAGAGCTCCATCCAAGATCACGAATGCAATTAAGATAAGTTCTAACATTATATGCTAACAATCAGCATCATTCATGGTGTAATATGCACAAATGATAGGTCATGCACACACACGGTTTGGTATCGAAGATCCAAAGGTTACGAACATATGGAATCTAGACAGCTACAAGTTCTGTGCATATGTTCCCTTGTTAACTCTTAACAACTAGTATCTTCACATGCTCATTTGATATAATAATCAAATGTCAATGCTTCCTTAATCATTCTGGATCTTAATTGAGTAGTTCATGTGCTGTAACGATGGAACATTAATTACCAACTGTAAATTTGGAGAAACACCAGAAAATACGATAAAAAAGAATGATGAACAATTGTTTCGAGTAAAGTGATTTCTTGTATTAATATACTTTGTTTTTTTTCATTTGTATACAGTACGTACAGTAAAAATTCCATGAGGCATTTCCTAATAAAAGGCGGAGAATACCAATGGGGGTGAATATAATTATGGATCTACTGGTTGAGGATGTTAAGAAGTGAAACTCGGTTCTTGATCAGACACCTAAAGACAGATTCTAGTCCATCTTCAAGTTCTTGAAGGTTCATTTCAAGGGCAGCCAATGACTTCTGCACTTCTTTGGCTTCAATGACTTTGGATTTCAAAGCGACATCGACCTTGGTTACTTCATTGACAACTTGTTGGGTTGCACTTTTGGCGGTCAACTTTGAGACTAGTGACCTTTGCTTTGGTGCAGATAGGAAAGACAAGATAGATTCAAAAACTGCAAGCGTAGTTGCTTCAACTTCTGTTAGGACATCGGTAACGAGATCATTGTTCTTGTTGGTGGTTTTCTTAAGATCTGAAAGGCATTTTTGGATGACTTTGCAGACTTTCTTTCTTGAGGTCATGTATGCGTCAAACTCATTTGATTGCCTTCGGATAGATGATTGAAGATCTTGGGCAGATTGCTTCATTTGAGACGAGACATCCTTAATAGTTCCACAGACATCCAACAACATGACTGATCTGTCCAAGACTGCGTCTAGGCATTTTCCATCTTCGGTAGAGAGGAAATCCTCAACACATTCATACAAGTCATTTAGAGCAACCAAGTTGTTGGAGATGGATGAGGTGAGGACTGAAGATCTCAATTTGCAGAGTTGTTCCTCGACTGCAGCAGCGAGGGGGTTGGATCTGGTGGGCAAACTGATTGAACGAGCATGGAAAGTTTTGTTTGAGGAAGACATTTTCGCCTTATTTAGAAGAAAACTAAGAGCGTTTTGGATTAGATATACAAGTTAATGTAGAAGATGATATTTCGATGATGGTTATTGCTTCTCACCTGGTGCCCTTTTTATAGTCAGGACTCGGGCTACAATGCACAGCAAGATGTATTCATGTGGTGGAACTTCCTCTATACGCGCCATTGTCTCTGCATTGTTCCCTCCATCAATGACAAATAGTATGCCCCCTACTGACTGTATAGCATCAAACAATATATGAATCATTTTTTTTTTTTTTTTTTTTTTTTTTTTTTGATGAAAAATGAATCATATAGAATTAGCCAGATGTGTAAGTACGTGCATGAATGCATTGCTACCTTGACAGATTTGTAAAGATGCACACTGTGAATGATATATACGTTTCCCAACCGTTGGAATCTTGACAGTCTAGCGTTTTATTATAAAATGTTCAAACTTAGGAACCAACAAGCATGTAAACAGATGGTGTGATGATATTTCAACTTACTAACAGTGTGCAATTTATTAATTATCTGTCTCAGAAGCAAGATAAATCAAATGGATCCTCCTCTTGTCTATCCTTCTATTGTTCACTTGATCGTTATGCGAATTTCTATCCGTTCCCGTTATCTAATAACATCTAGCATATCAAGATAGGAACTAAAGAACTACATATCCAATTAAGTTGCAAGGGACAGTCAATTGAACAGTGACAAAATCAACCATTAGGCCGCGGAAGATTAGCAAGTTGTTCAATGTTTTCTAATTATCCTGGCCCGTCAAGAAAAAAAAAGTGACAAAATTTGTAACCTCTAGATTAACACTTTTCACCAAACTCTAGCCTTAAAAATGCAGTGCAGGTGGGTAATCTAGACGTTTGCATGTTGCGTTTTCCTTTGCCTCAAGGCAATGCTTCTAATTGGACAAATTTGGAAGAAATGAGTAGAAGATCTAGTGTCGCCAACTCCAATGGCGCTGCTTATTTGGATGCAATCCACATGAAGAATCAGGTACACATTTGCTTACTTTGTCCAGCTTGAATATCGGTTCATGATTGAATAATGCAGATTTATTCATTTTTGTTGTTTATTTATAGTTGTCTCTTGATTGAACTAAGAAGAATACGACATATAGTAAATTGCATGCCATCAGAGACTAGTGGTGCCCATATTACGCCTTCTTACATGCTTAGAACAACCAAGGATAACGATGGTACGTGCAATATATGATACGATATCCAAGAAAATAACCAAGGATATGTGCATGAATGGGATACGTACTACGTACCAAGAAAATATTGACATTGATAAACACACATATTGCCAGAACTTAAGAGCTTTGAGCTCTATTTAAAAATGAGTGTTTGTCTGGTAATTCTTAGAAATTAAAATCTGACAGCCTTGTATTTGTTATAATCAATCTGATGTGATGCTAACGCGTTATCCTGGATAATTCTTCCGTATCTCTCGCTGAACATCCTATTCATATGTTCCCTTGTTTCTCTAACAATTAGAATCTTGACAACCTTTAATTAGTACAATATGTGACACAGACGTGTCATCCTGAATGATTCTTTCGTATCTCTGGCTGAACAGCCTATGCATATGCTCCTTGTTTCTTTAACATTTAGAATCTTCACATGTTCATCTCATATATTCAAAAACAATGTCAATGCTTCCTTAATCATTTAAACAAAGACAGGTAGAACAAGGCCTTAATTAATTACCGAGTAATTAGTTTGCGTTATTGGTGGATCGTGTAATACTGAAAAAAATAAATAATAATAAATATAATAAAAGATAATTTGCTAAAATTGTTTCGAGTAAAGTGATTTCTTGTATTAATATACTTGTTTCTCATTTGTATACAGTATGTACAGTAAAAATTCCATTAGGCATTTCCTAATAAAAGGCGGAAAATACCAATGGGAGGTGAAATATCTATGGATCTATTGGTTTAGGATGTTAAGAAGTAAAACTCGGTTCTTGATCAGACACCTAAAGACAGATTCTAGTCCATCTTCAAGTTCTTGAAGGTTCATTTCAAGGGTAGCCAATGACTTCTGCACGTCTTTTGCTTCAATGACTTTGGATTTCACTGCGGCATCGATCTTGGTTACTTCATTGACAACTTGTTGGGTTGCACTTTTGTTGGTCAACTTTGAGACTAGGGACCTTTGCTTTGGTGCAGACAGGAAAGACAGGATAGATTCAAAAACTGCAAGAGTAGTTGCTTCAACTTCTGTTAGGACATCGGTAACGAGATCATTGTTCTTGTTGGTGTTTTTCTTAAGATCTGAAAGGCATTTTTGGATGACTTTGCAGACTTTCTTTCTTGAGGTCAAGTATGCATCAAACTCATTTGATTGCCTTCGGATAGATGACTGAAGATCTTGGGCAGATTGCTTCATTTGAGATGATACATCCTTAATAGTTCCACAGACATCCAACAACATGACAGATCTGTCCAAGACTGCGTCTAAGCATTTTCCATCTTCGGTAGAGAGGAAATCCTCAACACATTCATACAAGTCCTTAAGAGCAACCAAGTTGTTGGAGATGGATGAGGTGAGAACTGAAGATCTCAATTTGCAGAGTTGTTCCTCAACTCCAGCAGCAAGTGGGTTGGATCTGGTGGGCAAACTGATTGAACGAGCATGGAAAGTTTTGTTTGAAGAAGACATTTTCGCCTTATTTTAAAGAGGAAGAAGGTAGTAGCTAGAGATAGAAGCTAATGAAGAAAATGATTTTTTGATGATGGCTATTGGTTCTCACTTAGTTCTCCTTTTATAGTCTGGACTCAGGCTGCAATGTACAGCAAGGGGATATATTCATGTGGTGGAACTTCCTCTATATGCGCCACTGTCTCTGCATTGTTCCCTCTATCAATGACAAATGGTACTGTGTCCCCCTACCAGACTGGATAGTATCGATCAACATTCGGAAAAAAAAAAACTATAAAAAAACAAAGCCTGTAGATAATTAACCAGATGTGTAATGTATGTAGTGCATGAATGGATCATTACCACCTATAAAGATCTGTGTAAGCCTGTAGATATACACGTTTATAAACAGACGGTGTAAGATTATATTTGAACATACCAACAGTATGCGCGCTTGATCATCTCTAGGGAACACGGAGAACCGAACTAATGACTCCTCTCTATATCCTTCTCTTGTGTTTGGTTTTTTGCATCCCATTGCCAAATTTTGTTCCCGTCAAATAAAAATTTCATGTAGCATATTAGGATAACAGCTAAGGAACTATGTATCCAAGTTGCTAGGTACAGTACAATCAATTAAGCAAGACAAATACATGCAACACGCGTCCGCTATCTAGGATAGCCTTTGTATATATAAAGAGTCCCATGGCTGCTTCTACCAAGAACTTCAGCTGAGGCACGAGATAATGTGCCACATCAGCTGTGGGCTAGTGAGCCGAACAGAAATATCATTTTGAAAAGTCGGGGACATTTCCGGAAGTTACATTTCACATTAGAACCCTAGCTAGCTATTTAGAAATGCGATATTCACATTAGAAAACCCTAGCTAGCTATTTAACAAGAGATGATGATCAGTTCGTCGAGAAGATAGAAACGGCAGCCGTCCCTGTACTGATGGAGAACTTGAGTTTAGATATAGTATTAGAAATACGTTCTCGATTGCCTATCAAATCCATCTTGCAATGCAGAAGAGTATGCAAACTCTGGCGAAATCTCTTTGAGAAACCCAAGCCAGGTATGCTTTTCACAAAATTCCCGAGCAATCTCGTTGGTCATATCCAAAATACGTTCTCGTTGAGCAATTTCGTTGGCTCTATCCAACTTTACTATAGAGAACAATCTTCTGCTCCTCCGAGGGTAAGCTTAAATTTGACCGGAGAACAGCAGAATTTTCACACAACAGTTACAAAGTTAGGCGATATAAGTATTACTGTTAGATCTTACATGCTAATTGGTTCTTGCAATGGTTTGGTGTGTTACAAAACTTATCAGCCTATATTCGCTGGTATGGATGAGTCTAAATTCGGTGATTTTATATACGTTTTCAATCCCGTCACTGGTGAACGTGTTCGTCTTCGCAAGTTGGCGCAGGTAGACTTCTTTACTCGTCTTGGATTTGGTTACTGCAGTTCCACCGATGCGTTCAAGGTTGTTCACATTCGTCCCGCATCCTAGTCCAAGTCTACACTATTGGTGATGGCTGCGGCTGGACAGAACAAGAATTTACATATGCTCCTTATAGGTTAACAGGTGCTGGGGTTTTTGCTAACGGGGCTCTTCACTGGTTAAATATAACATCAAAATGGGATATTGTAACCTTTGATTTGACAGATGATACGTTTCGAACTCTCCCATCCCCACCTTGTCGTATTCATTCCGGTTATTCCAGTTTCTATGATAAACTTCGTCTCGGGTCGCTTGGTGGGAATCTGTGTCTTTGTTTAAATCGTGGTGGACGGATGGATATATGGGCATTCAAGAAGAAGAAAAATCTGAACATCTCTCTACGAAGTAGTCGTTTGAAGAAGAATACCTACTTCAACTCTTTTAGTTGGATCAAGGTGTTCACCAAAAAATGGGATTCAAAATTTGAGTTAAGGTGTCGACTGTCTTTAACAAAAGGTGAAATGTTGTTATGGCAGAATGGCGTTTTCTCTTGTTATGATCTTGAAACTACGCCTCCTAAGAAACTATGGTATGCTGAAGGTCCACAAGGGGAGGATGTGCAAGCAATTCCTCATATTCCTAGCCTTGTTTCGTTGAAAGATCTCGGAGAGGAGCTAGTTGATTGTTAACTTGTGCCTCCGGAAAGTTAATTAGCTTGCACATTACGATGCATGAGGGCTCCAACTCGAATCGAGTGTCTTTCGTATTATTTTTTAATTAATTCTTGCATTTTTTTTAGTTTTTCTTTTGAACTTTTAAAAATATGTAAAAGAGGGGACAAAACATAAAAGAGAAGAAGGATAGTTGTAGACAAAATGTAAGGGAATCAGTAGTATGTTCTTATTCATTGTGTCTTCTCTTTAAATACACAACATAAAGAATAGGTGGGAAGTAGTGTGATTGTTACATGTGTTGGTACTAGTAGAGAAAGTACACCATGTGTCAATCATGTAGATACAAGTACATGCACCATGCCACCTAAGTGGTCAGCCACTTATATCACTACAACACTCCCCCTTGGATGACCACCATTACAAACTCATTTCTTTGTCAAAACCTTGCCAGAAAATATCCGTCGATGAAAAACTGGTCGAAGGAGAAAGACACTTGAGCGTATGAAATGGTGTTGCTTGTCAAGAATTTTCTCCTTTGTAGAACCGTATCAGGAAAAAATATTTTGTACAAAAACCTGAACAATCGTAAGGAGAAGAATAGCCTCAACCGAAGTTGTATCTTTAGTGTTTCTATTGTCTCATTAAAAACCTTTTCGAGTAACAAAACCCAGTGGGAAAAGTAACCTCGATGAAGGAAAAGAGTACAACACACTTTGATGTCATCAGTGCATCTCTGGATGCTCCCCCTGATGTCGACATCTCTCCATGATTTGCATTTATGGTATTATTGTTGTCTCATTAAAAACCTTTTCGAGTAACAAAACCCAGTGGGAAAAAGTAACATCGGTGAAGGAAAAGAGTTCAACGTACCATTTGATGCTCCCCCTAATGCATGACAATTTCTTTAGTCTAATACAATCATGGGAGTGGACAATTCCTTTAGTCCGATGGAGTCACGGAAGTTCGGACAATTTCTTTAGTCCTATACTTCTCACATGTTTTTCAAATGTGGACTTAGGTAATGACTTAGTAGATAAGTCTGCCACATTTTCTTCAGATTTTACTTTACTGACTTGAATGTTTAGAAGACATTGTTGTTGCTGATTGTAAAAGAACTTTGGTGATATATGTTTCGTATTATCACCCCATGATATACCCTTGCTTCATCATTCGATGCAATTTGCATTATCTTCGTAAATGCAAGTTGGCTCTTCAGTGGTAGAACTCAAACCACATGTCCCTCGAATGTGTGTAATGATAGACCTTAACCATATACACTCACGAACCGCCTCATGTAGGGCAATGATCTCAGAGTGGTTCGTGGAGGTATCCACAAGGGTTTGCTTGGTCGATCTCCAGGATATCATTGTACTCCCGATAGTGAACACGTATCCAGTTTGTGATCGACCTTGTGTGGGTCCGAGAGGTACCCAAGCATCAGCAAAACCAACCAAAACATTATTTGGGGTTCCAGTATAAGGAGTCGCAATCACATTAGCATCTCTCCTTTCGTCTTCGTAGGGATAATACAAACCCAAGTCAATGGTTCCCTTTAGGTATGTAAAGATATTCTTTATACCATTCCAATGACGCTGCGTTGGCGCTGAGCTATATCTAGCTAACAAATTCACTGAGAATGAGATATCTGGTCGAGTACATTGTGCTAAGTACAATAATGCGCCTATTGCACTTAGATAGGGATATTCAGCTCCCAATACATCTTCGCCATCTTCCTTTGGACGAAATGGATCTTTATGTACATCTAAAGTTCGACCAACCATGGGAGTGCTAGCAGGGTGCACTTTGTCCATATTAAATTGCCTGAGTATCTTATGGACATATGCAGACTGGTGGATTAATATTCCACAAGCTCGATGTTCTAGTTCAAGTCCTAGACACATTCGAGTTTTCCTAAGATCTTTCATCTCAAATTCGGATTTCAAATAGCTTGCGGTTTCTCTTAGTTCATCAAGAGTACCTACTATGTTCATGTCGTCGACATAGACAGCTATAATACCAAATCCAGAACTTGTTTTCTTTATAAACACGCAGGGGCACAATTCATTATTTGTATATCCCTTCCCAATCAAATAATCACTTAGACGGGTATACCACATCCGCCCGGATTTCTTTAATCCGTAAAGTGAGCGTTTCAACTGAATTGCAAACGCACTCCGTGGTTTAGAGTTACTTGATTTGGGCAATGGAAGTCCATCTGGAACTTTCATGAATATCTCTGTATCAAGATCCCCATAGAGATATGCGGTAACCACATCCATAAGTTGCATTTCAAGTCCTTTTGAAACAACTAAGCTGACTAAGTAACGAAACGTTATGACGTCCATTACAGGAGAGTACGTTTCTTCGTAATCAATCCCAGAGCGTTGTGAGAAACCTTGCGCCACAAGGCGAGCCTTATATCTCAAGACTTCGTTCTTCTCATTACGCTTTCTGACAAATACCCATTTATGTCCCATGCTTTACACTGGTGGGGTTAGCACTACCGCACCAAATACCTGTCTTTTTTCCAGTGAATTTAATTCAGCACGGATTGCATCTCTCCATTGAGGCCAATCTGCTCTCTTTTGGCATTCTGCAATAGAGCGTGGTTCGATATCGTCGTGCTCTATAATCTCTCGAGCAACTGTATATGCGAATATATCATCAATATGCGTGGAGGATCTTTCCATCAACACGTATGAACTTTCACAATCCATAGAGATTTCTTTGTTCTCTGGAATCAATTCAAACTTCGGGGCGTCCCCCAGTAATGATTCATGGACATAACTGTAATCAGAGACAATCTCATGAGATGGATTATTGATAGGTGTAGAATACACCTAATTTACTATCTAGTAGTTTATGCTTTCTTTGCTATTTTTCGTGTAAATTATGTATTTTACGCTTGTTTTGAGTTTTGTAGCTACTATGGAGTCACACGGAGGAGGAAAAGGAGAAGAAATCACCCTATTTGAGCCAAAAGGGTAAAATTGTCATTTCACCAAGGAGGGAATACTATATGGAGCCCAGTCAAGGTTAAGGGGCAACTTTCGGAGGAATACTATAGACAGGCCAGCAGAAGTTAAGGGCTGAAACTTTGGCTAGCCCTTATCAGAAGTGACCACCTACTACAGGCACCCATCAGGGGTGGTTTTTTATGTTGGGCGTTTTAATCCCAAACCATTACAACCCTAAACTCGAAAAGCAGCGCAGCTGCTATTGATTGCTTTGTCCGAGAGATGTTTTCCTCTCATTCACATTTCAGATCGAAGAGAAGGAGCGATCGGTGAGATGAGGGTGAGGCCGGTGATTGAGCTTGATGGGTTTTGAGCTGGTGGATAATCGAAATGGAGTGGGGTTTGTGGATTGGACATTGAAGATCGAATCGAGTTCGTGATTGAAGCTCAGGAAGATGGAAGCAACAGAGTTGAGTCTGAGTTTAATATCGAGAACAGATCGAGAAATCGATAGAGTCTGTTGGTGTTAGGAAGACTCAGGGTTGTTGTTGATCGAATCAATGTTTCGGTCAAGCAGAGTAGATCGGCGAGTAGATGGATCTGTGGTCAAGTCGATTCGAATGCGAGAAGAGAAGATACAGGGAGGAGGTTTATGAAATTGAAAGTGTTGTTGCAATGGAAGAAACAGAAAGGGAAGGAGTTGATTGGGGTTCTTGCATAGCCATCATCAATTCTCGAGTTTTGTTGCCAACATTTTATTTCTGGCTGACTCTCCCTGAATCGGTTTGACTCGGTCTGACCGAGTTGACCCACTGAGTTGGACCGTTGACTCACTGAACCGTTGACCGGGCCGGTTACCTGAAATATTTTCCGGCGACAATTCCGGTCGGATTCCGGACACAATCCCAGTTTTCGGCGAGCCAAAAATTCCAGAATTTTCTATGGACTTCTCTCATGGGTATGAAGACTTGGGCTAGGAATTGGATGGAGAATTGGACTCAAATTTGGAAAGAGAAGGTGGAAGAGTTGAGAAAAGCTTGGAATTGGAAATTGAATTGCAAAAGGAAAAGGATTCTACTCCTTAGAAGATTTGGAGAATTTTGAAGCCTATAAATAGAGAAGTTTTCTACAACTTCTACACACCTCTCTACACACACAACACTTGTGTTTTTGCTTGTTTTTCTAAGATTTTTCTTTTTAATTACTTGTGTGAATTTGAAAATTCTTCTTTTAATAATTATTATTTGTGTGAATTTCAAAAACATGAGTAGCTAATTTTCTTATTGATTGAGGATGAATTCCTAGTTCTTAACATGATTTGAGTTTTTTTGTTTTCAATTCTATCTTGAGATTTTTCACATGATTATCGATTGTTTTTACTAATAGGAGTGATCTTAAAGACATTCATGATTGATTGATAGATTGTTTGGAGTGCACGCTAAATTAATTTGTTAATTGATCTATATCTAGTATAAGTTAGGGAATACGTAATCGTTCTCGACACTTTACACAAGTAGAAAACACGAGACCTTGCGGAGGGATTCCGTGGAGCAATTGTGTGTAGAAACAACGCTAGAAAGTGAACCAAGCGAACCGAGTTTAACTACTAGTACTAAACCTAAATTCATAAATCTTAATGCATTCTGGGAATTACATCTTGTAAGCGGACCTCAAGGTGGTTCTTTTGAATAGAATCGATAACTAAGCGGACCTGTTACTCAGTGAAATTAGGGATTTTGGGGCTAGCTAAGCGGACCTGCTATCCTACGGTTGGTGATAATCTGTGACTAATAACAAGTAGAAAAGGGCATAACTCTAATCATTGTTTTGCAAACGAAGAAGGATTCCTTGATCTTCTCTCTCTTATTGCTTTCATCTTTCAACTTTCGATTTTAATTGCTTTGTTTATTTTTATTTTGCTTTTTACACCCCCCTTTCGTGACAACTTTTACAACTAAGATCTCTTGCTCCTCGTGGGAACGAACTTGACTTCCATTATATTATTTTTAATTGAGTGGAAATATTGAATTAATTTGATTGCGCTAACGACAAGCATCAAATTTTGGCGCCGCTGCCGGGGAGCAACGGGCGATTTTTTTTAGTTGTTTTTATTTTTCTTTTTGCTTTGTTAGATTCTTTACCGTATCTAACTTAGTTTGTGAGAATCTTGTTTCAGGTGTTATACCTTTGGTGAATGCTTAAAGGAGGTAGACCGAGTCCAATACGTCTTCGATCCGGCACTCAACTAAAGGATTTCATTCGTGCGATTAACACTCCACTTTCTCCTTCCTCATCAAGTGATTCGGAAAAGAGGAAGAAACAATGGCTGATCGTACACTAAAGGACCTAGCTTCTCACAAGCTTGATACACAACAATGGTGTATCCAAACTAACTCAACCTTCGAAATCAAGCGGGGTTGATTAGAGAGTTACCAAAGTTCCATGGCATGGTGAATGAGGACCCAAATAAACATCTTATGGACTTCTATGCCATAGTTATGGCTATGCTTCCACCGGAGACTAATGCGGATGGAGCATTGTTGAAAGCTTTCCCGTTTTCTTTGGCGGGCAATGCTAAGGAATGGTTATATTATTTGCCTTCCGGAAGTATCACAACATGGAATGGGATGAAGAAACTTTTCCTCGAGAGATATTTTCCCGCATCTAAAGCTACTCAAATTCGCAAGGAGATTTGTGGATTGAAACAACAAGTGGGAGAATCATTGTATGAATGTTGGGAGCGATACAAGAGGTTGGTGGCAAGCTGTCCACACCATCAATTTAGTGACGTTATGATACTTCAATACTTCTATGAAGCTCTCCACTCAAGTGATAGGTCTCTTCTTGACGCCGCGGGTGGTGGTGCACTAATGAACAAGACTTTGACCGAAGCTAGAGAGTTGATTGAAAGTATGGCGGCAAACTCGCAACAATTCTACACAAGGGATGAACCAATGGTTAGGCGAGTGCATGAAGTAAGTGATTCATCACATCTTGATCAAAGGATGAGTAACATGGAGATTATGATTCAAAGGATGGCCGCGGTAATTATTCCGGATGGTGAGACCGAACAAGTGAATGCTTTATATCCAAATCAAAGGCCAAGGTACGATCCATACTCCAATACCTATAATCCCGGGTGGAGGGATCATCCTAATTTTAGTTATGCAAACAAGCAAGCGGCGGTTTCTAATCCATATGAGCAACAAGGTGGTTTTCAACAATCACGTTTCCAACCTCAACAACAATTTCAACAACAACAAGTCAAGGAGCGTGATTCTGTGAATGATGACAAGCTCAATGCGTTAATGCAAGGTATGCAAGGTCTTACTTCTATGTTCGAACAAAGCCAACAAAGCCAACAAAAGACCGATTCGGCCATCAAGGACTTACAAACTCAAATGGGACAATTGGCGACCGATGTGAATTTATTGAAATCTCAAGCATCCACAAAACTTCCTTCACAACCATTTGTGAATCCAAGAGAGAATGTTAATGCGGTTACTCTAAGAAGTGGAAGACAAGTGGAGGGTCCAAGTCATCATGAAGAAGTTATTGAAGAGGTAGTCAATGACAAGGAGGAAACCGCACCAAAGGAGAATTCC
Source organism: Papaver armeniacum (assembly GCA_023531295.1). Classification (NCBI taxonomy): domain Eukaryota; kingdom Viridiplantae; phylum Streptophyta; class Magnoliopsida; order Ranunculales; family Papaveraceae; genus Papaver; species Papaver armeniacum. Next base: position 194,280 of record JAJJWW010017417.1, read on the forward strand.
ACACCAAAAGACCAATCCAAGGAACCAGTTCCTACTTTCACTACTCCACCTCCTTTTCCTAGTCGTTTTGCTAAATCCAAGAAAGAAGCTCAAGACAAGGCACTTATGGATATCTTCAAGAAGATTGAAATCAATATACCATTCATTGAGGCCATTAAGACAATTCCAAGGTATGCCAAGTTCATGAAGGAATTATGCATCAAGAAGGATAGGTTGCTTGATAATGAAATTACTAAAGTTGGCGAGTGCGTCGGCTATGCTATTAAAGAAGATGCCTACAAAGTGCACGGATCCCGGTGGTTTCACGGTGCCAATTACTATTGGTAAACAAAGGTTTGAACATGCTTTACTTGATTTGGGGGCTTCCATTAGTGTGATGTCGGCCGAAATATATGACTCCTTGAATCTTGGACCTTTGAAAGAGACGAGAGTTATTATCCAATTGGCAAACAAATCTAACATATATCCAAAGGGGCTTGTAGAAGACGTGCTAGTGCAAGTAAATGAGCTTATTTTTCCGGTGGATTTCTTTGTGGTGGATATGGACAACAATGAGAACCGTTCATCTACTTCTTTACTTCTTGGGAGGCCATTCATGAAGACCGCAAAGACGAAGATTGATGTTGATAAGGGTACACTCACTATGGAATTCGACAAGGAGATAATACAATTTAACATATTTGAAGCCATGCGTTACCCAAGTGATGTGCATTCCGTTTACTCCATTGATGTGGTTAATTCATTAGCGCAACAAATGGTGGAATTGAACCAAGAGGATGAACTTGATGTGGTGTTGCAAAAGAGCATTGAATTGGACGTCCATGGCTTGTCTAACTTGGATGTTGAAATCTCCAAGGAATTGGTGGAGATGTGTGGTGCTTTGGCGACATTGCAAGAAGCTAAAAAGGGTGATGTTTCATATATTTCTTTACCCGTGAATGATGAAGTACTTGTACCATCTATTGTGAAGGCACCCAAACTAGAATTGAAGCCTCTTCCGGACCATTTGAAGTATGCTTTCTTGGGAGATGGAGATGAGCTTCCGGTGATTATTTCTAAGAACCTCACACCGGTACAAGAAGACCGTTTGCTTAGAGTCTTGAAAGAGCACAAAACGGCTATTGGGTGGACAATTGCGGACATCAAAGGCATTAGTCCATCTATGTGCATGCATAGGATTCTAATGGAAGAAAACGTGAAGCCGGTACGTGATGCTCAACGTCGGCTTAATCCTCCCATGATGGAGGTTGTGAAAAAAGAGATACTCAAATTGCTAAGTGTGGGGGTAATCTACCCAATTTCCGATAGCAAGTGAGTAAGTCCGGTTCAAGTGGTACCAAAGAAATCCGGAGTTACGGTTGTTCGAAATCAAGATGATGAACTTGTTCCTACAAGAGTTCAAACCGGTTGGAGAGTGTGTATTGATTATAGAAAGCTTAATTCCGCAACCCGCAAGGATCACTTTCCTTTACCTTTCATTGATCAAATGTTGGAGCGGTTAGCGGGGCATTCTTATTATTGCTTTTTGGATGGTTATTCGGGATACAACCAAATTGTTATTGCACCGGAGGACCAAGAGAAGACCACTTTCACTTGTCCGTTTGGAACGTTTGCATATAGACGGATGCCGTTTGGCCTTTGCAATGCGCCGGCTACTTTTCAAAGATGCATGGTGAGTATATTCTCGGATTATGTGGAGCGCATCATCGAGGTATTTATGGATGACTTTAGTGTTTATGGCAATTCTTTTGATGGTTGTTTAAACAACCTTGAACTAATTCTTAAACGATGCATAGACACAAACCTTGTCCTTAATTGGGAGAAATGTCACTTTATGGTAAACCACGGCATAGTACTTGGTCACATTGTGTCCTCTCAAGGGCTCGAAGTGGACAAGTCAAAGATAGATTTAATAAGAAACTTACAATATCCCACTCGGTGAGGGAAACCGTTCTTTTCTTGGTCATGCAGGTTTCTATAGGCGGTTTATCAAGGATTTCTCCAAAATCTCCATGCCGATGTGCAAGTTATTACAAAAGGAGGTACCTTTCGACTTCAACAAGGAATGCAAAGATGCTTTTGATAAATTAAAGGATATGTTGACAAGTGCGCCGATTATCAAATCACCGGATTGGAATCTTCCATTTGAATTAATGTGTGATGCTAGTGATTATGCGGTTGGAGCCGTTTTGGGTCAAAGGGTGGACAAGTTGTCCCATGTTATCTATTATGCATCTAGGACCCTTAATGATGCACAAATCAATTATTCTACCACGGAAAAGGAGTTATTGGCTATAGTTTTTGCTTTGGAAAAATTTCGATCATACTTGGTGGGTACAAAGGTTATTGTGTATTCGATCATGCCGCACTAAGACACTTAATAAAGAAGAAAGAAGCTAAGCCAAGATTAATTCGGTGGATCCTATTGTTACAAGAGTTCGACATAGAAATTCGTGATAAGAGGGTGTGGAGAATACCGTTGCGGATCATCTTAGTAGGCTTGTTATGTCTCAAGAGGAACTTCCATTACATGACCGCTTTCCGGACGAACAACTTTTCTCCATGGACGAATCAACACCTTGGTATGCGGATATAGTGAATTACTTGGTGACAAGGAAAGTACCTAGTACAATGTCTAATTTCCAAAAGATGAAACTTAAGAAGGTCGCTAAGCAATATGTGTGGGATGAACCATACTTATGGAAATATGGCGTTGATCAAATAATGCGAAGGTGCGTGCCTAATTCGAATTTCAATCCATTCTCTCCTTTTGCCACACTTTTGCTTGTGGTGGCCACTTTGGTTCTAAGCGTACCGCTCTCAAAGTTCTCGAGAGTGGATTTTATTGGCCCACCTTGTTTGAAGATTCATATGTTTTTGTAAATCGTGTGATAGATGTCAACGAACGGGCAATCTAGGTGCTCGAAATCAAATGCCACTCACACCAATTCTCGCCGTTGAGATTTTTGATGTGTGGGGTATTGATTTTATGGGCCCTTTTGTCAATTCGAATGGGAATTTTTATATACTTCTTGCCGTTGATTATGTTTGAAATGGGTGGAAGCTAGAGCCACCAAGACTAATGACTCTCAAGTTGTTTGTGATTTTGTAAGGAAAATATTTTCAATAGGCATGGAACACCAAGAGTGGTGATAAGCGATGGAGGCTCACATTTCAAGAAGGCTTTCCACGCTCTCCTCAAGAAGTACAACATAACACACAAAATTGGTACGCCTTATCATCCACAAACTAGTGGACAAGCGGAAATTTCAAATCGTGAGATAAAGTCCATTCTTGAGAAAACGGTGAATACCACGAGGAAAGATTGGAGCTTTAAGCTCAACGATGCACTTTGGGCGTATAGAACGGCGTTTAAGACACCGATTGGTATGTCTCCATATAGGTTGGTTTATGGTAAGGCTTGTCATCTTCCGGTTGAACTTGAACATAAGGCTTATTGGGCGATAAAGAAATTCAACATGGAGTATGATGAAGCGGGAAACAAAGGAAGTTACAACTACATGAGCTAGAGGAGATACGTAATGATGCTTACGAGAGTGCCCGGATTTACAAAAGAAAAGACTAAGCTTTTTCATGACAAGATGATTTCGCGGAAAAGTTTTGTTGTGGGGCAAAAGTTCTTTTATTTAATACTCGTTTTACGTTTATTTAAAGGAAAGCTTAAGTCCCGTTGGGTGGGACCATTTGTTGTTACTAATGTTTATGCTCATGGTGCGATTGATATTGTTAGCGAAAAAAACAGGACAACAATTGAAAGTCAACGGCCATAGGTTAAAGCCATATTATGAAAACTTTCCAACGGAGCATGTGGACGTAATTGGACTTCAAGATGTACTCCTCTCTGAGGAGTAATGTGCCGCAAGAGCTAAGTCGGGCCGTCGACTTTAAAACAAGCGCTTAATGGGAGGCAACCCATCGGTTTTGTATTTCTTATCTTTTGCTTTTTGTTATTTCTTTTTCTTGTTTCTTATCATGTTAAAATTTCCCACCTTGACTTTACTAGGAGGATTCAATTACATTGAGGACAATGTAAGGTTTAAGTGTGGGGGAGTGGTTTAAGCATGTTTTTAAAACAAAAATTAAAAAAATTAAAAAATGAAAAAAAAAAAAAAAAAGTTTTACATAAAAATTCCAACTTTTAAAGATTTTAGAGTCACTAGCATACTTCTAGGTATGTTTACATAGAGATTTTGACCGACATAATTGAACTTGGAAATGTTAGAGAACTACATTCGGATTTCTTGTTTGTTTGAGTGTTAAATAATGGATTTAATCATGCCGGTGATGCGAATTTGGTGCAGGGAGAAGTGCGTTATTAGAGTTGCTGATCAATCATTAGTGGAGACTACCCGTATTCATATCATGAGAGGCACCGACCAGTAAATCTTCCATCTACTAAAGAGCTTCTTTTGAGTGTGTGTCACCGTAAGTTAATTAGGGTAGAATGGTGAGCTACCCAACCTCCCACCAATAGAAGCACTACTCTTTGATCTCTTGAGTGCTAATTTTGTCAATCATGAGGGTGACGTCCATGGATGAAAGCTTCCTTCTTGTAGTTCGATTTGCAGTTAGCACCATTCTCTCTCTCGACAACAACGGATCCATAGAAACACATTCATCATCAACAAGGAGCGACATAAAAATCTACAAGGAAAGTTGGAAAAGTTTAAGGTTTACAAGCAACGGAACGAGAAAAAGAGCAAATTTCAAATACAAGTAAAGCAACATACAAAGAGCGGATTTTACATATATGTTGAAGACTTACACTACAATGAGGTAATTTTATATCCAAGTATGAAGACTTATTCATGAAAGCGAAGAAAATTAAAAGGTGAAAATTTTTGAAGTTTATGATTTTAAGACGATACAAGTTGTGAAGAATCAAGTGGTAAAATACTTCTTCCACGGCCATGGTTTATTTTGTATTTAATTTCTCTTGTTTCAAAAAAAAAAAAAAAAAAAAAAAAAAAAAAAAAAAAAAGAGAGAAAAACAAGAGAAATATTTGTTTTGTTAATAAGCCGTGGGGGAAGGAATATATAAGGAAGGAAGTTTCAAGCGACAAGGATATTTAAGGTAAAGAGTTATAAATTGTTAAGGATTTATGAAATTCAAGGGTTTATCATTAATAGTTGAAACCGAAGACGGAGATCAAGACGAGGAGCGGAAGACGTTTTCTATTGGATGCCGTGAGAGTGGTGTTATCATAATTGGCGATCGGATGTGAAGGTAAGTAAGTAATCTCATCCTCGGTAATATGGTTGATTTCCTTTCTTAGAGATCGTCGAGAAAAATGGTTTTTCAAAATATTAAAAGATGTGGGTTTTAAAAAATATTTCGGAAGTTGTCCTTCCCACCATTCAACGTGTTGCGGGAATTCTCTCTTCATTCCTACATGCACACATGTGAGAACCATAAAAAGCTGTCTTTTTGAGTGCAATTATCATAAAATCCTATTTGGTGAGGCAGAAGTCGAGGCGAAATGCTTATTGATCGTTTCTCAAACACGCAGTCTCTCATTATGGGATGGTTATTTCTCACTCAACAATTAAGAAAGAGAATATGTTCTTTGGTATTTCTAACTTCTTATTACTAGCATTCAGAAACTCTATGTCCTCATAACTTTTTGGATGCTTGTGACGCTTGAACGCTTTGAAGTTGTGAGTTTTTAGTTTGATTTGCTCGAGGACTAGCAAATTCTAAGTGTGGGGGAATTTGATAGGTGTAGAATACACCTAATTTACTATCTAGTAGTTTATGCTTTCTTTGCTATTTTTCGTGTAAATTATGTATTTTACGCTTGTTTTGAGTTTTGTAGCTACTATGGAGTCACACGGAGGAAAAGGAGAAGAAATCACCCTATTTGAGCCAAAAGGGTAAAATTGTCATTTCACCAAGGAGGGAATACTATATGGAGCCCAGACAAGGTTAAGGGGCAACTTTCTGGAGGAATACTATAGACAGGCCAGCAGAAGTTAAGGGGCCGGGAAACTTTGGCTAGCCCTTATCAGAAGTGACCCCCTACTACAGGCACCCATCAGGGGTGGTTTTTTATGTTGGGCGTTTTAATCCCAAACCATTACAACCCTAAACTCGAAAAGCAGCGCAGCTGCTATTGATTGCTTTGTCCGAGAGATGTTTTCCTCTCATTCACATTTCATATCTGATTGAGAAATGTGACCATGGCTGCCATTTGTAAATTGAAGAGAAGGAGCGATCGGTGAGATGAGGGTGAGGCCGGTGATTGGAGCTTGATGGGTTTGAGCTGGTGGATAATCGAAATGGAGTGGGGTTTGTGGATTGGACATTGAAGATCGAATCGAGTTCGTGATTGAAGCTCGGGAAGATGGAAGCAACGAGTTGAGTCGAGTTTAATATCGAGAACGGATCGAGAAATCGATTGAGTCTGTTGGTGTTAGGAAGACTCGGGGTTGTTGTTGATCGAATCAATGTTTCGGTCAAGCGAGTAGATCGAGCGAGTAGATGGATCGTGGTCAAGGCGATTCGAATGCGAGAAGAGAAGATACGGGGAGGAGGTTTATGAAATTGAAAGTGTTGTTGCAATGGAAGAAACGAAAGGGAAGGAGTTGATTGGGGTTCTTGCATAGCCATCATCAATTCTCGAGTTTTGTTGCCAACATTTTATTTCGGCCGACTCTCCCCTGAATCGGTTTGACTCGGTCTGACCGAGTTGACCCACCGAGTTGGACCGTTGACTCATCGAACCGTTGACCAAGGTAGGTTACGAAATATTTTCGGCGACAATTCCGGTCGGATTAGGACACAATCCCGAGTTTCAGCGAGCCAAAAATTCGAATTTTCTATGGACTTCTCTCATGGGTATGAAGACTTGGGCTAGGAATTGGATGGAGAATTGGACTCAAATTTGGAAAGAGAAGGTGGAAGAGTTGAGAAAAGCTTGGAATTGGAAATTGAATTGCAAAAGGAAAAGGATTCTACTCCTTAGAAGATTTGGAGAATTTTGAAGCCTATAAATAGAGAAGTTTTCTACAACTTCTACACACCTCTCTACACACACAACACTTGTGTTTTTGCTTGTTTTTCTAAGATTTTTCTTTTTAATTACTTGTGTGAATTTGAAAATTCTTCTTTTAATAATTATTATTTGTGTGAATTTCAAAAACATGAGTAGCTAATTTTCTTATTGATTGAGGATGAATTCCTAGTTCTTAACATGATTTGAGTTTTTTTTGTTTTCAATTCTATCTTGAGATTTTTCACATGATTATCGATTGTTTTTACTAATAGGAGTGATCTTAAAGACATTCATGATTGATTGATAGATTGTTTGGAGTGCACGCTAAATTAATTTGTTAATTGATCTATATCTAGTATAAGTTAGGGAATACGTAATCGTTCTCGACACTTTACACAAGTAGAAAACACGAGACCTTGCGGAGGGATTCCGTGGAGCAATTGTGTGTAGAAACAACGCTAGAAAGTGAACCAAGCGAACCGAGTTTAACTACTAGTACTAAACCTAAATTCATAAATCTTAATGCATTCTGGGAATTACATCTTGTAAGCGGACCTCAAGGTGGTTCTTTTGAATAGAATCTGATAACTAAGCGGACCTGTTACTCAGTGAAATTAGGGATTTTGGGGCTAGCTAAGCGGACCTGCTATCCTACGGTTGGTGATAATCTGTGACTAATAACAAGTAGAAAAGGGCATAACTCTAATCATTGTTTTGCAACGAAGAAGGATTCCTTGATCTTCTCTCTCTTATTGCTTTCATCTTTCAACTTTCGATTTTAATTGCTTTGTTTATTTTTATTTTGCTTTTTACACCCCCCTTTCGTGACAACTTTTACAACTAAGATCTCTTGCTCCTCGTGGGAACGAACTTGACTTCCATTATATTATTTTTAATTGAGTGGAAATATTGAATTAATTTGATTGCGCTAACGACACGCACCAATTATCTGTATTGATGATATATGGATCGGTTTGTGCCTTACTCGCCCTTTTCTTCCTTGGGCGAGTATCGATCGAACCAAGTGGTCTCCCCCTCTTCCTTTTGGGGGCCACGGCCTCAGCTACACTTCCACCAAGTGTAGCCTTGGTACCTATATTTATGGTACCTTTTCCCTTGTCGGGAATTTCCAACCTTGCAGGCACATTCGCAGCTGGTATATGTGATCTCGTCACTTTAGCGATATCAGTAAATGCATCAGGCATTGAATTTGCCACATTCTGAAGATCGATAATTATTTTCACTTCACTTTCGCATTGTGGAGTGCGGGGATCAAGATGAGACAACGTGGGAACACACCACGACAATTCCTGTCGTTCCCTTTGGAAGTCCTTTTCCATACCTCCCCCTAACGACGGGAAGGTTGTCTCATCAAAGTGACAATCCGCAAATCTAGCGGTAAAGAGATCGCCTGTCAAAGGTTCTAAGTAGCGGATAATTGTTGGGGATTCGTATCCAACATAAATACCTACTCGTCTTTGTGGACCCATCTTAGTACGCTGTGTGGGGCGTAATAGGCACGTATACGGCACAACCAAATATGCGTAAATGTGAAATATCGAGCTCATATCCGATTACCAACCAGTACGCAGAAAATGGTTGGCTAGCAGTGGGTCTAAAGCGAATAAGTATCTTTGCATGCAATATGGCGTACCCCAGGCGTAATAGGCGAGGTTGGAACGCATAACCAATGCCCTAGCTATCATCTCGTAACCTTTTGATGGTAGCTTCTGCGAGACCATTTTGACTGTGTACATGGGGTGCAGGGATGCTCTATGTCAATTCCATTAGACATACGAAATCATCAAATCCTTTAGATGTAAATTCTCCAGCATTATCAAGTCCGATAGACTTGATTGGATGATCAGGGCAGTGAGCCCTTAGTCGTATAATTTGTGCTAGGAGCTTTGCAAATGCAGCATTTCTTGTGGACAACAATGCAACATGTGACCAACGGGTCGAAGCATCAACCAGAACCATAAAATACCTGAATGGTCCGCATTTTGGATGTATAGGTCCACAAATATCACCTTGTATTCTTTGTAAAAATGGAATATTTTGTTTGGTATCTTTAGCATAGGATGGTCTCGATCCTGTCTTTGCTAAAGAACAAGCTTTGCAGAATGAGCGATGTGCCTTCGATAAGGACAACGAAGAAGAATGGGATAGTGGGTGCGCTTCAATTACTTTGGAAGACGAAGGTTGCACTTCTCTTGCTTTAGAAGGCATAAAATGTGCATCATTTACTTTAGAATGCACATTGTTACTTTGCATTGTAACAATCTTTTGTCCCATTTTCTTTTTCATTCGAAAGAACGGATGTCCGTGTGAGTTCTTCAAAACACGGATCATCATATCACGACACAGGTGCCCTAGTAGATCGTGCCAAAGCTTATATAAGTCACCGCCAACAGTTCATCGTTGGCAACCACATGGGATTCGATAATCCTAATAGTGGTGATATACAATCCACTAGAGTGACTTATTAGTTTCTCTAAGATGCGCTTCCTTCCGCATTCACTAGAGGTCACATATATGTACTCAATTCCATTTTCACAGTGAGTTTCTAAGTGATAACCGTTTGCACGAATATCCTTGAAACTTAACAAAGTGCGGTGAGCTCTTGGTGCATATAGAGCTTCTGTGACTTTAATCATTGTGCTTAGTTTGGCAACAAGAATTGAGCTTGATACCTGCCCAATTATTACTTGCGATGATCCAATCATCGTAGTCACAGATGTATTATAAGGAGTAAAATCGACAAATAATTGTCTATTTCTTAGGATAGTGTGGGTGGTTGCACTATCAACTAGACATTCAATTTCTCCTGGAGACATTCCTACAAGTACATTAGGTAGGAATGTTACAAACAAAGAAAAACGAACAATTTATCTCACTTCCTTTAGAGAATTTTGTTCTACTAGAATGGCGTCCTTTCCATTCTAATTTACATGCTAAACAACAGATTATCATGAGCAAAGTAAAATTCTATAGAACATAATAGAAAATAAGTACTTATAGATAATCCATACACATAACATAAAGATGGTAAGAACATGTTCAGCAACGGTAACACCTACTCAAACTATTAAACAAACGATAGTCTAAGATAACATAAAAACTTCAAAGCATCTAAAACCAGACAGAGTCTAGCAAGCCAGAAACTAAATTCTTAGGCCCAAGCAAAATCAGGCACATCCATAGTTGGGGCAAAGTCCTCATTGCCCAGGAAGTCTGAAATTGTGAGGTTGACGTCAGGGGTTACATCATTTTCTTCCATATAGTTAGCCTCTTGTTCGAGAGTTTCCCGGTACTTTTTGTAGCTCGTAGCTACATTGGCACTAGCCTTGCAATGCTTGTACCAATGTCTGGTAAATCCACACCTAAAACAAGGCGCACTTTCGTCTGCAGCCTTTTTTGTTAGCGGGATTTTTAGGTGTTTTCTCGAACTTAGGATCACCACCTGTATGGCCAGAAGTTCCTTCTCTGTGCCAAACATTAGAGTGACCTTTACGTCCTCGACCTCGATTATGTCCCTTACGTCCTCTTCCACAAGAGGCATTATCTCCACGTGGGTATGGATCACGGGAATGTGAATCAGAATTTCGAGCCCTCTTTCCTTTGGGGTTCTTTCCCTTATTGACCTTGCCATGGTTGGCTTCGGGAACTTTCTTTTTCCCGACAGCTCTGGCATTGTTATTGACAAGAATCTCATTGTGCCTTTCGGCCACTTGCAATAAATTTATCAACCTACTGAATGTGGTGATTCTTTTGTTGTCTACCTCTAAACGATACTGGTTCGTTAGTATCATGGACGAGGTGGGAAAGGTCGATAGGGTTTTCTGAATCATTTCCTCATCCGTAAGTTTCTTTCCACAAAAGTCCATACGTGCCTGAATTTGCAGCATGTCTTTTTGGAAATCATTCACTTTTACATAATCGAGAAAGCGGATTTCATTCCACTGGGCAGTCAATTGCGGTAGCAAGGAATCATGAATGTTCCCAAAACGGCTATCTAGAGCATCCCATAGCTCTTTTGGCGTTTTCAAGTGATGATAACCCCAACGTAGGTTAGGATCGATATGCCTCTTAAGGAACATAAGAGCATGAGCTTTGTCTTTCTCGATTCTTAGCGAGCGGCGTCGGCGAGATGGCTTGATAGTGGAAGTGTAGTCCTTTGCCACGAAGGTGGTTTCCACATCAGATACCCAACGGTGGTACTCAAGTCCTGCTGAGTCCAAAAGTTCGAATTCTGGTCGAATTGGGTCCATCTACATAGACAAGATAAAGGACATTAATATGGTGCTCAAGTCCTTCTGAGTCCATAACAAATCACGGTATCATTTTCCCATCACCAACTTTCTTTATGGTTTTGTGGGTAATACGGATATGTCATATAGTCCAATCTTTGATCATAACCCAGTCCACAAAATTAATTAACCAACTTTCTTTATGGTTTTTAACAAGGGAACTCTGTTTGCAAACCAAATTTCTTTATGGTGTTAAAAATTGCAAACAATTTGGTAACAAGGTTGACAAAATAGTCAACTAAAAATAGGTCTATTAAAAAAAAATAAACTACAGGCACATAAATCATTTATACACGCATATAAATTTATTAGAATGTAAGTCGCAATTTGTTTGCATATTTAGCAGCAAACCGTTTGCGGGAAAAATAATAATAATGATTATTTGATTAAAATAAAATACTAGAATATAAAATAAGCAATACAACATCATGATTTTTATGGTCTACTCTAACACTTCTAGTGATCATGTTTTTCAAAAGTAGTACAAATTATCATAACAGAATATGGTAGATTATTATAACAGAATATGGTACATATATCATTTTCAAGGTAAGGACAAGCATGTGGTAAAAGTACAAATTATCACTACCATGAATAATTAATATCCTTAAAAGAATGAGAACAATATACAAAAATTAGGAGATGATTAATTATTTACTCATGCTCATGGGTATGTAATGAAGACACACACATTAATTTCAAAGAAGAGACAACATGCATGTGCAACGAATTTTAGAAGAATGTTCCAAAAAAAATACCTCTTTTAATGATTGTGTAGAGAACAAAATTTCCTACCTTGATTGATTAAACAAAACCTCAATTAGTTAGAGCAAGGTGCTGATAACGTGTAAAAAAGGGGACAAAACATAAAAGAGAAGAAGGATAGTTGTAGACAAAATATAAGGGAATCAGTAGTATGTTCTTATTCATTGTGTCTTCTCTTTAAATACACAACATAAAGAATAGGTGGGAAGTAGTGTGATTGTTACATGTGTTGGTACTAGTAGAGAAAGTACACCATGTGTCAATCATGTAGATACAAGTACATGCACCATGCCACCTAAGTGGTCAGCCACTTATATCACTACAACAAAATAAGAATTTTTTAGTTTTTCTTTTGAACTTTTAAAAATAACTTTTAATTAAGCTGCTGGAGATTGTAGTTCATGCTAACCTGATCAAGCAATGTTTCTTTTGAACTTTTAATATTATGGGGATGCATGCAGTTCTTGCTTGCGTGCTGTGATTAGATTCCAATATAAAAACCTAATCCAAAAATTAAAATTGAGGACCCTTGACAGGGGCATATTTGACATGGTTTGACAGGTTTATGCTGATCGTTGGATGATGATATAAGGACTGTTCAGATTATTACAGTATAATATGGATAATTCAGATGATATCATGACCCGACATGGATATTTGACTTTGCTTCCATCTTCGTCCTCTGATTCTGCTAATACAAATTTCAACCTTTTCTTTTGCATGCTAAACATAGAAATCCATCAGAAGCTTCTAAAGAAGATCGGAATCGGAGAACAAATAAATCGAAAAACGAAAAAAATAGTAATTGAAAAAAGAACAAGAAGATGATATTATACTGATTTAACAATCAAACCAATGAAAATCTCTAAGGTTGTTACTAATTAATATCAATTTTTACAGGGGTATAGGTGTTGATTTAGAAAAAGGAAAATTAGGGTTAAAAGTACCACATCTACGAAGTAACAGGAAGAAAGAACCCAAATTGGATTCTGAAAGATGAAGAGAAGTAGTCCAAATTTTAATTATTGGGTATAAGACTTCGGATGAGGCAGACATGGATGAAGCCTTAATTTGTTACCAGATTTGATTAATTGATTTACTATGTAAACTTAAGTTTTTCTACTGTTTGTTGGCTTGTAACATGAGCGAAAAACATCAATCTACGATCATACAAGCTAAATGATGAACCTCAAAAACATTTGAAGATGAAGAAACAATGAAGATCGAAAAGAAAGGGAATAAAAAGGAAGGAGCGATGAAGCAAGAAAAATCTGAACATCTGTTACTATTACGGGTCACAGTTTAACCCAAATAATCATATTATTTTTTATATATCTAAACCGTCCGTATAGCATCATCTAACGTCCAATGATAGACTGTTAAACCTTGTCAAAATGTCCCCTGTCAACGGATCCGTCCTCATTAAAATTATAAAACGGCTAAGTATGACTCTCTGGTAAACCGCACCGCTAATGTGCTATTTCACAGCCGCAAGAATCTCACACATTCAGCCCAAAAGGTCTTCTCAACCCGAAAACGAAATCCATAATATTCGATATATTTTTAATTATTTAAATTTTTACTCTTATTTCCGTTTATATTATATTGAGGAAATAAAATCCGACGATTTTTTAAAAATACGAAACGGATTTAGGGTTTTGTTTGTTTTTCATCACTTATTTATACAGAAAAATAGTAGTATTAGTATAAAATCACAAAAGGGAAAAAAAAAAAAGACAACAACCTCTAATCTTCATCTTCGATTATAATCACAATGGCTTCTTCAAGTAATCATGATGATATCGAAAACATCAACACTAGGCTTTCATCGACTTTGTTCTTTAATATATTCAGTAGGTTACCAGGTAAATCATTTCTGAGATGCCAAGCAGTGTGCAAAAGTTGGAAGGCTCTTATCCAAGGTTGTCCTCTTACTATTGCACCAAGAATGTCAACTGGGGGAAGAGCACCAAATCGTAAATTAGCTACTAGATTTAAAGATAGAACTACTAGGTTTTAGTTTTAGCTACTTAGGTTTAACTTGAAGAAGAGAGACAAGAGGATGAACTAGAAGAGAACAGTTTATTTAGTTTTCTTGACAAATTATACAAGGGACTCGATACACATATATATGCACAAAGAAGGCGTAAAAGCTTAGAAGACAAGCTTTCCTAACTTAAACACAATTTCCTACTATACAAATACTACCAAATATACAAATACTGCCATGTTTAGTCACGTTGTGTTAACACCCTCCCGCAAGCGTAACGGGTTATCTTGAACCGTTAGCTTGTACCGTAAAAGAGAAAACCGATCCCTAGATAATGATTTTGTGAATATATCCGCAATTTGATCCTTAGAGGAAATAAACCTTACATCAAGAAGTTTCGAAGCGACTTGATCACGAACGAAATGATAGTCAATTTCAATGTGCTTTGTTCTTGCATGAAATATAGGATTGACAGTGAGATAAGTTGCACCAAGATTGTCACACCATAGAACAGGAGGTGATTGAGTGGAAACACAAAGTTTTGAAAGAAGTGATTGTATCCACATAATTTCAGCAGAGCAATTGCAAGTCCCTATATTACGCGGTACTAGAGAACGAGATACGATTTTCTACTTACGAGCACTCCAAGAAATAATATTACCACCCAAGTAAATACAATAACCACTAGTAGAACGACGATCTTCAAGAGAACCAGCCCAATCGAATCAGTATATGCAGTGAATGATAATTGTATAGAAGGAGATGGTTGAAGAAGTATACCAAAGATAGATGTATACTTAAGATAACGAAGTATACGCTTTACCAAACCCAGTGAAAGACAGTTGGTGCATGTATAAATTGACATACTTTATTAACAGCATACGCCAAATCAGGACGAGTAAATGTTAAATATTGTAAGGCTCCAACAATACTACGATATTCAGTAGCATCAGATAATAAGGTACTACGATCGAAGAAATGTCACGAAGTACTTAGTGGTGTTTGAATAGGTTTAACACCATCCATTTTTGCCCAAATAAGAAGATTATGAGCATACCTTTGTTGAGAAAGAAATAATCCTGAAGAAGTACGAATTGCTTCAATGCCAAGAAAATACGACAACTGTCCAAGATCTTTAATTGCAAATTCTTGTTGCAGACGATCAAGAGTTGATTTAATACCAAAGCAGATTTGGAACTGTAACAATAATATCGCCCCACATACACCAACAGATAAATAGTGCCATACGAACCATTGTAGATAAATAAAGATGAGTCGCATTTGGAAGTAATAAACCCAATTTGTAATAAAAAAGTGCTAAGTCGATGATACCATGCACGAGGAGCTTGTTTAAGACCATAGAGAGATCGATGTAACTTGAAAACATGCGTAGGAAATCTAGAATCAACATAACCTGGTGGCTGTTTCATGTATACCTCTTCTTGAAGTTCTCCATGCAAGAAAGCATTTTTCACGTCAAGTTGATGAATAGGCCAATTAGAAGATAGAGCCAATGTAAGAATAATACGAATAGTGCAAGGTTTAACAACCGGACTAAACGTTTCAGAGAAATCTATCCCTTCTTGTTGATTGTATCCTTTTGCAACCAAGCGAGACTTACGACGTTCAATTTCACCATTCGACTTGCGTTTGATACGAAACACCCATTTACATCCAATAACATTCGTAGAAGGATGATATGGTACTAATGACCAAGTACCATTACGAAGCAATGCATTTATCTCATCATCTCGAGGAGACGCGCTAACTGGATCTTTATGTGCTTCCGAAATACAAGTGGGTTGCGAAGAGAATCACACACGAGCATATTTTGAGTTGGGTTTAAAAATGCCATCCTCGGCTCTAGTTATCATTGGATGCGATCAAGAGCGGGGCCGTGGCTGTCACGATGGGGAGCAGGTGCGAGACGAGCGTGGGCGAGACACGGTGCGAGGCGTAGGCGAGATGTTATAGCAGTGCACCGAGATGTGGGAGCATGTGTAGACGTGGTAGCAGGTGCCGTTGTAGACGCGGTAACAGGTGCAGAAATGGTAGCAGGTGCAGACGTGGTAGCAGGGACCGACTGATATGTGGAAACAGGTGCAGACTAACACGTTGTAACAGGTGCGAACTGATTCATATGTGCAGGCTGCAGTTCATTATGTGAACCAATGGGAGTTGCACTAACTGGCAAGAACTGAGAAGACAAGACAGGTGGTGATGCAACTCGTAGGGGTGAACTAGAATTTACCTGAGAAGGAGCCGATGCCGGTGAAGGTAAGGCAAAGGGAAAGGTAGTCTCATCGAACACAACATGACGACTTACATAAATACGACCAGTAGGAATATGAAGACACTTATAGCCCTTTTGAGATGGACTATAACCAATAAGCACACATGGAGAGGAAAGAGGCTCCATTTTATGAGACCTATACGGACGTAGGTAAGGATAACATAAACAACCAAAAACACGAAGAAAAGTGTAATATGGCGGACAACCAAAAAGAGCAGCATATGGGGATGAATTATTAATAGAAGTGGAAGGAACACGATTCATCAAGTAGCAAGCGGTGTTAAAAGAATCATACCAATACGAGGATGGTACAGAAGCCATGTTTAAAATTGTAAGCCCAGTTTCACGAATATGACGATGACGACGTTCTACTAAACCATTTTGTTCAGAAGTGTGCGGACAGGAAAATCTATGAAAAATACCAAGTTTCTGAAGATGCGGAGTAAGTTTGCGATACTCAAGTGCATTATCATATTGAAAGATTTTAATTTTTCGGTTAAAAAGATTTTCAACATGCTTTTGAAACAAAAAGAATATAGAGAAGACATCAGATTTTTGAGACATAGGAAACATCCAAGTAAAACGACTAAACGCGTCGAATAAAAATTATATAATATTTGTATCCTTCATTAGATAAATATGAGAGGGTCCCCATACATCTGAGACAATTAAATCTAATGGATTCAAATAAATATTTTTACTAGAATGAAAAGGTAACTTATGACTCCTATGTTCATGACAAGATGAACAAAACTTAATAGTTTGATTTAGGCGGAAGTGGCGAGAGACGACTTTACGAATCTGTACGCATCATTGGATGTCCCAACCTAGAGTGCCAGTCTTGTAAGCTAGCACGTTCACCTATGCAAACTTTAGGATATTTAGACAAAGCATCAAGTTGAAAGAGATCACCCCTCCTACTGCCACGAAGAAGAACCTTCCCGGTGCATCGATCCTTCACAAGACAAAAATTCGGATGAAATTCAAATAAGAAATTGTTATCAGTAGTAAGACGAGACACTGACAAGAGATTATGAGAGATTTGTGGTGCATAGAGAACATTACGAAGGTGTATCTTACGATTGGGAGTACCCAAAACAGAAAATCCAACATCAGAAATTGGAATAGAAGAACCATTACCCATCTTAATTTGATCAGGCCCAGTGTACTCGTTTGAAAATTGAAGACGAGAAAGATCATATGTTATATGATCTGTAGCACCACTGTCAGGAGTCCACGGAGGAGTTGGTAACAATCCAGTATGAGCGGTATAGGCACGCGGTGCGGAAGCTGGTGGTTGACGACGCGGAGGACAAAAGCTACGATCAAACTGGTTCCAACAGTCCGATGCTTCATAATTTGGGCGGTCACAAAGCTGACAGGGAAGCTTTGTTTGTTGCTGTGACGAAGAGGCTGAAAAACGAGTGTTATTGTTCGAAAAATTGGGAGATCTGTTGTTCACTCCGTAGTTGGGCCGAGTTGTGCTGTTCGCTCCATAATTGTTTGATCCATTACTGGGCCGAGTTGATCCTGAGACAGATTGTGTTGGGCCGGGATTGTATAAACGAGATGGACCTGATGAAGCGCCACGAGAATTAGCAGCAATGTTTGCTACATGCGGATTGTGTAGTGCTTTATCCTGATGCTCCATACGTAACTCAAAAGTTAGAAGAAAAGTGAGAAAATCTTCCACAGTTAGAGAACTCATCGTGGTAGTCAAGGATGTAACGATAGCATTATACGAACCTGTCAAGACCCGAGAAGACATTGTGAAATTCTTTGTCGATGTACTTAGTTGTATTAGCGTGACAAGACTATCCACCAAGTCACGAGCATGATTGATATATTCTCGCATGGTTTTTGACCCTTTTTAAGAGCACGAAGCTCACAGTGAAGATGATGAATTTGTGCATCAGATTTGGAAGCATATTGAGCTTCAAGAGAGTCCCAGATAGCTTTGGAAGTTGTAAGACGATGAACATGCCGAAAAACAGAAGGCGTAAGAGGAGAACAACCAACTTACTAGAATTTTATCTGTTTTGTCCATGAAAGAAAAGCCGGAGTAGGGGCTGCATTATCAACAGAAGGTGCTGGGCAGGGTTTCGTACCAGTAACATAACCATCAAGATCGTAACCTTGAAGATACGGCAAAAACTGAGCTCTCCATAGACAATAGTTGTTTTCATCTAATTTAACAGTGATGATATGATGAGGTTGAGAGAATTGAACGGAGGCCATAACTGAAGACTGTGAAGAGGTAGTAGAAGACATTAAAACACCGTTGGTCGAAGAAACAGTTGAAGATTCGGTAGACATGAATTATGGAGGACCTAACCCTATCTGATACCAAGATAGAACTACTAGGTTTTAGTTTTAGCTTTAGCTACTTAGGTTTAACTTGAAGAAGAGAGACAAGAGGATGAACTAGAAGAGAACAGTTTATTTAGTTTTCTTGACAAATTATACAAGGGACTCGATACAAATATATATGCACAAAGAGGACGTAAAAGCTTAGAAGACAAGCTTTCCTAACTTAAACACAATTTCCTACTATACAAATACTACCAAATATACAAAGACTGCCATGTTTAGTCATGTTGTGTTAACATTTAATGGAGTTCAGAAACGTCGACGGAAGGGCATGTAATGGAGCAGCACCAAAACAATTAGGAGCGGCACCAACTTAGCATCTGAGAACAACTCTAAAGTTTAGCTGATTTGTTAAATCAAATCTCTTTGTTCTTTTGGCATTATTGAATTGAATTTACTTTTCAAATAAATATTAATCTAATGTTTTACTTATAAAAAGATATTATGTCTTATTCATTTTTCTAGCTTATGTCTTGCACCTGTGTACTCATGTCATAGAAAGGTAAATAAAAACAAAAAACAAAATTTTCTGCCTCATACAACAACTTTGCACCCTGCAAAAAGCTCAACCAAAACCACCATGCATATTCCAGTGCCAAGTACCTAATCAAAATTAGAGGGTGTTGAGTCAAGATGTGCCAGAAGTTTAATTGAGAAGTAAATATTTATTATTTTCAATTACTTGCCCAAATGTTCCAATTACTTTGGTGTCTACACCCAGGTCTCTATCTGGCTGTCGCCTTGCAATGCCAAAATCTCCCACCTGAACAAAAACTCTAAAAACTCTAAAATCTCCATGCCCATCCCGTTTGTATATATTGCATTCTATATACTTAGAGAAGTCACATTTAGCTATTCCTACGTGTCATATGCATAAGTGCCCATCTTGTTTGTGGAACAATATGATAAAAGAAACAAATGCTCTGAAGTTAGATATATAATATACACCATGTAAAGAAGGATACCCAGTTAGTAAAAGGAAAAAAGTAGAATATTGTGTTCGCACCAGTGCTCAAAGTCATGAGTGATGAGGATATTATTTGGACTATATCCACGATGGACAATGCAACCCAATCTACACTCTTCATGCAGGTATCACAATCCACGAGCAGCTCCAACTGCAATCTTTTGCCGTGCAGACCATTCTAATGGACTTCGGTTATGCCCCACAACTTCAACTTCCATAGTTAGGCATTTTACAATCCAAAATAAGAATTAAGAAATCAATGAATCTTTTCCTCTAAGTACCTCCCTTAAGTACCCCCTTTTCAATGAATCTTTTCCTCTTGACCGATCAAAAAAAAAAAAAAAAAAAAAAAAAAAATCAAGTTGGAACAAGGTATTATGTAGGTTTCTCTATCGATAGAGAAGAACCCCAAAGGCTAATATATTTATAGATCAGTATATACATACATACTAAAATTACAAGATACGTATACCGTATTTATGGAAACATTATATACTGACATAATGGAAATCTAGTCCTGGCTGTTTACAGACTGTACAAGAGGAGATATTCACTACAGGAAAAATATACATCTACAACTGGGGTTTTACAACTCTTTGCTAAATATCGTAGAAAGTCATATGTTTTACAACTGTTTTCGAAGTAAGAGTTGTCGTATATCATCACTACCAACACTTAGGACCAAGGGGTTTCGATAAGAAAAAACGACAACTCTTTAAGAAAAAGAGTTGTGACGACATTTAGCTATAACAACTCTGTTTTATAAGTGTAGTGACTTCGCCTATGACAACTCTCACAAGTGTTGTGGAAGAACACAAAAATATGATAATGAAAAATATGTTAGAGGGGAGATTCGAACATGAACCCACTGCATGGAAGTGTAGCTCGTCAACCATCCTTTAATTTCACAAGTTATGTTTTTTTTATTTTTTTAAATAAAAACCTATAACAACACTTATAAGTGTTGTTGAAGTAAAAATATATGATGTTGGAAAAAATGAGGTTGGGGGATTCGATCCTGAACCTTGGGCGTGGAAATCTACACCACTAACCATGCCACACTATCACAGGTTCTGTCAAGTTTATGGTTCTTTGATACACTAACTTTATGACAACCCTTCATAAGTGTTGTAAAACAAAATGTAATGCTCAACTGACTGAGCCGCAAACAGCGCGAAGCCTTCTCTGTAACAATTACGTACATGCCTTCTCTGTAAACAATCACATACAATCTTCTCACCAAAGATGGTTAAGTTAAAAAATGTAACTGCCCTTCCAAAACCATATAACTCAAATTGTAACTGCCCTTTCAATGACCCCATCGGATATACAGGAAAAGTATTAGATTATGCCAAGAATTTGAAGTATCACGTATCTTACACAAGCAAAGACACATAATTAATGAATTGAAACAATGAATAATGCCATTTAGGAATTTGTCAATCATATACTTGCAAAAATTGTCCATTTCTAAGAACGTAATTGCTTATATAAGACCACCAACTTTAGGCAAATCAATACCTGCAATGAACTACATGAATAAGTTTCGGGAATTATGGAAAGTATAATATGAGCTTATAATAAGTTTTAAGGGAGGGAGCATATATTTACGAATATAAGCAGATGTAGAGCAAATATGCAAAGTTGTGTCCAATGCAGATTTTAAGTGGGCCAATATAGCAATCATAACAACTGACATGTCCCTTTTTCTCTCCTCCTTTATCCGGGCTTGAGACCGGCAATGAAATGATATATCATTTACATTGGCAGAGTTAAAAATGGGTGTTTACTCGGAACAAACATTATAAAGGTAAAAAAGCTAGCATTTTATAAATTAAGCACCCAAATGGAGCTGTTAACCGTCTATTTTGCAAGAACAATACTAGTGTTAGTAAAGGAAATACAACAAGAACGAGTATGACAGTAAAAATTCAATACAGTAAAAACAATACACTATACTAACTTAACTTGTGAACTTTGTTTTCTTCTTCTTTTTGTTCTTCTTCTTTGTCGGAACCACTATGATATATTCACCATCTTCTCTTAAGTAGCTCTCGCTCTCGTCATCCATTTGGAAAGCAAGAGTTGAAGTATCCACTGGTTGGCAATTTGTGTCATGCTTTTCATTGTATTCCTCTAATTCATGGAAACCCCTAGGTGGTGGTTTCACCATCACATACCAGTTAGATGTATTTGACTCTCGAGAATAGAAAACTTGTCGCGCTTGTGTTGCTAAAATGAATGGATCGTTACGGTATTGGTTCTTATCTTTGCTTTAAATTGACTAATGTAAAGCCATCTTCTACCTTCACTCCAAAACTGGTGTGAGCCCAATCACATTTGAATATTGGAATTTGAAACATATGATTGTAGTCCAACAATAGAATTTCTTCTAAAACACCGTAGAACCCACTTGTTTCGATCGTCCTGCAACTAAGGTTGTTGATTCAATTGAAACTCCAACTGTTTTGTGTGACTCTCTTAACATCCTTCGTAATAAACCTAGACCCATTGATTAGCAAGCCTTTATATGATACGCAGTTTTCTAACGGCCCATATGACAACCATTCTACCGTGTTTGATCATCGACATGCCTTGTTCAATTTGCATCTTAACCTACAAATGTATAATCTCGGGATATAAGAATATAACTAAATTTTCTCTCTAAGCATGAGAAGTTAGATTTATAGTGATGCTATGCCTAACATGGATTGTTCCAAGTGACAGAATCAAACGAGAATCACACGTATTTGCGTTTTACTGCAGACAAAATGTCCAAGTGTTTAAACTATACTAAGCTGCATAATCGACTAAGAGTGGACTAAACATACCTTTTGTTGAAACCAATCTGCAAATGTGTCGATTGTATGGAGTTGAGTTGGTCTTCTTGGTAATTTCCCTCCCAACACGAGACTTTAACTCGTCCATATGCATTCTAAGATAAAAGTAAAATTAAAAAATGAAGTATTAGCGACAGACCATTTTTAATGAACATGAATGTCATACTTACGTCATATATGGGTCAATTTCGGGTGTGTTAAAAAGCACATATCTCGTGAGCTATCTTTAACTTCTCACTATCCATACGCACTTGGACACCTTTAGAAAGAGGACGTCTGCTAGGTGTGGAACCATTTTGAATGTTTTCATCACGCCTTTGCTTTACTGATCCTGTTTCAGCTGCTTGGGCCTTACGAATATCAAAATACCTAACACACTCCATTCCAAGATAACACTCGGCTATACAAGCTTCAGGTTGTGCATAATTCTTTACATATTCTTTGAATATCTTCATATACCTAGGATAGTCGCGTATGCAACAATTACCAATGAATTAAATATCAGTATCTCTAAGCTACAAAGGGCATAACTTTCTACATGAAACAAAAATAACAGAATTAATATAAATTAAATTGGCATACCTTTCAAATGGATACATCCAACGATATTGTACAGGTCCACATAATCGTACTTCTCGAGCTAGGTGAATTGTCAAGTGCACCATTACATCAAAAAATGACGGAGGGAAGTACCTCTCCAACATACACAAAGTCTCGGCAACTTCTACTTCAAGTTCTACTAATCTCTGGAGATCGACTGCCCTTTGGAATATTTCGTGAAAATAAGAACATAACCTGAAAATCGCCTCCCTTGGCCCTATAGGTAAAAGTCCTTGCAAAGCAACGGGTAATATTTGTTGCATAAGAACATGGTAATCATGAGCCTTAAGAACACCTAAGCAACCATCTTTGGAGAAATGCTTTCTAAGATCAGAACTATACCCATATGGAACCTTCAAATTTCTCATCCTATTATAAAATATAGCCTTTTCCTTGTCATTTAAGCAGTATGGTGCTGGTGGAAGGATCGTTTTGCCATTTATCTCTGTTGGATGCAATTCTGGTCTTATTCCCATACTCTTCGATCATTGCGGGATTTTAGACCGTCTTTTGTTTTGGAATTTATATTCAATACAGTACCAATGATACTCTCGCAAACATTTTTTTCTGTATGCATAACATCAATATTGTGCCGTAGTAATAAATCCTAGGAAGATGGAAAAAATCCTAACATTAGTAACTCTATAAAGAAATAAAAATCTACAAAGGAGAAAACAAAGAAAGTTGCAGCACAAGATGTGCCACCATACTTGGTCAGTAAGAGCTACATTCTTTATGCTACTTCATTCTTAGAAATATACATTTCAAAATCAACAAGTTAATACATGAAGAAAACAAAAATGATAACATCCACTCAATAAAAACCAAAGATGCGATTTCTAACGTCTAGAGTCATCCCAACCAATAAAAAGAGCAAATTAACTGTAGTCTACATCTCAATATGTACAGGATACCTCTTACGCAAGCCTAATAATATAGACATGGAAGAACAAGTTTTAGTGGACATATCAATCTGTTTGAGCACCAACAACAAGTTAATATGCTACCAAGAACAAGTTTCAGGTTTTTTTGAGTTGTAGTAAGGTCAGACTACGACTTATTAAGCAATCTAAATGATTTCAGTTGAACACTTGTGAACTTAAAAAAGTTGAGAACATAAACAAGTAATTTTGAAGTTATAGAACTGACCTTCCAGTAAGCTAAGACGAAGAATATCGACCGTTTGTTAAACACCCGAAGCTCAGTTTCATCATCAGGTGCACCCGAAGTAGCCGCATCGGTAACAACATCCCTTTTCCGCTTCCAACACTTAGAATTACCCACATTAGCAGTTGTTGCCACACTACTCGCCCTTACTCTTTTATTCTTCTTCTTTTCCTCTTTCTTTTTCCTTATCTCCTCCTCGTTCTTCTCCGCTTTCCCAAAGTCATTCACAATACTACTCGACATTCAAGCGCGCAACACCAGACATAACAGGTGGCTTTTCCTTTTTCTCAACCTCTCCATTAAACCAGTCTTTTTTCTTCCGAAGAGGATGATTATGACGAAGAAATCTCCTATGATTCAAGTAAACAGTTTTACGACTAAATGGCAACCAGTTTGAAAGTGTATTTTCACCGCAAAGAGGGAAAGATGCCTTCCCTTTATACGTACATCCAGATAGATTACCATATGGGGAAAATCGTTTATTGTCCACATTAATAATGCCTTCAAGTTAAAATTTGTTTTAGTAAACGAATCATATACCTCGCACGCCAGTTCTCCCACAACGCAATTAGATCATCAATCAAGGGCTGCAAGTATACATCGATGTCCTTACCGGTTGTTTTTTTCCTGGAATCAACATGATGAGAATTATGTTTTCGCCTTGCATACACGATCGAGGGGGCAAATTATAAACCACGATCATCACGGCCAACAAGCGTGGCTTGGGGAAAGATCACCAAATGGATTAAATCCATCAGCAGCAAGCCCAAGACGCAAATTACGCGAATCTGAAGCAAACTCGGGAAACTTTCTATCTATGTGCTTCCAAGCCAAAGAATCTACTGGATGACGCATCTTCCTATCTTTACTCTTGTTTGTCGCGTGCCATATCAACAGCTCGGCCAGCTCTGGCGATTGATACAATCTCCTCAATCTCGGAACAATGGGAAAGTATCTAAGGACCTTCACCTCCAGTATCTTCTTTTTGGGCTTGTCTATCATATCAGCATCGTCCATGTTAGATGTGTCTTCCTTCCACCTAGAATAATGACATTTAGGACATTCTTCAGCATCTTTCAAGTCTTTTCTAAACAGACAACAATCATTCACACAAGCATGTATTTTCTCGTAAGTCAATTGATAAGATTTCATTTGACTTCTTCACTTCATATGTTGAGCAAGGAAGACAATGACCTGGAGGCAACAAGGAACCAATTGTCTTGAGAAGTTCGTCAAAAGATTTCCTAGATAAACCATTTACTGTCTTGTGCCTATACAATTCAACAGTTATGGATAACTTTGTGTGTGTGTGTTACAATTAGGATATAGCGGTGTGTCCCCCTCTTCCACCTCGTTTTCCAACCCCTCGTCTTGCATAGTTTCATGTCCCTGATCGATATGTGCATCAGCTTCAACATCAGCATCTACATACATCTGAGATGAACCCCCGTTTCTCCCTCTTGGTGTACGTCATTAGAAGTGACATTCATCTCCCCGTGAAAAACCCAGTCAGTGTATGTAGGATCCATACCTCGTTTCAGCAAGTGAAGATACACTTTGTTTGGAGGAAGTGGCACAGCAAGGTTTTTACAATCAACACAAGGACAACCGAACTCGGAAGGATTTCAAGTTTCGACCAACGGTATCTATGAAATTCGCAAGGCCTCCTGATATGGAAGATCATCCCTACATGAAAGAACGACGAAATAATTAAGCACGGTAATAACATAATACAAGAGGGAAAACCAATGTAAAGAATGTAATAATCTACAGTGAACAACATATTAACCTTAGCCAATGAACCCAATCTTTATTCATCATTTATAATGACTTGAATGCAAACTTCGGTTCTTCCAGTTAAAGATTAATGGCAGCTGGCGCAATCAAAACATGATAACCAGCATAAATACAGAACATTGGATTAACAATCATAAGTACAAAATAGGGGATTGAGAATACATATTCCAGATATGCATATTTAGCTAGTATAGCAGCCATCTTGTTTAGTTTTTATGTACATAGATACATTCTCAGTGATCAAAAACCTGGAGAAGATATTTACAGTCCTAAATAATGCTTCAGTTACTCCATAAGACCTTATTTATAGCGGGAGTTACTTGACCAATTACGCGATGTCATTTAACTTTAACTCCTTGCACCAATTAGGAGCTTTCAAAGAACTCTATGGCATCTGCATATATATTGAGTGTTCAAGACTAGGATGGTGAAGGATCGGCGGCATAGTAGGCACGCACCTGTAGAATCAAATATTAGTATTCCCACTCCAACAATTTCGAGATGCAAAGAATTTTCAAAGATGAAGTGCGAACAACATGGCAGAGTTAAGAACAACATTGCAGCTATAAGCACATGCCCTGATCTTGTAAAAATTGAGCCTTGTAGGCTTATTTTTCACCAAAATCTAAATAGTTAGATGCATTATAAGATATGTACTAGTGCAGATGAATGCCAAAAGTACACAGTAAGAATATGGGAAAAAATGCCGCAGAAACACATCAAACCAGCCAGCAATGTCGAGGCTCCACAGGATTCGTTAGAAGTCAGAATGAAGAGCTTTGCCCCAATTTAAAAACTAGAAAGAACCACTTTTATACATTCGAAAAATCTGGATTCTGAGTTTAAATGGTTGGTCAAAAGTGCACGCAAAATAGGTCGCAGAACTGTGAACCTACAGTTTTCCGAGAGTTAGTGGTGCTGGTACAAGTATGCCTTGGAAGTTGCTCAAAAAATACCACATTTCTCTATGAGGAGTTCCCAAGGAAATTTTCAAATGTTTACTACAGTTCTTAAGAAGATGCTGATAACCTATTACAGGCTTAATGCCCAAAAAGTGATCAAAACAAAAGGGAGGTCAGAAATACATTGAAAAATGGAGGTCAGAAATACATTAAAAAATGAGTTAACTGAGCTGTATTAAGGATACAAAGGTGACGAACAAAAACAACAATAACGTTCTTAGAATCGAGAATATGCAAGTCTAAGAGAACTAAACTGAGCACAATTCAGTATCAGCACTTAACGTTCAATTTTGACTCTGAACAAAATTAACTCTAGCATATCATATATACAAAAATAACTCCATTTAATGCTACTTGAATCCAAAATGATGGAGAATTTAATGCACCTCAATTTACTGAAAAAAATATTCAGAGATAAAACAAGGTTTAGGTTCTCGGTAGTTTTCAAAAAAAAAAAAAGAAGAAAACTCTCGACATTGAGAGTGCGGTAGGACCTCTTTGTTACGTAACCATTCCAAAGCGGTCATAGATTTAGAAGTTGCAGAACTGCGAACCTATAGTTTTCAGAGAGTTAGTGGTGCTGGTACAAGTATGCCTTAGCACCACTAACTCTCTGATCATGAACTTAATCATTCAGAAATGCAAGGAAATTGACCCAATTTCCAAGCTAACAATTGACATGAAGGCGTTCTAAAGATTCAAAGACTAGAGCAACATGCCAACTACAAACAACATATGTTAATAGCTTCAACACAGTTGAGCGGCCAACTAGAGAACAACCTAATTACAGATCTGAGCCAAACACATGTTAATATTTATAGTGGCCACTTACGGTCTGAGCTGCGACTATAAATGACAAAGCCTCAAGTAGGCCACTTGTGATCTGCAAACAAAAGCCTCAACTATACGGCACATGGTTTGCAAACAAATCCATATTCCAAACCAAACATATGATAAGTAGGAATGCGATTCCTGGATTACAAAGACTAAACGCAACTGAAATAGCTACAGACGATATTTAAAAGAGGAAAGTACAGATTTGTCACCTGCAATAACAAAACTGGACCCTTCTGGTAACCTTTCAGAAAACCCCCGAAATAAAATACAAAAATTAGGTAAGGCATTGGGGTCTGTCCAAATTTTAAGTGATTTGAAACTTGAAATCAATTAGTCCTGGGTCTGACCACATGTCAAATTAAACCAAAGGTAAATTACAAATTACAAATTACAAATTACAGCTAAATTAATCCTAAAATCTGAATGCTTCAGTCAAATTACAGCTAAATTACAAATTACAGCCAAATTACAAATTACAATTTGAAGTGTATTGTATGATACAGGGAGGCATATACTCATTCAATAGAAACTAAATGCTTCAGTCTTAGAATGCAAAAAAAAAAATATATAGGTTCAAAAATCAAAAAAAATTAAAAAGACCCTAAAATCAGATTTTGGTTACAGATCGATGTACCTAACAGACCTTTAAGATATCGGTGGAGGTGGTAAGTCTTCAACTATGTGGTGATGATGAAGTTGGTGACGATGAAGCCGAGATCGATCTACCTAGTTGAAGACGATGGTAAATAACGGAGCTAGCGGTTGGAGTTGGAGACGATGGAGTTGCCAGTGGTTTGGGTGATCAAGTTGTGCTAGTGATGCAGTTGGAGACGATGAAGTTTCCAGTGGTTGGAGGGGGAGATGAAGCTGCTCCTCTGTTGAAGACGATGTAGGGGGAGAAAAAAAAAATAAAGAATTTAAGGGAAAAAAAGGAATGGATATCGAGGAATGATGTTAAGGGGAAAAAAAAGGAATGAACGGTTGTAGATGAAAAAGATTATTAGAAATTATTAAAGAATAAATGAATGGATGGTCATGATGCTATCATGGTTATATTAAAAATTGGATTATTATAAAGAAATTAAAGAAAAAGAATAAATTAATGGACGGATGTAGATGGAAATGGATGGTTATGATGAAATTTTCTACAACTCTTAAGAAACATCGTCTTAGGGATACGATAAAATTTTCTCCCTTTTGCGAAAATTTTCTCAATTCTGCTAAAAAAAATTCACCTCTTCAAAAATTATTTTGGAGTTTAGTTCTGCAAAAATATTCTCAATTTTGCAAAAAAAAAAAAAAAAAAAAAAAAAAAAAACATTTTGGTGTATGCAAAAAACTATTTTGGGTTGAATGCAAACTGAATTAAATATAAATAAAAAAACCTCAAATAAAAATGATTAGAATTTAATGCAACTGTAGTTCAAAAACAGATTTTAATGCAACTAAAAAAAAATCAAAAAAAAAAAATCCTAAAATTAGATATGGGTTACAGATCGAACTGCATAACAGACCTTTGGGAAATTGGTGGAGGTAATCTTCAACTTTGTGTGGTGATGAGGAAGTTGGTGAAGAAATCCCCAAATATGATAGATTTCGTCATAATGCCCAAATACGATAGATTTCGTCTCCAGTTCATCCTAACGAGAGACTCAGGTCTAACTCCAATGATAATTGAAGGCAGAATGTCCAAACATGAGAGAATTCGTCTCCGGTTCATCCTAACCAGAGACTCGGGTTTAACTCCAGTGATAATTGAAGTCAAAAAGTCCAAACATGACAGATTTAGATTATGTATTATGTTGAGTTTGAAGTCTGAAATCCTCCCGGAGCTTCTCTGTTCTTAATTTGCATGCCATTATATCACATTTGAAGTTCGAATCGACACTGAGCTTCATATTTATTGATTTAGATTATGTATTATGTTGAGTTTGAAGTCTGAACTCCTCCCGGAGCTTCTCTGTTCATAGTTTGCATGCCATTATATCACATTTGAAGTTCGAATCGACACTGAGCTTCATATTTATTGATTTAGATTATGTATTATGTTGAGTTTGAAGTCTGAACTCCTCCCGGAGCTTCTCGATTCACAGTTTGCATGCCATTATATCACATTTAAAGTTCGAATCGACACTGAGCTTCATATTTATTGATTTAGATTATGTATTATGTTGAGTTTGAAGTCCGAACTCCTCCGGAGCTTCTCGGTTCATAGTTTACATGCCATTATATCACATTTGAAGTTCGAATAGAGCTTCATATTTATTGATTTAGATTATGTATTATGTTGAGTTTGAAGTCTGAACTCCTCCCGGAGCTTCTCGGTTCATAGTTTGCATGCCATTATATCACATTTGAAGTTTGAATCGACACTGAGCTTCATATTTATTGATTTAGATTATGTATTATGTTGAGTTTGAAGTCTGAACTCCTCCCGGAGCTTCTCGATTCATAGTTTGCATGCCATTATATCACATTTGAAGTTCGAATCGACACTGAGCTTCATATTTATTGATTTAGATTATGTATTATGTTGAGTTTGAAGTCTGAACTCCTCCCGGAGCTTCTCGGTTCATAGTTTGCATGCCATTATATCACATTTGAAGTTCGAATCGACACTGAGCTTCATATTTATTGATTTAGATTATGTATTATGTTGAGTTTGAAGTCTGAACTCCTCCCGGAGCTTCTCGGTTCATAGTTTGCATGCCATTATATCACATTTGAAGTTCGAATCGACACCTGTGCTTCATATTTATTGATTTAGATTATGTATTATGTTGAGTTTGAAGTATGAACTCCTCCCGGAGCTTCTCTGTTCATAGTTTGTATGCCATTATATCACATTTGAAGTTCGAATCGACACTGAGCTTCATATTTATTGATTTAGATTATGTATTATGTTGAGTTTGAAGTCTGAACTCCTCCCGGAGCTTCTCGGTTCATAGTTTGCATGCCATTATATCACATTTGAAGTTCGAATCGACACTTTGAGCTTCATATTTATTGATTTAGATTATGTATTATGTTGAGTTTGAAGTATGAACTCCTCCAGGAGCTTCTCGTTCATAGTTTGTATGCCATTATATCACATTTGAAGTTCGAATCGACACCGAGCTTCATATTTATTGATTTAGATTATGTATTATGTTGAGTTTGAAGTATGAACTAAGGAGCTTCTCTGTTCATAGTTTGTATGCCATTATATCACATTTGAAGTTCGAATCGACACTGAGCTTCATATTTATTGATTTAGATTATGTATT
Source organism: Papaver armeniacum (assembly GCA_023531295.1). Taxonomy (NCBI): domain Eukaryota; kingdom Viridiplantae; phylum Streptophyta; class Magnoliopsida; order Ranunculales; family Papaveraceae; genus Papaver; species Papaver armeniacum. The sequence goes on from JAJJWW010017417.1 coordinate 225,460, forward strand.
ATGTTGAGTTTGAAGTCTGAACTCCTCCCGGAGCTTCTCGGTTAATAGTTTGCATGCCATTATATCACATTTGAAGTTCGAATCGACACTGAGCTTCATATTTATTGATTTAGATTATGTAATATGTTGAGTTTGAAGTCTGAACTCCTCCCGGAGCTTCTCGGTTCATAGTTTACATGCTATTATATCACATTTGAAGTTCGAATCGACACTGAGCTTCATATTTATTGATTTAGATTATGTATTATGTTGAGTTTGAAGTCTGAACTCCTCCCGGAGCTTCTCGGTTCATAGTTTGCATGCCATTATATCACATTTTAAGTTTGAATCGACACTGAGCTTCATATTTATTGATTTAGATTATGTATTATGTTGAGTTTGAAGTCTGAACTCCTCCCGGAGCTTCTCGATTCATAGTTTGCATGCTATTATATCACATTTGAAGTTCGAATCGACATCGAGCTTCATATTTATTGATTTAGATTATGTATTATGTTGAGTTTGAAGTCTGAACTCCTCCAGGAGCTTCTCGGTTCATAGTTTGCATGCCATTATATCACATTTGAAGTTCGAATCGACACTGAGCTTCATATTTATTGATTTAGATTATGTATTATGTTGAGTTTGAAGTCTGAACTCCTCCGGAGCTTCTCGGTTCATAGTTTGCATGCCATTATATCACATTTGAAGTTCGAATCGACATCGAGCTTCATATTTATTGATTTAGATTATGTATTATGTTGAGTTTGAAGTATGAACTCCTCCAGGAGCTTCTCTGTTCATAGTTTGTATGCCATTATATCACATTTGAAGTTCGAATCGACACTGAGCTTCATATTTATTGATTTAGATTATGTATTATGTTGAGTTTGAAGTCTGAACTCCTCCCGGAGCTTCTCGGTTCATAGTTTGCATGCCATTATATCACATTTGAAGTTCGAATCGACACTGAGCTTCATATTTATTGATTTAGATTATGTATTATGTTGAGTTTGAAGTATGAACTCCTCCCGGAGCTTCTCTGTTCATAGTTTGTATGCCATTATATCACATTTGAAGTTCGAATCGACACTGAGCTTCATATTTATTGATTTAGATTATGTATTATGTTGAGTTTGAAGTATGAACTCCTCCTGGAGCTTCTCTGTTCATAGTTTGTATGCCATTATATCACATTTGAAGTTCGAATCGACACTGAGCTTTATATTTATTGATTTAGATTATGTATTATGTTGAGTTTGAAGTCTGAACTCCTCCCGGAGCTTCTCGGTTCATAGTTTGCATGCCATTATATCACATTTGAAGTTCGAATCGACATTGAGCCTCATATTTATTGATTTAGATTATGTATTATGTTGAGTTTGAAGTCTAAACTCGTCCCGGAGCTTCTCTGTTCATAGTTTGTATGCCATTATATCACATTTGAAGTTCGAATCGACACTGAGCTTCATATTTATTGATTTAGATTATGTAATATGTTGAGTTTGAAGTCTGAACTCCTCCCGGAGCTTCTCGGTTCATAGTTTGCATGCCATTATATCACATTTGAAGTTCGAATCGACATTGAGCTTCATATTTATTGATTTAGATTATGTATTATGTTGAGTTTGAAGTCTGAACTCCTCCCGGAGCTTCTCGGTTCATAGTTTGTATGCCATTATATCACATTTGAAGTTCGAATCGACACTGAGCTTCATATTTATTGATTTAGATTATGTATTATATCATAGTTTGAAGTCTGAACCCCTCCCGCAGCTTCTCGGTTCATAGTTTGTATGTCGTTATACCACATTTGAAGTTCGAATCTTACCAATAAATGGTGTGATTCATCGTTCTTACGAATTCTCAGATTTATAGTGATCCCGTCGTGACTAGGTTTCGATCTCGGAGCCAGTTTCTTTCTCAAACTTGACGAATTCGTGTTTGTTTAAGGTTTCTGAGAATTCTTAAAGTGTGTTTCTTTGTCAATCCGTATGCTTTTCCTTAGACCAATCAATGAATTTGTTTATGGTTATTTTTTTGGGAATTTTTTCTAATCTAACGTACCAAAGTCAGGGGTGCAAAAATAACTAATATCTAACGGTGGGAAGCCTTTTGGTTTGTGTTTCTTTACCAATCCGTATGCTTTTGTTCTCTCCAATCACAAAATTGTGTCTCTCCCGCCCCAAAAGCCCGCCCAATTTTGGTCACGTGTCTGACTGAGGAATTTTCAGACAATATTAATGTTTATTCTACCGCAACGTGTCTTCTCCAGAGTTTATTCCCCCCAATTTTTCAGCCAAATTCTAGACGCGCCCAAATTTCTGAAAGACATCCAAATTTTCCCCTAAATCACTGAAAGAAATCCCTCTTCACAAAAAACGAAAAACCCTCTTCACCAAAAAAATGAAAAAAATAACTCTCTCGCCCTGCAACTCAGAAGCAATCTCTCGCTCTCTAAATCTCTCAAAAGATAACCCATAATCAGAAAACCCTAACTCGGAAGCAATATCTCGATCTCTAAATCTCTCATAACATAACCCATAATCAAAAAACCCTAACTCAGAAGCAATCTCCCAATCTATTCAGCAGAAACTCAAAGGATTAATTTCTCGAACTCAATCAGATCTCACCAAGGGGTAAGAATCTCTCATACTATCAAATCTTAAGAGTAATTTTTGTTATAGTTTTTTGTTTTAGTGATTTATTAATTTTGGGTAGTTTTTTTTCCTCTCAGAAATTTTTGGTCTTAACATGCAACTTAAGTTTTCTTGTTTCTATGATGAAATTTAAATTGGGTCTGTTTAATTTTGGGGATTTTTGAGTTTAGGTCTTTAATTTTGGTCTTTTTGAAGATTTTGTCTCTGTAGCTCATGTTCTAGTATTTGGTCTTTATGATATGATGATTTTCCCTATAGCTCATGTTCTAGTACTTTCTGTTAATATGTTCTGTATACTTGAGGTTTGGTATGTTTAATATGTTATGCATAGCTTTTTTTTAGGTTCATATGTTGTTTATAGCATCTTTAACATGATATATAGAAATTAAGTTTGACTTCTAGCTTATTTCAGACTTTAATTTTGGTCTTTTTGATGATTTTGTCTCTGTAGATCATTTATGCAAATCAACTCATTTGTTAACATGCTTTGATTGATGATAAGTATGCAAAAATCAACTCAATTTTATTTCTTTGGTTGATGATATATAAGTATTTGAAATGATAATAAGTATGTGTGTCGATAATTATCAACTCAGGTTCTTTCCTTGCTAGAGTGTGTCAACTCAAATTGTGTGTATCAAATGATTTTGATTTATTCACATGCTTTATTTAGTATTTGAAATGATATTGTTAATAGGATTTGATATGTTAGTTTGTCAATATGTTCTGTATAGATGTGATTTTTATGATGATTCTAGGGAATTGATATGCTAGGTCATTATGTTTCGTGATAGCTTCTTTTTTAGGTCAAGATAGCTTCTTTAACATGATAGATAGCTATTGGGTTCAGTTGGGTCATTTATGCAAATCAACTCATTTGTTAACATGCTTTGATTGATGATAAGTATGCACAAATCAACTCAATTTTATTTCTTTGGTTGATGATAATTATTTGAAATGATAAGTATGCACAAATCAACTTGAGTGTGTCAGTTATTATCAACTGACTTGTTGTTCAGTTTTTCTTATATTGTTGTAAATACCCATAATGAGTACCGTTTTAAGGTCCAACACTACTGTCCAACACCATCTTGCTTTAAGTGATATTGGTTAATAACACTTGTGGACAATGTCTTTAAGTGTCATCATTGCTTTTTAAGAGTATATGTTCAAATATTGGCAATTGGGATGTGTTTCTTTGAGTATGGGACGACTACTGATATGCACAAGAGTTCATGCTCTGGATATGAAATGATGGTTTTGTGTTAGCTTTTGAGCCATATTGATAATTGAATTCTGTTTTTGCAAGGCATAACTGCAATAATGAAGACTAGCAAGGAAGCACAAAAGAAGAAGCCGGTCAAGCGGTTGGCAATAAAGGTTAAGACTTGTCATCTCAATTGCAGTGTAAACAAATTTCCATATAGATTCTCATTTTAACTAAGCTATGGTTGTTGCAGATGAAAAACAAAGCGAACACTGATGAAGCATCTCTGATAAATAACAAGTCCCAAACTGATAATGTCGAACCATCTTCTAATATTATGCAAGTAAGGCGATCACCAAGGACAAAGCGAGGTTACGAGAACCAAGCTAGCTGCCGCAATTTCTCCAATGAATTGCCAACAACGACTCAAAGCGTCGTCGACGGGCGCAAAGTGCTAAACTGCCATCACCAGCTGATCCAGAACCATCGCCTTCACTGTAAGTAGGCGAACTTCACCAAGGTACAAGAAGTTACCGAACATGATGCTGCAACAACTCTAAAGCGGCGACAACACGAATTGGATACTCTGTCATCACCGGCGACAAAGAGACAAGCAACACGGAAGAAGAAGGTGTTAAACCAATGCGAAAGTGCTCCACCGCAAAGTCGGCAACCACACGAGTCTCATTCTAATCTCTATAAAGGAGATCTTGAAATTTCAAGTCGGGTCAAAAGAAAGTAAATCGAAGCTGGACACAAAAGCACAGGCCCATGTCCGAATGTTCTCTTGAGGGATCCAAATGACTCGCTTGCAGATTTGCAAGAGGAAGAGGAAGAGGAAGAGGAAGAAGAAGACGAAGAACAAGAGGAAGAGGAAAATCCAAATGATGTGGATAAGGATTTGGAGAATGGTAATAGATCGATAATGAGGAAGGTGAAGAAGGAAAAGAAGTGAAGAAAAGAAAGTATGTTCCACGTGGCCCAACCCGGATGCACGCATTGAAGTTAGATTCTCTTGATCCGAAGAGACCGGTTTCCTTCAACACTAATGAACATCCGATTGGCGATCCATCCATTCAAGCGGCGGTGTGCTAGGGGTGCTTGTTCGGAAACTTCCGTTAACTTTCTGATTGGAGACTTGTCCCTGTTCAAGCCAAAGAAAACATATGGAAGATAGTAATGGTACTTGTAATTCATAACTCTTTATCTCTTTTCGTTTAGTCAATAATTATTTAATACATAGCGTATTCTAATTCAATTTATTTACTTTTATTTGTAGAACCGATTCATTGTGCCTGAGTGTTACAAAGATTACTATTTCCGCAAAATGGGAGCTTATCTTAGAGAACCAAGGTCAAGAAAAGCTGGTTTGGTGCTCGATGCTTTTGATCGGCTCCAAGGGGAAGAAAGAGAGAAACGGATGTAAATGCTAATGCCAAAGACCATGACAGTTAGGGAGTGGGAAGAATTTGTGAAACATGTAACCTCTGCTGATTTCAGAGTAAGTTTTTCTATTATAATGAATGACTTTATATTTGTATTAAAAACTTTAAAGTCTCTCTGTCAAATGATGTCTCTATTTTTCTTTTCGGGTCAAAAGACTAATAATGCAAGAAAAGCGTTCAAAACACACCACCCCACATACCATAAGTCGACAAGGTTTCGCTCGATTGGAGGAGGCCTTGGTATGTTCACCACGTGAAATCTATTGAGTTGTTAAAAATATAATTGCTTGGTTGTTTGGTTATTGTGACATTATTTATGCAATTGCAAACATTTAGATGCTTATGTTATGATCTCGGCCTTTTAGTTGGTTGTGGATTGTAAAGTTGTTTATGATGGATCATTTCATAATTCGAGATCACGACTGTGGTATAGACTAGCATACATAATTTGACATAGTCATGTAATATGTGAAATTCCATGAGTCACACAGAGAATTTGGTTGTCTTGTGCTCTCACATGAAATATTTGTAATATTGTCACTGGTTTACTCATGCGTTTATCTCTCATCTATATGAATGTTTGGGAGTTCATATCAATTGGAACCAAGTGCTACAAACACTTACTTACATGCATGCTTATACACAAACCTCTACTAACACTAGGTTCCAAGGAAAAGATGAGTAGTTATCCAGTAGTCTTTGTCATGCTAACCCCAAAAAGGTAAGATGGATGTATAATCTATTCATTTCTTATTTACGTATACACTATATTATTGTTATACATTATCCATGACGAGTTCTGGATCTGATAAGCATCTTATGGATTAGAAAGAGTGTGTGCCTGGAAGTTGTATGTTATGGATAGAGCATATTTTTCTGATGTTGCCTTGGTACAGAAACACCTCGAGTCGGTAATTAAATCTCATTCTAGATCGGATGAGAACTACCCACGTGTGTTAGCTACATTTTCAACGGAGCTGCTGAGAGCAGCATTGGTTTAGGTCTTAGATTCTCTCTGTGCCGCCATATGAAGTATGCATACTTAAATATTCATTTGATTTAACACCCTGGAGATATGATGCCCTGAATGAATCTCTTCTTTGTTTCTTTGTTATTGTTTTCCTTCATTTTGGTTATAAGCATTCCAGATAATGAGGTGATGGTTTTGATTGCCCAAATGATGGCTTAATTGTATTAGCTCTAGCTAATACAGATACTTCTCTTTTATGCAGTCTTTTGTTTTGTTAATGTGTTAACTGTTTATTTTCAAGGCAGATGAGAAATTTTTTACATGGTTAGATCTTAGAAATCGACCAATTTTCTTCTTAGCATGTATCATGACTTTAATACCATGTTGTTATTTTATTCTTGATGATTGTCATGTATTTATACATTTATTTGGCAGAAAAAAGAACTAAACACAACCAAGGAGATTGATGCAGCCAGTTTATGGAAACGTGGTCATAGACAGCGCAAAGGAAAGATTCCAAATCCTGGTGTTGTAGAAGCTTTTGTAAGAAATCTTCTCCTCTTCCTTTGTGTGGTTTATGTGTGTGCTTCAAAAATGCGAAAATATCTGATGTTTTACACACTTATACAGGAAAAACTTGAAAAGGCAAGAGAGCATGGTCTTGATGGTGGATCATCCGTGTGAGATGATATTCTTGCAAAGGCCTTTGGCGAGGAAAAACTACGGGAGAGTTAAAGGAATTGGTTTTGGAGCGACTCGTAAAAAGGTTGCTGCCCAATCCCACTATAAATTGATGATTACAGAGTGCCAGGAATCCTATAGAGCACTGAATGATCGGCTGGTGCAGTTAGAGGTGAGAATTTAACTTGTGTTCTATTAGTTCTCATTTTCTTGATGAATTCAAACTTGATTTTGAACCTCATACTGCTGATCTGGTCTTAATATAGGAAAGGAACTCGAGATGTGTTTGCAATGGAGTCTCACCCTCTCGCAGGTCAACTCCAAAAGCCAGCAACAACCAGGAGGCTAGCACTAGCAGGATTGTTCTCTGCAATGAAAGAGACTCAACTCATACCACTCCAAGTCTGTCGGCGAGACCAAATGAGGTCCAAGTGCCAAAGAGATTCCAAGCTTGCAAGCCGTTGCCTGGTACAAGGAGGGCGAGGTGGTTGCGGAGGTGAAATTCTTGAAACAGATCCAAGTAAGGAGATACATGGAATGCCAATAGGTCTTGGAGCCTACACTTGTATGTGTGAAGGTTGCTTATGTGGAGGATGCTCATGTCTACAAGGCGGCGGAAGAAGTCAAATATGTTGGTGGATTGTTTCAAATTTTATCACATGGCCCAAGGATAGAATTTCCTACCGGTAGACTTCTTAAATCATCTTTGAGACTTAACTTTTGGTAACAAACATCATCATTGCTACTTTTTGTATCTTTTGTCTATATTACATGGGTATGTGAATGTTGTTACACTTTGGGTTTGGTTTAATTTCAATGAATCTTTCATCTTGAGCCATTTTATGTTTGAGTTTAATCTAGTTGTTGTTTCTTCACATTTCACAACATAAACAAAGTGCCAAAAGTGATATATGTAGGGCCTTATTGACATATAGACAGTTGTGTTAGAGATTTCCACTACACAACCCGGATATTGTGAAATAGCTTATTTATAACATAACTATGTGTTGTCTAAGATAGTTCCACACTCATACAACTGTCGTGCAAATCTTATTCATAATAATAATAAGCTGTTGTTTTATATGTTTCTAAGATACCTTACTTGTCTTTGTCCAAGATAGTCATACAATACTAGTAAGAGTGGTGTTACAAAATTTCTACTACACATAGTATAGTTGTATCATGGTAGTTTTACAATTCCAACAAGTGTACTAACTTGTCATAATCACAATACTAATAAGTGTTGTGTTAAAAACATTTACTACTCACCACAATAATTGTAAAAACAAATTTTGCAACATAAGTAGGAGTTGTTCAGGATAGTTGTACAACTCTAGGAAGTGTAATGACAGTAGTATTCACAATACAAATAGATGTTGTCTTCCAGTTTTCAACTACACAACCCAGATATTGCGAAAAAGTTTCTTTACAACATAACTATGTGTTGTCCAAGATAGTTCCACAGCTCACACAAGTGACGTGCAAATCTTATTAGTAATACTAGTATTTGTTGTTACATATGTTTCCACGATACAAAACTTGTGTTGTCCAAGATATTCCTACAACACAAGCAAGGGTTGTGTTAGGCTTTCAAAAAAAATCGAAAGAAAATCACAATTTCAGGAAAATATTGTAGAACCATGAATCACATCACACTTTACAACTCATATTCGAGTATTGTAGAAAAGCTTGGACTTTCTACAATACCCCACCTACACAATACATAAAAAAGCGTTGTCGTAGGGGTACTACAACGCTAATAAAGTGTCGTCAATGATGATTTTTCCCGTAGTGATTGAATATGTTCTAACACTTCCCCGCGTTCCATGCGGGTGATCGCAGACAGTCAGCATGGAACGAAGCAAAAGAAAACGATCTTTAGGGAGAGCTTTCATGAAGATATCAACAAGCTGGGTCCTTTGAACAAACAAATCTCACAATGAGCAACCCTTGTTGAACACGTTCTCGAACAAAATGATAATCAATCTTAATATGCTTTGTGCGTCCATGGAAGATAGGATTCATAGTGAGATATGTAGCTCCCAAATTATCACACCATAAGACTGGAGGAGTACGAATAGGAGCTCGCATTTCATGTAGAAGAGATTCAACCCACATAAGTTCAGCAGTAGCAGTGGCCAAACCACGATATTCGGATTCAGTACTAGATTTGGAAACCGTCTTTTGCTTTCTAGCACTCCAAGATATAATATTCGGACCAAGAAACACACAAAACCCACTTGTGGAACGACGATCAGTTGGATCACCCGCCCAATCCGCATTTGTATATGATGAAACAAGGTATTATATATATGTAGGTTTCTCTATCGATAGAGAAGAACCCCAAAGGCTAATATATTTATAGAGCAGTATATACTTACATACTAAAATTACAAGATACGTATAACGTATTTATGGAAACATTATATACTGACATAATGGAAATCTAGTCCTGGCTGTTTACAGACTGTACAAGAGGAGATATATGTTCTAACAAATCAGAAACCGAAACAGTCACGAGACTTGATCTTAATAAAATAAAATCTCCTAGTTTATATGTTGCTAAATCATTGAGTTCCTAATACTTGTAAATAGATACAGAGTGACCAGAGTATCACAAGTCTCTTAATATAACATAAAGTATCCCAGTTTTTTTTTTAAAGTGGGAACCCCCTTGAAGGAGGGGAACCTTATTTTATTAAGATAAACTACGATATTACAATTCTTACAGTGCAGGTGAATTTTACCCTGTTTCTATCATCGAGTACAATATTGGATATAAATGGTGGGCATGTGTTGTCCCAAATTCTTGTTGCTGATGCTCTACCGCCAGGGCCGGTCCTGAGGGGTAAGCAGGACAAGCCCCACTTTGGGGCAACAAGGGGTGGGGGCAACAATATACATATTTATATCCGGGGGTTTAAATTACAATAAATAATCATCAAGGACTTATATATAATTTATGTAAAATATAAGGATAGAAGTTTAATAGTGTTGCATTCTTATTTTTTTATTTTTTAGTATTTAAATAACCCTTAATTCCTAGCGGATTTTTTTTTTTCTAATTATAATTGATTGATTTTTAGAAATAAAAGTTTTAATTTACAGGTAATTTAAATTTATTTAGAAAATTACATATACATTCATATTTCCTGTCTAGAAAAATATAGTGATTGAGCTATTTTTTTGTTAGTATAAATGATGTTTGTGTGAGTTCTTCTATGTTGGGTTCTTTTTTTACTAGTTCAACTTTTGTAAAATATAACATTACTAAACAATAGATAACTAACACTCGTCGTGAAAGAAAAAAGATCTGGACGGCCTTCGGCAGTTTAATCAAATTTAGGTACTAACCATGTATACATATACCGAAGTACCGGCTTCCTCCACTTACAAATAACTCATTTCAAAATCTCTTGAAAAGAATGTGAAAAGAATAGTAAACATATACTACAGATGATGTGAACATAATTAAGCTTGAGCTTAAGTTTTTATTATAGGGGCAAAAAAAATTATTATTCACTTTGGGGCAAAAGTTCTTCGGGAACGGCCTTGTCTACCGCCTCGTTTGCTAGCTTGTCTGCCACCTGGTTTGCTTCTCGGTATTCATGGGTTAGCTTGACTTGTATTATATCCGTCATTAGGGTCCTTATTTCATGTATCATTCCTTGTAAATACCAAGGGCTAGTGTCACTTTGGTTCCTAACCAATTAGATGAGAGCTTCTGAATCTGCTTCGAACCAAACTTTTTGCCATAGTTGTTGTTTTGCTATTCTTGCTACTAGTAGTAATCCTCATGCCTCTGCTATTATCGTTGTTGTAGTCCCTAACAGTATTGCTAGTGCCATGATAACTTGTCATGTATGCGATTTAAAAACGCATCCTGCTCCTGCCGATCCTGGGTTACCTTTAGCTGCTCCGTCTGAATTTATTTTGATCATTGCTCCGGTGGTGCCTGCCATCCCACAAGAATGGTGATGTCTCAAAAGCTTTGTCTTTGTATTATATGCGGTTGTTGATCATGGCTTATAGGTATGACGTGTTTTTGGGCCCATTCGTATTCTGCAAACATGGTAAAAACAATACTCTTGAGCTGAAGCACTGAGTGTTTAGTTCTTCGATAGACCTGCGCATTCCTCGCTAGCCAGAGAGATGCCAAAGAGTGAAACTGAAGATGCCTTGTGTTGTTGCCGGTAACTTTTTATCTAATATTTGTTGAAGACCGTTGGGTTGGTTGGTTACGGGATGGGTATTTGGACTTCTAGGGAGATGAGTGATTATAAGATTCCACAGTTGTGTAGCTTGGGTACATTCAAACAATAGATGTTGTTCGGTTTCTCTTTGAGTGTTGCAAACTGGACATAGGTTTGTAGGTGTGAGGTTGATGTGGTGGAGTTTGTCGAAGGTTGGTAATCCTTCTAGTGCAACTTTTCATAGGAAAAGTCTGATTTTTGGTGGACATTGGAGTTTCCAGATATATGAGTAGTCCACGATTGATGGATTGGTTGATGCATTTGGGTGGTTTTGGTTTTGAATTGTAGATGGTGGTTGTGGGTGGTTGATGATTGTATATCCAGATACAATAAAAAGTATCGATTTTTTGAACCATTTATTTCTATTTCTGACTTCTACAAAAATGGATTTTTTGGCAAATAACCACGTTTGGATACAAATCTGTTTTTGATTTCTGCTTTTCTAGAAGTCAAAGTCAAAAGCAGAAGTCAGAAGTAAAAATATTTTGGTTCACAAAAAGTTAACTTTTTGACTTCTAAAAATTATTTTGAAATTTAGCGGTCAAACTGATTTTTGACTTTTAGAAATCAAAAAGTTACTTCTGATATGCTATCCAAATGGGCAATTAACTTTTGCGACTTAATTAAGTTAACTACTTCATAATTCACCCGTGATATCGAAACACCTTTTCAGTTTTACTTCTACCCGGAGGTCCCGGACATCAGAAAAAACAATGAATGAAAGACGGGGAAAAAACGAATTCCAAATTCCTCTCATAGGGTTTGGATGGGTCCCGTCGGGCTCCACTTCCCCACCTTGGAATTAGCAAGGGCCAAGCGGCCTTTGCTGTGTGGCTGTTTATTAGTGAAGGCTGTATTTTCTCCCCGTTCGTAGAGAATTACTGTACTCGCAAGCACAGCTACAGTTTGCGCCTTCCATTTTACTCTCTCTCCATTTTTTCAAACCCTAGTTTTTTTCACAGGATTCTTGATGGAGCTCCCAAACGGGCATCACATTAATTGGACATCTTAACACATTTGCCCACCGAATCAGTTTTAGAATCCAAATTGGTTATGCAAAACTTGGAGAGATGTTGTTCATCATCCATCCATCCTTCTCTCAGAACCATTTAAATCGTCTCTAATCTTCAGCTGCCGATTCAGGTAACTTGGGTTTTTCTTCTGACTGACAATAAACCATGCTACTATTATTACTATTTTGATCAATTTAATCCCTGAATTAGATTTTTTATTATACTGATCTTGTGGGTTCGCTTAATGGATTGATGTGTCTGTCTTCGTGTGCGAACAAACGAATTTTAGTGAAAGAATAGGTTAAGGATAGGGCAATTGCGTTAGTATTACACTCTGCTTACTACAATCAATCTCCCAAATGAAGTTAAACTTTATTGCTCATACGCTGGTGCTAATTTTGGCCACTAGCAGACATGTTAATTACCTCTTCTCTTTATAATCACCTTTTGTTTACAAGATCATTGCTTATATAGTATATTGACAAAAGGGTTACTGGTATTGCAGAGTAAACATACAGTATTATAGGGGACATGAGGAATCTCATTAAGGCTCTTGTGAGTTTTTATGGTGGTGGACTTCCGCTTTAGTCGCCCATGTCTGTGGGTTGTTCCATTTATGAAAGACATACGTACACCAATTCGCTTAGTCACTTACGGAGATAGGAAGGAAAATCACTTTGCAGGTTAGTATCATCAAACTTGTAAGTCATAAAATGATTAACATAATTGTGCACGAGTAGCTTTTCTTTTGGTTGAATAGTCTCGACATTAAGAATCTTGACAGCCTTAAATTTGTTATTAACAATGTGATGCAAACATGTTATCCTGAATGATTCTTTCGTATCTCTCGCTGATCAGCCTATATATATGTTCCCTTGTTTCTATAACAATTAGAATCTTGACAACCTTGAATTTGATACAATCAATGTGACGCGGATGTGTTATCCTCAATGATTCTTTCGTATCACCCGCTGAACGGCCTGTTCCCTTGTTTCTCTAACATTTAGAATCTTCACATGTTCATCTCATATTTTTTTTTTTAAAAGGTCAATGCTTCCCTAATCATTTAAACAAAGAAACATAGAACAAGGCCTTAATTACCGAGTAATTCGTTTGCTTTAATGATGGATCATGTAATTACTGAAGTAAAAAAAAAAAAAAAAAAAAGATAATTTGCAAAAATTGTTTCGAGTAAAGTGATTTCATGTATTAATATACTTTGTTTTTCATTTGTATACAGTATGTACAGTAAAAATTCCATGAGGCATTTCCTAATAAAAAGCGGAAAATACCAATGGGAGGTGAAGATATCTATGGATCTATTGGTTGAGGATGTTAAGGAGTGAAACTCGGTTCTTGATCAGACACCTAAAGACAGATTCTAGTCCATCTTCAAGTTCTCGAAGGTTCATCTCAAGGGCAGCCAATGACTTCTGCACTTCTTTTGCTTCAATGACTTTGGATTTCAAAGCGACATCGATCTTGGTTACTTCATTGACAACTTGTTGGGTTGCACTTTTGGTGGTCAACTTTGAGACTAGTGACCTTTGCTTTGGTGCAGATAGGAAAGACAGGATAAATTCAAAAACTGCAAGAGTGGTTGCTTCAACTTCTGTTAGGACATTGGTAACGAGGTCATTGTTTTTGTTGGTGTTTTTCTTAATATCTGAAAGGCATTTTTGGATGACTTTGCAGACTTTCTTTCTTGAGGTCATGTATGCGTCAAACTCATTTGATTGCCTTCGGATAGATGATTGAAGATCTTGGGAAGATTGCTTCATTTGAGATGAAACATCCTTAATAGTTCCACAGACATCCAACAACACGACAGATCTGTCCAAGACTGCGTCTAAGCATTTTCCATCTTCGGTAGAGAGGAAATCCTCAACACATTCATACAAGTCCTTAAGAGCAACCAAGTTGTTGGAGATGGATGAGGTGAGAACTGAAGATCTCAATTTGCAGAGTTGTTCCTCAACTGCAGTAGCGAGTGGGTTGGATCTGGTGGGCAAACTAATTGAACGAGCATGGTAAGTTTTGTTTGAGGTAGACATTTTCGCCTTATTTAGAAGAAAACTAAGAACAAATTTAATTTGATATACAAGTTAATGTAGAAAATGATTTTTTTGATGATGGTTATTGGTTCTCACCTGGTGCTCCTTTTATAGTCAGGACTCAGGCTACAATGTACAGCAAGGGGACGTATTCATGTGGTGGAACTTCCCCTATACGCGCCATTGTCTCTGCATTGTTCCCTCCATCAATGACAAATAGTATGTACCCTACTGACTCTATAGCATCAATTAATATATAATTTTATTTTATAAGACGAATCCTATAGAATTAGCCAAATATGCAAGTACGTGCATGAGTGCATTACTACCTAGAAAGATTTGTAATGATACCCATAATGATCGATGTATACGTTTCCCAACCGTTGGAATCTTGACAGCCTTGCATTTTATTATAAGTGTTCAAACTTAAGAACCAAAAAGAGCATGTAAACAGAAACAAGATGAATCAGATGGCTTCTCCTGTTGTCTATATTCATTTGGTTGTTATTCGAATTTCTATCCATTCCTGTAATCTAGTAACATGTAGCATATTAAGATATATAGTAACTAAAGAACTATATATCCAATTAAGCTGCAAGGGACATTCAATTGAACAGTGGCAAAATAAACCGTTAGGCCGCGGAATATTAGCAAGTTGTTCGATTTTTTTTGGATATCCTCTCCCGTCAAAAAAAAGTGACAGAATTTGAAACCTCTATATTAAGACTTTTCAGCAAACTCTAACCTTAAAATGCAGCTTGATAATTGTTTGAAGTTTTCAGCGGTTTGTACTTTAAGATTGGTTACCAGCAACCAGTGCCTACAACAAGATAGGAAAGGGAATGCGAAAGGCTTGGGATTATGGTAGAAGCAGCTTATATATGCAGGCAGGTGGTAATCAAGATGGTTGCATGTTGCATTACCTTAACCTTGGAGGCAATGTGCTTCTAATTGGACAAATTTGGAAGAAATGAGTAGAAAATTTAGTGTCGCCAACTCCTATGGGCGCTGCTTATTTGGATGCACTCCACATAAAAAATCAGGTAAGCATTCGAATACTTTGTCCAGTTTGGATATCGGCTTTTACATGATTAATGCAGATTTATTCATTTTAATTGTTTATTTATGGTTGTCTCTTGATTGAACTACGACATATAGTAAAATTGCATGCCTTCAGAGAATACTGATACCCATATTATGCCTTCTTACATACATAGAACAACAAACCAAGGATAACAATGGTACGTGCAATAAGATATGATATCCGGATGTGTTCATGAATTGGATACCAAGTACCAAGAAAATATTGACATTGATAAACACACATATTGCCAGAACTTAAAAGCTTTGATCTCTATTTAAAAATGAGTATCCATGTCTGGTAATTCATTAGCAATTAGAATCTGACAGCGTTGAATTTGTTATAATCAATCTAATGTGATGCTGACACGTTATCCTGAATAATTTTCCGTATCTCTAGCTGATCATCCTATACATAAGTTCCCTTGTTTCTCTAACATTTAGAATCTTGACAACCTTGAATTAATAAAATATGTGACACAGACATGTCATCCTGAATGATTCTTTCGTATCTCTGGCTGAACAGCCTATGCATATGCCCCTTGTTTCTCTAACATTTAGAATCTTCACATGTTCATCTCATATATTCAAAAACAATGTCAATGCTTCCTTAATCATTTAAACAAAGACAGGTAGAACAAGGCCTTAATTAATTACCGAGTAATTAGTTTGCCTTATTGGTGGATCGTGTAATACTGAAAAAAAAAAAAAAAAAAAAAAAAAAAAAGATAATTTGCTAAAATTGTTTCGAGTAAAGTGATTTCTTGTATTAATATACTTTGTTTCTCATTTGTATACAGTATGTACAGTAAAAATTCCATTAGGCATTTCCTAATAAAAGGCGGAAAATACCAATGGGAGGTGAAATATCTATGGATCTATTGGTTTAGGATGTTAAGAAGTGAAACTCGGTTCTTGATCAGACACCTAAAGACAGATTCTAGTCCATCTTCAAGTTCTTGGAGGTTCATTTCAAGGGAAGCCAATGACTTCTGCACTTCTTTTGCTTCAATGACTTTGGATTTCAAAGCGACATCGATCTTGGTTACTTCATTGACAACTTGTTGGGTTGCACTTTTGGTGGTCAACTTTGAGACTAGTGACCTTTGCTTTGGTGCAGATAGGAAAGACAGGATAGATTCAAAAACTGCAAGAGTAGTTGCTTCAACTTCTGTTAGGACATCGGTAACGAGGTCATTGTTCTTGTTGGTGTTTTTCTTAAGATCTGAAAGGCATTTTTGGATGACCTTGCAGACTTTCTTTCTTGAGGTCATGTATGCGTCAAACTCATTTGATTGCCTTCGGATAGATGATTGAAGATCTTGGGCAGATTGCTTCATTTGAGATGAAACATCCTTAATGGTTCCACAAACATCCAACAACATGACAGATTTGTCCAAGACTGCATCTAAGCATTTTCCATCTTCGGTAGAGAGGAAATCCTCAACACATTCATACAAGTCCTTTAGAGCAACCAAGTTGTTGGAGATAGATGAGGTGAGAAGTGAAGATCTCAATTTGCAGAGTTGTTCCTCAACTGCAGCAGCGAGTGGGTTGGATCTGGTGGGCAAACTGATTGAACGAGCATGGAAAGTTTTGTTTGAGGAAGACATTTTTGTCTTGTTTAGATGAAAACTATGAAAGTTTATGGATATACAAGTTAATGTAGAAACTGATATTTTGATGATGGTTATTGGGTCTCACCTAGTGCTCCTTTTATAGTCGGGACTCAGGCTACAGTGTACAGCAAGGGCATGTATTCATGTGGTGGAACTTCCTCTATACGCGCCACTGTCTCTGCATTGTTCCCCATATTAGTGACTAATAATGTGTTCCCCTCCCAGACTGTAATGTATAGCATCCATCAAGAATAGTGTCTCCTACCAGACTGTAGCATCGATCAATATATATGAACAAATAAAAATATATAAAAAACCAAAGCTTAAAGATTAACATATGTGCAATGTATCTACATGCATGCTTGAATGGATCATGACTACCTAGAAAAATCTGTAATGAAACACACGCTTGGTTGTTTGTGCGCTGGTAGTTAGGCTTTGTCCTATTGTGTGCTAATCTAGCAACTAGATTAGCAGTCCACGTTAGTTAGGGCAACCTCCTAAGTCCTATGTAGTGCTAATCTAGCAGCTAGACGTTGAATAGAACGGCATTGGATGCTGAACAGTACAGCGAAATGGGAAAAGCTGAATAGAACAACGCTTGACTTGGTCAACTAGGTGGACCGTGCCGCACTGAACAGTGCTCAGAAAATCGATATCTTCCACAAATGATCGGTCTTTCTCATTTCTTCCCCCATTTTCATTTCTCTCCAAAAAAACTTCCAGAAAATGCATATTCTAATTCAGCATTTATAGAGAAAATAATTCCAATTCCTTGCGTGGGTTTGTTAAGCAACAAATTTGTGATCGTTTGAGGGTAGTTTGGAGCAATTCAGTCCACGAAATCAATTGGGGTAAGAAATTTAAGTTTCAAGTTTTAAGTTTTATGATTTTTGATTATCATGATATTTCATTCAAATTGATGTTTGATATTAGTTATTTACATAATTCAGATGATATGTGTATAATTTAATTGATTATTTGTGATGAACAAAAAAATAAAATTTTGATTTTTGATGAAAATGAATGATAATTTGTTGATTAGTTTGTAGGTAAAATTTGTAAGTAAATTTGTATGATAATTTGATTATCTTTTTTTTTGTATGATAATTTGATTATCTTTGATTATTTATATGATGAAAATGAATGATAATGTAAAATGATAATTTGCTTATTTTTTATTATGATTAGTTTGTATGATTAATTGTGATGAAAATTTGTATGAAATTTAGTTTGTATGATTGATATTTTTTTCATGTTTGTTATTGATTGTAGTATGAGTATGGATGAATTGCTAGATGGTTTGGATATAGTATCGTCAAACACTATTGATAAACATGTATGTAAAGATACGAAAGATCATCCCAAAGTAAATTTTACAAGTAGTTTGAAAGAGGTTGAAGTGTATTATAAAATTGTAGTGAACAATAATCCGGCGGCACAACGCTATATTTGACAATTGTGGCTTTTCTTCGGTTTTTGAGTTCGCCAATGGGGATAGAGGCTTAGTTAAAGCCATAGCTGAGAGATGGTGGGAAAAAACTAAGAGCTTTCATTTTCAAGAGTTTGAAATTGGCCTCCTTCTTGTAGATTGGTACATGTTAACGGGAATTTCCACTGGTGACCCTAGTAAACGACCAGTAGTTATGCCATGTTGGTTAGTGATCTAACATATCCTCGCTCTGGATGATTTATATTTTTTGGATATCAAAAATTATCATGGTGCATGGGACTCTAAGAAAAATTCATTATCCTTGGCTATCTTGAAAAACTACATTGAAAGTAGAGAAAACCTGGACAATATTGGATGTGCAGAGATATTGACGTGAGCATTCTTTATGGGGTGTTTTGGTCATTTTCTTTTTGCGCAATTTAGTAGAAGAGTAGATAAGCGTTGGGTTATATTGTTGGCTGATTTAGATAGAGTTGGGTAATATGATCGGGGTATAGCTTCTTTAGGTAATACCTATAAATTTCTTGACGAATGGTCAACCAACGATAAGGATTTTTCTGGCATGGTTATGGAAATTGAGTATTGGTACTCTTATTACTTCCTCAACATGCAACCCTTGCTTCGTCGGATACTTGGAGATCATTATGATGTTTTCCCAAAGATTTGTCTCTTCAAGAAGACTAACATTATATCAAAGAAGAGAGGACATAGAGGAGGCCAAAAGGACACTAGGAAACACTCAGTCACAAGCGCAAGAACATAGATTGACACTAGAACAAGTGCATCATGTATTTGGCAACCATGGTTAGATAGTGTGTATGCTGTTGGAGAACAATATGAATCCGCACTACAAGTATCCAGAAGGAGAGTTGTGTTTTTTGACCTGAATGAAAACACAAGAGTTAGTTGTTACTTGGTGTTGATGGTGGATTTTCCATAAAGGCTAAAATAGTAAAATCATGATACTGCATGTTTCTGACCCGGCTTCAGGAATGTATGTGAAACTCATATATTATGATCCGTGAACCATTTCACGATCTCTGACTGAGCGAGCATCCTCTCAGAGCTATGATGAATATGTTCCTCGAAAAGCCTCTCAGCTGAGCTTTCTACACTTTGCACATTTCATCATCACCTCTACGTAGAATCGAAATGATTGGACGGCTCCTAGAATATTGCATGCTAGTATTGAGCGTTAACGTCTTCAGGACGTTACACTGTTTGTTGTTCCCTGACTATGTAGAGAGAGCGTGTATAGAAACTCTTAACGATTGGACGACTCCTAGACATATTGCATGCTAGTATAGAGCACTAACGTATTCAGGACGTCACACTGTTTATTGTTCCCTGACTATACGCCCCCAATATTCAGAACGAGTATGATGCTTCCATTATGTCATACCTCAATTCTCGAATAAACCCGCTCCTAGACATATCACATGCTAGTATAGAGAAATTCATAGATTAATTCTAACTTGTCATTCATCAATTGAATTCCTATAAAATAATCTATTTATATCATTACTCTGTTCCATGGCTGATCCTCAGCTGGATTTCATGGATTATTAATATATAATCATCTTATCTCATTACTCCGTTCCATAGCTGATCCTCAGCTGGATTTCATGGATTAGTAATGAGATATTTTGTAAAAGGGTCGTATGTTTATTGCCTAATTAGGGTCTAGGTCCTGATAAAAACACCGACTTGTTTGATGCCATAGGGTCGTTGACTATTCCATCTTCTTATACTCCTGACGAAGACTGTGATTTTTAAAATTGTTAGCTAATCTTGTTTTAGTTTGCCACAAACCCATGACCATCAGTAGACTGATGTTCCAAAAAACTATTCCATCTTCAGAACATTTATATTCATCTTCTTCCGTAACTATTTGTAAATTGTATTCACCCTCTCAAATTATTGTTTACTTCATACCCTCGATCATTTTTTATTATAACATTCATATGCTTGAATTTGTAAAATGACATGAAAGTTTACAAAATGGAAAATGCCTATAACAATCAACTCAAATTTGAAGAGTTGGTGAACCATCGAAAGAGCTAGAACTGCCAGCTTCTTATAACACAAATCACCTGCTCGTGTTGTTCACGCGACTAGCTATGGGGATGATTACTCGTATTCTTGAGTTCTTATGGGATATTATGGATAATCATGATGCCCAGAAGAGATATTTGAGGATAATGGTGAGAGTTTGTTACTGTTGCCGTTGATTTAAGTGATTGATGGTTATGAATTGATGAGCTTTAGAATATACGATGGATAATGAAACTTGGGTTGCTGTAAAATTTGATATTGCTACGGGGAAGGAGTTATAACTGAGAAGAAAAACGAAAGAAATCAACTCACCTCTTTGTCACCGGTTTCTCGCGCATCAGGTGATTGTTAAATATCCTCAACGAAACTCTTAATCTAATTGGTGGATATTTCCTTAATAGGCTATCAGTTGGGGCTATATGGGTGGATTTCACGGGTTTGCTTCTAGTGATGTTATATATCTGGTTCTTCTGTATGTATTCCATTAACAAGATTCATGAACACAAGAACGAGAATAATGGAAGAAAATGGAAAAGGACAAAACAATTATACTTTTTCATTATATTTCACATTCAGCGGTAGTCAATTAATGGTCAGGGGTTGTGGCAAACTAAAAAAAGTCATCTAATTTTTTAACGGTCTTCAGTTAGTCTACGACCCAAATGCATCAATGGCATGTTTCACGACCCAGACCCTAATTTGACTAAAAACATACGACCCTTTTACAAAACATCTCATTAGTAATAGATAATCATCTTATCTCATTACTCCGTTCCATGGATGATCCTCAGCTGGATTCCATGGATTAGTCATGACACGGGCATGTCATCTTGATCGACCCACATACTTTAACAACTTTGACCTAATTATTCTTCTACAATTCATATTGGGTTCAAATTCTTTCCAACCAACTTGGAACTTGTTCAATCGACCACCAGCTGGTCCCACGACCACCAAGGGACGGTTTCATACCCCTTGGTCGGTCCCTCATCTTCCATAATTAGGTTTTATTGCCTAATGATCAGACGAGCACTATTTTAATAAATCATTAAACCAACATTTAATCATCCTTTCGCCAACTGGTCAACAAAGGACTTTGGTGCATGCTCACTCAAGCACTTGGGCGTTACATGGTCTGCCATCATCCCATGCAGCCCGGTTCCTCCCTCATTCAATGATTGATTTTCAGTAAATCATCAATTGATCAACAATCGAATATAATTCTAGTGATTGATTTTCAGTAAATCATCAATTAGGGTTTTGAACTGAATGCTCTGCAAATTATAATTCTGAGCAAGTTAAAGCACTAATAATTTTATGTTGATCCAGCAATCAACATTTGGTTGATTATATAATATTCAATCCAGCTGCCAATATTTTAAATTAATAATTTATTTGGTCATGCTACTAATAATTGTTCAAACGAGCAATATTTGCTCAGATAATCAATATTCATTCAGCTATCAATATTCAGTAATCTATCAAATGAGCAATATTTGCTCAGACGGGACTAGTAATATTATTTAATTATTAACGTTTGATGCTTATTAATCAAGTAATATTCGCTCAAGCGAGCAATATTCGCCCAGACGAGCAATATTTGCTCAGGCTATCAATATTCATCATGTTGATTCAATTATCAACATGCATCCGAGAACTATATATTTGTCCCAGTAGACATGTTCAATCCATGTATCATAGAGCATTCATCAATCATGCTCGATTCAACAAAACTTAGACTCATCGTCTAGTCAAGTCAACAACTGACTAATTAAATACACGTCTGCCTTGCAGACTCCACAATCATGAGACATCAATCATGTCACATGGGGGGATATTAATTAGGGTTTTGGTCTGGCGTCTTACGACACCTGTGTTCATCCCCGATGAGAAATATGAGTAAGTCGTGCAAGCAGTTGAAGGAGTTAGAAAAGTAGTTGGTGGACAATCAACCAAGTCTTCGCACAGCCTCGAACTGGTTTAACCACGATTTCCCACTCTTTCACTCGAGTAACCGTCACATTTACTGGAGATTAATGTGTCTACGTTCTGGAAATATAAATAAGTCTCTGAATCCATGACTGAACAAAAATCTCAGATATACGAGAATTACCGCAAGAATTATCATCTGAACAATCACTCTCAATTGAGCAAAATTCAAACTTATTTGAACCCAGCAGTTCATTTTAAGAAACCTACAACACATTCATAATCCTTGATCACCATTGATCTCACACACTTCTCAGCTTCCCTCCTACCACTACACCAAATTCCTGGAATCGTAACAACAATTCGTAACGGCTTATGGGCCGTTATGAATTTCCCGTTACAAATGCCCGTTACAAAATATTTGTAACAGGCTGAAGCCGTTACTAATTTTGTAAAAATTCGTAACAGGGCTAAGCCGTTACGAAATTCTTTTTAGGCGTGCCAGTCACACGCTTGGTCACACTAGGGTGGTAACACCTTTAAAATGTGCGTGTGCCATTAACATGCGTGCTATTATATTTCATCTTACACCGTATATGCCTAAGGTAACATCTCTACCCTTCATTCTAGTCTCGAGATGCATCTCAAAAATAAAACCCTAAATTTTATTCCTACACCATTTTTTTTTCATCTCTTTCTCTTTCTCTATCTGTTTAACTCCGCCTCTTCATCCCTCTTCCACTCTCTCGATCTCTCTACATAGTGAGAAGATACAGATACTCAAAATCCTGAAAAAAAAACAAGATCGAAGGAATCTCATTCAGCTTATTCTTCTTCTTATTTTTCCTTATTCTTCTTACGTTCTTTGTTTTTATGCTTCTCTTTAATGAGAAATTTTTCATATCTATTAAGAACAAATCTATGGGTTTCTCGAAGAATGAGAAGATTCGGATGAGGTTTGAATGGATCTGAAATTGAAGATGGGTTTGATTCGGATGAGGTTTTCGGTTTTGTGGATTGTGAAATGAAGTTGAGGATCTGTATCTTATCTTACAAGAAAGAAGGAGAAGAGGTTGATGCTGCTACTGTTAAACAGATGAAATTAGGAATTAGGGTTCCTGCATCTGTTGTTACTGATAATTTGAGAGGGGTTTCGTGGAATCAAAATCTGTAGTTGTTATGGTTGAAGATCGAAGATGGAGGTTCTAGTGTTTGCCACTGTTAAAGGAAGAACGGATTGATGAAGAAATTGAGTTCAAAGAGAAAAGAAGATGAGTTTGAATTCAGAGGTTTGTGTTAAAGGGTTCTGCTGGATTTGTTTTGAATCTCAGGGTATTTCTTTAATTCTTTTGATTATTATCTTTGTTTATATTTTTTAGCCTTTTTGGTAAACCCTAGTCTAATTTGTGATCATGGATTTTGAATTTAGGAGTCTGATTTGGTTAGTTAATACACAAAGTGTTAATGTATTTGAATTATTATGACAACAATAAGACATCAATTTTATCTCAAAACAAAGCTAAGTATTCTTGCTCTATTAGTTGCTTCTATTGTATCCATATGGTTTTAGTATTATTATGCAAGTAATCTGTTGGTGGTTCACTAACATTCTTGTTTGAGAATTCAGGGAGAAATCCAAAGCAGCTGGAAAGATGAAAGTTTGGCAAGGTTATGCACATGGTGTGGTTGCTTTGGCCACATGGTTCCGCTGGGAAACAACTTTTGAGGTTTTACAATGATGAGTTTGAGGTTCGAGACTTTGTCTCGTTATAATTTGTTTTTATCTCAAATTCAAGGTCTTCGTAATTAGCATTGGTATGAACCTTGCACCTGAATTGTGCAGTTATCATCAAGGAGAATATAAGGAGGTGGCAATAGTGGAAATGCGTTAACTTGTGTTGCTCGCCTGAGACTGACTCGGGGCTTATTTGAAAGATACTTTACTCATATCCCTATTCCGAGTTTGAATTACCAAGACCTTATGCTGGTATGCTTCTTGTGAGTGAAAGCATATGAGTTATAATCGTTTACCTCATAATTTAACTTGACCAGTTAATAGGCTCACTGCATCTAGTTCTCGAGCCTTTTTGAGAGCTATTCTTAATTCCTGTAACTGTCTTATAGCTTATTTGGACATAACTTGTCCTGTAGCTCATCTGGTAGTGTTGTTTTCTAATTAAGTATATAACATTGAAATGCATGAAATGCTACTCAACTTCATAATGGTACACCTACATTCCAAGTTCAATCCGTACTAGCATGACCTTTGTCTGTTGATTGGGTAATTCTTGAGACTCTCTTTTGGGTGCTTTGTATTTCTATGGTTTTTATTTGGTTTTGTTTCAAGGTGCAGCTATGTTTCTTAGTTCTCACATATTTTTATATTCTGTATTGTAGCCAATGCAATAACAACTGAACACATAGTTAATTTAATAAGCATAACTGGTTCAATGTTCATATCTAAGGTAGGATTAAACCTCTTATGAAATGGTTACACTCCTTTTCTAGTTCTTAGAAAATGATTCTTTTAGAGCTTTTTGATTTTGGACTTTATAGGAAATTTTATTTTTTTTTCAGTCTAATCCTTCAATCAGCTGTGATAATACATCCACTACTTTTATTAGCCTCCCATGTCCTGATTTATTCATAACTTCCTGGATAATTAACCGATTTTCTGTTCTGATTTGCCTTCGAATAATTGGATGTGGAAATTTGAGACCACATTTGGTTTAGACAATGGCATATAATAAATATGTGATGGAAATCATGTTTTAATCATAGTAGGTAAAGGTTATAAGAAAACACACACCTTAAAGTCCTCACTGTCTACTTTTCTTTCGATTTTGCTATTGCATATGGCTCAAAGTAGCTTGTGTGATTAAGACGTCTATTTCGTGGTGATTTTCTTATTGTTCTTTCTTTCTTATTTTTCTTTTTTTTTTTCCTGTCGCAGTTGAAAGATCTTAGCATGTTGCTTCCAGCTTTAGTGTGAACTGCTTGATCGGGTTACATCTTCAAGCCTAGATGGTGAATATAATTGTAGATGCCTAGATGGTGGGTGTCAAACATCTTGCTCCCCATTCATTTTAGACATTGAATCAGCTCCTAATTAAGCCTTTCGAAAACGAGAGCAAGATCTTTTTCTCTTAGACTACTAGCTTTCAAGGTAATAAAGTTTATTCTTTGCTAATAAGTAATAACACAATTCAGGAAACCGATTGCATTAAATATTATTCATTCATGACTTGAAAAGTCGGGGATTTTGATGGTTTAGTCACGATGATGACTGAGTTTCTTGAAGTATGTATACTTCGGTCCTGCACACAACTCCTTTGTACTCATATATTCTTTATTTGCATTCATTGTTGTATAACCTGAAATTTCTAAAGTTACAAATCGCTGAATTTATCTTATCCTTTGCATATCTTTGAAAAAATTAAGAACCCAGGTTCGATTGCAGAATCCCGTATATCATCCAGATCAACACCCTTATATTTAATCCCGCCACCATCTTGTAGTAAAATAAGAAATCCCGCATCAGCCGTTGTTTGGTTTGCAAATTTATTTTATTATAGAAAATCCTTTGAAACTTTTTTGCTTTGCTTGGGTTGTGCATCAAGTTCTCGACATGCATGGCCTTGTGCATCATGTTTTGTAAACATCATATCATTTTGTATCTGCATCCTTATTATCGCCTGAAATTCAAATAACTTTCTTACCAGAAATCAACATGCACATCTTTCAGTTCATTATGTAAAGTTAGATCTGATGCTGTTTTGGGTGATTCTATCCCTTCTCAATCTGTACTCTTTATTATGCACATTAACCTCGACCAAATATTGTTGGGATACTGAACGCCAAGAATTATAAAGCCTCAGTTTTTTGATATACGTTCAAATGTTCGTGCATCATAACCTCCTAATGATTTCCTCATTTGGCTTGGATGATGTGAGTTAAATGCTATTAATTTGGGTTGTTTCTGATTTGACACTTTGGGGAAATTTATAGAGCGCAGTCAAACGGTTAACAAAATTGGTTTATTCTTAAAGGAATATGTCTTTTGAGAAGTGAGGTAACTTTTCACATGGTGAAAGTATCGAATGAAGAGGTGTCTTTCAAAATAATTTTTCAAAAAGGTTTCTGTGTGAGTAATGAAGATGTAAACATGCATGTGTTGGCTGGGAAGAGTTTTATGTGATGATATGGCCATGACATAGAAAGGGAGTGCTGATGTGGCTTAACAAAATTCAAGAACGATTGTAGTGTTGACATGTGGCACTTTGGGGGTATCTTATTATAAAGAAAAATAGTTTTGGAAATCGAATTGGCAGAGCTTTTAATGTATGAAACACAAGTTCATGACAGAAAAGAAGATGGGTTATGTTGTTGCGGTAGAGATAGCGGCTAGTTATGGATGGGTATGAGCTAAAATGAGATGGTGGTGACCATGGCAAGTTGCAATGGATGGGAAATAGATTATGAAGGATGGGTAGGTGAGTTTTGAAACTTGGTAGAATGAGATGGTGAGATGAAATGAGTGGTTATGGCCGGGATGTTGTTGTTTGATGTGACTCAATAATGTTGTAGAAAGTGGTAGTAAGGTTGTCGTTCACTCGGACTTGATGAGATTGATTTTTAAGAATTAATAAAAGAAGGATGTCACAAGACGGAGAGCTTTGGGACTCAGATTGCCAAACTCATAACAAAAGGTTCAATTTATTTATTCTCAACAATTAAAGCTCAATAAACAAAATAAAGACTCTTATTTTTGTAGACTCTCAAAAGATTAATTGGCATAGATTATCTAAACAAAGCATAACCTATCTAATTGAATAACAACCAATTTAATCAAATCATAATTCTATTTTAATTAGTGCAAAAGTTAGAGAATTAATTAAAATTACCCATGTATGAAATTTGTCTTCCTAGAATGAGATGTTGGAAACACGCTCAAAATCCATTTTTATTGCTCAAAATATGGTTACAAATGATGAAATGAGTGGTTATTGGTGGGTTGTTGAATGCCCGAGATGTTGATTGTTCTTCACGCGAAGAATGAGCTTTTCCTCCCAAAAGTCCACATTCTAATGATCCTCTACAAATATAGCCTCTCATGCAAGAGAATCCTCCCTCATAACTCCGAGTATTCTCAAAAATCATCCATGGAGATGAAGTCCGCCAAAGAATCTAACCCCAAACACGCTTCCAACTCATCAAAATTGTTCAACACGTGCAATGAATCTTTGAATAACAAGAAATGTGATGGCTGTTTTCTTCTCGTTGAATTGGTTGATGCTAAACAAGATCTAAATGCCCAAAGGAAGATACCCAATCAAATGAAGGTTGTGCGTGAAACCAAGCTTTTCCGCATGAATTTTGAAATGGAGAAGATGAAGTGCCCGATCCAAAACATGGGCGCCTTTATCTTGGGTGCCG
Source organism: Papaver armeniacum (assembly GCA_023531295.1). Classification (NCBI taxonomy): domain Eukaryota; kingdom Viridiplantae; phylum Streptophyta; class Magnoliopsida; order Ranunculales; family Papaveraceae; genus Papaver; species Papaver armeniacum. The sequence goes on from JAJJWW010017417.1 coordinate 253,294, forward strand.
GGGTGCCCTTATCCAAATTGAGGGTGCCTTTATCACTTTTCTCCAGGGGTCCAAATAACACTTTTTGAGCAACTTTTTCCACACAAGTCGGACTCGAGACCAACAATAGAATGAGGTTCGGACACAAAAATGTGTCTATCGATTCTTGTCGCTAAGAATAGAAGAAATGATATTGGTGTTGATGAATGTGATGGCGGTTGTGGTTGATGCTTGAAATGTTAAGGCACTCTGAGGGATGATGATGATGAATGTTGTGGAATAAATGATATTGGTGTTGATGTCGTTGCTTTGTTAAGGCACTCGATTGATTTGTGTTTGCTAATCATGATTTATCTTTTCCTCCTGCTTACTTGATGACCTTAATCGAACCGCTATAAAAATTTGTTTACAGAATTTAATGTTTTTGTTTTCAGAAATTGATGCTAGTGATAGTGGATTAAACACATCAAATAGGTGCTTCTAGATTATAATCTCTCCACAAGTAAGATTTTTCTTACTTTCTTATTTAATTTTTGTTTTTATGTCTGGGCATATAGAAGTGAACCCTAAACCTTGTGTTTTCTGGTAATCAGGAAGAAGATGATGAGGAGACATCTAAAGGTATAGCAGTATTGCTAATAGAAAAGGATAGGATAGTAGAAAGACACATTAAACAGTTTTAATTTGGTGCATTACGCGAAGTTTTGTTACTTTAATCGCGTTACTTAACATTTTGATGTTGTTTTATGTTGCAGTTTTGCTGGCTTTAGTTTTTGCTCACACTGAAAAGTACCCAGATGATCCACCACTTCTGCACATGAAAAGGTTGGTAAAACATACATATAAAGACCGGTCCTGTAGTATATTGCCTCATGTTCGTGTTTCATAGTCAAATACCCTACAGTTGCTAATTATGGTCTATTGAAATACCATTCACTATTTACATCGGCCATTTATATTTGGTCGAGATACCTTTATCTCGGGCATGTCGTTGTGGTTATTATTGCATATTGTGCTAATGCCTTGGTAAAATGACGGACAAATGGTTTTATTGGTTACTTTTCTTGATTATATTTTGTTGGCGGCTACCTTTTTGTTGGGCCAAATCCCAAATTGACCTGATGTTCACTTAATTATTCACCCCTTACTGAAAATATTCATACTCACTCACCTACTAGCAAACTATAAGATATTTTTTTCATGCAAGTTATGGATTCTTTTTCTTTCTTTTTTAAAGTTTGGTAAGTATTATCTGACCATCCAGTTAGTCATCAATTGTATATCTCTACCCAATTTCTCAACTTGTATGGTAAATTATCCAGTCTACCCGATATACCCATGTTCAACATACTAAATATTCTCAAGTACTTCTCATTCGTGACCCCCATCTTGGCTATCCTTGTTGTATTTACTTTTTTGGCTTCTTATTATCCCGCCTACCTAGATTGGTTCAAGCAACTAAGATATTCTGGGTTTATTTTGTGCAGTTTAAAAGGAATATCGTTAGAGCATCTCCAGGCGTTAAAACAAAAGCTTGAGGAGGAGGTAAATCCGTGTATTTTCTAAAGCTAATCCTTACCAAAATTATACTGTAAAGAAATGGATGTTCTTAATGCCCTTAATTGTTTCTGATTGAACTTCTGACCTTCATGGTTTACTTTATTAACCTGAAGCCTAGAACCAGTTTCTATAAAAAAAAACAAATGATTTAGGTTCTCAATAGCTCGATCCTGATAATTTTCTTCTATTATTTCTCTTTTCTTTTCATATTTGTTGAAGCTGATTTTGTTTATTTATAATGTCGTATTATGTGACTAAATCGATTTGATCATGCTTATATGTCCTTCTAATTAGATATTAGGACACTTATGCTTACATTGTTCTCCTATATTTTGTGAATGTAATTTATTAGGAAAAATATTGCTTCATGTGCTTCCTAGTAAAACTATAATTGATATGAATGTTCCAACTATTTAAAATACTCCAGCTGAAATAAATATATTTGCATCATCAGTCTTTTGTTGTCTTCATCTTCTATCAAACACAACTGCAGTTAACAATGTTTGACCCACTTTTGTGTTATTTTAGGCATCCGAAAATCTTGGCATGGCTATGAATATGAACTGCTGTGTGTCACATACCAAGTAGTAGCTTTATATAGGGTGTGGATATTCTTGCTATTTCATTTTTGTATGATCTACAATGTTGGGAGCCTGTGACCTCTCTGTATGTTCAGCTTTTTATACTTGTACATTTCCTAAATTTGGTAGCCTTATAGATTTTCTGGTTTGTTTCATGTAGTATGGGTTGGGCATTATGAACTTAATGCGAGGGATTATGAAGAACGTGATGAAGAATTCTTGGTAACTAGTGTTTGGGAAATATTTGCATGCTTTGAGTAAGTTACTATGTAGTGTATGAGCTGAACTTATAAGTAAAAATGATTTGGAACTTTATGTATTCCCTTAGAGTCTGATACTTCACAAAAATATAATTTGGTACTTAGAGAATTTAAGTTCTTTTTTTATATGAATTGATTGAACGTGATGTTATGAATGTATTGATGGAAGAAACTATTGTTGAGTGTGGACGATGGATAATGTAAAGTGTATGCAGTTGGAATTCCGGCGTACTTTCAGGACGACAATGAACTGCCGGTCAATATTGACCTGGTCAAAATTGGTCGTTATTGACTGGTTTTGACCAGGTCAAGGTTGACTGGCACTAATTTTTTTGTTGTTACGAAAAAGTTCGTAACGGCTCTTTGCTGTTTCAACTTTCCACTTAGTAACGGCTCCATCTCGTTACTAATGTGCCACGTAGTAACGTCTTGAGAATGTTATGACTTCGTTGTCACAAAAAAATTCGTAACGGCCGTGAGCTGTTACCACGTGGCAAATTCGTAACGGCTCACAGCTGTTACGAGGGCTGTTACAACCAAAATTCGTAACGGCCACAAAGCCGTTACAAAAAAATGTAACACCCACTTTTGCAACAGGCAAGAGCCATTACAACCCATTTTAGTAACGGTTCAGTTCTGTTTCTAATCCCAGAATATGGTGTAGTGTACATATCGACCTTCTTCCCTCTTTGTGACCGAATTGACTCTGGAACGGCCATTGTCTTGGTTTAGTCCGGAATCCTATAGATTGATCTCTCGAACTCAAAGCACTCTCGTGCAGTGCATCTGTTTGAAGTTAAGCAATTTTCTCGGTCGAGGAGTCCCCATCCACACGGTCGTCTATTAACTTTCCTAAAAAACCAGTAAATCATTTTTTCCCATCAATACTTGGCTGAGAGATTCCAGAGGAAGATTGCATGTCAGACTGTAATCCCATAAAATCCTCAAAATTTACAATCAGTTGAGGACAAAGCGAATGTAGATGTAGGCACCGACTATTATGCAGTCACTGAGTATCAATATGACACTTGGAGGAAGCATATGAATGCGTGGACTTATTTCACTGAGTCATATTATGCACAGAACGTCGATGAGATAGCATTGGGTAGCTCAGTTGTTCCTCGCCATTTGTTTCCTAGTCATCTGCCTCATGACATGATGTCGCAGACATATACTTATGACACACAAAATGAGCCCCTGTCACAACTGCCGGAGATAGATTTCATATTACCATTTACCAATGTGTTGATGGTGGTTTTTAGATTAGGGTTAAAATCGTAAAACCTTGCATCTGATGTGACGTCACTTTGCAAGGAAACAGAGCCACGTGTGCTAAGGTCTCCACTGGCATACTTATTGAGCCGCTCAATACACTTACATGAAATTTATCCAGAATGGCGAATGTAGCAACCATCCTAGATGTTCTGTAAATTTTGGCGCCTCGCGTATATTCACTTAATATAAGTTCCTCTGAATGCCTTCATGCTATGTTCTCCGGTTGAACCCTTAATGTTGATATGGCATGATGATTTGTGTCCACTCACAGCAGAGTAGCACGGATCTCCAAGTATCAAGGATAAGGTCTTTGCATAAGGTATTCGAATCAAAAAAGCATGATGCTCTCTGGCAATGAACTTAAAAGAACTTTGTGTCAACACATAGAACTCAATAAATCGTCCTGACTAACTTACATTAGTTAGGGTTTCGCGCCTCGCGCAATGTACCGAACCTTGCTTGTCAAAATTAAACCTAAGTAATTAATCCGCCATGGATTAGTAGGTGCAAAACCTCGCCCAGAATAAGAAAACAGGGAGCCGCAGTAGCAAAGAGAGGCGTGGCTATGCCTTAGTCCAGCTAGCGCCATTAGCCACGCCCCGACCCTATTTCTCTCGACCAATCAGGTCGCTTTAAACTCGCCACACGCACACAAGTTGTGGCTGGGCCCATGCTTGCCGGCCCCACTTCTAATCGACCAATCATAACGCGCCAAAGCCGCCACACTCTCACCAGAAGTGTGGTCGCGCCTTGTGTTTGGCCGGCCCTCTTTTTGTGGCCAATCAAGTTGCTCTAAACTTGCCACCATACGTTAAAGGCCAAACACACCCTGCCGCGCTTCCTTGCTAAACTGACAAGCCAAACGCGCCCTACCACAACAACATATTGGTCGGCACGCTAACATGCCACTCTACCGTGGTAGCATGCCAACATGCCACTCTACCGCGGAAACTTCGCAACATGCCAACTTCACAACATGCTACCTCACAAACATGCCACTTCATGGCAACCTGTCATAAATAGCCACCCAAGACAATTCCTACTCCTATGGTCGTTTCCACACTATAGCCTTGCCATAGTTCCTTTGGCATAGCCATGGCGTCGTTTGCACAAAAGTAGTGCCATGCCGCAGCCACATGCCACGTGCACTAATTAGGGTTTCGACATGCCAAACCCTAATTCGGGCAAATTGCCAAAAAATCCAAATAGTGTTTCCCGGAGCAATGGGATTGGTTTGGCAACAAGGCCAATGTTGCCACGCCACATGTGGGTCCGACTCCATGGCGCCAAAACCAAGCCTTGGCCATGCCAAGCCCTAATTCTTCCACGACGCCAAAACCAAGCCTTGGCCACACCAATCCCTAATTCTACCACGGCGCCTTGGCCATGCCAAGCCCTAATTTTTCCACGGCTAATTCTTCCGTGGCGAATTCTTTCACGGCGCCAAATCCTAAATTTGGCCACGGAGCCAATTTTTAGCTTTGGCCATACCGCAACATCACCGGCATACCGCTATGCCACGGTTACGCCATTGGCATGCCGCTATGCCATGGCTACGCCACTGGCATGCCATTAGCATGTGGCTGACGCCACTTCGATATACAACAAGATGTGGCCATAATCAATGGCCATCCTTCTTCATGAGATCCAATCTCAGCCATCCAAGTTCGCTACCGAACTGATGGACTTGTGGAGACTCTTAGGCGACCAACCGCCTAAACCCAACGACCATGGCTACGCCAAGCGCCACTTGCACCATCGTGCCACTGGCATGCACAAGTCATGCCGCAATGCCACTGCGCCATTGTCAGGCGCCAACACAAGGTAGCCACAATCAACGGCTACCATTATTCATAAGATGCGATCTCGGCCATCGAAGTTCGCCACCAAACCGGTAAGCTCGCGACAAGTTTTAGGCGACTAGCCAAAACGAGCCTAGCATCACATGCTATTTACCTGCGGCAAGCCTCTCAATTTTAACTTGCCACACGTAGCAAAGTGCTACATGTTTTCCATGAAAACACTCGAGACATCAAAATATGTCATAAACTGGGGGATGCTCATCAGGGTATTGGTTTGGCGGTTTACAACGTGCGGCGTGCAATGCGCCCGTTACAAGAAAGTGTCATGAAGTGGGATAATTAGTGGTGGTGAAAAGTAACGGTGTAAACAATTCATTTCCTTCATCATGGAAGCGTAATGATCAAGCGGTTACACGAATTCACTTCCCTCATCATGGAAGCATAACATCTAACAGTTACCCGTTACTCTTTTCTTCCACCACTCAATCGTTTCCACTTCCTACGAGACCAAGGTACGTTTCACTATGACTTGTATAAATAGGTATCACCTATTTCCACCAAACAACAAGTTTTGGTCAGGAGAAGAATACAACATCCAGAAATCATCTGATAGATTTTTCATCCAGCTAGCAGTTCAACTTTCTGATACAAATCACAAAACGCCCACACTTCCATAATCAACCATTCTGGTCTCAACACTTTCTTCGCTTCCCTCCCTAAGACCAACCCTTCTCCTTCACTTTGTGACCGAAGCAAGCCTGGAACGACAATTTCTTGGTTTAGGCCAGGATTGTAAAGATTGATCTCTCGAATCAAAAGTACTCTCGTGCAGTACATTGTTTAGGGTTTAGATTCGTTTCTCACCCACATACACTCAAAATTATCAAAATCAGCAGAAACGGTTTTCACCCACAAACACAATGAAGCTGGCATAGAAGAGAAAGTGCCAGTTCCAGAAGTACCTTGTATGCTTGACTTTTCTCAGTTGGGTTTGATATTGGTAAATACATTTACATTTGTATGCATTTTCATTATAAGTTTCTTGAATATTTGACGAGGATTGTTTCAAGTATATGTCACGAAAATATTCATTCGAGCTTGGAGATCGTCAAGTAGTAAGGAATGAGACATACCGAAGAGCTACAACTTCATGTTCCTCATCTGGCAGATCTTCTTCTTCTTATTCTTCTTCAATACCATTTACCTTTTCCCACCAACCAAACAATCCTGGAGAGATTTTGTTGGGTGGTATATATGCACAGTGGCCTTCAAAAAATCCAGAAGAATATTACCATCCTAGGCATGAAGATGGAGTTACGATATCACAAGACCAACAACAACATCACCAAAGAAATGGAGAAGATGGTACATTTTATGAGCTTTTTTTTTTTTCATTTAAGCACATTTTCATTAAGTAGAAATTTTAATTAGTTCTTGTAATAACTCCATAATACTCATTTTTTCAGTTAAGTACATTTAAAATTACATTACATATTTAACTAGAACTTCATAATATTTCTTCATGCATATACTTCAAATCATCTTCGAGCTCCACCAAATATCTCCAAAGTGGTGGTATGAATGAACGACATTCCTTGATCCTTTTGGTATAAAACCATAGCAACTTCACGATTACCATTTGATGCCCTTAATAAAATGGAGAAAATCTTGAAATAACATTTGATGCTTGCTAACCGACATTGTATGACTCCTCGGCTTCTTCCATTAGCATTACCATTGATTCTCAAAAATTCTTCTAGAACTTGTTCCTAAAAATTATTAAGTGTTTGAGACGTTGTGTCTTTAATTTTGCAACAACTTCTCACCAAGTCATTGTCTTCGGCAATTGAGAATCCAACCATGCTTGAATTTTGAATTGAGAATTTAGGAGAAGAATAAGAAAGTGAAACTTCACAAGTTTGGGGTGGGGATTTTGAATTCATGTGTTGAGTTTATATAGAGAAAAGAAATGATCTGATTTTGGGTTGGAAATGTAGCCGTTAGACAAGCGTTGAACCAAACATCGCTTCGTATAACAGCCGCAAGATAAAAAAAAATAGTCGTTATTTTCAACGGCAAGGAATGCAGCGCTGAACCAAACAGCGCGCCGAATCATTCAGTGCTGTCTGATTTCAGCCATCAGATCAACATGACCATTAAATCTCAACGGTTCAGTTTTAATGGACATTTGAAATATCAACAACTATATTTTCAGGCTACCCTATAAATAGAGAACTACTTCTCCTTCATCCCTCACACCAAAATTAATTGATTCTCTTCTTCATTGATCTTCTTCTTCTTCTTCTTCTTCTTCTTCTTATTCTTCTTCACATGATTTTGTTCATACAAAATTATGGCACACTTTACTATAAAAGAGGATGTGGCACTAATTTACAGTTTGGTTATAGCAAGAAACGATCCGATTAGAGGAAAAGATTAAAAAAATGTGTCGAATTTTGGAAGAAGATTATTCAAGAGTACCATAAAAGATGGCCTAATGGTGGAGAGAGGGACAAAAAAGTTATTGCAATCAATGTGTAACACGTTGAGATCCGAAGTGATAAGATATATGTCACAAATTAGGCCCTATTTCTGAAAAAGACTTACGGGGTTGATAATCCAGGATTATGTAAGTACTTAAATTATCTTTTTTTTTTATGTTTTTTTTTTTCCATTTTGATCTCTTTCTTTTTTTCTCTAAATTTTTTCTTTCATTCTTTCTCTAATACATTTTTTTTCCCAGTAGTATCATGGAAAAAAGAATTATGAAGTAGAGTTTAAGAGACTTTGGAAACATGAATCGGTTTTTCCATATTCTGAAGACCTATCAACCCGACTACAATCCTGAGGTGAATAATGATGATGGAGATGGTACTTCCGCCCAAACTACTCAAGAAAGTCAACATACTCAAGGAAATGAAATTAATAATTCCACTCCAGTTTCTATGGATGAAGATTTGGAGGATATGGCAATGCTTGGTAGCTCATCATCTACTCATAATTCTGAAACCTCAAACATATCTCATAGAAGACGTTTTTTCAAACAAACAGATGATGTTAGTGTTAGAGCACTGCTTGGTCGAACTCGCATGCGTTGCTATCTCAAGCATGTTTTTCAATGTTAGTGATCAAAACTATAAGTCTTGATTTTTAGCCTATTTATAAATGTCTAAAGCTAGGACATAGATTGTGTAGTTGAGCTTAGACTTCACGGTGTTCATCATTTGAAGACGAAGAACTAATAAGGGGAGCTTGTGGTACTTCATCGACAAAAGGTATGTGGAGACTGAAACTCATCTATCACTTGGAAAGTCTATTTCTACTCTATCTCCTATATTGAGACATAAGTCATATTACGATATAGAATTCTATATAAACATTTGAGATTTCGAGCTGAGTTTATCTCACTTACATATTTCTCGAAATATGTGTTGGCAAGCTTTTGCTTCGACCAAGTTCATCTTATATCATGTGAAAATTGCCAAGTAACATCTTACATGGTTTGTGTGATACAATCATTTGGTGTTGTCTTGGAATGTTTCGTAATGATTATTTCAATAACTTGAAAATTGCTTTAATGTTAATAGTGTGTGAAAACAGCTATTGTCATCCTCTAAAAAAGCTTTAATGATTGAAATAAAGAGCTTAGAATCATGTAACCATGCTTGGATATAAACATAGTGTGTTATCACATTTGTGTGTAAGTCCAAAACCTGGAACCTTAAGTATGCGTACGATTGTTGGCGGAAGTCTCACGTCCGTGAATTTCTGCTGGAGTTTGGAATGTGAATTGGTGTGTATACCCGAACGCGTACTGGCGTAACCAAACTCGGTCCGGTTACTTAAGTATGCGTACCCTTTGCATACTTGAGTTGGTTACTTTCTAAAATCGGTTGTGTACATGAGCTTAAACTTTTATAAATTAAGGAATGCACTCTTTGCAGACCGTGGCTATAATGTTCATGAATTTATTCAAGTGAATCAAACCTATTTTGCTTCAATTGTGTTCTTGTATACTTCTATGAGAATATAACATTAAGTAGTTTCATTTGAGTCATTTGAACTAGTTATGGTTAAGATGAATAAGTTTGATATGAGAGTAATCATATGGCTAACTTCGGTTAACTATTTGTGACCTAACATGGTGTACATGTTTGGGTACGGTTACATAAACCTAAATGAGGGTATATATTTCATTTGAGTGTAACAAGCTAAGTTCGATCTAACAGTTGAAAGATATTAGCTTGGTTGAATCAGGTTTTTTATCTAACGGTGAATATTGAATGCTTTGTTACCAAGGTAACTTGGATTGCAAACCCTGATTTGAAAACTATATAAAGGAGAACTCTAGCAACTGGGAAACCTAATCCCCACCCTCATGTGTGTTACTAGTTGCATCAGATAGAGTCGATTCTCCTTTAACCTTAGGTTTATATCGAGACCCTGTAGGTTAACGACTTCAAAGACTTCATTGGGAATGTGAAGCCAAACTCGACTATTTTCTTTGTAGTTGCGTGTTCTGATCTTACCCGATTCTATCGTATTGGTACAATTGAAATAATTGACTCGATATTAATTTCTCCGATAGGAAAGATAAAAAGTAATCAAAAACATCTTCATCTCATCGTTTGTGATTCCACAATATCTTGTTTCGCTAGTCGATTATTGTAAGGTGATTAATAATACAAGGCTCTTAGGGAATATAAGTCTGGTTTGTCAATTTGTTCATGTTCACCTTGATTTATCAAAAGACAGAACAAAAACTCTTGGGTATTTCTGTAGGAGATAGATTTATTCAATCTATAGACTTTTCTGTATGAGACAGATTTGTTTATCAAGTCTTCGACTTTGGGTCGTAGTAACTCTTAGTTGTGGGTGAGATCAGCTAAGGGAATCAAGTGCGTAGTATCCTGTTGGGATCAGAGACGTAAGGAATGCAATTGTACCTTGAATCGGTGTGAGATTAGGGTTCAACTATAGTCCAGTCCGAAGTTAATTGGTAGTAGGCTAGAGTCTGTAGTGGCTTAATACAATGTGGTGTTCAAACTGGACTAAGTCCCGAGGGTTTTCTGCATTTGTGGTTTTCCTTGTTAACAAAATTCCGGTGTCTATGCTATTTCTTTTCCGCATTATATTTTGTTATATAATTGAAATATCACGGGTTGTGCGTTAAGATCAATCAATTAGAATATCTAACCTTTGGTTGTTGATTTAAATTGATTCACACTTGAATATTGGTCTTTGGTGCCGTTCAAGTTGTTTCACATAATAATCTGGCTCGCGGATTTCTATCTGTTTGATTTGGTGATTACATTGTGAAACAGAGATATTAAACTCTTTGATATGCTTTACTCTAGATTGAGTCTGACTGCCCAGTTGATTCTCTAGAAAGTATATTGGAGTAAGTCCTCTCAGATTTCCAAACAAATTATTGGGTGTGGTTGTTAGAATCCCACATTTTCAATTGGTATCGGAGAGCAGTCAAACACATTTAAGACCTCACAAGTCTGTGTTTGTAGTGATCTTAATATGGACAGAAGTTCTATCTCTATAAACGTACCAGTTCAGAAATTACCAGGTAATTCTAAAAGCTTGGATTCAACTGAGAGATTGTCACATATAAGTCAATATCTAAACATTCTCTTGATGTAAAATCTGTTGATTGGGAAACACTCCTAGAAAAATAGTTGGATGAACTTTCTGATGAAGGTGATTCAGATATTGATAGAGATGTTGATGAGGAAGTCTCAGATTATGCTAAGTTTTTGGATTCTTTGAAAATGAAAAATATTGCAACTTCTCATGTCACACCTCTTCTGACTCCTCTCTGTCGAGAAAACAATAAATCAAAAAGGATTTACAGCGGTCTTTATGGTCGGAATCGCTCTTGCGAATCGGTCCTCAAAGATACCGAGGAAAACCTAAGTAGAAAGTCACTTGAATGTGATCGTGTTTATCAAAAATACTTCTTGTTGGAAACTTCCAGAAATTGAAGGAAGAATTAACTCTCAGCAAGCAAGTTTTGATGACAAAGAAAGCACTTTTCTCACTCGAGAAAAACGCCTTGAGGCTGATTTGGCTGTTGCTCTTGATAAAATCAAGATGTTGGAAGATGACTTGAAAAAGTTCACTACTAGCTCAAGCAAATTAACCACTATGCTAGGAGCAAGTAAAAATAATCGTGATACACGAGGATTGGGCTATAAGGGAATAAATGCTCCAAGTATTAGCAAAGAGGTAAAATTTGTCAAGGCTAGTGATTCTTCTCAACAAAAGGTTTCCACTGATGGCAAAAGTGAAATACCTTCACCGGCAGTTAAGGTTCAAAATAGCAAAGTATATCAACCACCAAAGTCAGCACACATGGATCGAGGTAAGAACATTCCTTATGTTTGCCACTATTGCGGAAATAAAGGTCACTTGGAAAGGAGATGTCGTTTCCGTATAAGGAATGAGAAACTTCACAATGTTCTTGTTTGGGCATCACAAGAAGTTGTGAAACCAAGATCATATGTTAAGACTAATCCCCTTAACGTTACAGGTTGTAACTGTCCAACCTTTAGGCAAAGGAATCAGTGCTGTGATAAAACTAGATTTGCCTATAAACGTAATACGAATCTTTTTCACAATCGTAATGGTTATCAAAAAGATAACTTCGTGAAGACGAAGACAAGATCTGATGCTCCCAATTGAAGAAAGACTAACTTGCAAAAGAATAATCAATCCAATTCTCTTCCGAGAATTCTTGAAGAGAGTAATGGGAAGAAGGTTCCGTTTGTTCCTAAACGCACTCAGAAGTGGATACCAAAGAAATTCAATGATGTTTTGAGTGCGAAAAGGAATGATCTCCCCAAAAAATCCCATGACTATGGAGAAGGCAGTATCCATGATATTGGAACTTAAAAATTTCTTTGGAAAGATGGATTTGGATGTGAAAGGTTCCAAAAGCGATGTCTTTTATGATAATCCAAAAGTCACTTGTGGTGAGCAGGACATTTTTCACCTTAACACAACTTGATTGTGTTGTAAGTGCATCCTCACCGAGGAATGCCCTGCTATGTATACGGTGAGGGAAGTACGAGAATTGGGGCACACAGATTATGTTCGGTAAGGCTGTAGAATTCGATTGGATTTTTATATAAACTCGAGCAATATTTGTGTTTTTATTTGCTTAGAGTACTTATAATGATCCATGTACCTTTCTTATCGTTCATTTCTGCCTAACTTGATCTATGTTTAAGGTTCTTAAATGTTTAGGTTTGAAAATAGTAGCTCGGGATGTTTGGACTTCATGGTACACATACCAAGTATGAATACCATCATTTAAAATCAAAATAAAGGGATTTTAGTACGCATACCCATTTTCATACTGCTCCAGGTCATGAAAATTCGTTTGCAAACCCGTATGCATACTTGCTTGTAGACGTCGATATTCGGTAAACTTGTTTTGGTTGTAACTTCTTCGTACGAACTCGGAATGACTTCATTTTTTTTTTTTGCATTCTCTTTCTCTTTGAATTATCTTTGAATTGGAGATGAGAATTCCTGAATTTGGATGAGTTAAGATTGGTATTTTTCCTATCTCTTGTTTTTAAGTGTTTTGCTTCGTCTCATCGCACTTGTTCCACTTCTCTTGGACTTGGGAACTTGTTATTCTTGGAATACTACTTTTATAAGATCATTTTAAGTTTTTACAAGAGTGTTGTTGGCGAATCACATAAAAGGAAGTTCAAGAATGGGCAGTAGCATGCATTACTATGAGATTCTTGAATGTTCACAATCATTTTATGTGAACTATGGTGCATGGTCGTTAATGACTTCGTATATTCTTCTCTATTAAGAAAATATTTTTATACGCCTTTGGTATCTATTCTTGGTGTAAATCCGGGCGAAAAAGATAGATTAATCCTCCAAGGACAAATCATCTTATATGTGCATTACGAGTTTGTCTTGAACTTCTTATAAGAATTTATTTTTTTGAGAAGGATTACTAGAGTTTGGAATAACAATTATTGTGATTACACATAGCTATTGCCAAACGTTTTCATCTTGCAATGTTTTTAGATTTATTTATTTAAATTCTAAGTTATTTGGAAAATGATTTTTGCAATTTTAATCTTATGATTTTATATATTGCAAATTGTTATGGGATATGTTTTTTACGTCTGTGAACCTGTGACTGTCTCATACTTGTTCAAAAGTTATTTCTATTATGTCGGTATGAATGTATTGATAAAACATAGAATGAACTTTTGACAAATGAAAGTTAAATCCTTTTATGTCATTATGCAAATATTGATGGAAGAAAGGATGCACTTTTGTTTACAAGGATTAAGTCTATTATATGTCATTGTATAAATAGTGATGAAAAATAGAATAAATCCTTGTTTATTCCGCATTATTGGTCTTTCTACGATCCACATTTTTGTACATATACTGTGTTGCTCTGTAAGTTCTCTTATGTCGAGCATGACCAATTGCATTATTTATTTTTGTGGTTGATTCAATTGAGATTTTTGGATTCAAATCCATGTTTTCATGTGATTTGGTTATGTCCAAAGAAATCCTTTTCTTCTAAAAGTAAGGTCGTCGTTGTTATTCCTTCGGGGATGACATTTTATGGGGGAGAGTTCTTTTTCAACTTGTGCTTTATTTCCAAATATTTGTGGGGAGTGCGGCTAGGGAATATTATAGGTGTTATCTTGTATCTTTATAACCTCCTTGATGAATGCATTTAGATTCGGCCTTATGATTGCATCTAAATAAGTTGGTATGTTATTCTCTTTTGGTCATAAAGTATCTCTATGAAAATTTCATGAGGATCCCACTAGTTTCGTACCTTTACCAATTTATATTGACAAAATGGGGGAGAATTAATGTGTAGTTTCATACTACAAATACATATTTTTTACGGATCATTATGTAAGGGGGAGTGGTTTTCGTGTCGAGATGAAGTATTGACTAAGGGGGAGTGATACATATCACCATAGTATTGATGTCAAAGTTGTCGAACAAACAGATGATGTTTGTGTTAGAGCACTGCTCGGTCGAACTCGCATGCGTTGATATCTCAAGCATGTTTGTCAATGTTAGTGATCAAAACAATAAGTCTTGATTTATAGGCTATTTATAGATGTCTCAGACTAGGACATAGATTGTGTAGTTGAGCTTAGTTTTCACGTCGTTCATCATTTGAAGACGAAGAACTACTAAGGGGAGCTTGTGGAACTTCATCGACAAAAGGTATGTGGAGACTTAAACTCATCTATCACTTGGAAAGTCTATTTCTACTCTATCTCCTATATTGAGACACAAGTCATATTACGATATAGAATTATATATAAACATTTGAGATTTCGAGCTGAGTTTATCTCACTTATATATTTCTCAAAATATGTGTCGGCAAGCTTTCGCTTCGACCAAGTTCATCTTATATCATGTGAAAATTTCCAAGTAACATCTTACATGGTTTGTGTGATACAATCATTTGGTGTTGTCTTGGAATGTTTCGTAATGATTATTTCAATAACTTGAAAATTGCTTTGATGTTAATAGTGTGTGAAAACAGCTATTGTCATCCTCTACGAAAGCTTCAATGATTGAAATAAGAGTTTAGGACACTTGACCATTATTGGATATGTCATGTTGTGCACTCTTGCACATGTGTAATCCATGTCCGGGAACCATAGTATGCGCACGCGTTCGCGTACCTATTGGTTTGAGAAATCCGGGAACCTATGCGTACCCGTTTGCGTACTGGCGTACAAGTTCATGTCCAAGAATTTCTGTAGGGATTTAAAGATTGCGTACCCGTTTGCGTACTGGAGAAACCCAATCTTAGTCCGGGTATTTCAAGTATGCGTACCGTTTGCATACTTGAAGGTTAAAGTTCTAAAATCGGTTATGAACATGAACATATACATTTATATAATAAGGAATACAATCTTTGCAAACCGTGGCTATAATGTTCATGATTGATTAGAGTGAATCAAACTGATTTTGCTTCAATTGTGTTCTTGTATAATTCTATGAGAATATAGCAATTGAATAACTCTTTAACTAGTTTCATTTGAACTAGTTATGGATAAGATAAATAAGGTTGATATGAGAGTAATCATATGGCTAACCTCGGTTAACTATTTGTGAACCAACATAGTATACACGTTTTGGTACGGTTACATAAACCCAAATGAGGGTACATTTCATTTGTGTGTAACAAAGCTAAGTTCGATCTAACGGTTGAAATATATTAGCTTGGTTAAATCAGGTTTTTCATCTAACGGTGAATATTGAATGCTTTGTTACCAAGGTAACTTGGATTGCAAACCCTGATTTGAAAATTATATAAAGGAGAACTCTAGCAACTGGGAAAACTAATCCCCACACCTCCTGTGTGTTACTAGTTGCATAACTAGAATCGATTCTCCTTTAAACTTGGGTTTCTATCGAGACCCTGTATGTTAACGAGTTGAAAGACTTTATTGGGATTGTGAAGCCACACCAAACTATTTTCTTTGTAGTTGTGTGTTATGTTCTTTCCCGATTCTATCGTATTGAGTACAATTGAAATAATTGACTCGAGATTAATTTCTCCGATAGTCAAGATAAAAGTAATCACAAACATCTCCTTCTCATCGTTTGTGATTCCACAATATCTTGTTTCGCTAGTCGATTAAGTTTATTGTGAGGTGATTGATAATACTAGGCTGTTCTTCGGGAATATAAGTCTGGTTTATTAATTGGTTCTTGTTCACCTTGATTTATCAAAAGACAGAATAAAAACTATTGGGTATTTCAGTGGGAGACAGATTTATTCAATCTATAGACTTTTCTGTGTGAGACAGATTTGCTTATCAAGTCTTCGACTATGGGTCGTAGAAACTCTTGGTTGTGGGTGAGATCAACTAAGGGAATCAAGTGCGTAGTATCCTTCTGGGATCAGATACGTAAGGAACGCAACTGTACCTTGAATCAGTGTGAGATTGATTAGGGTTCAACTACAGTCCTGTCCAAAGTTAATTGGTAGTAGGCTAGAGTTTTTAGCGGCTTAATATAGTGTAGTGTTCAATCTGGACTAGGTCCCGGGGTTTTTCCGCATTTGCGGTTTCCTCGTTAATAAAACTTTGGTGTCTGTGTTATTTCTTTTCCGCATTATATTTTGTTATATAATTGAAATATCACAGGTTGTGCGTTAAGATCAATCAATTAGAATATCCAACCTTTGGTTGTTGATTTACATTGATTGACACTTGAACATTGGTCTTTGATACCGTTCAAGTAACTCCTCTTATATTCAATCGATCTCGCATATTTCTATTTTTTGATTTCAGATTGAATTAAGTGTTAGATATATCAAACTCTTTGATATACTTTTCTCTAGATTCAGTCTGACTGTCTAGTTGATTCTCTAGAAAGTATATTGGAGTAAGTCCTGTCAGATTTCCAAACGAATTTTTGGGTGTGGTTGTTAGACCCCCGCATTTTCAATTGGTATCAGAGCAAGCAAACACATTAAAGACCTCATAAGTCTGTGTTTGTAGCGATCTGAGGATGGACAATATTGTCTTTGATAAACGCATCGCCAGAAATAAAAGTTTTGTTTCTATAGAGTTTATTAAAGAGAAAGATTTGTCAATCTCAAATATAGATGAACCCAGTGTTCCAAGGAAAGATACGTACATTGACAAGTGTTACCCTGACTACCTTACTGACGAGTCTGACTCTGAAGTTGGAAGGAATGCTGCCATAGAGAGTGCAGTGACTCTAAAACTTTTTAGAATCTAGGATGATGATGTCAACCGATTGAAACACAAAGTCAATGTTCTTGTTGGTATGATAAATGAGCGTGACTCTCATCTAAAGGTTCTTCAAGATGAAAATATATGAGTTTGTTCTTCACGAACTCTACTCGAGGAAAATCTCAAAAAGGATGCTTTGGAAATTGAACATCTTTTAAGTAAACTCTCCTTTTAAGAGTGTTCCAAAGAGTCCACCATACCAACTGCTTCTGATTTAACTATAAAATATGTTTCAGAAGTAAAACCAAAATTTCTTCCTATTAAAAAGGATGTGCCTATGTCTTCCTCTAACTAAGGAATATCCACATCACGTGGAAGGAATAAGTCTCCCAGCGATGGTGTTGAGTCGGTTCCCTCTGATCACTCATGTGATCAGAAGGTATGTCTCTTTTGTAAAATTGAACAAAAGAAGAAATCCAGGTTGAATGACAATTCTATCATTCGTCTTCAACACACCTTAGATTTAATTCTCAAAGGTGTAACTGACATTCGTATGTCTAAACCAATTGGTTTTTGTACTCATCTTGTGTATTCTACTAGGAAAGTCAGTTCGAAGTGTTCTTTAAATGTTCAATAACTAAACAGACTCCCCAACGTTTTCGGTCAAGAAAAACTCATGGTTCTTCCTCTTTCAAAAAGGGAGATAACGTTGTACATGATGTGAAAAAGGTACCAGAAGAAGGAAGCAAAAATGGAGGTATGGAAGACAACTTAAAAATGATAATTGAAGGATATAAAAAAATCATCAACAGGTTGTCATTCTGAAAAGGCGAGGGTACCCAAATATAACTCAAGGTAAAACTTTTCCTACCTATAAGTCCTTTCTCCGAAAGTGATTGTCTATGAACTGAGTCGAGACAATACAACTAATCGGTTCACACTTCGTGAGATCGTCTATGGATACGAGATCGAGACAATACTACAACGAAGTATATTTACTTGATACAAAGGTTCGGACTTAACCAAACACAATAGGATTGCTTATCAAGTAAATAGGAATTAACGTATGTGTGATTTACTTTAAATATAATAAAACAATTATAATGCGGAAAATAAAAGTAAATGACACAGCAAGATTTTGTTAACGAGGAAACCGCAAATGCAGAAAAACCCGGGACCTTGTCCGAATTGAATACTCTGGATTAAGCCGCTATACAAAATTACACCTAACTTCGTATGGTTGAGACCAAGTAACTAACCCTATAGTTCACTTAGTTCTGTATGTATTCCCACGCCTCCGACTTGTGAATAAGTCACGTACTTGGAACAATTCCTTTGGTTCGTATTCCAAGCAGTAAAGGAACAACAAATCTGTTTGGTATCAACTCTATTCAACCAAGTGATATGAGTCGGACAAAGGCTCTTCTGTTTATCTTAACATAAACTCCTTCGTCGGGTCCTTAGATCTATCTTATGTTCAATCACCCAAAGGTAATCGTTTAAGATTAAGCCAATGAATACCTTTAATCACAAGGAAACGTATTGATGTCGATCTACTCAATTAATCAATCCAATCTACCACAAGGATAAACTGATTATTAATTGGATCCTCTTTTACCGAAACAAGTATTGTGCAAACCAAAGATTATAAAACCCAAGTCAGATCTTCAATATCTTCTTTGTCTTCAAATCTTCTTAAATCTTCAATAAAAACCTTCACACAATCACTTGAATCTCTTGTGATCAATCACGCACAGAACGGAGTCTGTTAACAATGAATTATAACAAGATCGTATTTAGAACTAACAACCGGTCTAAAGATCCTCCGAAACTCTGAACTAGTTTAGTGAATCTTATATCAAAAGAGAAGATTCTCAAGAATAAACAAACTAGGTGCAATCAGATTTCAACCACCGTTAGTTAATCAAATCAATCGAAAACAAAGATAAACCGCAATTATCTAGTTTCCAACCAACGGGTCGCGCTAGAGCTTCTCAATCCCAAAGAAGACTTTATATTGAGCGGCAGTAAGAGATTTCGCCTAATTAGGTTACTCTCCTCTCCGAATAGGCGGCTACACCAGTAACAACAACAAAAGAGTAAATCTGTTGTTACGAAGGATTAGTTTGCTAGAAAGGAAAACTTCGTGTATTTATAGACAAGGAAGTTTGGACACCAAGGAATTTCCAAAACCAAAAATATTCTCAATTCATAAAAGCACATATTTGGTTTTCATAATTCCTGGAAATGCTCTGTCCAAAAATAACGATCGAAATCTCTCGAAAAATCTAATTAGTAAATGCACATTACTAATTCTATAATTTCCCTACAAAATGAAAATAATAACCTTAATTAAAAAATTATTAACTTACTTATGTTTCGATCCTGTGATTCTCTTCCCTTAGCCATTAAAGAATATCTTTGAACAATTATAGAAATAAACATTCACAACACATGTTCAAAGTTTGTCGACATCTTAACTTTGTAAGTTCTCTTTCACACTTACAACCTTGAAACCGATTTGCCACACTTCCAAACAAGTTTAGAATTGGTCCATATGACTTTCAAGAACTATGTGATTGATCAAACCAACATTCAATCACAATCATGGATTTACGGTTCTACCAAAACAAGTTCGATTCTACCTCCATGTGAGTGTTGTGCATAGTCACACTAGCTTCCCAAAAGTTCGGTTGACTAGGTACTAGGATCGGTTCCTCACATTATATGGTATCTAACTTATATGTGTTGCACATGTCTATAGGATCGGTTCCCCTTTCTGCTATAAACCTTGTTGCACCCCATACAAGGATCGGTTCCCTTTGATGTACTGCACCTCTTACTAGGATCGGTTCCCTTTCCCTTACTAGGATCGGTTCCCTTTCCCTTACAAGGATAGGTTCCCTTTCCCTTACAAGGTCAGACATACAAAATACGATCATACCACGGGTGATTACTTAAGATTGGTTTTACTAATAAAAGTTATACCAATACATAAGTCAGGCCTTTGTGAACAGTTCTACCAAGAACACAACAAGTTGTGAGCGATTATACTCTATCAAACATATTGGTTGTTCATAAGATATGCAATGAATAACAAAACCAATAACACCTGGCAATTTCCTTTTCGGTTCACAAACAAGTTTATGAACTTACTTCCTTAGAACACATGTAAACATTGTTCCCTAGGATGAAATCCTCACCTCATACCCATACATAATCACAATAGAATTCAAATGTTTATGGCGATGTCTTATCTACAAAGTTTAATGGTTAAGCAATAAACCTCGTATTGTATTCCCTAATACTATGTCTATCTAGAGTTCAAATATGCTTCGCAGTTATGTTTTCAATATGAACGACTTGAAAGATACGTTAGGGAATGAAACAGTTCAAGTCAAATATCACTAACCTCAAGTGGAAGGATGATTGTTGTCATTGTAGCTCCTTGATTCTTCACATCTTCAAGTCTTTGCAATACTTGTAATGTCTCATATCCTAATACTTTCAAGCTAACCTATACGAAGTTTGACTCTAGTACATAATCAAGCGACTCTTAACATGAGTTTTGATTCACTAAAATATGACAACCAAACTTGACATACCAACGCTTGGTGGGTTCAACCGAGCCATGCTCTAACAATCTCCCCCTTTGTCAATTTTAGTGACAAAACTCTTACATCATATGGATAAACAAATTACAATAATTCATTACAATCGCTTGATTCTCGATTCAACAGCACAGTGAACTGCTTACATTCAATCCTTGAAAATGTCGTCATTGACATTATAATAACAAAGTTATTACCCCCCTAAGAAAGATAGGTAGATATTCAATCCGCACATCTTTTTTATACCAGACATATGACATGTTACTCCCCCTTAGTCTGTGCTTTCACTCTTTCGTTAGATAAAAACATTCAAGTACCAATGTTCTTTTCCCTAGCGATATCAATGCCAACATCACTTGTTTACTCCATATATTTCTCCCCCCTTTTGTCACAAAAATGAAAAAGAAACGAAAAAATAAAGGACAACATGAAAAGAATCTTACAAATCTTAGAATAGAATTGCAAACCTGTAGAGTTAGGCACGAGGGTTCCACACATCATGTTCTGATAACCAATATCAAAACCGAAACTACAAGTAGTCTTATTTTGATATGTTACCAAGGAAACAATTGTCCGAAACAATTTTTCCAATTTTAGTTTAGCAAACCAAAAACAACTAAGCATATTAGTCCCTTTGCTAAACCGATTGTTCAAAAACAACCGCTTAATTCGATAAGACTAATATAAAGATAAACTCCATTTTTCTCATCAGGTTCTAATTATCCATAAACTTAGACCTTGATAGGTGTCTAATACACCTAATTTTATATCTAGTATTTATGCTTTCTTTGTTATTATCCTTGTGAATTGCATCTCTTATGTTTGGTTTTGAGTTTATTAGGTGCGATGGAGTCATTATGAGCGAAAGAATGAGAAATTAGCCATTTGGAGCGAAAAAGGCAACAAGTTCAATTCACTGGCAATGTTTGGAGCAAGCTAGGCTGTGCAAGTAGAGTTGAACTGGGAATAGGTTGTCAGTTCTCAGAAACTGACATGTTAAATGAACTAAGGTGGTCCTTATCCAATAACGTGGGGTGCCAATATAAGTTCTTATCATAACTACCCCTAAAGTCGAGAGAAATGTCTTCTCTTCTCATTACTGTTACCATCTAAAATTCAGAGAACGAGATAAACGAGTGATGGTTGCTGGTGGATCTTAGATTAGTGGTAATTCAAGGGTACAAGTGTGGGTTTGAATCTGTCAATGATTTTACATTACTGCTGCTACAGATCGAGAATGAAATGGGAAAGAAAATGGAAGCGATTGAATGGGTTTTGATGAGAAACATGCAATAAATGGTGGAATTGAGGTTAGGGTTTCACTGTGATGCTGATATTCATGGGCTCTGGTGATGAAATTGCAAGGATTGTGCTAGATGGATTGATTTCAGATTTGGGTTTTGGTTTGTTGATGATTATATTGAAACCAGAGTATGATATGATGTTGTTGGTGCTGCCGTGAACCTGGTTTGAGATTCAGGTGAAGATGATGAATTAAATGGAGGAGGTTTCTGGTGGTGTTTGTTTCCTTGATTGAAGTAGTGATTGCAGCTGACGTTGGTGATGAGACAGGAGCGGCTCAAGCTGTGCAGGTCTGAATTGAAGTGGTTGCTGCCCCAGTTGTATCTATGGCCTGAATTGATATTGATGCTGCAGGGGAGAGCTGGAGATCGAATTCTGGTGGAATCAAGAGAAGGTGTTGTTACTTCAGGTGGAACTGAGATGGATTTGCAATTTGAGTCCAAGTTGTTGCCGCAGGTGAAGAAATGTGGATGAATCTTTACACTCCCTAAGTGAGCGAGGTTCTCGTGGTTGCAATGGACTGGATTTTGGGTAGCTGTTAGTTCATGGATTAGTAGATGCAGCTGATGGTGGTCATTACAGCTTAATTAGAGCAAGAAATGGTAAATGGGTTTGTGTGCTGCTGCCATGGATTAGGTAGAGAAGCTATATAAAGAGATATTGGTTCTGATTTGTAGGTGCAACTGGAGCTGAAATGAGTCAGAGAAATGAATTTCTATGGAAGAAGGCTAAGTTTGGTTTGTAATGAATTGCATCAGGTGGCAGTTGAGATTGCAACTGAGTTGCAGCAGAGCAGATGGTGAAGTTCTATACTTCAGAAGCAAGATGGTGTTTTGAGATGCAGGGATGGAAATGAACCTGGTAAGCTACAGATTTCTGCAATGAAGGCTCGTAAGAAGGCGTGGAGAAAATGGTGCGGGCTTGTGTTGCTATTTTAGATGATAATGTTGTTGGTAAGAAGTTGCAGAAATGGATGTCATAAGGGTCTCTGGTGGTGTACCGCATTGGCGATACTGACGATGGCAACGCAGTGGTGCAATGTGCTGAAAGTGATGCCACACCTGTTGTGTTTGGAACTGAAATTTGAATTAGCTGGATGAATGAATGAATATCGCATGGAAGATGGTTATTTACTTGAACTGAATTGTTGTGAGATTGAGCAGGTGTTGGTAGTTTACAGGGAAGAGATGAGCTTGACAGTGAAGAATGGATAGAGTTTATGGCCTGAGCTGTGTAACAGAAGTCGCAACCAAAAATGCAACAATTGTGCAAAACGCAGCAAGAATGGCGAGCCGGTGAGCTTAGCCCGGAATGCCGGAGTTCAGGGTTTAGAGTGGGAATCGCAAAGTTTCACTGAATCATGAAGGGGGTTCGAGTCGGATGCAAGAGTCGACGGTCGGATATATGAGCTACGAGTCACGCTTTTGGGCACGTTTTCGCAAGAACACATAGTTGGCTTAAGTGGTTCTTTTGTGAATGTGTGGGCTGCAGAGAAGCAGAGTTGAGCTACTTTGGAAGTGTAGAAATGCCCGATGATAGTTTCGATCATTCGGGTGGACAGAGTCGCTTTTTCGGTGGATCGGATTCCAAGAACGGTGACCGTAAAACCCGGTGATGACGTCGGCAATCCGACGGCCCGCTTTTGCACTCGAATTTCCCGAGAGAAGATGTTTTAACTCATGGGCTCGGTGGACCACGTGGAGATGGGTTTTGAGAAGACCTAAATTTGGAAAGAGCATCCTTTTGGAATGGGAGAAGCATATAAATAGAAAACTCTTTCTCTAAACCTAGATATCTCCATTAGGGAGGCTTCTACTTGTTTTCTAGGGTTTCACATGATAGTTCTTCTTTGCTTTCTATGATGATTTCCAAAAACACAAGTAACTAAGTTTTTATTATTGGTTGAAGATGTAGTTGGATTTTGCAACCAAGTTATGATTTTTATGAATTAGTTTTCTCTCAATATTATCGTTTGATTTCTAGGGTTATAATAATTGCATGATTGACGTATTGCAATATGATTGAATGTTTGTTTAGTTAAGTCTAGAATTGATTGAACTCACATATCTATAGATAATTTAGGGTTCATCATCGAGCGATAACCTTGAATACGAGTAGCATGATATGATTACGGTTTGTAGTGATACACTCTTGTAGTCATATGTAGAAATTGACCTTTGTTCGAATTGTGTGCGCAATGTATTACAATTGCATTGATTAGCCTATTTTTGAAACTTAATGCTCCTAGGAATTGAACTTAATTAGCGCAAGGCGTTAGGTTATTCTTTAGGTAGAATTCACATACGCAACTCTAATGTGTGTGTTGATGACTTAGGAAATTTAAGGAGTATTCTTGCAATAAGATATTCTAGGGATTTTAATGATAGCGAGATTAAATACGAATTCTAATCATACATTCAAAACTTGTTTGTTAATGAAGATGAAACCTTTATCCAATATTTCACAACCTTGATTTGCGTGCTTTGCTTTTATTTTAGTTTTAATTTTATAAAAATCAGAAAACCCCCTTGTTATCTTTAGGAAACCAAAACATATTGACAAATCAAGACCTCACTGTGGGAACGATCCTTTCTTGCCCTTGCTTCATTATATATTTTGAGTAGTGAGAAAGTGTAATTATTTTTGACACCTACGACAGCGATCAAATTTTGGCGCCGTTGCCGGGGAGGCAGCGGTCGTCACTTGTTTTTGGTTTCTTATTTTTGTTTTTAGTTTGTTTCTTATTTATTTTTTTTTATTTTCTAGTTCTTAACATAGTTTTGAGAACTCTTGTTTCAGGTACCAATTTCTATGGACGGAGCATATTGGAGCGATGGATACATTTTTCAACAACCTTAACAATATGACAATTACCCACCATCTATGGGATACCATCAAAATCAATTTATTGGCTATGATGCATATCCTAGACAACCTTATGGTGATTTTCATACATACCAACAACAACCTTGTAGTGGGTATGTAAGTCAAGCACCAAGGTGGGATAATGCTACTTCTAATTGGCTGCATTCGAGTTGTATGCAGATTATGAATGGATTGCAAGACATGCGACAAAGACTAGACCAACTTGACCGTAATAGAGAGAACGTCGCACAAACTAATTTTTGCTAAACTTTTTCTTACCTGACTCCAGATCGTAGTTATGATCATTCACCCATTCAAAGGGAAGAGTCATGGGAAAGAGAATTTATTGTAGTCAATGGTGGTAAGCGTGTGAACGTCAGGAAACTTGCACATAAATTATACAAGTTAGAAGATGATGGAGACTCGGAAGAGCTTGTCGCAGAAATTAGTAGGACCATTCATATGAAAATTAAACGACGTCGAGATAAATGTTATGAAACCGATGAAGATTCTTATTATGGTGAGTCTAAAAATGAAGATGATAGTGTTGAAAAGGACCAACCTTTGGAGATATTTGATGACATTAGTGTAGTTGACTCAACTCTTGATCTTTATAATGATAAACACCTATTCAAAAGGTACATGAGGATGATGAAACTAGTGCTTTACAGAATTTCCTTGCAACAAGGTTTGTGTCTAATGATGACGAGTATGTTGAGAATGTGACCGTTATGACCAATATTGTGGAAGACCCAATTGAGCTTGCATATGATTGTAATGATGATGTTTATGTCGAGACTTTGGTTAAGGCAGAAACGGACGAAGAATAGTTGCAAGGTTTGATAGAGGACCATGATATACAAGAGGTGAACAATTCACTTGAGTTTTTCAAGGATGAAGAGGATTCCGTGATACAAGAGATTGTGCAAGGTTTGTCTAACCCTTTGCCTATTGTTTCTTCTCCTTTACCTCTTATTGGTTTGAATTTATGTGCTTCGAGAATATTGTTGAATGATTTTATATCTCGATTTCCGCCATTAGAGATACTTGATTCTCATACTATGCAGGTTTTGGAACAAGAAACCGTGGAAGTACCCAACTTCTATATTCTTTATACACTTCCAAGTGTGGACAAGAATAAGTGTGGGGGAAGCTTTTATAGGTTGATAGCTTCGTTTTTGTTTTATATTACTAATATTTGTGTGAAGCTAGTGTTTGCAAAACAGGTTCTATGGAAGGATCCTCAACTTTTCAGGTTATTGGTGTATGGGGAATCGATCTTGCAATTCGGGCTGACGACTTTAAACCAAGCGCTGCATGGGAGGCAACCCATACGATGAGTATTTCTTGTCTTGTATTTATTTTTTTCTGATTTCTTGTCGCATATCATGAAGTATTTCCTACCTTGACTTTCTTTGGACGATTCAATTTACATTGAGGACAATGTAAAGTTTAAGTGTGGGGGATTGGTTAAGCATTTGCATTGTAAAAATTTCAGCTTTTGTGTAAATTAGTGCATGAAATACTCCAACTTGTAGTTAGTTTAGAGTCACATAGTATACATGTCGCTAAGATTACATTGAGAATCTCATAAGAGTGACTGAACTTAGAGATGACAGAGAACATGATCGGGTTTCTTACTTGTATGAGAGTTAAAGTTGGATTTAACCATGCCAGTGGCAAACAAGGTGCAGACTGAATTAGGTATTAGAGTAGTGGTCCCCTATAATGGAGACTACCATGTTACATAATGTGAGGCAACGACCTTCAATTCTTTGTACCTGTCTAAATATGTGGCCAGAGTCAGTTTTCCGATGACCGGAAATCGGTGATGACGTCAGCAATCCGACGGCCCAGTTTTGCACTCAGAATTTCCAGAGAAGATGTTTTAACTCATGGGCTCGGTGGACCACGTGGAGATGGGTTTTGAGAAGACCTAAATTTGGAAAGAGTATCCTTTTGGAATGGGAGAAGCATATAAATAGAAAACTCTTTCTCTAAACCTAGATATCTCCATTAAGGAGGCTTCTACTTGTTTTCTAGGGTTTCGCATGATAGTTCTTATTTGCTTTCTATAATGATTTCCAGAAACACAAGTAACTAAGTTTTTATTATTGGTTGAAGATGTAGTTGGATTTTGCAACCAAGTTATGATTTTTATGAATTAGTGTTCTCTCAATATTATCGTTTGATTTCTACGGGTTATAATAATTGCATGATTGACGTATTGCAATATGATTGAATGTTTGTTTAGTTAAGTCTAGAATTGATTGAACTCACATCCATATCTATAGCTAATATAGGGTTCATCATCGAGCGATAACCTTGAATACGAGTATCATGATATGATTACGGTTTGTAGTGATACACTCTTGTAGTCATATGTAGAAATTGACCTTTGTTCGAATTGTGTGCGCAATGTATTACAATTGCATTGATTAGCCTATTTCTGAAACTTAATGCTCCTAGGAATTGAAATTAATTAGAGCAAGGCGTTAGGTTATTCTTTAGGTAGAATTCACATACGCAGCTCTAATGTGTGTGTTGATGACTTAGGAAATTTAAGGAGTATTCTTGCAATAAGATATTCTAGGGATTTTGATGATAGCGAGATTAAATACGAATTCTAATCTTACATTCAAAACTTGTTTGCTAATGAAGATGAAACCTTTATCCAATATTTCACAACCTTGATTTGCGTGGTTTGCTTTTATTTTAATTTTAATTTTATAAAAATCAGAAAACCCCCTTGTTATCTTTAGGAAACCAAAACATATTGACAACCCAAGACCTCTCTGTGGGAACGATCCTTTCTTGCCCTTGCTTCATTATATATTTTGAGTAGTAAGAAAGTGTAATTATTTTTGACGCCTACGACAGCAATCAGACCTTTCAATTTTAAACAAGACAAGTACTAGGTTAGTTAACTAGCATTTCTTGTTTAGGAATTCGATTAGACTTGAATAACCGAAACCTCACTTCTATAAGTCTAACTAAGATCAGAATTAACTTAGTTTCTTATCCAGAATCGAATTGGACTAAACAACTCATCCCATACACATATTATTTCGTTAAGCCATAAATAATTCATATAAACCAAAATAAATCAACTTGCATAATTATCCACCTCAACCGGAAGCAATTGAAACCACATAGACATTATAAGCACCGCAATTTCACCGTAATTTTGTAATCCTAAACGATTGATACCATACAAAAGAAAGATAACAATAGTTTTTATTTACCGAAACCAATTGAATCACACACACACATCAATTGTACCGAAATTTTGTAAGCCTAAACAATTGATACCACGCAATAAAGCAAGATAACAATAGTTTTTCTTAACCGGAACCATTTGAAATACACATCCACACACACATCATGAAATAAATATCAATTGAACCGAAATTTTGTTAAGCAAAAGCAACAAATATATATAATATAAACTCAGGCTTTTCTTAAACAGGAAAACAATTAACTAACAAAATTGTTACCTCAAATTTCGCATCCACTTCTCCAATATGATTGCATCTTCGTCCAGGGAGAATTGATATCGAAATATCACCACGTTGTCATCCTTATGCGTGAACAAAAGAATAACAACACACCTCAACCTTTACCAGAGAAAGGTTGAAAACCGGTTTTAACAATTGCAAGCAAAAGTTGAAAACCGTCGAAACACATATGCTTTTATGCTAAACCAAAAACGATTCAACAGATTGTGAATTTTTCACATATTGTTTCTATCAGAACCCCTCATAATCCTTTGATAAAGCCTACCTACTAGGGCTAGAACTTAATCCCGCTAAATCAAAAAGTCACCTAAACCATGAGGGTTCACAATATATGGATCGAATATTAAGGTAGTAAAACCGAAATCAAATATCCCGCTAAAATTACCAATCACATAATTTTATTCATTCATAATATACCAATACAATCAATGAAAGAAATCAAAATTTGATGTCTATTAAACTAGATTAAGTAATACAGTAAATAACTTAATCTCTAGTAGTGCTCTCTCGTTTCTTGTGAAGATTGCTTTCAAAAACTGGATTAAAATTCCTCTGAGTACTTCCTCTTTCAGTAGATATGTTCATCTCCAGCAGTTGAGAATAAAGGTTTTCTAGTACTTCTTTTGAATCCTTTAACATCAGTTCATGATACCTAATGTAACCTTTAACAACGTGAATCTGTTTTCTTAGAGAGACTTGAGGGTCATCCTGAAGAGGAACTTCATGAGTTTCAGACATAACTGACGCACAAAGTGCTAGATCATCAAGAGATGATTCTTCTTTTATCGATTTCTCCATTGAAATATGATAGTCTTCTTTCGGACAGGAAGAAGATTTATAAGATGGGAGAAAATCAAGGAATATAAAAATATTTGGTTTTAAGGAAACCAAAACTATTTTTCCAAAAATAAGAAATATCCAATATTTTTCACTGAAGAAACAAACATGAATAACTTGCCGAGATTTATGCTTCCTCACAATCAGAATTTTTTGGGAAACAAGTGAGGATGCAAAACTCAACACCATCAGTGTGTGTTGAGGTGAGAATTATTCTCACCATTCTTAGCAGAAACATCCTTAGGATGATTTATCAACACAGTGGAATGTGTTTCCTTCTGTTCTTCCTCTTTTTTGTAATTGCCAGAGTTTGCAATTAGTTTTTGAAACCCCAAAAACTTACTAGTCTTCCTTATCCATTTTCGAAGGGCTTGGAAGAGTTTGATTTCGCAAAGGATTGTAGCGAGATCATTTTCTTCACATGAAGAACTTCTTGTGTCATCAGAAAAACTGGTTTCCGATTCTCTTGGTATTTCACAAAAAATTTTCTCGGTTGATTCTACCATACGAGGTTTTATCTCGAGATGGACTTCAAAAGGTTTTCAAGATCTAGGCTTAACCCTTCATTTTCCTTAATTTCCAACTCAAGTTTTTCTAGAAGTTGATTAGACTTACTTAAGACATCACTGTTTGAGTTGGTAAGAAGTGCATTGCAATTAGATATTTTTTCATTGGATTCTTCCTCTGGAATATCATCAAGAGTGGAAATAAATGCCTTGTTGCACTTTCTAGTTCTTCTGCTAGGACAATGTTTTGCCATATGTCCGAATTTACGGCACTTGAAGCATTGAACTTCATCATTACCCTTTTTATGGCAAACTGATAATGTATCAGGAACACATTTATCACCAGATAAAATGTTCTTAATTCGTTGCGCAAGAAGCACAGTAGTTTTCAAGCTCCTTTTCAACAGGTACCATAACCTTTTGGCAACGTTTCTCAGTTTATTTTTCAGCAGAATTTCTCTATCAAAGATCTTTAACTTTCCTACAAGGGAGCTTCGAGAAAAGTGTAAAAAGATCATTTCCTTCTATTATGGCATGTTTCTTAGACTCATATCTAGATGGTAACGATCTGAGAATTTTGCAAACTATTTCCTTTTCAGGTATTGCCTTTCCAAGGAGAAAAGATGCATTAACAATCTCAGAAAGTTTAAAGTTAAACTCCTCGAAGGTGTCGTTATCATCCATATGGAGATGTTCTCATTCAAATGAAAGGATGAGAAGTCTAGCTTCTTTTTCAGATTCATCTCGTTCGAATACAATCTCAAGAATATCCCATGCTTCTTTAGAAGTTCTGCAAGACAACACATGATGAAGAAGATCATCACTAACTGCATGTATGATGGCGTTTAAACTATCAAAATTCTGTTTTGCAAGAATCCTTTCTTCAAGAGTAGACGACGCTAGTCGTTTGAAATCTGACTCTGAATAATCTATCGGACGTTGGTATTCGTCTTCGATTAATAGCCATGTATTAAAATCTCGGGATTGAAGAAAGGCCTTCATAGACAATTTCCATAATGGATAATTACTTCCATTAAATCTTGGTGGAACGTTAACTGAATCACTTATTAGATTCATTCTTATAGGTTGGATCGCACCAAACACAGATTGTTAGATCTTTTTCGTGTTTACGCTCTCGATACCAATTGAAAAGGCGAGGGTACCCAAATATACCTCAAGCTAAAACTTTTCCTACCTATAAGTCCTTTCTCCACAAAGTGATTGTCTATGGCCTGAGTCGAGACAATACAACTAATCGGTTCACACTTCATGTGATCGTCTATGGATACGAGATCGAGACAATACAACAACGAAGTATGATTACTTGATACAAAGGTTCGGACTTAACCAAACACAATAGGAATACTTATCAAGTAAATAGGAATTAACGTTTGTGTGATTTACTTTAATCATAATAAAACAATTATAATGCGGAAAATAAAAGTAAATTACACAGCAAGATTTTGTTAACGAGAAAACCGCAAATGCAGAAAAACCCCTGGACCTTGTCCAGAATTGAATACTCTCAGGATTAAGCCGCTACACAAAATTACACCTAACTTCGTGTAGTTGAGACCGAGTAACTAACCCTATAGTTCACTTAGTTCCGTCTGTATTCCCACGCCTCCGACTTGTGAATAAGTCACGTACTTGGAACAATTCCTTTGGTTCGTATTCCAAACATTAAAGGAACAACAAATTTGTTTGGTATCAACTCTATTCAACCAAGTGATATGAGTCGGACAAATGCTCTTCTGTTTATCTTAACATAAACTCCTTCGCCGGGTCCTTAGATCTATATTATGTTCAATCACCCAAAGGTAATCATCTAAGATTAAGCCAATCAATACCTTTAATCACAAGGAAACGTATTGATGCCGATCTACTCAATTAATCAATCCAATCTACCACAAGGATAAACCGATTATTAATTGGATCCTCTTTTACCTAAACAAGTATTGTGCACACCAAAGATTATAAAACCCAAGTCAGATCTTCAATATCTTCTTTTTCTTCAATTTCTTAAATCTACAATAAAAACCCGCACACAATCACTTGACTCTCTTGTGATCAATCACGCATTTAACGGAGTGCGTTAACAATGGATTATCACAAGATCGTCTTTAGAACTAACAACAGTCTAAAGATCCTTGTCGAAACTCTGAACTAGTTTGAGTGAATCTTATATCAGAAGACAATATTCTCAAGAATAAACAAACTAGGTGCAATCAGATTTCAACCACCGTTAGTCAATCAAATCAATCGAAAACAAAGATAAACCGCAATTATCTAGTTTCCTACCAACGGGTCGCGCTAGAGATTCTCAATCCCAAGGAAGACTTTATATTGAGCGGCCGCAAGAGATTTTTCCTAATTAGGTTACTATCCTCTCCGAATAGGTGGCTACACCAGTAACAACAAGAAAAGAGTAAATATGTTGTTACGAAGGATTAGTTTGCTAGAAAGGCAAACTTCGTGTATTAGTAGACAAGGAAGTTTGGACACCAAGGAATTTCCAAAATCGAAAATATTCTCAAGATATTCATAAAAGCACAGATTCGGTTTTCATAATTCCTGGAAATGCTCTATCCAAAAATAACGATCGAAATCTCTCGGAAAATCTAATTAGTAAATGCACATTACTAATTTGTAATTTCCTACAAAATGAAATTAATAACCTTAATTAAAAGATTCTTAACTTACTTATGTTTCGATCCGGGATTCTCTTCCCTTATCCGTTAAGGAATATCTTTGAACAATTATAGAAATAAACATTCACAAAGACGTGTTCAAAGTTTGTTGACATCTTAACTTTGTAAGTTCTCTTTCACACTTACAACCTTGAAACCGATTTGCCACACTTCCAAACAAGTTTAGAATTGGTTCATCTGACTTTCAAGAACTATGTGATTGATCAAACCAACATTCAATCACAACCATGGGTTTACAGTTTTACCAAAACAAGTTTCGGTTCTACCTCCATGTGAGTACTGTGCATAGTCACGCTAGCTTCCCAAAAGTTCAGTTGACTAGGTACTAAGATCGGTTCCTCACATATATCTGGTATCTAACTTATATGTGTTGCACATGTCCATAGGATCGGTTTCCCTTTCTGCTATAAAACTTGCTGCACCCCATACAAGGATCGGTTCCCTTTCCCTTACTAGGATCGGTTCCCTTTCCCTTACAAGGTCAGACATACAAAATCCGATCATACCACAGGTGATTACTTAAGATCTTTTTTACTAATAAAAGTTGCACCAATACATAAGTCAGGCCTTTGTGAACAGTTCTACCAAGAACACAACAAGTTGTGAGCGGTTATACTTTATCACACATATTGGTCGTTCATAAGATATGCAATGAATAACAAAACCAATAGCACCTGGCAATTTCCTTTTCTGTTCACAAACAAGTTTATGAACTTACTTCCTTAGAACACATGTAAACATTGTTCCCTAGGATGAAATCCTCACCTCATACCCATACATAATCACAATATCATTCTAATGATTATGGCGATGTCTTATCTACAAAGTTTAATGGTTAAGCAATAAACCTCGTATTGTATTCCTTAATACTATGTCTATCTAGAGTTCAAATATGCTTCGCAGTTATGTTTTCAATATGCACGACTTGAAATATACGTTAGGGAATGAAACAGTTCAAGTCAAATATCACTAACCTCAAGTGGAAGGATTATTGTTGTCGTTGTAGCTCCTTGCTTCTTCACATCTTCAAGTCTTCACAATACTTGTAATGTCTCATATCCTAATAATTTCAAGCTAACCTATACGAAGTTTAACTCTAGTACATAATCAAGCGACTCTTAACATGAGTTTTGATTCACTAAAATATGACAACCAAACTTGACATACCAACGCTTGGTGGGTTCAACCGAGCCATGCTCTAACAAATTCCCTCTGGCCTAAATTCTTCAGGTAAGAATTAAAACTATGCATCATATTTTGATAATAGTAAATTTTATGATAACTTTTCACATCATAATGGTTTTCCTCCAAATATCAAGAAAAAGAGGTTTAACCGGAAACAACGTTCATTTAATGAGGTCAAGGCTCATACTTGTGCTAATTAATCACTAGGATAAATTCTCATTCACAAAAATTTCCTATTTGAGTGAGATAAATTTCAGCTATACTTATGAGATTTTTTTTTTCTGATTCTCTATGCTATTTTCTTATCGTTCTTAGTTGGATTATCATTCACAAATAGTCATGCATATGTATTTCTTTGTTCTAATATGTGTCGGGTTCTACTAATTTCTTCTTGAGATTTTTTGTCGAATCAAAAAATTGCTACCCTTATATTCTCTGAACTTTTTTCTCTTGTGAGAATATAAGATTTATTGAGCTTATTTCTGTGAATCAATTCAATTAGCAAACACTTTGGTGAATAAACGACACTCTTGGTTGTTTATCCCTTCTTATGTCTTTTACGGTATTAAGGGTCAAGGTTGTGTTCGTACGGGTACACATATTATTTGTCGCAGAACAACTTAAGAAACCCTAAATTCTATTTTCTGTGAAACCTTTTAAATACCAAAAACTTTTATGAGAGTACGCATACTCTTTGAAAATGCGGGGGTCTAACAACCACACCCAACAATTCGTTTGGGAATATGAGAGGACTTACTCCAATACACTTTATAGAGAATCAATTAGACAGTCAAACTCAATCTAGAATAAAGTGTGTCAAAGAATTTTAATATCTCTAACTCTTAATTCAATTCGCAATCAACAAATAGAAATCTGCGAGCCTGATTGAATATAAGAGGAGTAACTTGAACTGTACCAAAGACCAATGTTCAAGTGTCAATCAATGTAAATCAACAACCCAAGGTTGGATTTCTAATTGATTGATCTTAACGCACAACCTGTGATATTTCAATTATATAACAAAATATAATGCGGAAAAGAAATAACACAGACACCATAATTTTGTTAACGAGGAAACCGCAAATGCAGAAAAACCCCGGGACCTAGTCCAGATTGAACATCATATTGTATTAAGCCGCTACAAACACTAGCCTACTACCAATTAACTTCGGACTGGATGTAGTTGAACCCTAATCAATCTCACACTAATTCAAGGTACAATTGCGCTCCTTACGTCTCTGATCCCAGCAAGATACTACGCACTTGATTCCCTAAGTTGATCTCACCCACAACCAAGAATTTCTACGACCCAAAGTGGAAGACTTAATAGACAAATCTGTCTCACACAGAAAAGTCTATAGGATTGAATAAATATGTCTCCCACAGAAATACCCAAGAGTTTTTGTTCCGTCTTTTGATAAATCAAGGTGAACAGGAACCAATTGATAACCCGGACTTATATTCCCGAAGAATAGCCTAAAAATATCAATCACCTCACAATAATCTTAATCGACTAGCGAAACATGATATTGTGGAATCACAAACGATGAGACGAAGTTGTTTGTGATTACTTTTTATCTTGCCTATCGGAGATATAAAATCTCGTGCCAATTATTTCAATTGCACTCAACATGATAGAAACAACAAGATCAGATCACGCAACTACAAATGAAGTCTTCAAGTCGTTAACCTACAGGGTCTCGAGAAGAAACCTAAGGTTAAAGGAGAATCGACTCTAGTTATGCAACCGAGTAACACACAAGAGGTGTGGGGATTAGGTTTCCCAGTTGTTGATGGTGGTTTTTAATTCTGGGGTAAAATTGTAAAACCTCACATTTAATGTGCCGACACTCTGCAAGAAACGGAGCCATGTAAAGTGATGAGTGTTCAACCTCTCCACTGGCGTATTTATTGAGCAACTCAATATGTTCACATGAAATTTATCCAGACTGTTGTATGTAAGCAACAATCCGCCATGGATTAGTAGGTGCAAAGTCCTATCCAAAATCAGAAAGCAAAGAATAAAGGAGCCAAGGAGAAAGAGCAACAATGAGAGGAAGCGTGGCCATGCCATAGGCCAGCCGGCGCCACTTGGCCACGCCCCATGCTACCCAACCGGCCCTTACTCCTTTGTCGACCAATCAGGTCGCTTTAAACCTACCACGTGTACCATAAGTGTAGCCACACTTGTGCTTGGCCGGCCCCCTATTTTTATTGACCAATCAGGTTGCTCTAAACCTACCACAATATTAAAAGAGGTGGAATTGCGTCAAGTGGTCACCATGCCAAATTGGCTTCCTAAAGATTGTACAAACAACTGGGAACATTTGATAAAAAATTTTAGTATGAGATACATGCCAAAAGTTTCGTATGGATGTCTAGCATAACATACTAAAAATTCAAATCAATCGGAATAAAGAGCTAAAAGATACAACATAAAAGGCGAGCTAGGTCATGGCTGAAAACTGACGGAATCCCTCATGAATTCTTCCTGAGTTTCATTGTCGGGCTGTTTTCACCTCCCAAACGAGCTCAAAACCTAAATATTCCCGAGCAAGGAGATAGGAAATTCTTTTCTGATCAGAATGGAGGGGCGAACCGTCAAAATCCGAGTTCGTACGAGAATTCTACAACGATTTTAGTGAGGGTCCCACATCTGAATTTTCTAATTAAGAAATTTCATGAGTTAACACAAATTAATGTGAATCATCTCAGCCATCCAACTTGGCTAGCCAACTTAAATGGTTTATATTTAATTTGAGTCAATCATCTCGACCATCCACGACCACATGCCGCATGCCTTATGCGCTAATTAGGGTTTCGGCATGCCAAATCCTAATTTAGGCAAAGTTGCTACGCCAACCGAGCCAAAACAATGTTCCACAGGGAATTTGGATTGATGTGGCCACTGAAAATGATGTTGCCACACCACATTTGAGTCTAACACCAATGTGCCAAAATTTAGTGTCCATGGCTACGCCAGGCGCTATTTGCACCATCGTGCCGCTAGCATGTACAAACTATGCCAACCATTCCGCAGTACCACTGGCATGCGCTAAAGGCGC
Source organism: Papaver armeniacum (assembly GCA_023531295.1). Lineage (NCBI taxonomy): Eukaryota > Viridiplantae > Streptophyta > Magnoliopsida > Ranunculales > Papaveraceae > Papaver > Papaver armeniacum. The sequence goes on from JAJJWW010017417.1 coordinate 290,089, forward strand.
AACTATACCATTATCAGGCGCCAATAGAAGGAAGCCATAATTAACGGCTACCCTTCCTCATGAGATGCAATCTCAGCCATCCAAGTTTGCCACCGAACTGACAGACTTGTGGCAAGTTTTAGGCGACCATCCGCTTAAATCTAGTGGCCATGGCTACGCCAGGCGCCACTTACACCACCGTGCCACTGGCATGCACGAGCTATGCCAGTCATGCCGCAGTGCCACTGGCATACACCAAAAACACCATTGTGCCATTACCAGGCGTCAACATAAGGTAGCCATAATCAACGGCTACCCTTCCTCATGAGATGCAATCTCAGCCATCCAAGTTCGCCACCGAACTGACAGGCCTGTGGCAAGTTTTAGGTGACCAACCAAGATGAGCCTAATAGCATCACATGCTATTTTCCTGCGGCAAGTCTCTTGACTTTGACGTGCCACACATAGCAAACTTCTACATGTTTTCCACGAAAACTCTTGAGACATCAAACATGTCACAAACTGGGGGATACTCATCAGGGTATTGGTCTGGCGGTTTATAGCGTGCGGCGTGCAATACGCCCGTTACAAGAAAGTGTCATGAAGTTGAACGTTTAATGTTGGCAAGGAGTAACGGGTGTAAACGGATCCACTTCCTTCATCATGGAAGCACGGTTTCTGACGGTTACACACTCTTCCATCTCTCAATCGTTTCACTTCCTACGAGACCAGGGTACGTTTTGTTATGACTTGTATAAATAGGTTTCACCTATTTCCACCAAACAACAAGTTTTGGTCAGAGAACAACACAGTATCCAGAAATCACCAAAGAACTAATAGCTTCCATTCTGCAAGCCAGTTCCACTTTCTAATACAAGTTATAAAACAACCGCACCTTCAGAATTAAGTATTCTGGTCTCAACACTTTCTTCGCTTCCCTCCCTAGGACCAACCCTTCGCCTTCACTTTGTGACCGAAGCAAGCCTGGAATGACCATTTCTTGGTTTAGGCTAGGATTATACAGATTGATCTCTTGAATCAAAAGTACTCCCGTGCAGTGCATTGTTTAGGGTTTAGATTTGTTTCTCATCCACATACCCAAAATTACCAAAACCAGCAGAAACAGTTTTTACCCACAAACACCAGTTGCTAGAGTTCTCCTTTATGTAGTTTTCAAATCAGGGTTTGCAATCCAAGTTACCTTGGTCACAAAGCATTCAATATTCACCATTGGATGAAAAACCTGATTCAACCAAGATAATATCTTTCAACCGTTAGATCAAACTTAGCTTGATATATACAAATGAAATGTACCCTCATTTGGGTTTATGTAACCGTACCCAAACGTGTACAACATGTTGGTTCACAAATAGTTAACCGAGGTTAGCCATATGATTACTCTCATATCAACCTTATTCATCTTAACCATAACTAGTTCAAATGACTCAAATGAAACTAGTTAAAGAGTTATTCAATTGCATAGAAAAAACAATTGAAACCAAATTGGTTTGATTCACTTGAATCAATCATGAACATTATAGCCACGGTTTGCAAAGATTGCATTCCTTATGGTTTAAATGTTAAGTTCATGAACTGACCGATTTGTAAAAGTAACCAGCTTAAGTATCCGTACGAGTATGCGTACATAAGTAACGGGATTTTGAGTTTGTTAAGTTTCCAAACTCAACAGAAATTTTCGGTTTGAAAACTTCCGCCAGTATGCGTACTTTAGGTGACTAGTTAAGAGTTTGTAAAAAACCAAACTCAGCATCCTTCACCAATTTCGTATACACACATATGCATTCTCTTGGCTCCCGGTTTATGGATTTATACACTAATGTGCGAACACACTATATATGCTAACATCCAAACATGGTTACATTCTCAACTCTTTATTTCAATCATTGAAACATTCTTCTATTATGACAATAGTCATTTTCACACACTATTAGCATCAAAGCAATTTTTTAAGATATTGAAATAATCATTATCGAAACATTCCAAGCCTACATCAAATGATTGTATCGCACAAACCATGTAAGATGTTACTCGGCAATTTTCTCATGATATAAGATGAACTTGGTGAAGAGTTTAAAAGCTTACCAACACATATTTCGAGAAATATGTAAGCGAGATATACTCGCTCGAAATCTCAAATGTATATAGAGAAAAGTATATCTTAACACGACTTATGTCTCAATATAGGAGATAGTAGAAATAGACTTTCCAAGTGATAGATGAGTTCAAGTCTCCACATACCTTTTGTCGAAGAAGTTCCACAAGCTCCCCTTCGTATTCAAATGATGAACTCTGTGAAATCTAAGCTCAACTACACTATCTATGTCCTAGTCCGAAACATCTATAAATAGGTTAGAAATCAAGACTTATAGTTTTGATCACTAACATTGAGAAACATGCTTGAGATAGAAACGCATGCGAGTTTGACCGAGTAGTGCTCTAACACTCTCCCTTCCTGGTTTTAAGAATGGGGTCTCCTTCAAACTCTTGGGATTTACCAGCTGATTCAATTAATGATTTTGTTTATTTGGAGTTTGTTTTAAAGAAGAAAAGAACCATGGTTAAAGCTGACGAACTTGAATCATATGCCTCATGCTATTGTACATTTTCTCATCAATATCGAGAAAATGCCGATATGGTCTCTGTTGAAGTAGTTCATGGTTTTCTCACCGACCTTGGGAAGACTCAACTAAAACTTGAGAACTCGGTAAAGGATCTTAACATGCTGCGAACTGAGTTGAAAAGGTTAACTCTGACCTTGTTCTCATGAAGTCACATGTTAAGGATCCTCTAAATGAGGATATCTTCTCTGAAGATACAGTTGATACAGTTAGTCACAAGCTTAAAGGTCTTGGAACCAGTGAAGTTTCCGAACCGGAACTCTGATTATCACTTGTGATTGCTGTTTGGGTTTAGAGTTGTCTTAGTTTATTTTGTCTAGTAAATCTTCTTATAAGAATTTATTTCTTGTGTTTTTAGAAGAATAACTAGGGTTTGGAATATCCATTATTGTGAGTACACATAGATATGTCCAGCGTTTTCATCTTCATGTTTTTAGATTTATTTATTTATTTAAATACTAAGTTTTTTTGGAAGATGATTTTTGCAATTTTAATCTTTATGATTTTATATATTGCAAATTGTTATGGGATATGTTGTTTACGTCCGTGAACCCGTGACTATCCCATACTTGTTCAAAAGTTATCTCTATCATGTCGGTATGAAAGTATTGATAAAAGATAGAATGAACTTTTGACTAACAAAATTTAATGCCTTTTATGTCAGTATGCAAATTTTGATGGAAGAAAGGATGAAATTTTGTTTACAAGGATTATGTCTATTATATGTCATTGTGCAAATAGTGATGGAAAATAGAATGAAAACTTGTATATTCCGCAGTATTGGTCGATCTCCGATCCACATTTTTGTGCACATACTGTGTTGCTCCGTAAGTTCTCTTATGTCGAGCATGACCAATTGAGTTGATCATTTTTGTGGTTGATTCAATTGAGATTGTTGGATTTCAAATTCATGTTTTCATGTGATTTGGTTATATCCAAATAAATCATTCTTTTCTTGTAAAAGCAAGGTCGCCTTTGTTGTTCTTTCGGGAATGACATTTTATGTGGGAGAGTTCTTTTTGAACTTGTGCTTTATTGCCAAATCTTTGTGGGGGAGTGCAGCTGTAGAATATTATAGGGGTTATCTTGTATCTTTATAAACTCCTTGATGAATGTATTTAGCTTCGGCTTTATTATTGCATCTAAATAAGTTGGTATGTTTTTCTCTTTTGGTCATGAAATTTTTTTATGAATATTTCATGAGGATCCCGCTAGTTTTCGTACCTTTGCCAATTTATATTGACAAAAAGAGGGAGAATTAATGTGTAGTTTCATACTACAAATACATATGGTTTACGAATCATTATGTAAGGGGGAGTGGTTTTCATGTTGAGATGAAGTATTGACTAAGGGGGAGTGATACATATCACCATATTATTGTTGTCAAAGTTGTGATACAATTGAACTTTGATGTTGTGTGTTTGTGGGTGAAAATTATTCCTGCCGATTTTGGTAATTTTGGGTGTGTGGATGAGAAACGAATCTAAACCCTAAACAATGCACTGCACGGGAGTATTTTTGATTCGAGAGATCAATCTGTACAATCCTAGCCTAAACCAAAAAATGGTCGTTCCAGGCTTGCTTCGGTCACAAATTGAAGGAGAAGGGTTGGTCTTAGGGAGGGAAGCGAAGAAAGTGTTGAGACCAGAATAGTTGATCTGAAGGTGTGGCTGTTTTATGACTTGTATCAGAAAGTGGAACTGGAATGAAAGGTATCAGTTCTTTGGTGATTCCTGGATACTGTGATGTTGCCGACCAAAACCCTTATTGTTTGGTGGAAATAGGTGAAGCCTATTTATACAAGTCATATTTAAACGTACCATGGTCTCGTAGGAAGTGAGAACGATTGGGTGATGGAAGAGTGGATTAACGTATAACCGTCGAAACCCATGCTTCCATGATGAAAGAAGTGGATCCGTTTATACCCGTTACTTATTGCCACCACTAATTGTCCCGCTCCATGATACTTTCTTATAACGGGCGTATTGCACGCCGCACGCTGTAAACCACCAGACCAATACCCTGATGAGTATCCCCAAGTTTGTGACATGTTTGATGTCTCGAGTGTTTTCGTGGAAAACGTGTAGCAGGTTGCTATGTGCGACAAGTCAAAGTCAAGAGTTTTGTCGCAGGAAAATAGCATGTGATGTTATTAGGCATGTCTTGGCTAGTCGCCTAAAACTTTCCACAAGTCCGTCGGTTCGGTGGCGAACTTGGATGGCCGAGATTGCATCTCATGAGGAAGGGTAGCCGTTGATTATGACCACCTTCATTGGCACCTGGTAATGGCACAGTGGCGTTTTTGGTGTATGCCAGTGGCACTGCGGCATGACTGGTATAGCTCGTGCATGCCAGTGGCACGGTGGTATAAGTGGCGCTTGGCATAGCCATGGACACGAGATTTAAGCGGCTGGTCTTTGCCACAAGTCTGTCAGTTCGATGGCGAATTTGGATGGATGAGATTGCATCTCATGAGAAAGGATGGCCATTGATTATGGCCATGTCTTGTTATATAGCAAAGTGGTGCCATTGGCATGGTGGCGTCTCGGCGTAGCCATGTCATAGCGGCATGCCAGTGGTGTAGCCGTGGCAGCTGTTTTGGCATATTGGTGTTAGACCCAAATATGGCTCTGGCAACATTGGCTCTGTTGTTACATCAAACTTTAAGTCCTTAGGAGAATTACCTAACTTAGTTGCGTGGAAACTTTAGCTAAATTAGGGTTTGGCATATCGAAACCCTAATTAGCGTGTGTGGCATTGGCGCCATGGACACATTAAAGGAATTATGGCTGGTCATAATAGGAGAATAACCACAGGCGCAAGGATGGCCACGGGTGGTTATAGAATGGCGCCATTTTTAGCGTTTGGCGGGTCCCACATGGCTCATGGCATGTTATAGGGCCAAAGTGGCGTAATTGGGCCACGAATGGAAATTAAGGTTAGAACTAACGCCACTAAGGCAGAGCCATGTTTGAAATACCCTAATTGGAATATGTTATGGCGTTTGGCCATGAACAAGAAGTGGGTTAGCACATTGGCGCGCTATTTATGGTAAGTTGCCACGTTCGGCATGTTTCTGTGGCAAAGTGGCGCGTTCGGCATGTTTGGCATGCCAATTAGTGTATTGGCGCGACTTTTGGAAAGCCAATTTGGCATTGTGACCATACGGCACAACTTTGCCTCTTTAATACCGTGGCAGTATAGAGCGGCCGATTGGTCGATTAAAAGAGGGGGACAAACGCGGGCGTGGCCACACTCTGGTGTGCGTGTGGCAAGTTTAGAGCGACCTGATTGGTCGATGGGAAGGGGGCCGGCAAGCAAGGGCGTGGCCACACTTCCAGTGCACCGTGGCGGATTTAAAGCGACCTGATTGGTCGATGGAAAGAGGGGCCGGAAAGCGAAGATGGGTCCGGCCTCATTCTAAATGCGTGTGGCACATTTAGAGTGACCTGATTGGTCGATGGAAAGGGGGCCGGCAAGAAAGGGCGTGGCCACACTTCCAGTGCACCGTGGCGGATTTAAAGCGACCTGATTGGTCGATGGAAAGGGGGCCGGCGATTATGGTCCCAGCCACAACTCATGGGAGTGTGGCAGGTTTAAAGCGACCTGATTGGTTGACGAAGGAGTAAGGGCCGGTTAGGTAGCATGGGGCGTGGCCAAGTGGTGCCGGTTAGCATATGGCATGGTCACGCTCCCCTCATTGTTGCTCCTACTCCGCGGCTCTGTTTATTCTTTGCTTTCTGACTGAGTATTTTGTGCAAGGGCCTTAACTTTGGTACTTAGAGGTCCGTGCTACTCTGCTGCGAGTGAACACAAATCCGTCATGCCATACCAATATTAAGGGATCTGCCAGGGAACATAAGCACAAGAGAAGTACTCAACAGGGTCTGGCATTTGTGAGTAATGCAGCTAGGAGATTATACACTCATTAGGCTCTATACTAGTGAACAGTTCATCCAGGAGCTTGAGTTTCGATATAATACAAATACAGACATAGGTAATCGTCAAATTTTGATATATTCTCCAAATTCCCTACGGAATATAGACATATCAATGTCTACTACATCTGATGCCGGGTCAGGTAGATAGACTTTTACAAATTTAGCCCTGAGCTAAAAACCACCATCAACAACTGTATAACAATGATTGAGAGCATTTATTTTCTCATTGTTATAGCTACAGATCTTCAACAACTATGATGCTGAGTTGAACACATTTAGAATCATGGATTACTTAGAAGTAACGAAGTTTTCGAGTCGTGTTGAAGGTGCCAAGGAGATCAAGCATTTGGATGAGAATCTAAATTTATTTATTTATTTTGTAATCCATATGTATTGATAGTTTTGTCACTAAAATTGACAAAGGGGAAGATTGTTAGAGCACTGCTCGGTCGAACTCGCATGCGTTGCTATCTCAAGCATGTTTGTCAATGTTAGTGATCAAAACTATAAGTCTTGATGTCTCGGATTAGGACATAGATTGTGTAGTTGAGCTTAGTTTTCACGACGTTCAACATTTGAAGACGAATAACTGCTAAGGGGAGCTTGTGGAACTTCATCGACAAAAGGTATGTAGAGACTTAAACTCATTTATCACTTGGAAAGTCTATTTTTACTCTATCTCCTATATTGAGACATAAGTCGTATTACGATATAGTTTTCTATATACACATTTGAGATTTCGAGTTGAGTTTATCTCGCTTACATATTTCTCGAAATATGTGTTGGAAAGCTTTCGCTTCGCCCAAGTTCATCTTATATCATGTGAAAATTGTCGAGTAACATCTTACATGGTTTGTGTGATACAATCATTTGGTGTTGTCTTGGAATGTTTCGTAATGATTATTTCAATAACTTGAAAATTGCTTTGATGCTAATAGTGTGTGAAAACGGCTATTGGCATCCTCTAAGAAAGTTTCAATGATTGAATAAAAGTTTAGAACACTTAACCATTATTGGATATGTCATGGTGTGCACTCTTGCACATGTGTAATCCATGTCCGGGAACCATAGTATGCGCACCCGTTTCCGTACCTGTTGGTCTAAGAAATATGGGAACCTAAGTATGCGTACCCGTTTGCGTACTGGCGTACAAGTTCATGTCCGAGAATTTCTGTTGGGATTTAAAGATCACGTACCCGTTTGCGTACTGGCGTAACCAATCTTAGTCCAGGTATTTCAAGTATGCGTACATGTTTGCATACTTGAAGGTTAAAGTTCTAAAATCGGTTATGAACATGAACATAAAAATTTATATAATAAGGAATGCAATCTTTGCAAACCGTGGCTATAATGTTCATGATTGATTCGAGTGAATCAAACCGATTTTGCTTCAATTGTGTTTTTGTATAATTCTATGAGAATATAAATACATTCATCAAGGAGTTTATAAAGATACAAGATAACCCCTATAATATTCTACAGCCGCATTCCCCACAAAGATTTGGCAATAAAGCACAAGTTCAAAAAGAACTCTTCCCCATAAAATGTCATCCCCGAAAGAATAACAAAGGCGACCTTGCTTTTACAAGAAAAGAATGATTTCTTTGGATATAACCAAATCACATGAAAACATGAATTTGAAATCCAACAATCTCAATTGAATCAACCACAAAAATGATCAACTCAATTGGTCATGCTCGACATAAGAGAACTTACGGAGCAACACAGTATGTGCACAAAAATTTGGATCGGAGATCGACCAATACTGCGGAATATAAAAGTTTTCATTATATTTTCCATCACTATTTGCACAATGACATATAATAGACATAATCCTTGTAAACAAAAGTTCATCCTTTCTTCCATCAAAATTTGCATACTGACATAAAAGGCATTAACTTTTGTTAGTCAAAAGTTCATTCTATCTTTTATCAATACTTTCATACCGACATGATAGAGATAACTTTTGAACAAGTATGGGACAGTCCACAGAGTTCACGGACGTAAACAACATATCCCATAACAATTTGCAATATATAAAATCATAAAGATTAAAATTGCAAAAATCATCTTCCAAAAAAACTTAGAATTTAAATAAATAAATCTAAAAACATGAAGATGAAAACGTTGGACATATCTATGTGTACTCAAAATAATGGCTATCCCAAACCCTAGTTATTCTTCTAAAAACACAAGAAATAAATTCTTATAAGAAGATTTACTAGACAAAATAAACTAAGACAACTCTAAACCCGAAGAGAAATCACAAGTGATAATCAGAGTTCCGGTACAGAAACTTCTCTGGTTCCAAGACCTTTAAGCTTGTGACTAAATATATCAACTGTATCTTCAGAGAAGATATCCTCATTTAGAAGATCCTTAACATGTGACTTCATGAGAACAAGGTCAGAGTTAACTTTTTCAACTCAGTTCGCAGCATGTTAAGATCCTTTACCGAGTTCTCAAGTTTTAGTTGAGTCTTCCCAAGGTAAGTGAGAAAACCATGAACTACTTCAACAGAGACCATATCAGGATTTTCTCGATCTTGATGAGAAAACGTACAATAGCATGAGGCATAGAATTCAAGTTCGTCAGCTTTAACCATGGTTCTTTTATTCTTTAAACAAACTCCAAATAAACAAAATCATTAATTGAATCAGTTGGTAAATCCCAAGAATTTGAAGGAGACCCCATTCTTAAAACCAGGAAGGGAGAGTGTTAAATCACTTCTCGGTAAAACTCGCATGCGTTGTTATCTCAAGCATGTTTCTCAATGTTAGTGATCAAAACTATAAGTCTTGATTTCTAACCTATTTATAGATGTTTCGGACTAGGACATAGATAGTGTAGTTGAGCTTAGATTTCACAGAGTTCATCATTTGAATACGAAGGGGGAGCTTGTGGAACTTCTTCGACAAAAGGTATGTGGAGACTTGAACTCATCTATCAATTGGAAAGTCTATTTCTACTATCTCCTATATTGAGACATAAGTCGTGTTAAGATATACTTTTATCTATATACATTTGAGATGAGATTTCGAGCTGAGTATATCTCGCTTACATATTTCTCGAAATATGTGTTGGTAAGCTTTCGCTTCGACCAAGTTCATCTTATATCATGAGAAAATTACCGAGTAACATCTTACATGGTTTGTGCGATACAATCATTTGATGTAGGCTTGGAATGTTTCGATAATGATTATTTCAATATCTTAAAAAATTGCTTTGATGCTAATAATGTGTGAAAACGACTATTGTCATAATAGAAGAATGTTTCAATGATTGAAATAAAGAGTTGAAAATGTAACCATGTTTGGATGTAAGCATATATAGTGTGTTCGCACATTAGTGTATAAATCCATAAACCAGGGAGCCAAGAGAATGCATACAAACTCTTAACTAGCATATATAGTGTGTTCTCCACGAAATTGGTGAAGGATGCTGAGTTTGGTTTTTTACAAACTCTTAACTAGTCACCTAAAGTATGCGTACATGTACGCATACTGGCGGAAGTTTTCAAACCGAAAATTTCTGTTGAGTTTGGAAACTTAACAAACTCAAAATCCCGTTACTTAGGCACGCATACTCGTATGGGTACTTAAGCTGGTTACTTTTACAAATCGGTCAGTTCATGAACTTAAACATTTAAACCATAAGGAATGCAATCTTTGCAAACCGTGGCTATAATGTTCATGATTGATTCAAGTGAATCAAACCAATTTGGTTTCAATTGTTTTTTCTATGCAATTGAAAAACTCTTTAACTAGTTTCATTTGAGTCATTTGAACTAGTTATGGTTAAGATGAATAAGGTTGATATGAGAGTAATCATATGGCTAACCTCGGTTAACTATTTGTGAACCAACATGTTGTACACGTTTGGGTACGGTTACATAAACCCAAATGAGGGTACATTTCATTTGTATATATCAAGCTAAGTTCGATCTAACGGTTGAAAGATATTATCTTGGTTGAATCAGGTTTTTCATCTAACGGTGAATATTGAATGCTTTGTTACCAAGATAACTTGGATTGCAAACCATGATTTGAAAACTATATAAAGGAGAACTCTAGCAACTGGGAAAACTAATCCCCACACCTCCTGTGTGTTACTAGTTGCATAACTAGAGTTGATTCTCTTTTAACCTTAGGTTTCTATCGAGACCCTGTAGGTTAACGACTTGAAAGACTTCATTGGGATTGTGAAGCCATACCTAACTATTTTCTTTGTAGTTGCGTGTTCTGATCTTGCCCGATTCTATCGTATTGAGTACAATTGAAATAATTGACTTGAGATTAATTTCTTCGATAGGCAAGATAAAGGTAATCACAAACATCTTCGTCTCATCGTTTGTGATTCCACAATATCTTGTTTCGCTAGTCGATTAAGATTATTGTGAGGTGATTGATAATACTATGCTGTTCTTCGGGAATATAAGTCTGGTTTATCAATTGGCTCCTGTTCACCTTGATTTATCAAAAGACGGAACAAAAACTCTTAGGTATTTCTGCGGGAGACATATTTATTCAATCTATGACTTTTCTGTGTGAGACAAATTTGTTTATCAAGTCTTCGACTATGGGTCGTAGCAACTCTTGGTTGTGGGTGAGATCAACTAAGTTAATCAAGTGAGTAGTATCCTACCTGGGATCAGAGACGTAAGGAACGAAACTGTACCTTGAATCAGTGTGAGATTGATTAGGGTTCAACTACAGTCCAGTCCGAAGATAATTGGTAGTAGGCTAGAGTCTGTAGCGGCTTAATATAGTGTGGTGTTCAATATGGACTAGGTCCCGAGGTTTTTCTGCATTTGCGGTTTCCTCGTTAACAAAACTATGGTGTCTGTGTTATTTCTTTTCTGCATTATATTTTGTATATAATTGAAATATCAAAGGTTGTGCGTTAAGATCAATCAATTAGAATATCCAACCTTTGGTTGTTGATTTACATTGATTGACACTTGAACATTGGTCTTTGGTACCGTTCAAGTAACTCCTCTTATATTCAATCGGGTTCGCAAATTTCTATTTGCTGATTGCAGATTGAATTAAGAGTTAGAGATATTAAACTCTTTGATATGCTTTTCTTTAGATTGAGTCTGACTGTCTAGGTGATTCTCTAGAAAGTATATTGGAGTAAGTCCTCTCAGATTGACAAACAAATTGTTGGGTGTGGTTGTTAAACCCCCGCATTTTCAACTTGACTTCCGATTTGACAGAATCGGTAGTAAACAACATAGTTTTAGTTCTGATTTAACAGATTCGGTAGATATGCATGATATTTTATCATCCGATTATTGTGGGAAATTCAGCTTTTCATTTGGGAAGATTGAGTCGTTTGATAATAAAGTAATAAAGATAACTCAAAAAACTTTCATAACCCATAAATTCAAGAACTTATAATCTAAAACAAGTATTTAAAACAACATAATCCGAAAGAAACCTTTAAAACAACATAATCCATGTCTTCGAGAAAACACATTAAGATTTGTTTTTTTTTTTTTTCTTCCGAGTATTCTTAGCTAAAGTTTTAGAACTCTTAACACGAACAACACGTCTAATATCATCACCATCGTCACCTTGAGCTTCCTCTGGATTTTCCTCAACATTGTCTTCAGCAAGAGAGCTTGATGAAGCCTGAGATCTTTAGTTCGCCTTTGTGATTCTTTTCTTAGGATGGTTCTTTGTGAATTTCTCCCCACACTCAGCTATATACTCTTCATTATCAACATTATCAATCATCTCCCCGTGCTTTTTTATTCTCAATTGGCACAAGTTTTCTAGCCGTTATGCAATCAACACACTATTTGGACAAAGACTTGAACCTATTCACATGTTTTTTAATTGACATAACATCAAATGGAGTTTACCTAAAAGATTAAGACGTAATATTAAAGGGAAAAGTCATAACAATACGCATCAGTCTATCATAACCATCTGGTTTTTCTTTGATGATACATTTGTAAATGGATGCCTTCGAGGTTGTCTTTGCTTTAAGTTCACGGATTACACGAAGATGTGAATGCTCCCGATACCACTCCATATAGCCTGGAGAATTTTCATCACCTCGGTTGACAGGTCTCCCAGATTTGACCAAGTAACTCATCCTCTTATCCCAATTGTCAATAAAAAATGGTGAACTAGAGTAAACTACCTCGATGGTGTCAGTATTAGCCTGGGAATGCTCCATGTCCAAATTGAACTTGCCACTTATGTGATGCCATGGTACTCCTTGTATATAACCGTGTTGTCGCATCACCCTTGAGCCATTGTACATCACATAAACTGGGGGGTGCCACAACGGTCCATAATAAAGGCACAACTCGGAACGACCCGTTATATGTCCACTATCTCGGTCTTCCTTGTATGGATCAAAGCATACCTCCGAGGCCTTAATTGAGTCTAGTTTCTCCCTCAATTGAACCAATTCCCGCTCCTTTGTCCTTGAACGGTTCTTTGTGAACTTGTACTTTGTTCCTCTCGGTGTACCTTTTTCCCACTCTTTGTTCACATATGCCAATTTCAGACTAGGGTATTGATCATGTATCCATGTCTACATAGATATCAAACCAAGTATTAGAAATTGATTCTTAAATTAGAGGATAAAAAACATAACGACCAACGGATTAATAGAGTTGAGAAAATACCTGGAATAGACTCACATTCCCGTCAATTTGGCTAGTTCTAAGCCTCGATGCCTTTCTCAACTCCTCCATCAAGAATGTTAGGCATGCCGTGCCCCAGGAGTACTCGGCGACCTTATTGAGAGGATGCAATAGTTGTAAAAGGTTGGTGTCTACTCGATTGCCACTAGCATTGGGGAAAATGACACATCCCAATACACACAGGAGATGGGCGATGGCCGCGGCATCCACTTCGGCATCACTTAACGGTACCTTCTTTTCTTTCTCGGCCGTGCCTCTGAACATCTTGATCACTTGGCTCATGTTAAACTGTCTAGTTTTGTAAGAAAAGCACCTGTTGAACTTAATATTTGATGTCTCTTTATCCCAACCAAGACACTTTTTACACAAATCATAAAGTTGTGCCCAACTTAAATTCTTTGTGTAGTTATACTTGACAGCTACACCATGGTCATTAATATTAAGAATATGCTTCGCATCATTTGGAGTAATGGTCATCTCCCCAAACGACATATGAAAGGTGTCAGTCTCGGGATACAATCTCTCCACAAAAGACGATATCGCGACCCGATCATGTTCCAACATTGAGTTCCCGGCAGCAGTAGATAATCCCGAGTTAGCTATAAGTATCTTGAACCTTTCATATTCACCGTCTAAAGACCAATCTTTCAATATTTTTGATGGTGTGGCAGTGGGTTTGAGTAGACGAATCGCATCGGAATGATACTACTAAACACACAACACATTACAAAATAAATATAGTAGTATTACGAATTAAACGACAATACATAATAAAAATAATATGATTATTACCTCGGTTTCGTAAATTTCTTTGGCCCAAGAGTCTCAGCATCCAAAGAGCAATGCTACTCCATCTCTAGGTAGCCTAGGGATTTCTTCTTCAAAATCCGTCTTCTTCAAAGAAATGGGAACAAGGTGTGATGCTTTCTTCGCGATTGGCTTTCTTGGAACTCCTCCTTCTCCTTGTGTACTACTTGGTTGTCCTTCTCTTGTACTCTAATTTCAGGACTGCTTGGTTCTATACCTTCTGGAGTTACTGGTGGATCACTTGGTTCTACCATTTCTTGAGTTACCAGTGGAGCGCTTGGTTCTAATCCTTGTTGAGTTCCATCATTCATTGGATTTCCTTGACCGCTCCTTTCTCTCTGTGCACTAGCACTTAATTTGTTACCCCCTTTACGACGAGGCCCTATAGAAACTGTATTTTGGGTGGCTTTCTTACCTCGCTTATCCTTAAAAACAATTGGTTCGTAAGAATACGTTTACAAACTACATAATTGGATGTTAAAGAACACACATAACAACAGATTATATATAATCAGAGTCAAAACTAAACTTATAACAAACGATTATGAATAATCGGTAGCACGAGTTAAAGATTACCTACCGATTATAATTTGATTTTCAAACGAAAATATCTAAAGTCATGAAGGTACTCATAATCGGAAGATTAATAAACAACCTAACTTCCGAGTACAACAAAATCGTAGGACACCAATTATACATTTCATCCGATTAAGATGCATTTTAGAGACAATAAATTCTAATTTGATGAGGCAAATATAATCAGAAGCAAAATACAACAATCTATCTTCCGATTCCATATGTGTCTCTATATTGTCTAATCATCTGTTATAATCGGTAGACAAAAAATAAATTGACTTCCGATTAAGGCCAATTTAGGGTTCAATATTATCCTACGTATTGAGAATCGAAACTAAAATTAAAACTATATCACCCGATTATGATCGATGTTCACGAAGAATGGAGAACACGAGCATAATCGGGCGTTTAAAAACATATCTATCTTTCGATTCCGGGTAAAAAACAGAAAACCCTAGAAAATTTTTTCATCAATTCGTCGAATTAAAACAACATAAACCCAAATAATGGTAGAATCTTACCTAATTGGGGTCATTTGAAGTTGTTTGAGAGGACAAGTATCAGAATCAACACCACCACCTACATCAGAGGCTTCATCATCTTCATCTTCTTCGTCGGCAGTTACAATGGATTTGTTCTTTGATAATTGTCCGATTTCTGGATCGTCACCACGGTAGACGTTTTTCACTCGAGCTTTTTTGGGCTCTTCTATTGTCGCCATCGTTTTATAGAACAATCGACGATGTTTTTGATTCGGCGATGAACGACGACGATGAATTGAAGTTGAATAATGGAGGGAATTTTTTTTCCTCTTACAATTGGCAGTGAAGAAGAAGAGGAAAAGTGAGTTGAAGAAAAGAAATGAGAATGAAATTATGTTTTGGGTGGTTTTATTCGTCGAAGGGGTGTATATGTAATTATATAATCGGTAGTTTAAAATCAATACATATCTACCGATTTAATTCTTTGATCGGCAGTATTATGAAATCTATTGTGTACCGATTTTTAGAGGAGCCCCAAATTCAAAACGTCAAATACACATGAAATTCGAATTTTCTACTTTCACAATATGTAGTTATGGTATGTTGTTTACCTACCGATTATTGCAGTAGCCCATTTTTAAACAAACCAATAATCGGTTGCTATTACCACTATAATAACTACCGATTATATAAGGACATTTAGGTATTCAAAGAGCCATTAGGACATCCCATAACCTTGCTTATGGGTTGGGAATAAAAAAGTCGACCCTAAAAATAGCATGTTTTTTACTTCTGATTTCAAAAAACTACCTCATAGTTACACGTGATATCCAAACACCCTTTCAGTACTTCCGAATCCGAACACTTGCATTTGTATCGCCCTCCCAATGTAGTTAATCTCGGCCGAGATGGCCGAGATACCGCCGATAATATCGGTTTCGGTGTTTCATCGAGATGCCGATATTGCCGGTATTGGCCGATATTTCGCCGATATTGGCCGATATTTCACCGGTATCCACCGAAATATCGTGTCTCGGTACTCGACCGATATTCACCGAAATCCGATATTGACTACATTGCGCCCTCCAAATTGAGTTCCACACTTCCACAGTACAAGAAAGAACTTTAGTCTCCCTCAATTTCTACAAAGTCCAAACCCTAGTTTTTTTCCTGTTTCTTAGTAAATCTTTCCCAAGATTTTTGATGGAGCTCCCAGACGACATCACACAAGACATCTTAACTCGTCTGCCCACCGGATCATTTTCAGAATCCAAATTGGAGACATGTTGTTCATCATCCATCCATCCTTCTCTCAAAACCATTTAAATCATCTCTATTCTTCAGCTAATGATTCAGGTAACTTGGGTTTTCTTTCGACTGAGAATAAGCCATTCTACTATTTTGATTATTATAATGAGACACCCATTATTAGCACTAGAAGGATCAATTTAACCCCTGAATTAGATTTTTTTTCTTCTTATACTGGTATTGTGAGTTCGTGCAATGGATTGATCTGTCTTAATGTACAAATAACCTAATTTTAGTGAAAGGATGTGACACGGATTGGAGTAAAATGATTATGTTTTCAACATCCTACACTCGCGTTCTTTTTATATTTATAGTACTGTGCATACTACAATAAATCTCCCGAATGGAGTTAAACTTAATTGCTCGCGTATGCTGGTGCTAATTTTGGCCACTAGCAGCACGCCTAAAGAGAGAATGCCTTTTTTATATGCTTGGAACAACTAACAACCAAAGATTCCGATGGTGCAATATGATATGATATCCGTTAATGTGCATGAATGGGATAATAAGTACCAAAAAAATATTGATATCGATAAACACACACATTGCCAGAACTTAAGAGCCTTGAGCTCTATTTAATAATGAGTATGTATGTTTGGTAATTGGTTAGCAATTAGAATCTGATTACCTGCTGTTGGTTTCCTGCTCTACACCATTGCCATTTTTTTAATAATTTAATTGATTAAGGTCAATGGTGTTAAGATAAGGATAAGTAGTAAAAATAGAGTTCAGTAATAGTTACCGATTGTTTCGTGGTAGAGCAAAAACAATGGAGATAGTTAGTAAATCCATGATTTTATAGTGCAAGCCGATAAATTGCAAAATTTCTTGTTCAAGCATATGATTTGGTTGTATATAAGGAGAATAAATATCATGGAACTAGTGAATATAGACCAAAACATAAGATGAAGAACACATATTTGGAGTTAAATACAAAATTGCATTGACATTTTCCTGAATAAAGTTGCTGATAAGTGACTCCTAAGTGTTGAAGAGATTAATGTCTCCTATTGTTTAAGAATGTTGAAAACTGAAATTCTATTCTTGAACAGATTCAAGTCCACTTTCAAGATCTTGGAGATTCATCTCTACTACTTCCAATGGATTTTTGACAACTCTGATTTAAACTTATTTGGTTTATAATGCAACTTTGAAGTTTAGAGATCAAAGACTTGTTCTGAAGATCTTAGTCGGCACCAATACATGTACGTATATAGGAAAGAAAATCACTTAGCAGGTTAGTATCTTCAAACTTGTCGCTTTGTCACAACTAAGAACCATCAACCATTTATGGCTGTAAATGCATGCATAACGTAATTGTGCACGAGTGGCTATACTCTTTTGGTGGAATAGTCACGACATTAGGAATCTTGACAGCCTTGATTTTTTTTAACAATGTGATGCAAACGTGTTATCCTGAATAATTCATTCGTATCTCTCGCTGATCAGCTTATATATATGTTCCCTTGTTTCTCTAACAATTAGAATCTTGACAACCTTGCATTTGATACAATCAATGTGATGCAGACGCGTCATCCTGAATGATTCTTTCATATCTCTCGTTGAACAGCCTATGCATATATGCCGCTTGTTTCTCTAACATTTAGAATCTTCACATGTTTATCTCATATATTAAAAGCAATGTCAATGCTCCTTAATCATTTAAACAAATCCAGGTAGAACAAGGCCTTCATTAATTACCGAGTAATACATTTGATTTAATGATGGATCTTGTAATTACTGAAAAAAAAAAGAAAATAATTTGCAAAAATTGTTTAGAGTAAAATGATTTCTTGTATTGATATACTTTGTTTTTCATTTGTATACAGTATGTACAGTAAAAATTTCATGAGGCATTTCCTAATAAAAGGCGGAAAATACCAATGGGAGGTGAAATATCTATGGATCTACTGGTTGAGGATGTTAAGAAGTGAAACTCGGTTCTTGATCAAACACCTAAAGACAGATTCTAGTCCATCTTCAAGTTCTTGAAGGTTCATCTCAAGGTCAGCCAATGACTTCTGCACTTCTTTTGCTTCAATGACTTTGGATTTCAAAGCGACATCGACCTTGGTTACTTCATTGACAACTTGTTGGGTTGCACTTTTGGTGGTCAACTTTGAGACCAGGGACCTTTGCTTTGGTGCAGATAGGAAAGACAGGATAGATTCAAAAATTGCAAGAGTAGTTGCTTCAACTTCTGTTAGGACATCGGTAACGATGTCATTGTTCTTGTTGGTGTTTTTCTTAAGATCTGAAAGGCATTTTTGGATGACTTTGCAGACTTTCTTTCTTGAGGTCATGTATGCTTCAAATTCATTTGATTGCCTTCGGATAGATGATTGAAGATCTTGGGCAGATTGCTTCATTTGAGATGTAACATCCTTAATAGTTCCACAGAAATCCAACAACATGACAGATGCGTCCAATACTGCGTCTAAGCATTTTCCATCTTCTGTAGAAAGGAAATCTTCAACACACTCATACAAGTCCTTTAGAGCGACCAAGTTGTTGGAGATGGATGAGGTGAGAACTGAAGATCTCAATTTGCAGAGTTGTTCCTCAACTGCAGCAGCGAGTGGGTTGGATCTGGTGGGTAAACTGATTGAACGAGCATGGAAAGTTTTGTTTGAGGAAGACATTTTTGCCTATTTAGAAGAAAACTATGAACGAATTTAATTAGGTATACAAGTTAATGTAGAGATGATATTTTGATGATGGTTATTTGTTCTCACTTGGTGCTCCTTTTATAGTCAGGACTCAGGCTACAATGTACACCAAGGGGATGCATTCATGTGGTGGAACTTCCTCTATACGCGCCACTGTCTCTGCATTGTTCCCTCCATCAATGACAAATAGTATGTCCCCTACTGACTCTATAGCATCAATTAATATATGATTTTTTTTTACATAAAAAATGAATCTATAGAATTAGCCAAATGTGCAAGTACGTGCATGAATGCATTACTACCTAGAAAGATCTGTAATGATTTTGAAGGCTTTCAGCGATTTGTGCTTTAAGATTGGTTACCAGCAACCAGTGCCTACAAAAACATAGGTAAGTGAATGCCAAAGACTTGGGATTATTGCAGAAGCAGCTTATTTATGCAGGCAGGTGGTAATCAAGATGATTGTATGCTGCGTTACCTTTGCCTTGGAGGCAATGCTTCTAACTGGACAAATTTGGAAGAAATAAGTAGTAGATCTGGTGTCGCGCCAACTCCAGTGGGTGCTGCTTATCTGGATGCACTCCACATGAAGAATGAGGTAAGCATTTGATTACTTTGTCCAGTTTGGATATCGCTTCTTAATTGATTAATGCAAATTTATTTATTTTGGTTTTTTATTTATATTTGTCTCTTGACTGAACTAAGAAGAATACGACATATACTAAGTTGCACGCCTTCAGAGATTACTGATACCCATATCATACCTTCTTACATGCTTAGAACAACCAACAACCGATGATAACGATGGTACGCGCAATTTGATATGATATCCGGATGTGTGCATGAATGGGATACTATGTACCAAGAAAATATTGACATTGATAAACACACACATTGCCAGAACTTAAGAGCTTTGAGCTCTATTTAAAAATGAGTATCCATGTCTGGTAATTCATTAACAATTAGAATCCGACAGCCTTGATGTGATGCTAACGCGTTATCCTGAATAATTCTTTCGTTCCCTTGTTAGCATATAAAATTTGAAATGCTGAATGAAGATCAGTTGTTGGTTTCGTTAGCATCTCTCGTATCTTTCTCTCTTTGTCATTGCTTAAATCAATACATGCTAAAATTGCATGTGTATGAAATATGCATGTGTGCTCGAGTGGCGCTGTTTGTGCATCTACCGTTTCGTACCTGTCTTTAAGAACCTTAAGCATTGACCTTGCAGAACAAGATTTTGTATGATTCCTTTTGTCACCTCTCTTTAAATTAAAGATATGTAGAATCCATTTTTTGATATTCTACCAGCTGGAACTTAATTGATTGTCAGAGCTCTATTTAAGATCAAGAATGCAATGTTCCCTTGCTATCTCTGACAATTAGTATCTTCACATGCTCATTTGATATAATAATCAATGTCAATGCTTCCTTAATCATTCTGGATCTTAATTGAGTAGTTCATGTGCTTTCATGATGAAACATATAATTACCAAATGTTAATTTGCAGAAACACCAGAAAAGACGATAAAAAAAAATAATGAACAATTGTTTCGAGTAAAGTGTTTCATGTATTGATTAACTTTCATTTGTATACCGTATTTACAGTCAAAATTCCATGAGGCATTTCCTAATAAAAGGCGGAAAATACCAATGGGGGGTGAATATAATTATGGATCTACTGGTTGAGGATGTTAAGAAGTGAAACTCGGTTCTTGATCAGACACCTAAAGACAGATTCTAGTCCATCTTCAAGTTCTTGAAGGTTCATCTCAAGGTCAGCCAATGACTTCTGCACTTCTTTTGCTTCAATGACTTTGGATTTCAAAGCGACATCGACCTTGGTTACTTCATTGACAACTTGTTGGGTTGCACTTTTGGTGGTCAACTTTGAGACCAGGGACCTTTGCTTTGGTGCAGATAGGAAAGACAGGATAGATTCAAAAATTGCAAGAGTAGTTGCTTCAACTTCTGTTAGGACATCAGTAACGATGTCATTGTTCTTGTTGGTGTTTTTCTTAAGATCTGAAAGGCACTTTTGGATGACTTTGCAGACTTTCTTTCTTGAGGTCATGTATGCGTCAAATTCATTTGATTGCCTTCGGATAGATGATTGAAGATCTTGGGCAGATTGCTTCATTTGAGATGTAACATCCTTAATAGTTCCACAGAAATCCAACAACATGACAGATGTGTCCAATACTGCGTCTAAGCATTTTCCATCTTCTGTAGAAAGGAAATCTTCAACACACTCATACAAGTCCTTTAGAGCGACCAAGTTGTTGGAGATGGATGAGGTGAGAACTGAAGATCTCAATTTGCAGAGTTGTTTCTCAACTGCAGCAGTGAGTGGGTTGGATCTGGTGGGTAAACTGATTGAACGAGCATGGAAAGTTTTGTTTGAGGAAGACATTTTTTCTTTATTTAGAAGAAAACTAAGAACAGATTTGATTAGATATACAAGTTAATGTAGAAATGATATTTGATGATGGTTATTGGTTCTCACCTGGTGCTCCTTTTATAGTCAGGACTCGGCTACAATGTACACCAAGGGGATACATTCATGTGGTGGAACTTCCTCTATACGCGCCACTGTCTCTGCATTGTTCCCTCCATCAATGACAAATAGTATGTCCCCTACTGACTCTATAGCATCAATCAATATATGAATTTTTTTTTATATAAAAAACGAATTTTATAGAATTAGCCAAATGTGCAAGTACGTGCATGAAAGCATTACTACCTAGAAAGATACACACAGTGATCGATATATATGTTTCCCAACCATTGGAATCTTGACAGCCTTGCGTTTTATTATAAATGTTCAAACTTAGGAACCAAAAAGCATGTAAACAGATGGTGTAAGATGATATTTCAACTTACTAACAGTGTGCAATTTATTAATTTTCTCTGTCTCGGAAACAAGATGAATCAAATGGCTCCTCCTGTTGTCTATATTTATTTGGTTGTTATGCGAATATCTATCCTTTCCTGTTATCCAATAACATGTAGCATATCAAGATATATAGTAACTAAAATCAACCATTAAGGGACTATATATCCAATTAGTTTGCAAGGGACAGCCAATTGAACAGTGACAAAATCAGCCATTAAGCCACAGAAGATTAGCAAATTCAATTTTTCCCGGATTCCCTGGCCCGTCAAAAAAAAAAAAGTGACAAAATTTGCAACCTCTATTCATCAAACTAACCTTAAACCTTAAAATGCAGCTTGTTAACAGTTTAGAGGCTTTCAGCGATTTGTACTTTAAGATTGGTTACCAACAACCAGTGTCTAAGACAAGACAGGGAAGGGAATGCCAAAGGCTTGGGATTATTGCAGAAGCAGCTTATATAAGCAGGCAGGTGGTAATCAAGATGATTGCATGTTGTGTTGCCTTTTCCTTGGAGGCAATGCTTCTAACTGGACAAATTTGGAAGAAATGAGTAGTAGATCTGGGGTCGCCAACTCCAATGGGTGCTGCTTATTTGGATGCACTCCACATGAAAAATCTGGTAAGCTTTTGATTACTTTGTCCAGTTTGCATATTGGTTCTTAATTGATTAATGCAAATTTATTCATTTTGGTTGTTTATTTACAGTCGTCTCTTGATAAAACTAAGAAGAATACAACGTAGAGTTACACGCCTTCAGAGAATAATGATACCCATATTGTGCCTTCTTACATGCTAATAACAACCAACAACCAAGGATAGCGACGGTACGTGCAATATGATATGATATCCGGATATGTGCATGAATGGGATACTAGGTACCAAGAAAATACTGACATTGATAAACACACACATTGCCATGTCTGGTAATTCATTAACAATTAGAATCTGACAGCCTTGAATTCGTTATAATAAATGTGATGCTAACGCATTATCTTGAATAATTCTTTTGTATCTCTCGCTGAACATCCTAGAAATATGTTCCCTTGTTTCTCTAACAATTAGAATCTTGATAACCTTGAATTTAATTAGTACAATATGTGACATAGACGTGTCATCCTGAATGATTCTTTCATATCTCTTGCTGAACAGCCTATGCATATGCCCCTTGTTTCTCTATCATTTAGAATCTTCACATGTTCATCTATATATTAAAGAAAAAATGTCAATGCTTCCTTAATCATTTAAACAAAGACAGGTAGAACAAGGCCTTAATTAATTACCGAGTAATTAGTTTGTGTTATTGGTGGATCGTGTAATACTGAACAAAAATAAAATAAAAATGATAATTTGCAAAATTGTTTTTAGTAAAGTGATTTCTTGTATTAATATACTTTGTTTCTCATGTGTATACAGTATGTACAGTAAAAAATACCATTAGGCATTTCCTAATAAAATGCGGAAATACCAATGGGAGGTGAATGTATCTATTGATCTATTGGTTGAGAATGTTAAGAAGTGAAACTCGGTTCTTGATCAGACACCTGAAGACAGATTCTAGTCCATCTTCAAGTTCTTGAAGGTTCATCTCAAGGGCAGCCAATGGCTTTTGCACTTCTTTAGCTTCAATGACTTTGGATTTCAGTGCGACATCGACCTTGGTTACTTCATTGACAACTTGTTGGGTTGCACTTTTGGCGGTCAACTTTGAGACTAGTGACCTTTGCTTTGGTGCAGATAGGAAAGACAAGATAGATTCAAAAACTGCAAGCGTAGTTGCTTCAACTTCTGTTAGGACATCAGTAACGAGATCATTGTTCTTGTTGGTGTTTTTCTTAAGATCTGAAAGGCATTTTTGGATGACTTTGCAGACTTTCTTTCTTGAGGTCATGTATGCTTCAAACTCATTTGATTGCCTTCGGATAGATGATTGAAGATCTTGGGAAGTTTGCTTCATTTGAGAAGAAACATCCTTAATGGTTCCACAGACATCTAACAACATGACAGATCTGTCCAAGACTGCGTCTAAGCATTTTCCATCTTCGGTAGAGAGGAAATCCTCAACACATTCATACAAGTCCTTTAGAGCAACCAAGTTGTTGGAGATGGATGAGGTGAGAACTGAAGATCTCAATTTGCTAAGTTGTTCCTCAACTGCAGCAGCGAGTGGGTTGGACCTGGTGGGTAAACTGATTGAGCGAGCATGATAAGCAATTTTGTTTGATGGAGACATTTCGCCTTTTTTTGAAGAGAAGAAGGTAGTAGCTAAATATACAAGTTAAGTAATGTTATGTTTTGATGATGGCTATTGATTCTCACCCGGTGCTCCTTTTATAGTGAGGCTAGCTACAAGGTACAACAAGGGGGCGTATTCATGTGGTGGATCTTCCTCTCTATTCTCCACTGTCTCTGCATTGTTCCAAACATGGATGACAAAAGTGTGGCCACTAAAAAATGAAGGTATCATGTCAGATCTTAAGTTGTTACATATTATGAATTATAAATTATAACTAACACCTGTAGATGAAGACATGGTACAATGTATTAACGTGCATGAATAGACTAATACCAATTAAAAAAAGATCTGTAATGATATAGTACATGCTTGGTGGTTAAGTGCGCTGTTAGTTAATGATCAATATATATTTGCCGACTGTTGGAATTTCGACAGCCTTGGTTTCTTACCGTATACATGCTCTATATAATATGTTTTGGTTATATCTTCTCGATCTACGAATATGCGTACATTATGTTAAACACTGTTCCCTTACCAACAACATAGCATTATTTAACAACCAACAAATATGATATTTCGACTTACCAGTGTGCAGTTACATGAAAAATCAAATTACTTAATCCTCTCGAATCCGCTTGTGGGTGCCTTGTTTAGTTGTTATAAGAACTTCTGTTTCTATTACCAATTGTTGTAAGCAAGATGTTCCATTTTTCAGGGACATACATATGCTAATAATATACACATAGCTATAATGCAGTTCATTGGTTTTCTTCGGCTCATTTGTTTTTGCCTCATGGTGTTCATCTTCTCTTTTTTCCCTGGTCACCATTTCAGCTGCCCCCAACACATTAGTTAAAACACCTTGATCACACTATCTTTACTTATTATTGTACAAATTTTCCTTATCATACAAGACTAGAAATGGCTATGAACACTACAATACCCGTTGAGAATCATGTATGACTTACTAGAAAAGCCAATTGAAACCTAAGAAATGGCTGTGAACGCTTCAGACACCCCTTAAAAGTACCCAAGTCTTTGTTGCTTCCTCTCTTATAAGGGTTTGCTGCCTAGTGAAAAAGTTTTGCATTCTAGGGATATTAGTAAGACACCCCTTAAAAGTACCAGGGCCGAATTTAAAGTTTTTTCTTTGTCGCGGCAATTTCTTCCATTTTGCAAGTGTTCTGACTTTTAGCTCAAAGTCTGAAACTGAAAAAGGGTCGTTATTTCCCGAAAATGTCAAATCTATCCTGTTTTGTCTTCTGATATTGTCACTGCTTTTACTGTAAGCAGTAAAAGTGAAAAAAAAAATATCATGGCAGAGTCAGGTGGTGGCGGTTGAATAGCATCATCAACTATCTAATACTCTCTGTTGTACCATGTCTCTATATTCTGGGAAGGAATGGAAGACGGAAGATAGAGCAAAGGAGGAGGAAGATTTTTTATCTAAAATGTATGTAACAATTTGAATTCCCAAAGGAGATCTGGTTGTGGCTTTGTATTGTGATCTATTTTACTTTTTTCTTTGTATTGTGGGATGATGGCATAATTAACACTCAATTTTGATGCCGACTTGGTTACTTGAACTGTCATCAAATTATCTTGGCAATGACATGCGTAGTAAAAAAAAAAAAGGGAGGTTCTACCGAGAATTGAACTCGGGTTACCAGATTCAGAGTCTGATGTCCTAACCGCTAGACCATAGAACCTCTTTTGGGTCTAAAAACTGTTCTTTGGGCCATCTTATGTACAAAACCAAAAAATGCACCCGTAACAACTTTTTGGCGCTTCATTTTGTTATACTGGTGTCTTCAAATTGATTGGATGGATTTGGTTTGCTTAGTTAAAGTTCCTGTTTAACTTTTCGGTGGGCGTTGGTGGCTATAATGAAGAATTCATCTTTTCATGTCTAGGTAGAAAATGGGGCTTCCTAAGATATGCTGATTATGACCGTGCCAGTGGACATTGAAGTGCAGGGACAAGTGCGATATTTAAGATACATGCTCCCGGATGATGCTGCATGATGTATATGATCCAAACAAGGCTGGAATATGGCGTTGTTTATCTGTATTTATGCACAATGCTTGAGATATTCTCCAGATCCTTGCTTTAATAGCTGAATATTGACCTTTCATCCACTCTTTGTTCAAGATAAAGATTGTTTCTGGATCATCTGTGGAGCGGTGGCTGCAGAAGCTAAGGGAACTCAGGCTAACTGGGACCTACTGGATAGGTAACAAGGAGTCGCCCTCGCTTTTTGGCTTTAACGCAAGTGTTTTGATGTATACCATGAGCTTTTAACTGCAGAATTTGCTTTGTTTCGTTTCTTGCTGAAGCATTCCTCGTCCATTTTTGAACCCTCAAATTTGAAAACGTTACAACACTCATAACCAAGCGATTTACATGGAACTAAGATTGCTAGGAATGATACGGAATCCAAGAATCTGGTGCCTATAACAGTTGATTAAGTGAATGAAAATCTCGCCAGTTGAGAAGACCTTTTGGGCTAAATGTGTGAGATTCTTGCAAATTTTCTTGTTTATTATTGTTGCGGCTGTCAAAAACATGGAACATTCGCGGCTTACTAGAGTTTATAATTTTGACTCACAATAGTAGGAAGTAGAACTGTTTTGATATTTATTTTGGATCACAATAGTAGGAATTGGAATCTAATCACAGTATGCAAGCAAGAACTGCATCCCCATATTATCCCATCAAGAAGGTAATCTCATAAATCCAAAGTTATTCTTAAATATTCAAAAGAAACATTTAGCATGAACTACAATCTCCAGCTTCAAGTCCCCCAATCACCAGAGGGAAAATTAGCTATCACAATGGCATCACAGACATAGAAATCTCTAGAAATGAAAGAAAAAAAACTAAAAAAAATGCAAGAATTAATTAAAACAATGATAATAATAATATGAAAGACATCTGGATTCGAATTGAAGCACTCATGCATCCTTTAATGTGCAAGCTAATTAACTTTCGGGACGCCCAAGTTAACAACCAACTAGCTCCTCTCCGAGTCCTTTCAACGAAACAAGGCTATGACTATGAGGAATTGCTTGCACATCCTCCCCTTGTGGACCTTGAACATACCATAGTTTCTCAGGAGAAGTGGTTTTAACGTCATAACAAGAGAAAACGCCATTCTGCCATAACAAAATTTCACCCTCTGTTAAAGACAATTGACAATTATAGTTAAAAAGCTCTAAATCCCAATTTTTGCTGAACACCTTGATCCAAGTGAAAGAGTTACGAGCACTTCGTAGAGACATGTTCATAGGTTTCTTCTTCTTGAATACCCATATATCCATCCGTCCACCACGATTTATGCAACAAAGACACAGATTCCCTCCAAGCGACGCGAGATGAAGTTTATTTTTTGTGGATAACCCGAGATAAAGGTTACGATAGGAACTGGAGAAGGAACTGGAAAGAATACGACAAGGTGGTGATGGGAGAGTTCGAAACGTTTCATCTGTCAAATCAAAGGCTACAATATCCCCTTTAGATGCTATATTTAACCAGTGAAGAGCCCCGTTAGCATAAACCCCAGCATCTATTAACGTATAGGGAGTATACGTAAATTCTTTTTCTCTCCAGCCGCGGCCATCACCAATAGTGTAGACTTGGACTCGAATGCCGGATTTCATCACGGAACAAATGTTAACAACCTTGAACGCATCGGTGGAACGGCAGTAACCAAATCCAGCACAAAAAAAGAAGCATACCTGCGCCGACTTGCGAAGACGAACACGTTCACCAGTGATGGGATTTAAAATGTACATAGCTTCACGGAAGTCATGGATAAACACACCACGGAGTAAAGGCTGATAAGTTTTGTAACACACCAAACCGTTGCAAGAACCAATTAGACTGAAATATCTAACACTAATATTTATATCGCCTATCTTTGTAACTGTTGTGTGAAAATTCTGCTGATCTCCGGTCAAGCTAACCCTCGGAGGAGCAGAAGATTGTTCTCTATAGTAAAGTTGGGTACGACCAACGAAATTGCTAGGGAATTTTGTGAAAAGCATACCTGGCTTGGGTTCCTGAAAGAGACTTCGCCAGAGTTTGCATACTCTTCTGCATTGCAAGATGGATTTGATAGGCAATCGAGAACGTATTTCAGCTGATACTATATCTAAGCTCAAGTTCTCCATCACTATAGGGACGGATGCAGTTTTTATCTTCTCCACAAATTGATCATTATCTCTTGTTAAATAGCTAGGTTTGCTAATCGGAATTTTTTGATAAAAAATGTTTGTTTTAATAAACTCTTCTTTGCCGATCAAAAAAGAATAAATATCGCACTCTAAATAGAAGCTAGGGTTTTGCATTTTAAGTGTAACTTCCGGATTTGTCCCTGACTTTCCAAAATGATATTTCTGTTCGGCTCACTAGTCAAGCCCACTGCTGATGTGGCGCATCATCTCGTACCTCAGCTGAAGTTCACGGTAGAAGCAGCCATGGGACTCTGTATACAAAGGCTACCCTAGATAGCGGAAGCGTGTTGATGTGGCGCATCATCTCGTACCTCAGCTGAAGTTCACGGTAGAAGCAGCCATGGGACTCTGTATACAAAGGCTACCCTAGATAGCGGAAGCGTGTTGACAATGAAGGAGAAAAACTTGGATCTGTTAGACATGATCCGAATATTGTTTCTTTATTAGGTCATATTATTGGGGCCCAGAGCAAGAAAGACAGATTGTAGCAAATGCCCAGTCTCTCACAAATTAACTATTCTTAATTAATAGGCTGGTTTTGTTTTTAGAAAAAATTAAGGAAATTAAGAGAAGTAATCATTGAAAGTGGTCCTCATGACACTTGTCAATAAAAGAAGTGAAATGAAATGGTCCCCATGACACTTTGAGCAAAAGAAGTAAAGTGAAATGGTTCACATGACAATTGTCATCAAAAGAAGTTAAGAGAAAAGTGATCCCAGAAAACTAAAGTAACATTTGACTTTCCCAATTAGGAAACCGGCCTATTTTTTTGAAACATCTATTTATAGAAACCAGCCTATTATTTAAGAACAGAGGGAGTAGTTCACAAGGGGATCAAGAATTCTGTTGAGGTTAAGCTGCATACAACACAGAAATGTTGTCATGCTGATTGGGTTTTGTGTAGAGGAGAAAAGAAGGTTTATCTTTACTGTGTATTTGCAATATTGGATTCTCATCTTTACTGTGTATCTCCTAAACCAACAAATCCAACATGCATATTGTGCAAAAGGAATAAGACATAATATTTTTTTAATCCAACATGCATGTTGTTCCACTACTAAAGCCTTGCCGGAGAAATTTCTCTAATCTTGACCATATATAAAGCTGGAACAGAAGCGATGAGTTATCGGTCAGACCCAGACATTGACTAAAATGGAAACCTAAGAAAAGCAGTTTCTCTAGCAAGGAGTGCCCCTCTAGGTCCACCACCTCTTTTTCAATATACCAAGGTGGTTCAGCTATGCCGAGTTGTAACTTGCAACTTTCTTAGTGGAAGGTGGGTGAGGGTCTACAAAGCGAGTCCTACCAGATGGCCAGTCGGTCTCTGTCAAACAACACGAGGTAGCTAGTTCTCAAGGGGATTGTGTTGCTCACAACACCGAAATGTTACCATGCTGATTGGGTTTTGTGTAGAGGAGAAAAGGAGGTCGCAGGTATATGAATATATTTGCAATGGATCATTAGATTCTCATCTTTACGTGCTCCCATATACCAACAGATTCATAAATTTCATTAGGATTGTCACAGCTAATAATGTAAAGTATCTCTCTAAATTCAATTGAACATAAGTTCTTTGATCATCCTTGGTTCAGAATTTTGTGATACACTTGAGTTGTACAAAACGAATACATTGACCACTCTTGAGGATCTGAGCAAAAAAAGACCACTCTTGAGGATGTTTTTACCCATACCATAACAGACAATTTTGTGTTTATTATTCTGATCACTCTCTACCTATTTACAAGTACTACAGTAACTTGTATTTCTTCGAAAAGGTACTAAGAGTTTTGGAGGGTGACATGAGGGACATGTTGATGGACTCAAACTATGTAAAATTTCAACATGTTGTGTGCAAAATGAATAAAACATAATATTAATATTTATTTGAAAAGTAAATTCAATTCAATAATGCCGAAACAACAAAGAGATTTGATTTAACAAATCAGCTAAACCTTAGAGTTGTTTTCAGATGCTAAGTTGGTGTTGCTGCTAATTGTTTTGATGCTGCTTACATACCCCTTCGTCGACGTTTCTGAACTCCATTAAATCTAGTAGCTAATTTACGATTTGGCGCTCTTCCCCCTGTTGACATTCTTGGTGCAATACCAAGAGGACAACCTTCAATAAGAGCATTCCAACTTTTGCACACTTCTTTGCATCTAAGAAATGAATTACCTGGTAACCTACTGAATATATTAAAGAACAAAGTCGATGAAAGCCTATTGTTGATGTTTCCGATATCATCATTGATATCACTGACATGATTATGTGAAGAAACCATTGTGACTTTGATTGAAGAAGAAGATTTCAGAGGTTGGTGTTTTTATGTGATTTGGTTGCTTATATTAATATTGTTTTTTTCTTTTTCTCAATAAACAAGTGATGAAAACAAATAAAACCCTAAATCGTGTTTTACTGGAAAAGAGAGTGTTTAAACGCGTGGTTTATCGTTAGGCCATTGTATACGTGTTTATCCACGTTTCTTGTTTCTAAGATATTGGTGGATTTTATTTTCCTTCATTTAAAAGGAAATAAGAATAAAAATGGGTAGATTAATTAAATGCCCTTATTATAGAGGCCCAACACAAATACCCTCCCCTAATATATCCGGATTGTTAGATTACTAAAATGTCCCTTCAAATAATAAAACATTATAATGTTAGAAGGCATTTACAGCACTAGCCATTTCAACCCACGATCTCTCTCTCTCCTGCTTCTGTTCTCTATTTACTACTTCTCGTTCAGTAACTGAAGAAAAAAAATTTGAATCGAAAAATCAAAAGAGAAAACCGTCAATCCAAACTAAAAATAAACCGTCATTGCATATAAATCTCAGTAACCGATTTGATTATAATCGTTTTCAGTTTCAAGAATCAAAAAAATCAGAGAAGAAATGATAGAAAACTAGGTTTTACTGATTTTGAAGATTTAAACATCAAATTCAAAGAGGTAAAACAAGATTCTCATCTTCTACTTACTTTTATTGGTGAAGATTTTGGTTTCGATGATGATTGTTTAAGATATTGATGTTGATTTCTTACGGTTTTGAAATCGTTTTATTTTCTCGGATTTTTTTTTGTTGCATGTGTGATTTATCATCAATTCCTCGCTCGCTAATATGTTTAATTTGATTTGGTATGTTGTTAGTTTCATATATAATTGATTGATTTTCATTTTATGTTAGGTTAAGGCTGTTTTCATAAGTTGGAGTGATTTTCAGAGATTCAGTTTAAAACCTAGTTTTCTATTTTATTTTATTTTTTTTCTATCAGTTGTTGATGTTGTTGATGATGTTGATGTTGTTCATGTTGTTGATGCTAATGATAGACCACAGAAGTTGTTGAAAACTATGGTCAACAATAGATGTTGATACCAAAAAATTGTGTCAACAATAAAGATATAATTAATGTTATGCTATTGATGTTGTTCATGTTGTTGATGCTAATGATAGACCATAGAAGTTATTGAAAACTATGGTCAATAATAGATGTTGATACCATAAAATTGTGTCAACAATAAAGATATAATGTTGGTGGACATGACAATCATAATTGATCCTATTGTTGATGTTGTTGTATGTGATCTTATTAGTCATTGAATGCTTGAAACTAGAGATATAATGCTAGTTCAGTTTCAACAATAGGAGTTGATGTGAGAATTTTACACCATAGATAGGGTCAAAAAATAGGAGTTGATCACATAAAATTCAAAAGATTACATGTTATTGTTCTGTCACATGTTGATTGTAAAGTATTTCTTCAATTGATAATGATTCTACAGATCAACAATATTAAAGGTTTTGTTGATGCATTGATGTGTTTATTTTTCAGTATTCTATTAGATAT
Organism: Papaver armeniacum; assembly: GCA_023531295.1. Taxonomy (NCBI): domain Eukaryota; kingdom Viridiplantae; phylum Streptophyta; class Magnoliopsida; order Ranunculales; family Papaveraceae; genus Papaver; species Papaver armeniacum. The sequence goes on from JAJJWW010017417.1 coordinate 322,363, forward strand.
GAATAACAGTAGATGATCAACAACAGTAGTTGATGCCATAAGTAATAAAAACTAGAGACATTTTAATGTATCAACAATGGTTGAGCCAAGAAATGATCAACAATAGTAGTTGATACAGTTAATGTGCCCAACAATAGTAGTTGATGCCATAAAACTAAAATCCAACAACAATTACTGTTGTGATTATTGAATGCATAAGAAGTCTGACTAGCACTATTCTGTTTGAAAAATAGATGACAGGAATGAGAAGATCACCAAGAATAAATGCAAATAGTAGAGAAGAAGATTATTCACAACATATTCAACAAAATGTCAATGTAGAAAGCAAAAGGAAGAGGAAGAACAAGAAGAGATTGTTTGAAGAACAACTACAGGTTGAACAACAAGAAGATGAACCGAAACAAATTCAAGAAGATGTACCAACCAAAAAGAAAAGGGTAAGCAATAAATTATTAGAAGAAGGAAGAACAAAGGAGAAACATGATAAACTAGAGGATTCAGAAGAAGAAGACTCACAACAAATTCACAAAGTTATAGCAACAAAGCGAAAAAGGAGCCATAGTTTACAAATTGTTTATGCCTGAACAATTTGGATGATGTTTTAGTAATGGTTTTTTATGAATTAATATTATATTTAGTTATCAAGTGAATGAATGATGTTTACTGATTTCTATCCATCTATAAAACATTGAATGAATGGTTTGTTATCAAGTGAGTGCAAGTTTGTATTAAAATATTGCAGGTATACACGGCTAATGGAGTTGACTTGAATATAAAGATAAAATCATGCAATTTTTTTATTTTTATTGGGCGTCAACAATGGAAGTTGATACATGAATATGATCAACAATGATTTGTTGATACCGTTTACATAACCATTATATTTTTATTAGGCATCAACAATGGAAGTTGGGGCATCAACAATGGAAGTTGATACATGAATATGATCAACAATGATTTGTTGATAATTTTTACATTACCATTCTCTTTTTATTGGGCATCAACAATGGAAGTTGATACATGAATGTGATCAACAATAATTTGTTGATACTGTTTACATAGTACTTTTTCCCTGTAAAACCAGTAAGCCTGGAACCTGCAAACATATATACACTGACAAGAATAACATTCATACAAAAAAGAGAATGTATATCATTAAAAACACAACAAATCCAACAAGAAAAATAGGAAAACATAAAAAGAACTAACATCCATGTTAATCATCCAAAGAACTAGCATAAAAAAGGTAAAAAAAAAAAGTTCAGAAAATAGGGAAACTTCAGAACAACATCCTCCTCAAGAAGTTGATAATTCTGGAGTTAGACTCCTTGCGGAAGACTGGAGCACGAGGATCCAAAGGAGCTCTGCAACATCTACGACGGTTGTGGAAGGCAAGTCTTCCACACTGACCACACTTCCTTTTCTTGCGAACTTTCTCTCGAGATCCCCTATACCTTGAAGTAGTTGGCCTTCCAGCTGACTTTTCTTATTTTGACTTTTCTTATTCTTACACTCCACGGTGTAATGTGTCTTGTCACTCTTACATAACTTAGTTTTGTAACCACTCGAAATTCATACTTCTTAACGAAGATATCCACGACAAATTGATTCAAAAACAAAGATATGAGATCAAATTGCAAATGCGAACTCTGCAGCAACCATCTTTGGCCTGCAACAAATCATAATCATTTCATTATCCAAGTTATATGCATCAACAATGAAAGTTGACCCAACAAACTTACATCAACAACCAATGTTGATCAAATAAAACAGATGTCAACAAACATAATGATTTCATTATCCAAGTTATATGCATCAACAACCAATGTTGATCCAACTAAAAACAGATGTCAACAACCATAAACAGAAAATTATCCAACTTATATGCATCAACAATGAAAGTTGATACAACAAACCTGCATCAACAACCAATGTTGATCAAAAAAACAGATGTCAACAACCATAATCAGAAATTATCCAAGTTATTTGCATCAACATTGGTTGTTGATGGATATTGTATAAATTTTCAGTGTCAACAATGAAAAAACTATGTCAACAACCAAGATTTTGCTACACAAAAACAGCATAAACAATGTCATATATGTTACTTTGCATAGAATTAGTATGCAATTGGTGAAAATGTTAACCTGCTACATGAAATGATACATGACAATACATGCTCCATGTTAAAAAATTCACTCCAAACCATAAGAAAACAGCCTCAATATAACCTGGTTTTTAATTTCAAATTACGTCGCACATCACTCGGGGGCTACGTCCCCTCGTGAAAGTTATATTCAAAGTGGAAAGTTAGATATGTAAACTGGGTTTATCATCTGTAAGTTCTAACTTCTAATTGAATGCACTAACTTCTAACTTCTAATTATGCCAAAACTGATTCATCAACACTAATTATATTACAAATAATGAATCAGCAATCAGAATTCAACAAATAATTCTCCTAATAATTCATGAACAGTCAGTATTCTCCAAAAAATACATAACTGCTTCATAGAAAGTAGATTGAAGCTAAAATAATGAATTATAAACAACATGACATTGAATAATGAGCAGGTCTAAGTAAAGCAACATAAATTGAAAATCAAAAACCGGAGATTGAAAATTTGAATAATACTTGTTTAAGAGATGATTATGGATCTCGAATTCAATGAACAAATCAATCCAGTAGAATCAAACACACAAAATCAAAGATTCCAAAAATAACGATCTCTGCAACTGAAAAATACGAATAAACTGAAATCAAAGATCGAGATTTAAAAACTTCAAATCGAACATGCAAATATCATATACAAATCTATTAATCTTGAATCACGAATAACAATTACCAATTTGTTTCAGAAAACCAGATAGAGAAGATTCTGTTGATTGTGTTGTTGATGAAGAAACGGTTTTCATATCTGAAAATTTGATAGGAATGGTTAAATTGATGAGCATAGAATCATTAGTAGTAGAAGAAGGAGATTTCGTAGAGATTTTGTTGATTCAAAATCAAAATTCCTCTGAGAAATTTTTCGAACTCAAACTCAGAGAAATTTCGAAGCTCAAAACTCGTTTTTCTCTTCTCTCTCTTTCCGTTTCTTTCCGTCTAAATCTGAAATTTAATTTAGATTAATAATTATATAATAAGGGTATATTTGTAAAGTTACAAAATTCATAATGGACCCCTGATGGGCTTTAGATGGAGAGGGATATATTTATTGTGTCATAAGGGTAATTGTGAAGCCCGTGAAAAAGGAAGGCAATTATATAATTCCCACAATAAAAATTCAAATAACTTTCGAATATTATGGTTTCCATTTTGGGGATTTCGATAACTGCTTTATAATAGAAAATAATATATTCTCCATTTATTAATTATTATCCGATAATATTTCAGTTTGGAGCAATTTACATGGAATTAAGGATTGCTACGGAATGATCCGGAATCCAAGAATCTGGTGCCTATAACAGTTGATTAAGTCAATGAGATTGGACCGGAAAAAACCTCGTCATTTGCGGTGCGGTTTACTAGAGAGTCATACTTAGTTGTTTTATAATTTTAATCCCTGATGCCATTCATTTTGGATTAAGTTTTTATATAGGAATCTAATCACAGTATGCAAGCAAGAACTGCATGCATCCCCATATTATCCGATGGATCAAGAAGGTAACCTCATTAATCTAAAGTTATTTATAAAAGTTCAAAAGAAAGATTGCTTGATCAGGTTAGCATGAACTACAATCTCCAGCTTCAGGTCCCCAGTCATCAGACGTAGTGCGGGTTGCGCAAGGCTTGACAAGCCGGCGTAAAAACTATGTTATACTTTAATGAGATATTTTCGAGCCAACCTGGTACTTGCTACTTAAAAAGACTTTGGACTTGGATTTGGATTTGGATTTCTGTTCGGTTCACTAGTCAAGCCCACAGCTGATGTGGCACATTATCTCGTGCCTCAGCTGAAGTTCACGGTAGAAGCAGGCATGGCCCATGAGACTCTTTATACAAAGGCTACCCTAGATAGCGGACGCGTGTTGACGATGAAGAAAAAAAACTTGGATCTGTCATATATCCAAATATTGTTTCTTTAGGTCATATTATATTGAGGCCTATAGCAAGAAAGACAGATTCTAGCAGATTAATCTTTCTGGAGATAGCTTGGCGCTTGCTGCATCTGTATGGTAAGCATTGCATGACTTAATCTTTGGACGAGGTTGCAAATTTTTGTTGTTAGTTCGTTTGAAATATACTATACGGTAAAACTTCGATAAATTGATAACTTTGGGACCGGAAAAAATTATTATTTTAGCGAAGTTATTAATTTATCGACTTAAAATTTAGCCTGTACAAGCCTAGTTGGGACCAGAGAATTTTATTAATTTAGCGAAGTCCCCACTGTACAAACTTAGCAAATCTGGTCAAATATAATGCTATCAAACAGTGAAAAGTCCCCCACTGTATGTCAGATACAGAATAGCAAAACACAAGCAAACGACCAACTCTTGCTAAAGCGAGTATGACTCTTATTAGGGTGGGTACCAATCCAGAAACCCATCCTAACTACCCCCTCTTTTAATCACTTTTTCCCTTCCTTTTTACTGAAAGTTTTTTTTTTTGTTTTTGTTTCTGTTTTAGAAATAATGGTGGTAATGAAGCCTATTGAGTGAGGCAGAATCCATAAGCAGGATGCTACCGGACTTAATGCGTTGCCAATCGATGCATCTGTATTCGGTATCTCTACCATCTGTATATTCTTCGCCTCTGGCTCTCTCTTCCATTTCAGGTAAATTCAGTTTACTTGCTCCTTATTACTCTCACTTACTAACCCTTTTATTCCCAAGTTAATGATTCTAATGTTCTGATTTCATGTTTATCATATTCAGGCGACTTCAAAGAAGGGAACTAGACAACGGAAGATGTAAAATGTGGTGAGTTTCATAATTTTTTATGAAGAATCAGATGAAACTGTTTGGATTTGGCAGATGATAAGATAAAGGCAAGGTGTATAAAATGTTTTATTTGTTTAATGTGAATGTTGTTGGCCTGGTCATACAGGTACCGTGGTGTGCTACAAGCAGCTCACTAAAGATCATTGAACAGATGATGGAGTGTGACTAGTGGGGTTAGCTACACTGTATATGGAATACTTAGCTCTTCAACTATGGGGTCTGTATCGAGAACAGCCAACCTACTAGAAGTCTTGGAAGCAGGAACAGACCATGGGTTCTCATTTCTTGATTCAATTACAATGCTAATGTGCTCAGAAACTTTGTCATCGTCAAATTCTTGGCCTCTTGTTCTCTCCTTCGTGTAAGTTTAATATTCTTGTTCCTTTTCATGAGTTAGACTTAAAGAGGCTTAGAGCAGAATAAATAATAACCTTGGATCTAAAGACTTGTTCTGATTCATATTGGTCAAATGCAGGTACCTTCAACGAGGCTCCCAAAACTAACAGGTTGAGAATTTGTCACAAAACAAAAAGGCTACGGAGAATCAAATTTCGTGACTAGTGGTGAGTTTTTATGACTGTCTACGAATTAGATGAAACTTTTTGAATGTGGTGGATGGTAGAACATGAGATAGGATGCACATTCGGCATGAGATTTGACTTGTTGTATAATGTGGTGGCTAATGAGTGTTGTGCCTTAGTCAGGCAAACAATCCATAGTTGATTACAAGTAGGGCTGCACAACGGGTAGGGTGGGTAGGATATGGCCAATTTCGCCACCCTACCCGCTGATTAGCGGATAAGAAAATTTTTACCCGCCACCCTACCCGCCATTAAACGGGTAAGATCCTACCCAACCCATTAATTGGCGGGTCGGGTAGGATAGGGTGGCGGGTATAACCGTTTTTTTTTTCCCTGGTTCTGCTTTGACTGAGTACAAAAATGCTTAAAAAAAAAAAAAAAAAACTTCCAACAGCTGCCAAAAAGCCAGTCTCTCTAAATATGTACCCAATGGTACTGCCAATCTAACTAGGTAAAAATGAACAAACAAATATAGAACTGAACTTTAAGAATATTTGCGCGTTTTTTTCCCCGGTTCCGCTTTTTGACCGAGTCTTGCCGATCTCTCTAAATATGTACCGAAAAGCCGTCTTTTCTCTGACCTCAGTTTGAGAAGATGGTGGAGGTGGAGGTGGCGGAGATGCAACAACACTGGCCCTTTGATGCACAGATTGAGATGTAGCTTGAGAGGGAATAGGAGGTATCGTTGACATCACTTCTATAATCTCAACTTTAGCACTTCCGTTTTTGTATTCAGCAATTGGATTTGTTACATTGCAGTTTACATAATCTTCTCTACCAACTCTCAATATTGAATCTAAATAGAACCGAAACTAACACTAATGATGAATACATAATCATCAAGCCTCCGCGGATCATGCAGCAAAGATAATCACAAAGGATTTCTTTAAATAAAAAGAAGAGATGAAAATTAACCGAAAAGGAGAAATTGAAGAATTTGTACCTTCAGCAGGTTTGAGTGCTACGCCCGCCCTATAATACGCCTTAGGCCAGTCAAGGTCTTTTCAACATGCACCGATTAGCATCTTGAAGAGCAACATCTCCTTCCTTTAAGTACACATAACACATACCCGTTGGATAGCACAGCCGCATCACCAGGTTTAATGCCCAGGGCCTGAAAAAAAATCACTAGAGCGATTAACGCATCAATTGGAAAAGAAAACACACAACACAGCTTGAAAGAAATAGACTACGAACCAAAATACCTTTCAAATCAGGATCCATGTTACAGAAAATGCAAAGACAATGTGAAAATTATACCAAGTAACAACAGGACAAATATGTGTCTCTGCATATGAATTACACTAGATAACAACTTTAATATATCAACTGAGATGTACAGTTTAGTTTCATACGAGATTAAGCTTAGGTGACAATGATTTGAGAGGATTAGAGAAGTTCTCTTTCTTGTGCAAAAATGTGCAGTTGAGACTTGAAAGTAACCACTGTTTGGAAATGTGGCCATAGATTTACTTGACAAAAAGAAAAAAGAAGCGTTTTACCCTATTGGTCGGTAGATGTACATTTTTCGCATCAATTTAGATAGTCACTGCAATTCATAAATGATCCAGATTGTATTGCATATGATGATACAATCTGGATCATTTACGAATTGCAGTGACTATCTAAATTGATGCGAAAAAAGAAAAAAGAAGCAATCAATAGAATTAAAATCCATTTATAGGCATAACCTTCGGTAGATGTTCCCTGCGATTCCAAATGATCCAAATTCACTATATAGTCCTTGGAAGGTGTACAAGTTCTTATTTCACCTTCCATTTAAAAGTTATCAATTAAAGTAACATTCATTCAAACACTTAACTTTAGAGTGTTTACAGTTTAAAAAAAGAAGGTACCTTTGAGTACCAATGTAATGCCAGCCAATACGCCTTCCTATGGAATGCACTTGTACCCCTTGATTTTGCCTCAAGAAAAGTCGCCTTCTCTTTACAAATCATCTGTCCCAATAATGAAGATTTATTACAATACACTCAGTTAGAAAGTTTCTAGAAATTACATATTTATGAGCTCCATTGCATGAAAGTCGGAAAACTGAGAATGCCAACAAAATGATAGGAATGCTAATGGTATGGCATATACATATTAGAAACCTAATATGGATCCATATTCTCTAGTTGACTCACAGTATGCCAGTGAAAAGATAGTTAAGTGACTTTTGTAAAGAGAATATGAAAGTCGATGGTATTTACCTTAGCATTCCTATCATTTTGGAACCAAACTTAACTTAAGTCAGTTTGGTTCCAAAATGTTAAGACACCGTTGACCATTCAATACCTAAAAAGAAATACACATATTGTATCTGTATTTACCTTATTGTAAAACTCCTTAGAATTTACATGTTTTATTATTCCATTTATGCTCCAGACATTAACAGCTGCAACTTCAATTGGCTTTAGTCCGCGCTATGAAAAGAAGAGGTCGACTTTCATAATCCAGGAAACCATGAGGTTACATCACTGAATCATCACTTCTTTTCATACTAAGAAAACGCGATAAAATCAAGAAAGTTGCATCTTTCTAGTGCAAGGATTGACATAATCAAACTTATCCCTTTGATCATTCGACCCAAAGTGGCCCATGGAGCTTTATAAAATCTAAAGAGACGCTCATTCAATACAACAGATGATATCCACTAAATGAACATAGACTGAAAGTATAACTAGCTTACTATGTTTGTAACATTTGGATCTGCACCAGCGTCAACCAGCAACTTGATGAATACATTAGCAGAGAATCCATTTTGATAAAATATTTCGTCATTGCAGCGAACAATAAACAGGAGCAGTAGCAATCCGCTTTCTTTTCTTCACCTGCCCAATATCGATAACATTAGAAATGCGAACAATAAAAATCAAGCAAGTGTAATGGCAAAAGCGAACATAGCTAATGATCACAATCTATGTGAAATGGTTGTAAGCAACACCATCAATCTAATACATTCAATTAAGAATAACCTCAAAAAATCCTAACCCTGAACAGACCCAGACAATCAATTCAAAAACAATGAATTATCTCAATCAAAACAATGAATTCTCTCAATCAAAACAAAACCCAGATTAAATCAACTAATTTAAACAAAACCCAGACAATCAATTCACAAAATAATCAAAATCTCACTGTAATTGTTTGAAGTATAGAAACTTTTTACATTTAAAGATATGGGTTTTAGCTAGAAATCATGAATCAATGAAAATCTATACAACCATGAAGAGACAAGAGATATGAGTTTTAGCTAGAAATCATGAATCAATGAAAACCTATACAACCATGAAGAGACAAGTTATCAATCGCTAACATATGACCGAAAGTTTATAAAAATCCCATTCAACTGCCTTTTGCTCCTATCCTTAATGTAATCCCATTGAAACTCGTCCTCCATGTGGAACAAACTAAATTTCTATGAGAAATTCATCAATCAGTTAACATGCATGTTAATTTCTCAACTAAATTCCTAGATCTTATATGAAGAAAGTAGAGGAAAGCCATTGGAAATGGATGTAAACCCTAGTTAAAAAACACCACGAAGTCATCAAACACTAGTTTTAACACGCCAAGAATTACTTGATTTGGAGGTAACAATAAAAGCATCAATAAATCGATTTCGGATCCGAAATTTGATTTTTTGAGGAGTTTGAATCGTACCTGAAGATGGGGTTAGAGAAATTTGAAACCACTTAGACCCAAATTACTTATATGGAGATGAGAATTTTTTTGATTTTCTTCTTCAATGGAGAATTTTAGATGAGGTTTTCACTTTTCAGACTACAAAAAAGAGAGTAAATGGTTCGATTTGGGTTGAGTTATCTGAAGAAAGATGAACAAAAGGGTGTTTATATTTTACCCCTGATATCTTTAAAAACAACGAAAAAATGTGCAGGAGAAAAAAATATTGAAAGGGTTATTTTGTTGTGAACACGGAAATCAGGTATAGTCCGCGTGATCACAAACAATCTTAACATGAATTGAATACATGCATTAAAGTGCGAGTAAAGCATAGTATGCCTAGGTAGATGATGATTCATGGATTCCAAACCCCGCGAGTTTGTCATGATCTCGTCATCATCCCCAAGGTGATAGATCTGAGATATAAACACGTAAATGAAACTATACGAGTACTAAAGGTAAAGGAGACGATGGTTTACGTGGTTCGGCACTAAGGCCTACGTCCACGGATCCGGAGATATTCACTATAAAGTAAAACGGTTACAAAAGTAAGGGAGACGAAGATTAACGTGGTTTATGGAGAGATTCTCCATAAACGCATACTTACTTCTCTCTATTCTCTCTCCTATTCCTTAGTTCTACTCTCGACCTCCCTTTTCTGTGGAAGGGGTACTCATATATATAACTGAACCAAGTGGGTCCACTGATAAGGAGCTATGAGGACCTTATCTTCTTGTGCTCTGTGCATGATCCGCGGACTTCATTGTCACTCCGCGGCTTCTATAATACCCACGCTTGTTACGCTGACCTATCCTCGCTTCCTTCGTGGGTCGTCTGACACGTGTCCTCTGAGCAGCATTAAATGCGAGTGGTTGGGGCTATCCATCCAGGTGCCGACGGTGTCGCCTCCTCCCGTCACGTCTCGTGTCGCTTGGACTATCCCCAACCGTTGATTACATCTTACCTCGTGATGGGGTAGAGCAACTCATTGGTGTTGTGGGATCATCTATTTTGGATGCTCCTTCATCTTCGACTATTGGTCTTGACGGATGACACGTTGTCTAAACGCCATGGATGCCCCTATGTGTCATCCCTCTTGAGACATGTCCTCCACGTGGGCTCCGCTAGTACACGTGGCGATGGAGATAAATAAGTGTACTTACAATTTGCCCTCTTCTTGCGATCGGGCGTTTAGCTTTTGTTGGAAGAAGAATCGTGTGGTACGTTTTTATCTCCTCCTCATAACTTCTCCTAAAAAGGTGCTACCCGCATTTATTGTGCACGTTTCCCATGTCCGGCCATAATCGCCCTTTGGGTAGTGGACGGTTTCTCTTGGTCTTATAAAAGAGAAGAATGAGAGAATGTGAATTTAATTCACATTCTCTCGTTTTATTCTCTCGTTCTTTTGTCTTCTTCATCTTCTTAACTTCCTCCGACACCATTGTTGTTTCGCGTTATCGCATCGCGGTTTTGTCTCCATCGCGGTCGCCGCGTTGTCGCCACCTTCATTTGTCTTTTGTTGTTTTTACTCTTTGAGGTTCAGGTATGATTTTTTATTCCGTTTAATCACCATGCCTAAGCCTGTTGAGTTCTTGATCTTCTGGTGATGCGTTGATGATGAGTTTAAATTTATGTATACCCTGGGATTTGAGAGTTGACGCCACTGAGTCGTATGTTCTAATTTTATCTTTCTTCTTTTGAGTTGGAATAATAGCTTGAGAGTTTAAGTAGTTATAGACGAATTCTAGGGTTTTTTTTTTTTCACGTTTGCTGTTGTTCTTGAGATTTTCTCGCTTTTCGATCTTCCTTGCCTCTGACTTGCACTTTTATTCGTGTTTGTGCCCGCAGACATGTCCGACCATCCGCGGGTCCCTTACCAAACTCCTCCGTCGAGTCCTCACGGTGTCTCCTCGAGTGATTCTACTACTAAGGGTGGAGCCCCGCCTTCGCTACCCAGGATAATGCTCTGGATGGACGAACATCCTCGTCCCTTGGTCGAGATCTTCGCTTAAAAGGGGTGATCCACCGCAGCAGGATCTAAATATGTCGTGAATCGCCCTAGAGGTGAGTCTCCCGAGCAGCGAATCCGCGCACCGAGCCTTTAAATGCAGCCTCTCCGCTCCAAGCCTCCACCGCGGACTAATCCACCCGTGCCTAGTTCGAGCAAGTCAACTAAGACTCGTCTTCAAGAGAAAGGTCATGGAAATAGAGTCTTCTGGAGATATAGTTCTTCCTAAGAAGAAGGTCCGGGTTCCGCGGAAGATTCTACGGAGATGCTTTCGAGGAAGACTCTCGTTTGTTACTTTCCGTCCTTTACCTTTGGGTAATAAGAAGTTTACCTTCCGACATATTGATCTTGAGGCCTTCAAGCCGAAGCATGGTCTTCAAGACTTCCAAGTTCGTTTTTATGCCTCTCGATAAAGATATAACTTATGAGATGGTTACCAATTACAAGTATGATGCCTTTCATTTGCCGACGACCGTGGGTGCTTTCGAGGTGGTTTGATGTTACCCTTGTATAAAGTTGGTGATGATTTTTACTACCGGGTCTTGTCTAGCCGCGACATCGCCAAGAAAAGTCATAATCGTGGGGTGCAAGTCAATTGACAGAAACTATCTTCGCCATCTTCGTGAATGCTATCTTCGTAGTAAGGGGCGAACGATGATGACTTGCTATGCCCCTAAATTAGAAAAGGAGAAAGGGTGGTATACTCCCGAGAATTTCAACAAATCATTTGGAGATTATGTTAATGGTGGAATACTGCAAACCGTGGTCGTGAGTCTCATGGAACATTGTTTCGCTAAGGGGGAAGTTCGACTTTTGAGTGAGGTAAGTGATTCCAAGATGGCGAGGGTTCCCGGTGCCGAAGGTCTTCCTATTCCCGCTGATGAGAGGATTAAGCGTGATCATGACTATGAATGGTCCGCCACTTTGTTCTTGAAGTCGTTGGTCCGTGGGCCTATGGTTGGGTCCCCGGACCCCATGGTTGGCAGCCTCATCGCCGATGGTCCTCATCGCGAAGCTTCTCCCGCTCGTTATGCCCATTATCGCCCTTGGCGATGAGTTTTGTAGGCATGGATTTTGCTTATAATCGCGATGTTGACGACGCGGAAGACGAAGATATTCCTGATGCTAACCTTCTTTCGCATCGATGTTGCTAAGGTGTGTTGTTTGTTTTCTATGTATATATGCCCATTCGTTTTCTTGAATAATATTGATTATGCTAAGGAAAGGAGATGCCGATGGCTCTTTTATCATTATGTGTGGTAGGTGCGTAGAGACAAGAGGATCAATCCGAAGCAGTCGTCGAATTCTCCCACCGAGGGTTCTACACATTTCGAGGATGTGAACAGTCCCGTGGATGGTGATGAGGATGTTTCCGACGGGGAAGAGCGAATTGAGACTTCTCCGCCCATTCAAGAAGTAGATAGTATTGCCGGTGGGAGCGTTGGTGGAGGTGGTGGTGGTCAGGCCACTGGTGGTGGTGGTAATGATCAGGCTGAGGGGGCTACCAAGGATGGGGATGGTGGTGACAAGGATGTTGTGGACAAGGGTACTGGGGATGTTGGAGGCAATGGTACTGGGGATGTTGGAGACAAGGGTACTGGGGATGTTGGAGATAAGGGTACTGGGGATGTTGGAGACAAGGGTACTGGGGATGTTGGGGACAAGGGTAAGAAAATTGCTCTTGATAGTGGTGACAAGGATGGGGATGCTTCTTGCGAGTTTTCCTTTGGTAGGGTTTTATCCGGGAGCAATCATTTGACATGGCCACGCAAGTTATGGGGCTTGTCTCGGACTTCGCCTGCTTCCCGATGGTGACGACTGGAATGTCCTTAAGGATAGCTGCGGGGGTGACCCCACACGTGGACCTGATGCTGGGGTTTTGGCGGTGCATCCCGAGGTTTGTGTCGGCACCTCCTCCACCGCCGGTGGGGTTTTTGGCGCTAAGTACTACCGGTGCCTCACTTGGTGGGACGTCCTTAGACTCTCCCTCGATGACTTCACGCGGTCCTTGGTCACGGATGGTGATGATGCTTTGTTTTTGGCATGGCCGCAAAAGAAAAACTCGCTTGTCGTGCCTCGTCCCCGCCCCGTGATTGAGGGGGAAAAGAGTTCGGACTCTTTTACTCGTTTCAAGATATGGAACTAACCCAGGAGGAGGTGGTAGATCGAGTGTGGGGCGAGAATCTTGTGACCCGGGATTGATCTCGTGGTGGATCCTCCCCCTACGGTTGCCGGCATGATGGCCATTGTCGATGGGTACCAAGACAATTATCCCCAACAGCGGTTATTAGAGGTTTGTCCTACTCTTTCTTCCCCGATTTTGCTTAAATGTGTTGTGAACTAATTTCCTTTTTGATTGATAGATGATGAGGAGTGAGTATTGTAACCATCATCTTTACCGCTTTTTCAAGGCTAAGTCTCAAGCTAGAAGGGAAGCTCCGCATTGTGAAGAAACGCTCGGGCGTTGAAGCTTCGGTCTCCGCTAAAGATGAGGAAATAGCAGAGCTGAAGGGTCTGCTTAAGCGTAAGGAGCAGCAGGACGCGGAAGAGGCAAAGCTGCGTTCTGAGCTGGCCTCGGTTAAGGCCAAGTTAGCGGTTGCTGAGAAGAACTCCTCGTCTATTTCAGGTCTGCATCTCCTCTTCTTTGGTAGTTTCCCTTCTCCTTATATGTTCCGAGTTTCTCCTTCTTCCCTCCTCCCCGTCGTATCGTCTTGATGGGTGGAGTCCCCGAGTTGTTGTGGCTTCGGAATGAGAGAACTCGTCAAAAAGGTCGCATTGCCGAGTTAGTTGAAAAACTTAAGAGTGAATCGGCGAAATGGAATGCCCGCGCGGATGTTCATAACGCTATGGCCGAAGAATGGCGTAAGAAAAAGCTTTGCTTGGTAGATCTGCAAAATCGAAACAACCATGACCGCCACTTGTTCAACGGGGCTCTTTTATGGACGTGGGATAATCTTGAGAAAGATCGCGGTCAGATTTCATCTTTAGAAATTAAGCTTAATGTTATGGAAGACGAGCTGCGGCGAGCGCGGTCTTCTCATCCCTCGGATGTGCGGGCTTATATGCAGCGTCTTGCTAAGGAAAGAGACGATGCTAGGGCGAATCTAGTGCTCTCGCAGTGCTTTATCCGCGTCTCGAGCTGATGTGGCTCGTCGGTTGAGCGTGAGAGAAACTTAGAGGTGACTATGTATCGCCTTAACAAAGGGTTGGAATCGAAGAATGATGAGGTTAATCGATATCGCTATTCGGACTCGATGCTTCGAGATGATCTAAGCGCGAAGTCGTATGCTCATAATCTTCTCGCAGGTAGATTATGATAGGTTATCAAATGAATATGATTATGCCGTGCAGAAGCAAGGGATTCCGCGGTTGATCATTGTGAAGGTATACGTTTTTGTCATCGAGTGTGCTTTGTATTGTATTTGTTATAACCGTTTTTTTCTATTATCCGCAGAGCTCTGTGGACAGCTTCGAGTCGCGGATGACAAATTTGCCGAAGCTCAGGCTAAGGTAGTTCAATTGAGGGCCAAGTCAATTATCATCGTGGCCGGGCCTTGTCTCAGAGGAAACGTCGAAGCATGCCAATCAAAAGGTGGACCTTCTTTCCACTTCCCTAAGTCAAGCCGAGATGAAGAGTGTAGCCATAGGCTTCGTGGCTCGTAAGGGGTTGGCGAAGAAGAGATTAATAGAACTCTTGGTGAGATTGAGTTGGATCTCGTGAAGAACCATGGGTTAAACAAGAATTATGCTCGTCGCCCCGTTCCCGCGCTCCCTTCAGCTCTTCTCTGGCCCTCCTCTGGTGGTAGTGTTCCTTCTCGTCAAGGACAAACCCGCGGATAACGCTCCTTCCCGTAGATCATATCTAGTATGCTAGGGATTGATCTCGCTTGCTTATCCTTTTTGGCGTTTTTGCTACTCTTCTTGCTAGGCTTGTAATCAATCGCCATGTACTAGATCAAACTTTGGTGTTTTGGATTTGTATTTTGTTGGATTTGTATTTTGTTGGATTTTGTTGGTATCTTCCGTAGTATTTTCTATCCAAGGAGGTTGATCTTTGAATTTGAGAAAGTGTATTGTTTGCGCCATTCCGTAGGTTGATATCCCTGAATTGCCTTGTGACCTTGCACCCTGATCCGCCGAATTCCTTGGCTGTGGGATTCCCGAACGGTGGGGGTCTAGCCGACGTTCAAGGATATATTCCATTGAGTTCGCGGCTTGTAATATTGCTCGGGTATCTCGCTCTATGGGAAGTCACCCCCGGTCGTACACTTATAGACGCCACGGGGAGTTCCCCGAGATTGCATGTGTATGCTCCGATATATTGCATGCGTGTGCTTTGTATGGGATATTGCCAGGTATATTGCAAATGGGTAAGATCCACGCTTTGTGCGGGATATCCCTCTCACTAAGTATAATGTCAATTCTTAATTATAGTAATTGCACAACGATTTACGTGGTTCGGCCTTAAGGCCTACATCCACGGGGTAATAATAGTATCGTTATTTTATTAAGATGTGACATGGTTTGCAATGTACATTGTGTAAGTAGTATATACATGTGGTTCATTTGGTTTATATACATTATGTAAATATGTGTTTCATATGGTATAGGTTGTGGGTTTCGAATAAATTGAAATGCGCGTGGGTAATGGATGGGATATGATACTTGAAAATGAAAGCTTTGATTGATTGAAAAGTTAAGGTGCGTTACTCCTTTGTCAGAGATAGAAACATGTGGACTGGCAATTCCATTTTCTTCTTCTGAAATGCACACGCAGGTGGTTGGTCATGGGTAGTATGGCTTGAGGTATTTGGCATTCCACGGATGCATGAGGATTTCCCCTTTCAGATTGCGCAGATAGTAAGAGCCATTTCCTGCGATGTCGTGTATTACGAGGGTCCTCCCAAGTTGGTGCTAATTTTCCCCACTTCTTTTCTCATTTGGTATTGGGGAATGGTCCTCAACACATACCGCCCTTCTACAAAATTCCTAAATTTCACTTTTTTGTTATATTCTCTGGCCAGCCTGCGTTGGTAGTTTTCCATTCTTTGCAGTGCCGCTTCTCTCCTTTCTTCGAGGTCGTCGAGCTTTTCCAACATCATGTCCGTGGTGAGATTCTTTTCCCATGCTTCTGTCTTTGTGGTTGGAAGTAGAATTTCCGCAGGGATTACTGCTTCTGCTCCGTAGGTGAGTAAAAACGGGGATTCTCCGGTAGCTGATCTTCGAGTCGTCCTATATGCCCATAGAACGTTATGCAGCTGTTCACACCACCGCCCCTTGTACTGTTTCTAGCTGTTTTTTAAGAATAAGTGCCAAAGTTTTGTTTGTGGCTTCGCTTGTCCATTGCTTTGTGGGTATATGGGGGTGGATTTGTTTTTTCGAATCTTGAAGGTGTCGAACAAGAAGTCAATATTCTTTCCTTGTAGTTGTTTATCGTTGTCGGAAACTATCTCTCATGGGATGCCAAACCCGCAGATGATATTTTGAAAATAAAAGTGAAGACGTCCGAATCCCGAATTCTTGCCGTGCCTTTGCTTCTACCCACTTGCTGAAGTAATCCGTTGCCACCATTAGGAATATTCTTTTCCCTGTCCCTAAGACGAGTGGGCCTACTATGTCGATCCCCCATTTCCCAAAGGGCCACGGACTGTCCAATGAGCATCGCTTTTGTGGTGGGGCGTGGATTCGTTTGCCAAATCTTTGACATTCTTCGCACCTTTGCGCCATTCTAGCCGCGTCTCGGATCATGGTTGGCCGCAGTAGCCCCGCGTCTTTGCCTTATCTCGCAAGGGATCTCATTCCACCGTGATTCCCCGCGTCTCCTCTATGGATGTCTTTCAAGATGATATGTCCTCTCGATCGAGACAGACAAAACACGAAGTGGCCCGAGGAATGATTTTCCGTATAAGGTTCCGTCTCTTAGCTCGTACATCCTCGCTCCGGATTGTACTTTCCTAGCCTGTTTGGTATCCCCCTGGGGAGTTTCCTCTTTTAGGAAAGAGTGGATTTCGGTTCTCCAATCCGCTTTTGACTATAATCGTCGTCCTCATCGCCTTGTCGCGTGATGTCATCGTTCGAAGTCGTCGAAGATGTGCTCTCCGACATCATCATCGAGATATCTTCCTCCTTAGACTTGCGTTGGTTAGCCGCACATGTTTTTGGGGCTTGATGGATGGTTCGTACACTCTTGTTATCTTGATTGCTTGACCTCCTCATTTTTAAGCATGGCTGATATATATGCCAGTGGCATCTCGCGTGTCCGAGCTCCTTCCCACGCAGATGTCGAAATTTGATTTTTGGTATTTGGGAAACCAACGTTTGTACTGTGAGCCATGTATGCCATCGTGTCTCGTCATACACATTGTATTCGTAGCCTATCTCGCCGTATGATTAGTTGTGAGTCACTTGTCAACCGTACTTCTTGTATCCCTAATTCAATTATCAAGCGGAGGGCATGTACCACTCCTTCGTACTCTACGATGTTATTTGTATGTCCTTCAAATTCCAATCTGAATGCATGCACGATCCTATCCCCCGTGGGCGTGGTGATGACGATGCCTATCCCCGCACCCTCTCTATTTTTGGAGCCGTCGACAAAGACCTCCCATTGTCGTGGGTTCATTGGTTCAAGAATGTTATTTGGCTCCTTTTGTTTTTCCATTTCAGGGGCACCCGTGGCCCTCCATCCTTGTATGCGCACCTCTTCTTCGTTGTCTAAAGGTAGGTCTGCTAGAAAGTCCGCTAACACTTGCGATTTCTGAGAGTGTTGAAGCTCGTAGTGGATATTGAATTGGTCGAGGTATGTGCTCCATTTCGCTATGCGTCCTACCTTTCCGGCCCCTTTGAGGATGGCTTCTAAGGGCGCTCGGCATGGGATGCGTATGTCGTGCGTTAAGAAGTACGTCCTCAGTTTTAATGTAGACCATACGATGGCTAAGATGAGTTGTTCGATTCTTGTGTAGTTTCTTTCTGCGAATTCATAGTCTTGTCGACATAATAGATCGGCTGCTCCTCCTTTGTGTGGGTCCCGACAAGTACTTGCGCCATCGCATCGTCTCATTGCTGCAATGTATAGTGCCAAAACTTCGTCAGGGTCTGGTTTCGAAGGATAGGGATCTCTGCTAGGTACTCGTTTGATGCCTAGGAAAGCTTCTTCGCATTCTCGCCGTCCACTCAAATTTCGTCCCCTTTTTTAGTATGTTAAAAAGAGTTTGCACCTATCCGAGGATCTTGAGATGAATCTTCCTGTGGCTGCTAGGGATCCATTGAGCTTTTGTACTTCTTTTTAGGTTCTTTGGGGATGGCATGTCTACTATGGCTCTTGATTTTTGTGGGATCTACTTCAATGCCCCTTTTTGTCACAGGTACCCAAGGAATTTTCCCGATGTTACTCCGAACGTGCATTTTTCCTGGGTTGACCTTCATATTGTGTTCTCTCATAGCTTCAAGATGTCCTCGTGTCCTGGTGGTGGTTCTTCCTCAATCCGCTCTTGACGAGCATATCGTCAACATAGACCTCAAGGGTCCCGCTAATCCACGGCTTGAAAATAGCATCGACCATCCTTGGTACGTTGCTCCCGCATTCCGAGTCCGAAAGGCATCCTTACATAGCAATAGAGACCGTGGGTGTGTAAAAATGTGTGTGTTGCCGATCTTCTTTCGCTAAAAATAGTTGGTTATACCCAGTATCCGTCCATGAATGATAACTCTTCGTATCCTTCACCGCGTCGACTAGATGATCAATCTTTGGGTAACGGATAACTATCCTTGGGGCATGCTTTGTTCAAGTTGGTGAAGTCGATGCGCATTCCCGACCCTCCATTCTTCTTTGGTACTATTACCATGTTAGAGATCCAAGTAGGATATTTGACTTCTTTATATAAAAACCGGCCTCCAAGCAGCCTTTCAGCAGTTCCTGTTTTTACCGCTTTGTGATACTCTGTAGCCACCTTTCGTATCTTTTGTCGTACGGGGTGTGCCGGTGTTTAATGCGTAGCTCATGTTGCACCGTCTTCGGGTCCATTCCGGGCATATCGATAGTTTCCATGCGAAGATGTCCGCGTATTCCTTTAATAGTTTTATTAGTGAGGCTTCGCGTTCTTCGCTCATTAGAGTTCCTATCTTGATCTTTCTTGGGTTCTCGCTCCGTCCTATGTTAACTTCCTTCACCGCTCCAAGGATGTAAACGTGGGCTTCTGGTTCCCAAAGGTGGGGACTTTCTTTAATTGCTATTTGGTAGGCTCGATTCTTTGTTTGCGAGAGCGCCCGGGTTAGCATTTGATGTTGATGCCTCCGTGTTCCCTACGGAGTTCCCCTTAGACAAGTTTTTTCCCGAGATCTCTTCCAAGTATTCGTCGATGGCTTTGTCCTTGGATATTGCTTTGTTCCGAGCCCCGCGGGTTCTTCTTTCTCATCTTCTTCATTGTTGAGCCGTATTTGCATTGCCTCGGCATTCCTTTGCGGAAACTTGATCACCCTTGATTTCCATCACCCCTAAAGGAGTAGGAAACCTAAGGTATTGATGGTAGGTGGATGCGACTCCCTTAAGTTTGTGGACCCATTTTTCGTCCAATAATGGCATTGTAGGGTGAAGGCGTGTTCACCACACCGGCGGCGTTAACTTTCATGGGACCTGCGTCTACTTGAAAATAATATCCCCGATAGGCTTCGTATCCGTGCCATTGAATCCGTAGATGGTGTAGTGCGAGGTCAAGAGTTGTTCGTCATTAAGCTCCATGCGCTTGAAGGTATCATGAAACAGACGTTTACGGAGCTCCCTCCATCAATGAGTATTTTCTTTATGTTGCATCCTGCGATTGGCAGAGTGAGGATCAAAGGGTCGTTGTGATCTTCCATGTCGTCCTCTATGTCCTCGGCCTCGAAGGTTAGGGGTGCGTTCATCCATTCTTCGTGCTCTTCCACTTCTTTTCCGTCTAAGTTGTAGAGCTCACAATAATCTTCAAATTGCTTCCTCAGTCTTTTCCCTATCTGTGCGGTTAGGGTTGGTTCTTTGTTTTCCGAGCAGGATATAGTGTTCAGTGTACGGTTACCCTCTGGCAATTGGACCTGTTTGCTTGCGTTTGGTTTCCGTCCTCCGTTCCAGTCTTTTCTATATACTTTTTGAGATCCCCGCATCAATCGCCTTTTGTATCGCTTATCTTGAGATTTTTGCACTTCTCGCCTTGGGTGCCCGTAGAAGCAGTGGAAATCGCAATACTCTTTGGATTTCGCCGAGGCCGGTGGTTGTTTCCCCTTAGACCAAGGCCGGTCTAGGTCTTCACGATCCTTGATCTCCTTTAAAATGCGTGAGTAGTGGCATTGAGCTTTGTGTAGACTCGGTCTTCAAATTTTCTTCCACCCCTTTTGTGGTCATCTTTCCGATCCTTTTGGCGTTCGCTTGATCTGCGTTCGCTAGTTCCGCGGAATTGGTCCGTGGGGGTCGTTGAGCCTGTGCTCTCGGGTTCTCTCTTTGAATTTCTTCCAACCTTGCATGTTTTTCGATGATTATCCTCAAGTCTCCCCTCTCGTGGTTGGAGAGGTACCGTGGATTTCAACAAACAAAGGGCTCATCTGTCAAGCCCCCATTTGTAACAATTAATACTCACTATGGGATCCACATGTCCTATGGCTTGACATATCTTGTGCCACCTATCCGTGTATTCTCGAATGGACTCCTTGTATTTGATTGCAAGTGAGAAGAGCTTGTCCATCCCTGTGTTTACAACCTTGTTGTACATGTAGGTAGCCAAGAATTTTTCCGTGAGTTGATCATACGAATTGATGCATCCAGGCTTGAGGTTATCAAACCAAGATAGGGCGGATCCTTTCAGGCTTGAAGGGAAGTATCTGCAAAGTATAGCTTCGTCGTGGTCCCATCTGGCCATTACCCTGTTGTAATATCGTAGGTGAGCAGCGGGATCGGTGGATCCGTCGTAACACTCAAAGGATGGGACCGGGCACTTCTGCGGTATGATTGCGGTGGCCAACTGTTGTGCGAGTGGGGTGGTGTTAGCTTCCTTCATAACCTGTTCTAGTCTTCTCCCTCCCTGTCTGGTCTTGATTTGATTGATCTCTGCTAACATCTGCGCGGAGACTCTCCATTGCCAAACAGTGTTCTTCTTGAATGGAAGGGCGTGCCTTCCTTGTAGGTTTTGACGTCGTGGCCTCCTCCTCATCATAGTAGTCTGACGTGTCCGGGTGATAGTCCGGGTCGGGCCTTCTATTATTCCGCGCACCTCTTTGGTTGACTATTGCAGGTGCGTTCTCGAGGATCATCCTCCGGTCTCTATTATGTACCGCCGAGTTAGCCTCGTCCTGCTGATTCTCTAGCTCCGCGCTTGGAGGATCTTCTTCTTAATTCTGGTTCTCTTGGGCTAGTAAGGCCACCGCGTCCGCGTATGTCCGCTGATTCCGTTTTAGTTCTTCTAATTGCGCCAAAATCGCGCAGATCGGTTTGATGCTTGATTTGTTCCTATCTCGAACTCGAGCTTGTCCCTGGGGCCGCGGTGTTGATTTCCACTTGCTATCGTCTACCCGCTCTATCATTTCGTAGGATCCCGCGTGCGCTTGTTCGTTTTGTTCGTTAGTCTCGTGGCATCCCATAGGGGGGGTTCTGGATTACTGATTCTGCCATTGTTTCTCGAGGTTCCGTAGGCCTGGTTGTAGCTGTCACTTTGGAGGCGACCATTTGAGAAGTTCCTTCGGTAGGTGTAGCGGCCTTTGCCGCCGCGGCCTTCCTTGCTTCCATTGCGATGATGCCCGCATCTGAAAGGAATGTGCTTTCCGCTCCATTCTGCGTCTTGTCCCATTTGTGAGTCCCGCGCCCTTTTGTTTGCTCCTTGTTACTACCGGCGTAGTCCTATGTGCCTCTTTTGAAGGTACCTTTGTCTTTCCGGCATCTTTGTTCCTTTGCATTGCAATATTCTGCACAAAGAACATGGAGGTAAACCGAGACAACAAGTCCACGGGTTAGCTGTTAGTTCAACTTTGATTTCATAAGCTCGATTTCCAGTGGCAATGAGTGTACTCAGGTTGTTAGTTTGGCGAACAATACGAAAAACATGGACGGATGCGGATTTAACCGGGATAAGGTCCATGGGTTGTTGTTTGCAAAAAGTTCAAATCTGTTGGTGGAAATTATGTTTGAAATATCAGTTAAAATACAGATCTGTTGGCTTAAAGGTCACTCAATGCCCAGATCCGTTGGTAGAAAATACAGTAGACACAAGTATGTGCGAAAAATAGCCCCCAGACCTAGATCTGCTAGTTATAAAATCGGAAAAGACCCAGATCTGCTGTTAGACGGCACAAAGAATACAGATACGTGCGAAAAATAAATTTAAACAGAGATCTGTCTATGTTCTAAGTAAAACTTTTGAGGTAGAGGCTATAAAATCACAGGGAAAGATAAATCTTTTACGGGACAAAGTCCCCTGTTTAGCGCCAAATTGTGAACACGGAAATCAGGTATAGTCCGCGTGATCACAAACAATCTTAACATGAATTGAATACATGCATTAAAGTGCGAGTAAAGCATAGTATTCCTAGGTAGATGATGATTCATGGATTCCAAACCCCGCGAGTTTGTCATGATCTCGTCATCATCCCCAAGGTGATAGATCTGAGATATAAACACGTAAATGAAACTATACGAGTACTAAAGGTAAAGGAGACGATGGTTTACGTGGTTCGGCACTAAGGCCTACGTCCACGGATCCGGAGATATTAACTATAAAGTAAACGGTTACAAAAGTAAGGGAGACGAAGATTAACGTGGTTTATGGAGAGATTCTCCATAAACGCATACTTACTTCTCTCTATTCTCTCTCCTATTCCTTAGTTCTACTCTCGACCTCCCTTTTCTGTGGAAGGGGTACTCATATATATAACTGAACCAAGTGGGTCCACTGATAAGGAGCTATGAGGACCTTATCTTCTTGTGCTCTGTGCATGATCCGCGGACTTCATTGTCACTCCGCGGCTTCTATAATACCCACGCTTGTTACGCCGACCTATCTCGCTTCCTTCGTGGGTCGCCCGACACGTGTCCTCCGAAAGATTAAATGCGAGTGGTTGGGGCTATCCGGTCCGTGCCGAGACGGTGTCGGGCCTCCTCTCTGTCACGCTCGTGTCGGTTGG
This sequence comes from Papaver armeniacum, assembly GCA_023531295.1. Taxonomy (NCBI): domain Eukaryota; kingdom Viridiplantae; phylum Streptophyta; class Magnoliopsida; order Ranunculales; family Papaveraceae; genus Papaver; species Papaver armeniacum. The sequence continues at coordinate 345,721 of JAJJWW010017417.1, forward strand.
ACTATCCCCAACCGTTGATTACATCTTACCTCGTGATGGGGTAGAGCAACTCATTGGTGTTGTGTGGGATCATCTATTTTGGATGCTCCTTCATCTTCGACTATTGGTCTTGACAGATGACACGTTGTCTAAACGCCATGGATGCCCCTATGTGTCATCCCTCTTTGAGACATGTCCTCCACGTGGGCTCTGCTAGTACACGTGGCGATGGAGATAAATAAGTGTACTTACAATTTGCCCCTCTTCTTGCGACTGGGCGTTTAGCTTTTGTTGGAAGAAGAATCGTGTGGTACGTTTTTATCTCCCTCCTCATAACTTCTCCTAAAAAGGTGCTACCTGCATTTATTGTGCACGTTTCCCATGTCCGGCCATAACTGCCCTTTGGGTAGTGGACGGTTTCTCTTGGTCTTATAAAAAGAGAAGAATGAGAGAATGTGAATTTAATTCACATTCTCTGTTTTATTCTCTGTTCTTTTGTCTTCTTCATCTTCTTAACTTCCTCTGACACCATTGTTGCTGCTGCTGTTGCTGCTGTGCTGCTCTTCGCAGTTCTTCTTTGTTCTTTGCATCGCTGCGTTATTCTTTATTCGCCACCTTCGTTGTCTTTGTTGCTTTACTCTTTGAGGTTCAGGTATGATTTTTTATTCCGTTTAATCACCATGCCTAAGCCTGTTGAGTTCTTGATCTTCTGGTGATGCGTTGATGATGAGTTTAAATTTATGTATATCTTGGGATTTGAGAGTTGACGCCACTGAGTCGTATGTTCTAATTTTATCTTTCTTCTTTTGAGTTGGAATAATAGCTTGAGAGTTTAAGTAGTTGTAGACGAATTCTAGGGTTTTTTTTTTTCACGTTTGCTGTTGTTCTTGAGATTTTCTCGCTTTTCGATCTTCCTTGCCTCTGACTTGCACTTTTATTCGTGTTTGTGCCCGCAGACATGTCCGACCATCCGCGGGTCCCTTACCAAACTCCTCCGTCGAGTCCTCACAGGTCTCCTCGGAGTGATTCTACTACTAAGGGTGGAGCCCCGCCTTCGCTTACCCAGGATAATGCTCGGAATGGACGAACATCCTCGTCCCTTGGTCAGAGATCTTCGCTAAAAGGGGTGATCCACCGCAGGATCTAAATATGTCGTGAATCGCCCTAGAGGTGAGTCTCCTGAGCAGCTGAATCCGCGCACTGAGCCTTTAAATGTGCAGCCTCTCCGCTCCAAGCCTCCACCGCGGACTAATCCACCTGTGCCTAGTTCGATCAAGTCAACTAAGACTCTGTCTTCGAAGAGAAAGGCTGCGGAAATAGAGTCTTCGGGAGATACAGTTCTTCCTAAGAAGAAGGCTGCGGGTTCCGCGGAAGATTCTACGGGAGATGCTTTCGAGGAAGACTCTGCTGTTACTTTCCGTCCTTTACCTTTGGGTAATAAGAAGTTTACCTTCCGACATATTGATCTTGAGGCCTTCAAGCTGAAGCATGGTCTTCAGCACTTCCAAGTTCGTTTTTATGCCTCTGATAAAGATATAACTTATGAGATGGTTACCAATTACAAGTATGATGCCTTTCATTTGCTGACGACCGTGGGTGCTTTCGAGGCTGGTTTGATGTTACCCTTGTATAAAGCTGGTGATGATTTTTACTACCGGGTCTTGTCTAGCCGCGAGCATGCCAAGAAAAGTCATAATCGTGGGGTGCAAATAATTGTTGAGAAACTATCTTCGCCATCTTCGTGAATGCTATCTTCGTAGTAAGGGGCGAACGATGATGACTTGCTATGCCCCTAAATTAGAAAAGGAGAAAGGGTGGTATACTCCTGAGAATTTCAACAAATCATTTGGAGATTATGTTAACAGGAATACTCGCAAACCGTGGTCTGTGAGTCTGCGGAACATTGCTTCTGCTAAGGGGGAAGTTCGACTTTTGAGTGAGGTAAGTGATTCCAAGATGGCGAGGGTTCCTGGTGCCGAAGGTCTTCCTATTCCCGCTGATGAGAGGATTAAGCGTGATCATGACTATGAATGGTCTGCCACTGTTCTTGAAGTCGTTGGTCCGTGGGCCTATGGTTGGGTCCCGGACCCCATGGTTGGTGACCCTACTGCCGACAGGTCCTCATCGCGAAGCTTCTCCCGCTCGTTATGCCCATTCGCCCTTGGCGAGGATGAGTTTTGTAGGCATGGATTTTGCTTATAATCGCGATGTTGACGACGGAAGACGAAGATATTCCCGATGCTAACCTTCTTTCGCGAGAATGCGATGTTGCTAAGGTGTGTTGTTTGTTTTCTATGTATATATGCCCATTCGTTTTCTTGAATAATATTGATTATGCTAAGGAAAGGAGATGCCGATGGCTCTTTTATCATTATGTGTGGTAGGTGCGTAGAGACAAGAGGATCAATCCGAACGATCGTCGAATTCTCCCACCGAGGGTTCTACACATTTCGAGGATGTGAACGGTCCCGTGGATGGTGATGAGGATGTTTCCGACGGGGAAGAGCGGGTGAGACTTCTCCGCCCATTCAAGAAGTAGATAGTATTTCCGGTGGGAGCGTTGGTGGAGGTGGTGGTGGTCAGGCCACTGGTGGTGGTGGTAATGATCAGGCTGAGGGGGCTACCAAGGATGGGGATGGTGGTGACAAGGATGTTGTGGACAAGGGTACTGGGGATGTTGGAGGCAATGGTACTGGGGATGTTGGAGACAAGGGTACTGGGGATGTTGGAGATAAGGGTACTGGGGATGTTGGAGACAAGGGTACTGGGGATGTTGGGGACAAGGGTAAGAAAATTGCTCTTGATAGTGGTGACAAGGATGGGGATGCTTCCTGCGAGTTTTCCTTTGGTAGGGTTTTATCCGGGGAGCAGTCATTTGACATGGCCACGGTTATGGGGGCTTGTCTCGGACTTCGATCCGCTTCCCGATGGTGACGACTGGAATGTCCTTAAGGATAGCTGCGGGGGTGACCCCACACGTGGATCTGATGCTGGGGTTTTGGCGGTGCATCCCGAGGTTTGTGTCGGCACCTCCTCCACTGCTGGTGGGGTTTTGGCGCTAAGTACTACTGGCGCCTCACTTGGTGGGACGTCCTTAGACTCTCCCTCAGATGACTTCACGCGGTCCTTGGTCACGGATGGTGATGATGCTGTTTTGGCGTGGCTGCAAAAGAAAAACCTGCTTGTCGTGCCTCGTCCTGCCCCTGTGATTGAGGGGGAAAAGAGTTCGGACTCTTTTACTCGTCGGCATATGGAACTAACCCCGGAGGAGGTGGTAGATCGAGTGTAAAGTAAACGGTTACAAAAGTAAGGGAGACGAAGATTAACGTGGTTTATGGAGAGATTCTCCATAAACGCATACTTACTTCTCTCTATTCTCTCTCCTATTCCTTAGTTCTACTCTCGACCCCCCTTTTCTGTGGAAGGGGTACTCATATATATAACCGAACCAAGTGGGTCCTTTGATAAGGAGCTATGAGGACCTTATCTTCTTGTGCTCGTGCATGATCCGCGGACTTCATTGTCACTCCGCGGCTTCTATAATACCCACGCTTGTTACGCTGACCTATCCTCGCTTCCTTCGTGGGTCGTCTGACACGTGCCCTCTGAGCAGCATTAAATGCGAGTGGTTGGGGCTATCCAGTCCGCGCCAGACGGTGTCAGTCCTCTCCTGTCACGTCTGTGTCAGTTGGACTATCCCCAACCGTTGATTACATCTTACCCCGTGATGGGGTAGAGCAACTCATTGGTGTTGTGTGGGATCATCTATTTTGGATGCTCCTTCATCTTCGACTGTTGGTCTTGATAGATGGCACGTTGTCTAAACGCCATGGATGCCCCTATGTGTCATCCCTCTTTGAGACATGGCCTCCACGTGGGCTCTGCTAGTACACGTGGCGATGGAGATAAATAAGTGTACTTACATTTGTCTTTTCAATATAAGGCGGGTAGGCGGGTAGGGTAGGATAATTTCGAGGTTTACCCGTCACCCTACCCATTTAAGGGCGGATAAAAAATCTCTAACCGTCACCCTACCCGCCAAATAGTGGGTATGATAGGATACGGTTAAAATATTGGCGGGTAGGGTAGGATTGGCGGATATGAGTAGGGTATGTGCACCCCTAATTACAAGTTTAGCGTGTAAGAATATCATTGCAAGTTTAATGTACGGCTGTAGCTGATATAATATGGATCCGATAGATAATAAGATAAGATGCACATTCGAGATGAGATTTGATTCATTGTATAATGTTGTGGCTAGTGAGTGTTGTGACTCAATCAGGCAAACAAACCGTGGTTGATTATTAATTATTTACAGCATATACCTATGAAGAGCGGTGACACTCTCAGCTTACAAGTTTAGCATGTAAGCTGTCACCACTCCGGAGTGTCGCTGTAAGTTGAATGTAGGGCTATAGTTGCTATTACAGCAAGGCACTAGTAAATTCATCGTTGTTCTGTAAATGAAGATTGCGTAAAATGTTTTAATCTTTCTTAGGATGAATATTTGAAGCAATTTATTAACAACTGAAAAATAGATTAGGTATTCAACTGAAAATTGTAAACCACCCTGGGTGGAAGTGATCTTCTCTCAACATGACAGGTAGAGATGTGCTCATAAAATCTGTTATTGATTCATATATAAATCATCTGACGGCTACTATAAACATCCCTAAAGGTGTACTTTCAAGCTATTGATAAACTGCGGCGGAAACATTGAGTCAGTTTTGCATCAGGCATTTAGTAAACTACTGAATTTAGCTCTATTTCAGATTCCAGCTCTCATATTAACCCTGTGTTGGATGGACTTATCCACCTGCAGGTTATGTTAAATTATATTAACCCTGTGTTGGATGGACTTATCCACCTGCAGGTTATGTTTAATTGAGTACTGATGGAACAACCACTTCTAATCATCTTGTAGGTAGAGGTACCTTCATCTTGCAGGCTTCGCAAAAGACATTTTCCACGATGGCAACAACATGGCAGATTTTATGGGCCATGAAAGAAGGTTTGTTATTAGTACGTAATCTAGGAATCACAAAGCTTCAAGTTGTATATTATCAGGCTTGTAAATGGTTTCTGTAAGGTTCACGTTCTGAAAGATGTTGTTTCTTTAGCTCATCTCCTTATGTTAGTCATGTATACGGATTTCAAGTCATCCTGTTTTGGTTAACTTTTGTCTGATGATGTACTGGGGAGGGATTTCCCATTATGTAAAGCTTCACTTGCCAAAAATTAAATAAAAGAGGAAGGCAGAAATTCTTTGTATTATTTCCATTTAAGCATGATTACAAGAACGATTAATTTTAAACATGATGGAGTTTAAGCATGACCAAATTTGAATGTGCTGCTGAAATCCTACGGCAAGGTGATAATCCTATCAAACTAAACTTTTCAACCCGAGGACTAGTGAACTTGACGACATTCTTCTGGAAATCCGAAATTTGAGGAACGAATACAACTCATGGGTTCTTCTTGAAATTTTCCATCTGGAAAGTCACTTGTGCATCGGAAATTCAAGAAAGTGCATATAAAAATTCATTCAGTAATCGAAAATTATTCAAACCCCAGATTGGCTAAAAGAGACAACAAACGACAAACGAACTTAATTACAAAAAAGAGAGTCGAAAGAAGTACTATGTTCAACTGGTAGACCTTTGCAAACTTTGAATTGTAGTATTTGATCTCAAAAGTACTGGTAATCATCTTCAACAATGTAAATATAGGATCAAACTACAGATTACGAAGACTGTCGTATACCTTTCAAATCGAGTTTTCTTTTCTTCCCTTGGAGATGGTTGTCAGTGTTGCTTTTACTGTAAACGGTGAGTATCCATGTTGACTCTTGAAAGACTTTTCGCTAGGAGGAACACATAGGCGCTGTAGCATTTCTGATTTTCCCGTTGTGCAGTCAAAATGCAAAATTTGCTTACCACAATCCAAGACGACAACATCACGATCCACAGGACTGAAAGCCATGACTGAAATCCTTCTGGAATTAAAATTTGGTAATTCAATCTCATACCTTAAGTTCCAAGCAAATTTTTCAATAGAGTCATCATCCTCCATAAGTACCCAAGTTGTCAGAGTGCTTCCTAGAATTTCTCCATAACAAACATAATCTTCAGACACCCCAAGACATTTACTCGAAGGACGGACACGATGGCCATGAGGTTCTCCTTCGATAGGCAAATCGAGCGCAATGCAATGATGACTATCACATTCATAGCTGTTAATTTTGAGATCATACGCCACAATCCTACATTCATATCCCTCCTCGAACCAATACACGACTCTATTATGAGTAATGGCATTGCATCTGGATTCGTGTCTCCAGTCGTCTCGAGGCTGAAGGTATGCTACATTATATGTTCTCCACTCATCCAAGTCAGAATAGTAGATTTCAACCTCCAAAAAACTACCATTCTCTAACGAAGTTGGTGTACGCGTTACTTTGAAAGTACTCTCTGGAGACGAGAAGCATGTCTCAGAGACAAGACAGTGTAAAAACTTACCAACACCATTTCTAGGGGGTGGAGGGAGTAAAACACTTTTTTTAGTAATCGGATTACAGACAAAGTAATCCATTCTTCCCTTAGGATAATCTATAATAGAACAAAGAACTAAACCATTGCTTGAAGCTAAAAGATGAAGGTTCCTATGTTCTACATCAAATCTGTTAAGGAAATTAAAGGAAAATCCATCGTAACCAGATAACTCATTGAAAGGTGATAAAAACTGTGTATGACTAAGTTTGCTAGGAATCTTGATATCAGGCGGGTGATGTTGATTAGGTATAACGTGGTTTGAAAAGATTGCCCATGGTTTAGGTTTTATGGTTTTCAATTTGTTTTGCATAAGATTAGGATCAGAGAGAATAGATAACCATACGTTTGAAACACACTTAAACCTGTTTATTGATTTCCATGGAAGTTTAAGAAAGATTTCGAACCAGATACCTTCTGGTAAAGCTTGTAAACTATCTTCTTTCATGGTGGAACAAGATGATGAAGAATCCACCATCAGCATACACGATCCTCTTCTGTTTTTTTTAGGGTTCACCACCGCAATGGTGCAGTTGCTAAATATAGGATTAGGGTTAATGGGTGGAGACGTGTCAGTAATAAGCAAACTGCAATATTTGGGCCGACCGAGCCAAGCGTGGGAGGTCCTTTGTATGGCCACTTTTTTGTAAAATCTAAGAGCAACTGCAGTGCTGCGACCATAACCAAAGAGCAAAGAGCAAAAAAAAAAACCAAAATTTGGGTTTAGTCCGTGTTGTAACGCAGTGGAGGGAGACTAAAATGTGATCAGGCGCAACTTTGAGTTACGCCCCAATCAGGCGCAACTCCAAATTGCGTCCCTTTTTTTTTTTTTTTTTTTTTATTGTTGGGGCGCAACTTTGAGTTACTCCCCAATCCTTCCGAATTTTTTTCTTTTCTTTTTATTGTTGGGGCGCAACTTTGAGTTACGCCCCAATCAGTCTCATTTTTTCTTTTTTTTTTTATTGTTGGGGCGTAACTCAAAGTTACGCCCCAATCAGGCGCAATTCTAAATTGCGTCTCATTTTTTTTTTTTTAATTCGGGCGTAACTTTGAGTTACGCCCCATCATCAGGCGCAATCCCAACACCCCGCTCCATCAGGCGTAACTTTAGAATTGCGCCGACTAAAGGCCGGACTAAAGACTAAATATGGTGGGTTTTGGTTATAGTCCGGTCTTTGGTCTTTAGTCCGTCTCCACTGTGATTGGTTTCTCGATCAAAATTATAGTTTTGGTCGTCCATTGTGGACGCTCTAAGTGATCAATTACCACAAAAAGATTGGAAATGATTAGGGCCGAAAACCAAAAATGTCCCTCCTTTTAGTCCAATTACTATAACTCCTTGTTTATCTTATCTTTTCAGGGATATCTTATAAAAAACTCTAAGCAACAAGTACAAACAACAATATCAAATTTGGAGTTTTTACGAAAAAATCAGAGATATATATCATTTTAGGCACAATTTTAGAAAATTAAATGTATATCCATTACGCAAAGGATACATAATAAAACTTTATGTAGCAAAATATTGGTTTATGCATCAACTAATTTTCCATTGCAACTAATAAAACGATGTACTACATCCGTTTCAAGAAAAATTATACTATCATTTTAGGCACAATTCTCGAAAATTGAATGCATAGCCATTATGCAAACCACCACAAAGGATGCATAACACATCATGCAACCATATTTTGGTTTATGGATCGACTAATTTTCTGTTTTAGAAAAAATAATACTTTCACATCCCGTTTCAGGAAAGATGATACTATCACATCCCGTTTCGGGAAAAGTGATACTTTCGCTCCGTTTCGGGAAAAGTGATACTTTCGTTCTGTTTCGGGAAAAGTGATACTTTTTTTCCGTTTCGGAAAAAATGATACTTTCGCTTCATTTCAGAAAAAGTATCATTTTTTCTGAAATGGAGCGAAAGTATCACTTTTCAAAACGGGGAGAAAGTATCACTTTTTTCGAAACGGGGTGAAAGTATCAGTTTTTCCGAAATGGGGAGAAAATATCACTTTTTTTGAAACGAGGCGAAAATGTCACTTTTTCTGAGACGAGGTGAAAGTATTACCTTTTCTGAAACGAGACGAAAGTAATCGTGGACAAACTCCATCCATATTCTTTTACGGTCGGCCCTCCCACCGTGGCAACGGTCGTATTAGTTATACAGAAATCCCTATCTAGTCGGTAAAACTAAAAAGTAAAAGAAAAAAAAATTGTGTAAAAAAATGTTTTATGCGAGGAAATTATACAGGTGTCTAACGAGTATTGTTTGAAAATATGGAAGGAAATTAAAAAAATGTCTTTGGTCTTTAGTCCGTCTCCACTGTGATTGGTTTCTCGATCAAAATTATAGTTTTGGTCGTCCATTGTGGACGCTCTAAGTGATCAATTACCACAAAAAGATTGGAAATGATTAGGGCCGAAAACCAAAAATGTCCCTCCCTTTTAGTCCAATTACTATAACTCCTTGTTTATCTTATCTTTTCAGGGATATCTTATAAAAAACTCTAAGCAACAAGTACAAACAACAATATCAAATTTGGAGTTTTTACGAAAAAATCAGAGATATATATCATTTTAGGCACAATTTTAGAAAATTAAATGTATATCCATTACGCAAAGGATACATAATAAAACTTTATGTAGCAAAATATTGGTTTATGCATCAACTAATTTTCCATTGCAACTAATAAAACGATGTACTACATCCGTTTCAAGAAAAATTATACTATCATTTTAGGCACAATTCTCGAAAATTGAATGCATAGCCATTATGCAAACCACCACAAAGGATGCATAACACATCATGCAACCATATTTTTGGTTTATGGATCGACTAATTTTCTGTTTTAGAAAAATAATACTTTCACATCGTTTCGGGAAAGATGATACTATCACATCCCGTTTCGGGAAAAGTGATACTTTCGCTCCGCCGGGAAAAGTGATACTTTTCGTTGTTTGGAAAAGTGATACTTTTTTTTTTTTGGAAAAAATGATACTTTCGCTTCATTTCAGAAAAAGTATCATTTTTTCTGAAATGGAGCGAAAGTATCACTTTTCAAAACGGGGAGAAAGTATCACTTTTTTCGAAACGGGGTGAAAGTATCAGTTTTTCCGAAATGGGAGAAAATATCACTTTTTTTTGAAACGAGGCGAAAATGTCACTTTTCTGAGACGAGGTGAAAGTATTACCTTTTCTGAAACGAGACGAAAGTAATCGTGGACAAACTCCATCCATATTCTTTTACGGTCGGCCCTCCCACCGTGGCAACGGTCGTATTAGTTATACAGAAATCCCTATCTAGTCGGTAAAACTAAAAAGTAAAAGAAAAAAAAATTGTGTAAAAAAATGTTTTATGCGAGGAAATTATACAGGTGTCTAACGAGTCAAACACAGTCTTTATCAGTCAAAGCATCTATCAAAAAAGTCTCAAACAAGTCGAAAACAATCTGTATCTTCTTCACTCGCTTTCTCTCATTCACAGCTCCACCCCACCACCATCTACCACCGCGAGCACCACCACTGCCTCCACCACCTTCAACAGAAAACTCGAGAAACTTGAAGGTACCATATAAAGATTTATTTCTTGTATTCTGATTTTGTGTTTAATCTTGACCACATTTGTTCTTTCATTTATAGAAATCAAAATTGGGGGGGTTTCATGAATGATAATCACAATCAATAACACGAGAAACTTAGTTGTGCAGGTATCGATATCTTTACTTGTCATTTCGATTTTGTTTTAGTTAATTAAATTTGGGGTTTTCATGAAAATCAGACCCTTGGTTTGTTACTGCCTGTTTTTACAGTCTAGGGTTAAAACAATTTGTGGAGTTGGATTTCGAATTAGTTGTGAGAAATGGGTGTCAATTTGTTTATTTGAGCTTTAGACTAATTCTCCGACTAGCTACAACAATCGAAGATACTTTTGGTTGCTAATGTGATTTGTGCAAGACTGATTTCTATATTATAACTTAGCTAAATTTGTGTTAGGCAAATGATTCTTTGATACCTGTGAATGTGTATGTTTGAGTAATAAAATCACTTATTAGTAACTGAACTAAATGTACTGAAATAGCTTAAAATTCGTCAAATCCATTGTTATAACCAGAGAGAGTAAATTAAACCCAGTAGCTCAATCATTACAATAGTCTTTTGCAGTTAACAGCATTTTTTTTCTCGGCAATTTCTGGTCATCTCTAAATTATGTTTTCTACTTCTTTTTTCTCTCTTTGCAGTTAACAATTTTTTGCATTGCAAGCGAGGATGATGTTCAATGATCTACATCATCAGGCGGCGGCTGCAGCATCAACAGCAACAGCAGCACTGCAACAACAACATCAACTACAGCAACAACAACACCAACGCCAGCAACAAAGCCTAGACTTCTATAGAGGACCGCCAATGCGTCGACCATCAGGTTCTTCGACTAACCTCACATCTGACTGTCATCCCACTCCTTACGATGGCAGCATTTTAAATTTTAACATCTTTCCTATTCTTTGCTCCTGATGCGTATGTTCACTAGCATTAAGTATTTTCTTTTCATGAGAGCTAAAGACATGTTCCTAGTAGTCCTTACTCCTTAGATGAAAAAGCTTGTCGTGCCCTTTGAATTGCGATCGGAAGTTTGCGTGTCATTTTACGATATTTTAGGCTAGCGTACCATTACCAATACCCCACTATCGGAGTATTACATTTTGGCCTAAGTTGCTAGAAACCACAAACAATATGGATAAAAAGTTGAAAACAACATGCCACTCTTTGATCTCAATTAGGCATAATTATTATTAACTTGACACTTGTTAGCAAATACTGAATCATTAGTACTGTAAAAAAGAAATAAGTACTTACGAAAATAAAGAAATAGAATATGAATAGCTACTGTTAGGTTTTAATTCTATTACCTTTTGCCTTTTCCTCTAATATGGTATTGATAATGTATATCCTAGCATATTCGATACTCTTGCGGCCACTTTTGGGAATGTGTGTCGCATACGCAAGCGCCTCGCAAATCCGGTAACATTGTGTTGGCTTATCCCTCCATCAATAAGTTGAAAATGCATGTTCAAGCAACTGAAGCAAATTCATATGGTTTTTAGCTTTGAGGACAAATAAATTGTTCTTGTTAGTGAAAAAGAAACTATTTACAAGGGCCAAGGTTATATGTTCCAATTTTTAGATTATTTGGCCACACCAGAATCCTAATAGGTTAGAAGGCTATAAATTGCAAACTGTCTAATTTGAATTGGTAGTTTTGCAACATGCAATGGGTAGTTTTTGAAAATGTGTTGTTCTGATATAATTATTATTATCAAGATATAATTTTTCTTTTTGCTACTATAAGTTAAGTGTTTTTGGTTTGAAGGCTATAAATTGCAAACTGTCTAATTTGAATTGGTAGTTTTGCAACATGCAATGGGCAGTTTTTGAAAATGTGTTGTTCTGATATAATTATTATTATCAAGATATAATTTTTCTTTTTGCTACTATAAGTTAAGTGTTTTTGGTGTTAATGTGTATGTATGATAATTTAGTCGCTTCTCCTGTAATTGTGGAAGTTTTCATGATCTTCCTTCAAATTTGTCGCAGCTCAAGGAGACAGTTTTGCTGCTAAACGAGTTAGAAAGCTTGTCCAGAGGAGATATGTTTTCTAGCACTGTGGTTCGCTATATACAGGTGCATATTTTTTTCTTCTAGTTTATGCATATTTCAAAATATGTTTTCTAGATTACTGACCTCTCGATGGTTCAAATAATATAATCTAAATATCACTTTATTTTTTATTTTTGCTTTCTGATTACATATCTGTAAGTAGCTATTGTGCATCCAGATTCTTGACATGCATAATAATGTCGCACTATCTGTTGTGTAAGAACAAAAACCTGCCGGATAAGTTTATTTGTTTCATTAGATTATGTGTATATATTATAGGTCTCTTTTTGGATCTTCAATGTTCATTTGGAAAGATCACTCTTAGGTGTTATCTTTTGTTTGAGTGCAGGTGTACTATTACTTGTTGGAAACTCACTTTATGAAGTGTCTTGTCCATCAGTTGCGTCTACTGTTAATTTCTTCACCTAGTTTTATATATTGGAGTAGAAAATCTCTTATTTTACATGATTGCAGTCTTTTTAATTTTCTTAATTGCTTTTTGTTTAGGGTGGTGTGAAGTAACAAATTTTGAGTGTGGTTCTCAGCCAGTTGATAGGCTAAGATTGGCAATCAAAGTCCCTGATGTGTATATGACTCAGTACTGTGAAGGCATAAACAATTAATTAGCCATAGACTGATAGACTTTCAGATATCTAGTCTGGTTCATCTCCTCAGCAAACTCCATTCTCGTTACTTATCATACTTTTATATTATGTTCAGAGAGATCCATAGGAGAATGCAAATCAGATATTTAGAAGCCATTTCAATAATAATGTGTCTATATTAACATTTGACCAGCAGGATAACATATCTTAAATATTTTAACAAAATAGTTATCTCTCGATTAGCGTTTTACTCTTCATGTTATTCCACATACTGGAAATGTTGGGTTAATATGTTCTTACATGTGTGTGTGTTCTAATTGCAAAATAAAGACGCAAATACAATTCTTACATCAGTCTTTTGCAAACTCTTGCTTGGCAGCGAGATTCAAGGGATAGGACTGTGTTGCAACCTATCCCAGCTGCAACAATAGATGTTAGTACTCTTCTCTTTCTAAAGTGCATGGGTGAACAGTAGCATATTGTTTCTGGATTATTTCTGCGTGATTTTGCTCCTGCCTTGGTCATTCATACTTCCTGACCAGTGGCTGTGTCAAAATTTACATATTTGATTGTGCTCATTGCCTGTAGATGTGAAACTAAGTAATAGCAAATTGAGTACCAACATTTCACTGCTTGTTCCTGGTCATGGTGTTAAGCATTTGGCGTACAAGTTAAGGTCTCTCTCTATTGTCAATGTGTAGATGCTGCCAACAATTGCTTACGAATAATCCGTCGAAAGCTTCGCTGCAAAATTTATTCATGCATCTACTAGTAAAAATAGGTGTTCAATAAATCGTGTGTTGGTAAGTTTCCTTTGTAATATCAATCTTAATCAATATATGGAATTATTAGTTTCTGTTGTTATAAAGCACACCAGTCTGACAATAGAAGGAAATGCTACTATGCTATCAGTACTTAGCGGAGACTGTCACTGAAACATGAATTGGTTAGTGTGATACAGCAAATGTTGTTGGTTGTGGGTATCATCTTCTCAATGTCTAACGAGGCGAATTATTGTCTACTGAATTGGACTCCTACAGGAGACGTCTCATTACTGGTTTCAAAGTGGTGGATACACTCTTTGGAATGGACAGTCATTTAACTTTGAGACGATTCTTCAGGTCTGCAGAGTTCACTACACCTGTTTGTTTCGTTTTGGAGATATTTGTTCTGATCTAAGCATATACATACTCAATATTCTTTTTTTTTGGATGTCGGTTCATATAGGCTCATGATCAAGCAATTAGGTCTTTGGTATGGATTCACAGCGAAAATTGGATGGTTACTGGGGATGATGGAGGCTCAATAAAGTGTGATTTTCGACCTATTATGCATGATTATTTTGTTACTCAAATCCAAAATTCCTGATTTCTGTAAACCAAGAACACAGTTTATGGAGTTTTTCTTAACAAATAACATGAACAATGTCAAGACAAATAAATCTGCTCATAAGGAATCAGTCCATGGCTTGAGGTACATCTTTGTAATCTTGAATGAATTTAGGAAATAAATTGCGTTTTAGCTTTTTTATGTGTGGATTTTTAAAAGAATTTTTGCTCAACAGCTTCATTAAAACTGATCTGAGGTTCTGATCCTGTTCTGATGATAAAACTGTTAAAGTTTGGGATTTTGCACGGTGCCAGGATGAGCGTTGTTTATCTGGTAATATGCCTTCAAAAACTTGTTGGTTTTGTCAGTGACTGGTGCATATGCATCCACGGAAGTGTCATTCATACATAATGCTTATTGTACCATGTGGTCATGCTTTTATCATAGCAATATCAATTGGTGTTGTGAAGTGCTTGGGCTTATTCTTTCCTTATCAAGTTTATTTGTTAACCATGTCGATCACTGTATTATCACCGAATAGTGCTGGGGATCCTTGAAGATATACATTAAGCAAGAAACTATAAAAATTGCATGCAGAATGAAGTTATTAATATTTGTTTTCAAAATAAATGGATTGATCTCATTACTTTATCAGCCCCATGCAGTATTAATGTTCTTTGACATTGAATATGATAAAGATATTTCCAGATTAGTCGATTTGTTTTATAAGCCGGTGCATTAATTTTCTGAATGGCAATTTTAGTTTCTAATTATCAGAATTTCGTTAGCTGTGTTGGTTTAAGCATTCTTCCCTGTTTTTGTCTCCATATTAATGTTTACGGCATCTGATGAACTATTTTACATCTCTATCTTAAAAATCATTTTGCTGTCTGCGACATAGTACTGCTTTCTTCTGCATGTGTCAGAGTATCATATGAGCTTTAAACATGCATGAGAAATGCTAAGAGATATGAATGTGTTTTGAACTCTGGCAGGTCACGGTTGGGATGTTAAGAGTGTCGATTGGCACCCAACAAAATCGTTACTAGTTTCACGTCAGTAGATTTTTGCATACATTTATCACTACAATGTTCACTAGATTTGGGTAAGAACGTTCTTCGTGTGTGCTATTGGTCTCAAACTGACTTGATTACCTTTGCATTAGGTGGCAAAGACAACCTTGTAAAACTCTGGGATGCTAAATCTGGGAGAGAGCTCTTTTTGTTGTAGGTACATTTTGATTATTTTCTCATTTGAAGCTTAATTATTCTCATTTCCATATGCTGTTTGGTTTGCCATGCACATTAACCTAAAGTTCTTTTGCAGCCATGGTCATTAAAATATAGTGCTTTGTGTTAAATGGGAATTGGGAACTAACAGCTTCAAAGGATCAAATCATCAAGGTGCAGTTGACAGACTAAGCTGTCTTCAATAGAAGGTAGACTAAATGTTACATTATTTTTCATAAGAAGGTTGACCTAAAACACCATAATCTGAGACAATAAGATTTCACTTAGTAGAAACAAAAATGCGGGTGTTGAATTCAGTTGTCTGGTTGGGGCAATTGCCTATCCGATTGGTATGTAGCTAATGCTAATCGCCAACACCTTTGACCAGGCAAACATTGATTAGCAATAAAACTTTTATCATCTCTTCTCCACAGTATATAGCCAATAGTATAGAAAAGTAAAGTTTTAAACGTGTTTCGCTTGATAAAGAATCTATAGTCTGTAGGTTTTTTGGATTTTATTGTCATTGGCAGTCAAATAGGTTGAACCACATAAGGTTTGTGCTTTTCTTTTAGTCCGGAGATGGAACTTTCTCCCATTATGCTCTTTCTATTTTGCAAGCTCTTGCATGGCATCCTTTCCACAAAGAATACTTTGTCAGCGGCAGTTTTTATGGGTCCATCTTCCATTGGCTCTTCGGGTAACTATCTTCCATGATCAAATAGCACTGATTACTTCCATTATACTTTCTTGTTATTTTCTACTGACCCATGCTAGTAATGCTCATCGGGTAACTATCTTTGATGAACAGGCATGATACTCCTCAGGTTGAAATAACTGGAGCTTGCATGGCATCCTATTGGCTATATTCTGTGCAGGTAACTTTTCATGGTTTTTGTAATTATTACTGAAGATGAGCTTTAGTCTTGGTTTCTTACGTTAAATGGTCAAACTGAAGTGCACTTACATTTCTTTATGCATAAAATATACAAAACATATAGAGCTATAGTTGCCTGCCAGTTTGACCAGTAACTACAACCTTTTGTTAGTGTAGCGCTTGTTAGTCTCAAACAATACTGGTATTTGAGATTATGATACTTGATTAGTTGCTTTGAAAAGAAAATAAATGATGATGTCAGTTTGCTATGCTGAATCATGGGTTGATAGAGAGTCTAAACCAACACCTGAACTATGTATTTGATACAGTTCTGAGTAATATTTTAGTTCAAAATTCATAATTGAGTTGGTCTTAAAGTAGTTAGAATTAATTTTGAGCATTTTAATTTGACGTGCAGAACTTTTAAATGTCAAAGATTTGATAATAGAAAAATATTGTCAAATAGTTAAAGCTTGAAGTGACACATACAAAACTTCAATGATGGAAGTAGTTTCCCAAACCATTGCATGAAATATTAGAACTATCCCGACTACAGATCTTGCAAGTTGTTAGCTCTTAGTTCGGTCAAATACAGCAATAGATGTTGTACAGTAATATATAACAGGTGAATTCTGCTCACATGCTGGGAGCTGGCCATGAAGTCGTGTAGGCTTTCCATAGAGAGGGGTCGTCTATTCATGTGGAGATATACTTTGTTTAACTACACTGGAACGTCCTTGTCCATAAAACCTAGTTATATGATCGATCAAAGAGAGAGAAAAAAATCCTAGTTATATGGGTAGGTGTTTAGGTGTCGAAATTTTGTGCAAGGTGTACAGTGAGTGCAGACACTGTTACAGACACGGACATGCATATTTACTTGTATGGGTTATTATGTGCTTTAATTTTCAGCTGTAATTTGTTTTTATTATCTATTTATGCCGTTAGCGCTGATATATATGCTTCAAATACTGATGTGCCCAAGCACACCAGATATACTTGCAACATCTAACTGAACAATGCGCAAGTACCTGCTGAAGTGTCAACAAGTGTGGGCACAATGTCTGTCTGTCACAACTGAATCCAGGAAATGGTGTCCAAGCATGCTAGAATTCTATAGGTGAATTAATTATGATTGTTATATTGTTTTTATACTTTGATGACCAAATGAAGAGGGCAGAGATATAGCATTAAAGTTGGTTTGCAGTATAGTCTTTGCTTTGATCCAGGACGGAGCTAGAAATCTTTTACAAGGGGCGCTAATTTACAAAACATATATATATTGGGGTGGGGGTGTTATTAAGGAATTTTTCCTCCAAATAATAAGAATATCAAGGGATCTTTAATGAATTAACAAAAAACAGGGGGGCGGGGGCCACCCTTAAGCTGCACTTAGTTCCGTCTTTGGATCTGATGGTACATTTCCTTAGATCGGCAAATTGCTGACTGATTTTAGTACTTTAATCATCATGTCTAGTTCTGTGTGCTCACTGGATGGGCTTAAGCACACCTTTATGTGATTACCAGTACACTAGTGCATGTACTGTATTTCCTGGATTTGGGTTACTAACGTTTTTGTTTTAATGGTGCAGTGGTAGCAATGATCATACAACAAGGTTTTGGTGTAGAGATGGACCAGGATACAACCAAGGTTGCCTTTACACCTTTATGGTCATTTTTTTAAGGTTGTTTTAATGAAATGTTCATCTTGTCCCTTTACGTTGAGACAAGAGCACCATTTGTATGCCTCCTCTTTATACCACGTAATTCACTGCTTTGCTTGTCCTTGTTACCTCCATTTCTCTGTGACCATTATATTTGTTGCGAGCATTTTCAGGATTTGGTGAGCACAATCGTGCTCTGTGGGTTGTGTGCCCATTAATTTCCCAGTACCATCAACTCCAGGACCTTTCACTACTGGTCTGCCTCGAAATGAAGGAACCATTCCTGGCACTCGAGTTGCAATGCCGTTATCCAAACCATCCATTGACACATCTGATCAAGGAGAGCAGCAACAACAATCTTTTCCAGTTACTTTGCCTGCCAAGGCTCCTCCACTTCCACCGGGTCCACATCCATCCCTTCTTGCCCCAGGTCAATCTTATCAGCAATTTTCTCACCATATGCCGCCTCTGCAACAACAGCAACATCATCCATACCAGCAGCAAATACCTTCTTTACCAGTCCCACTCTCAAATATGCTACAGATGCAGCCACCACCATCTCATTTGTCATTCCCCTCCCTCAGTGGCAGGTTCTTTGCCCATGCCCTCGATGTCTAACTCACCACAATTGCCACCAATTCCCGGCCAAATGGTATTTTATTCTGTCTCTCTCAGGTTATGCATAAGTTTAGATCTTCTTATAAAGTCTTTATGTATAAAATATTGTACAAGCTCTTGCAAGACCCAAATGTAGTTCATCTAGGGTTGATGTCCGTGAATTTGTTATTTTCACCATGTTCTTCGTTCTCATGTAAAGCAAAACCAAAATTTTCAATCATGTTAAAAGGTTGCTGACTTTTAGGCCGTCTATTGCTTTTCAGACATTGAAAACCATCTTTCGTTGCAAAAAGACTTCTTCACCGTGTTTTTTTTTTTTTTTTTTTTGACTACATCTCAAAGACCTTCCTCACGCCCTTGGAGGATCCAATCTTGATGGGTCCACATAATTTTTTGTATAGAAGTTCATACTAATTCATTCTTGACCAAGTTATAATGAACACATTTCTCAGTTAATAACTTTTCGATGCATTTTCTCGTTTAGGGGATGCAAGGTTCGGCGAATCAGATGGTCCAGCCCATGCCACGAGGACATATGATGGGTATGAATCAAATGCATTCAGGATATGTACCAGCTAATGCTCCACAGCAACCTTTTATGCGAGTGGGATGCCTAATATTCAGGGGCCTTCAGGTCCAAGTGGACCAGGCCAATTGTATCCTCCATTTGCGGTCCATACAACCGCGTACAACCTGTTCAAATGTCAGCACTTCATTCGTACCAGGTAATACTGTAATAGTAATATCTATTGCAACTGATTTTGTTTTCACGTTTATGTTTCTTGTATTTTCTTCTGTTAGATATACTGTATCTTGGAGGACACTGGGAAGGTTATACATGCCTAATCTTCCTCTTTAGAGAAAACCTTGATTAATTGCACGAAGCTCCACATATCGGTGTACTACGAATATATCGATTGCGTGGGTGATCATTTAGTTCCACTGGTGGCAAGATAATTTGTTGCAAGAATCTGGTGGCGAGAAAAGTTGTTGCAAGAATCTATCATTTTTTTTTCCTTAACATTAAACTCCAACACTTTTTGAAGTTTTCTTTTGCCGGCTAAGTATCATAGTTTTGCCAGAATCAACTTCAAGAATGTTAGGATAGTGATCTGATCTGGTCCTGATACAGAATTTCCCTGTTATTATTTGTCACATTAGCAAAAGCTGATTGGCTAATTTATTTGTTTCACAGACTTTCCACATTAAGAAAACATAAGAAGTTGGCAGCTTGAGAAATATTTTTCCATAAGAAGCTGATTGGCTAATTTATCTGGTCCTGATACTTCCGCTTTAATGCATGTTAATCACAGGGGGATTTTCAACAATAATCTGTGTAAAAGGACACTTACAAAATGTGAAGCATTCCACTCCTTCAAGTACAACAAATTGGGTCATAGACACCATTTGATTGGTCCAATATTAAAAGCTTTGTCTACGCCTTAAAAAATGTATCGGGCAGAAATTCTCGTCCTCTGATCATCACAACACAGAACCAAATAAGATACAACAGCCATTCCCCAGTGTGGATCAGGTGAGTATATAAAAGGTTTTAAATCAAAATAGAACTCTATAACGTATTTACAAGAAAAAGAAAATGTCGGTACCTTAGGTTTTATCAAAACTTCTTTACCTACTGATATGAAAATAAATTTCAGTACAAAAATGCTACTCAGAAAGCAAACAGAAACCATATTAGCGGTGAAGTGAGGGTGTCCAGTGGCACCACACACCACGTGTTTGGATTCTTGCCTTGCAATTCTATCTGGCGTTCGAGTAGCTGGACTTATTCAGGAATTCGCTTTATCTGTCAATTTCGAGCTTGTTAGACCAGTAACCAAGTTGATCTCTTACACACTCTGAACCTGTTGATCCATACGAGCGGAATTTCTTTACTGAATTCTCTACACCAAGGTACTCGTAAACATCCTGCTCAAAAATTGGACTTAAGCTTTTTAATTCATCCAGGGACAAGTCTTGTAGCTCGCACTTTTTTGAAACACACAATGCAACTGATCGTCCAACTATGTCGCAAATAAGTCCTAAATGGAATATTCTGCACAATAACAAAAGATGTATCAGATTTTTTTCTTCAATAAATCGGAAAGATTTACCAGACAACTATAAACACAACCAACACTTTACATTCTTCCTTCGCTAACATCTGCCAGTTTTCAATGCTCATTCATGTAAATATAGGAATTCATAATGAGAAGGTCATTTTTATACGGAAAACCAAGAATTTGGAACAACATGCCTTGTTTACTAGATAATCTGCAACTGTGGTAGCATCAAGATGCCCAGCTGGTAAAGCCCTTTGAATCCTTTCGCGGTTAAAGGTGATATTTTGCGCAAACTCTGTAGACACTTCAAGCATTCCTATTATTGTTTTAACACTGTCGAACAGAGGCTCCTTGTCTTCCTGTTCCAAGCGAAAATAGCTTATTTAATCAAGATGTATCCCAGATATAACTACACATCCGTGATGCCAGAAGTATTACCTGTAGATCACGGTTGTAAGCTTGTGGAAGTCCCTTGCAAAGTACAAGAAGGGTTACAAGGTCTCCTACAACTCTGGCAGATTTTCCACGAACAAGTTCCATTGGGTCAGGGTTCTTCTTTTGAGGCATGATGCTACTACCGGTGGAGACCGCATCACTTGGGGTAAGGAACCCAAACTCCTCTGACGCCCACAAAACCCATTCTTCACCGAGTCGAGAAAGATGGATAGCTACAATTGAATTCGCTGACAAGAATTCCAGAACAAAGTCACGGTCTGAAACCGCATCAATGCTGTTTTAAAACCATGGAAAATAATCACATATCTTAACCAGCTTCTGAAAATCATTGAAATGAACGCAACTTTACTAAATTTATATGCTGGACAGATAGTGAGCTTGATGCCATTTCATATGGCATTAATAGGTGGTTCATACAGGGCATCCTCGAGTTTTAAAGTCTAAAGCAACCCAAACAGATGAGTAAAACCGTATGCAAAAACATTCTTCTCCTACCGCAAAGAGAATGACGAAAATGGTGGATGGTCAAAGAGAAGAAGTCCACATAATGAACGGTGTTAATTTAACTGGATGCTCAATAACTTGAAAACCAATTGAAAGCTGGGGTTTTACTGTTTGAAGGTGATACGAGATACCCAGTTGAAGCTACTGTTCGTATGAACCCTTACTCTACCGTTAAGGATGCAATGTTAACATGTTTAGTCAAAATATCGTGAAATTAGTAATGGTTTAAATATTTACCTATTTCTCATGGGTGCAGTAAACCCCAGAGCATCAGAGGTCATAAATCTATCTATAGGTAGACCGGTACCCGCTAATGCACATGCTCAAGAGGGCAGAAGGCCCGACTTCTGCAATCTGCTAATCGTCCAGCATCACGTTCAAGCTACAAATAGCACCATAGTCACAAGTGTTAGTTATTAACAACTCACCAGTTCTATGAACAGAGAAATCAGCAATCCGCCTAAGAAAATATGAAATGAAAATCTTGGATGGAAAATATACATTTGTTAGAAATATCTTTGCGTCAATTAAGGAAGCTGAGATAGAAAATGAAACCAAAATCACTCCCTATGATACTGTAATTTAGGTGGCCACTAGCAGTTAAATGATACATTTTACATCAAAGTGTGGTGTTTTCTGTTTCTTCTAAGTTCCAAATCAAACCTGCTCAACATATGACAATAGAAGATGCTGCAGTAACACAGGTTGGGCTCTCTGTAGATGAGTATAGCCAGGAACAATGAGACCTTCATTTACTTTAGCCAGGTTTACTAGAGCAACCTTCAGAGAAAATAAAAAAAAAAAAAATTCAAACAACAAGAATAGAAGAGACAATCGTATATGGCCACAATAAGACAATCTACAAGAAAGAAAAAATATAATGAAGGAAAGTCATGAAAACCTGTAGACGTTTGATGCATAAAAGGATCTTATCTATAGCATCACGACACCACAGTCGTAGATCTGTCACAACTTGATCATTTCGGCTCCTAGCTGTATGAAGCTTTTTTGCAGGTTCACCAATCAAATCGGTAAGAGCTGCTTCAATGTTCATGTGCACATCCTCCCTATCTGTTCTCCAAACAAATTCCCCCCCTTCAATACACTTCTCTATTTTGTCAAGACCTTGCAGTATGGCATCCCTGTCACTGGCAGTCATCAATCCCTGCATATGCATAATTATATCAGAAAAAGCACCAAATATATGAACCATGATATTGTCTTTACCGAATAATGTTTCCGGATATCATAAAATCGCAAACCAGCTAGAAACATTTTATAACACAGGGTCTAATGCTGACCAGGCCTAAACGTATTCCCAGCTAGAGGCTCCTTACATTCCCCATAAAAAGGAAAACATCCCTTAAGTTCCAGATTTCGTTAGAAGAGAAAATGTAAGAAACATTAAAGAAAAACTCAGGACAATTTGCTGAGTCTGTAGAAATTACAATAGAACCCCATAATCATATTTTTATCCAATCAATACAAGTCATGGCCTTCACAATTAACCACTTAATCAAGTAGAATATGAATACGAATACCCCAAGGCTGAACTATCATGGAATATATGTAACAATTACAACCTAAGAAGGAACATTAAACAAGAACCCCACTATGTAAACATGCAATTCCCAGTCAATCAACATAAACAAAATAATTTCAGTTCTCCATTTTGGTCGATTTCAATCAATTCGAATAAACTAATGAGAAAGGATCGAAAAATGTAACCTGTTTAGCAAGCATAGTAGCATGAGCTTTGCTTTGCTTAATATCTTGTTTATACAAAGCTTTGTCATAAGAAATTGATTCGCTAAATTTCTCGACAGTATCAGTAACACTTTCTTCAAATCTACCTCCCCAGAGCTTCACTTCTTTCTTGTTAATATCTTGTTTATACAAAGCTTTGTCATAAGAAATTGATTCGCTAATATCTCTTCCTTGTTACTCGGTCTCCTGACTCTTTCTTTGAGACTCAGTTTCACAGTCAATGCTGTTATGGTTAACAGTTTCTTCTCTGACAATATTACTGAAGATGAAGAAGAATCACTCATAGTTCCATTGACACTAAAAATCCCAGATTGGGTATTTTTGCAAAACCCTAAATGAAATCGAGATTTAGAAATTAAACTGATTTGTTGTGGAAGTAACAATGAGGAGTTGATTAATGTTCCTTGTATATCTTCTCTGATAAACCCTAACAGCTCTGTGGAGATTAAAGCAAGGGTTTTCCACTTTTCTACCAAATAGTTGATTAATAATCAATGATGATATTTAAGATGATTACAGAAGGAAGAAGAATTGGGGTTAGGATCTAGTCGATTAAACACTTGCTGCTGAAATCAGAGATGATAGAAGAGAAATTGATAAACAGCGTGGGTTTTTGGTGTTTGAATTGAATTAATGGTGGAATGATGAGGAATTAGTCTTCTTCTACAGATAGAAATAGACCAAGGAGAGATGGTGGTCGCTGTTGTTGGTGGTCTGAAGCTGTTCTTCAAGAGAAGAAAGAAGTTGTCGCCATTGGTGGCTTGCTTTGTTGCTGTTTTTGTAAAAAAAAATACTTCAGAAATCTTGTAAATCTTTGGGGTGCGGTATAACAATAGTTCGGCCCGGTACGAGTTCTTCCGTTCACCTGTTTTTGGGCAGCCCGCCCGGTAGGAGTATTATTTTCAGAAATCTTGTGTATCTTTGGGGAGCGCTATAACAATTTTCATCCAATCAAATTATTAGCTAGGGTTCTCTATTGTTTCCTGGAATAGTGCTCTGTATTACATAAGGTTTTATCTATTTGCCACCCATATTTTTCTTATTTACCACCCTTCTCAAATATTAAAAATAAATCTATTTTTAAATTCTACTTTTCCTATTTACCACCTACAAGTAAAGTCAAATCAAATTTGATTGTACCTATTACCACTCTTATTTTCTTCTTCTTCGTTAATTTCCCTTTTCAATAAAAACCCACTTTTCTTCTTCTTTATTAATCTCATTTTTCATCAAAAAAACTTGTTATTTTCTATGTTTTATCATTTAATCCATCGAGAAAATAAACAAATTCGACGAATAATCTATTATTATGGAAGATTGACAATTAAAACTAAGGCGAAAAATTCAAAACCTTGGATGAATATCCTGGAAGATTATGTTAATTCACAATCTACAAATTTGGTATAATTTTACAATTCTTAGTGTTTTAAATTATCAAAACCAATAAGAGTATACATCTTTTTTTGTTTATATGTTAATGGATTAATGAATTATGGAAGTATTCAACTTATTGATGAAATCAATCTCAAGTACTCATCCCAAAACAGTCATAGTCGTCCAGCATCCCTTTGGCCAAAACGATCGTTGTCGTCCGAGATATGCCTCAGACGAAACATTCGTAGTCGTCCAGAAACTGGTGACTACAAGTTTTTGTTTTCCTGAACGACCATGGAAAGCCATGGTCATCTCAAATACGATTGTTTTTCGTCATGGGGTTTAGTAAATGACGACTATGTAGTTTGATTTGTGTTTTTCATGGATTCAATAGAAAAAGAAGGGTGAAGAAGGTTGTAGTTGGGTGGAGATAGAGTAGAAGAAGGTGGTTGGTGGGTGGAGATGAGAAGAAGAAATAATCAGAATTTAGTTAGGGTTTTACTTTTTGTTTATACGAGTGATTTTATTATTGGGTGTAAATAAAAAGTCAAGAGGTGGTAATTAGGATATTTTAAAATTTGTATGGATGGTGAATAGGATAAATGGAGGTGGTAATTTATGTGAGTGGCAAATAGGGAAAGTGTGGGTGGCAAATAGGGAAAACCTTACATAATTCAAGATCAGAAGATGGCATTAAGAATTACTGACAGGGATGGACCCGGGAAGGATAAATTTCCTTTTAAGCCCGGGCTATAAGCCTTGATCGAGCAGATGTTTATTTCTTTTGGCTTGTGGATTGGGAAGGCTACTAGGGCTAAAGCCCCTTTAGCCAGCCGTAGGTCCGTCAGGTGCTTGCTGGAAGATTTATCTCTCGGGTCTCTTTGGTCAAACTAGAATAGGAATACTAACCAAGAGGTTAGTATCATTAATTATTTCAAAGGATGCCTTTGATTCCGATTTCTAATTTTTAGTTTTTTTCTCCCTGTTGTGTTTATGCAGATTAAGGATAGCCTTAAAAAGTCTCTCCGAGCAGATGCAACAGACTCAGTTGCAAACCGTGGAAATCCGGGCCTATGTTGTAAAAGGCGAGCGCGCTCTAAGCGTAGGGTCAGCGCCTGGGAAAAAAAGGCTCCCAGGCGCCAAGATAAAGCTAGCTTCTATTTTCTCTAAATCTCGGGCGCTCTAGGCGCTGGGCTTGGCGCCTCGCCTCGCCCAGCGCCCTTTACAACATAGATCCGGGCTACGCATTAACATTTATTTACGGTACACCTCATCTTTCACATAAATTTTTGTAGACGGTTTAAATGAGCACTGACTAATGAATTTGTAACACTTTCAACGGAGCTTGAGAGATGCAAATGCTCTCAATTGGGTGTCAACCACTATTGCGAATTCAAACCTTGGGCTATATGGTATATGACCATCAACGCATTGCGGGGTCAACTTTTAGGCAAGTTTGTTACCTCTTTTTGCATCTTTTCTTGGCTTCTTTCACTAACTTGAAGCAGAATCGGCATTCGTTGCATATGATTTCTTTAGTATCTTTGGTGCACAATTATTTATATTTGGTTGTTCTTCTTTGTATTTTAAGCCGAGCGTCTTGTCGCCCCTCGCCATCAAGCAAAAGATATCAATCACTTAACCGCCTAGGAAGTTCCAGGTTGTGTGGTGGAGGTTCATGGGTTTTGAGAAATTACATTCATAATATATACATCATAATGGAAAATATCACTAATCTCATAACGTCTCCGTGTCCTAGTCTTTTTAGAATTTATCTGCGTCCGCATCGCGTCGAGTCCACGTCTCCGAGTCCGTGCAGTCTCAATACTCTCAATTGGTTGTCAACTATAATTGTGAAATTCAAATTTCTCGCTACATGGTCATATTCCAACATCAATCTACGAGAATGTTGTTTACCTTCATTATCATCACTCATCAACAAAGATGGTATTGCTATTTGAATTACAGGTTAACAATGGCTGCATTCTCTAAATGAAAGCACTTAAAAAATAAAAACCAAAAATCTAAAATTTCTATAAAATGTTGAAAAAACGTGTTTAACCATGGACTTTGACTTGCCCACAAAATGTTTTTTCCTTGTGAATAGTTAAAACATTAGTCCCACATAGGTGAAAATCTAAACAATTTTAGACTTAAATACCATAGAATTGGGCTATAAGGGCAGGCCCTTTGGGCACTTAGCCTTTTGTGTGATTGGGAAGACTTAGACTATGGCTAGGGTCCCTTTCTCTTCTATTTTCTTAACAGAGTTCTTAAGGTTTTTTGAGAAATAAAAAACTTCAGTTTTTCTCTCTTGGAGTAACAACTTTTCCAGTGATGCCAAGCTCTTAGGGTACCTTCTTTGTATGCTACATCGAGAGGTACTAGCGGTAGTTGTATCCCGGGAGGTGACTCGCCAACCGCTATAGCATCTCGGAGGAGTAGCGGGCGATATTGCCTTTAGGTCGGCGTATTTATACGTGCCTCTACTGTTCCAGCTTACCTTTGTTTGAGCATCACCAACAACATCAGTGAAGCATGGGTTTGAGCTAAGTATATTCTTCACATCTCTTTCATTATTGTTACCTTGTTTCCAACAAACTAAAGGCAACATAAACGCTTTATTATTATCAGTAACAAAATGGGAAAGAGTATTGTAGACAAACCCCAAAGTTTAGTGGTAAGGATTTTAAACGATGGCGGTCAAAATGTTGTTTTCTTAAAAGACCAAAGGTTAGATGAAGTTGCCCTTGCTGAGACCTCGAGAAGGCTTCATGACCGCGATTTATGAACATGATCTAGAGAGGTGGACTAGGAAGAATTACATGTGCAAAAACCACATTCTTAACCTTATCTGGATGACTCTTTGTACGACTTTTATAATGCAAAAGAAAATTTTAATGCTTACCATTTGTGGGAAGCCCTTGAGGATAAGTATCTTCTTTGAGGGCTTGGGAGCAAGAAGTTCTTGATGGCCAAGTTCTGGATTTCAAGATGACCGATGAAAAGCCCGTTGTAGATCAATTCGTGAACTCCAGCCTACTCATCAACGAAATCCTTGCTGAAGGCTTGCGCTTTGATGAAGCTCTACAAGTATCTGCAGGTGATTGAAAAGCTTCCACCCTCATGGAACGAGTACGAGAAGAGGCGTGACACAAAAATCGCGAAATCACCATGGTGGAGCTAGGGAAAATGATCCGGTGGAGGAACTTAAATGCAACAAGAACAAGAGCGATCTTGAGCAAAGACATGTCAACAAGGCGCATGTCTTGGGACGATAAGGCGGCATCAAAGAACAAGCATGGAGAATCCAAAGAAAATGGTAACAGACGTAACAAACGTCGAAACTCCAAAGGTAACAATCTTAAGCCTAGGGGTGGTGTCTCCAAAAACACCATCAAAGCGACTGCTATAATCATGGAAAAAGCGGCCATATGGCCAAAGACCCCGTAAGGCACCTAAGAAGACCAAAACTGACCCTAAACAGAAAAATAAGGCAAACATAGTAGATAATCTGGATATTTTTCGGCATGGTGTCTGAAGTCAACCTTGTCTCAAATGTGACCAATGTGAGAGACTTGGTGGCTAGTCTGAGCCACCAGGCATGCGCAAGTTCGTAAATGCTTTCTCCTCCTATGGCACCGTAGGAGACGATGAGAAAATGTATATAGGTAACTCCTCCACCTCAAAGTTGTGGGGAAAGGCAAGGTTGAGTGAAGCTTATCAGGAAAAACTCTCGCATTGAATGACGTGTATCACGTCCCAGGGACATATGCAAGAATCTTGTCTCGTAAAACCATCTTACTAGGGAAAGGTTTTAAATTTGTAGCTGAGTCTAACAAAGTTGTAATCTCTAAGGGTGGTGACTTCGTAGGAAAGGGTTACGTCACTGAGAACATGATTAAGCTTAGTGTACTTTCCTTGAATGAAAATGCATCTTCTTCTCGCTTATGTTTGTGACTCCTCACATGTTTGGCATGATAGACTAGGACATGTTAACTTCAAATCCATTGAAAAACTTGCTAGTCTAGGTGCATTCCTAAAATAAACTTTGTGAGAGGTCATAAATGTGAAATTTGCGTTGAATCTAAATTTGCAAGAAAACCCTTTAACAAAAAGGTTGAACGAGTACAACTCCCTAGAACTAATTCACTTTCGGATTTAGGAGATTTAAAATCAACTCCAACTAAAGGTGGTAAAAAATGGTACATCACTTTTATCGATGATCACTCCCGATCTCTGTCAAGTTTACCTTCTTAGAAGCAAGGATGAAGCCTTAGAAGCCTTCAAATTATATAAACTTGAAGTAGAAAACCAAAGAGGCGTTACAATTAAAACTCTTAGGTCAGACCGAGGCGGTGAGTATGTGATACCCATAGGAGAATTTTGCAAACTTAATGGCATCATTCACGAGACTACCGCACCTCGTTCACCTCGGTCGAATGGAGAGTTTGAAAGGAAAAACCGAACACTCATAGATATGGTAAACGCTATGTTAGCTAGCTAGGGGCTACCCTCGAACTTGTGGGGGGAAGCAATTCTTTACGCTTGTTATATCTTGAACCGTATTCCATTTAAGAAATCTGATAAAACCCCATATGAATTATGGATAGGTAGACCACCTTCCTACGCATTCTTTAAAGTGTGGGGGTGTTTGGCCAAGGTGGGCATACCTCGCCCCAAGCAAACCAAAATAGGACCTAAAACTATGGACTGTGTTTTCTTAGGTTACCCCGACCACTCTAGTGCGTATAGGTTCATGGTCATTGGTGATAACACCATTATGGAATCTAGAGATGCAGTGTTCTTTGAACACATTTTTCCTTTTAGGTCCGGACCTTGCAAAAGGGTCCGCGATGACCTCTCAGATGTTCCTTCGACTAGTCAAACCCCAACCCTAGATGTTGAGACCGAACCTAGAAGAAGTAAGAGGGTCGAGGCGAGAAAAGTTTCGGTCCGAGTTTGTGACTCTTGCGGTGAGAGTCCGAACCCCAAACCTATAAGGAAGCAATGACTTGTCCGGAAGCTCCCTTCGGGAAGAAGCTTCCCTTAATGAGGTGGGATTCCATTCAAGATAACGACACTTGGGATCCGGGTAGACTTACCTCCCGGTAGTAAAGCCATAGGGTGCAAATGGGTCTTTAAAAAGAAAGCTTAGACCGGATGGGACTACGCGTAAAAACACAAAGCTAGGTTAGTAGTCAGGGCTACGGACAAAAGGAAGGAGTAGATTTCTTTGATACATATTCACCGGTCACTAGAATCACTTCTATTAGGATCTTGATTGCTATTGCTTTATTTATGATTTGCATATACATCGATGGATGTTAAAACGCATTTTACATGGTGAATTGAATGAAGAAATTTACATGGAACAACTTTGAAGGTTTTGTTGTGAAAGGTTTAGAAGATAAAGTATGCAAATTGAAAAAATCTTCTGTATGGTTTAAAACAAGCACCTAAATGGTGGCATGAAAAATTTGATCATGTAATGATGACTAATGGCTTCGTAATTAATGAATCGATAAATGTGTTTATGTTAAATCGGTGGATAATTCTCATGTTATTGTATGCTGTATGTTGATGATATGCTCATATTAGGCAAGAACCTTGAAATCATTAATGCCACTAAAAGCATCTTTGAACGAAAACTTTGACATGAAAGACTTAGGCCCGTTTGATATAATCTTAGGGATGAAAGTCAAAGACAATCGATGGTTATAGTCTTAGTCAATCTCATTATGTCAAACGTGCTCAAGAGATTTAAGCATGAAAATGCTAAACCCGCATCTACTCCTTATGACCCCAATTGTAAATTGAAAAAGAACAAGGGTGAAGGAATTCGTCAACTCGAGTATTCTCGTGTTATTGGCATGTATTATGTATTTGATGAACTTGTACCGGACACGATATTGCCTACGCAGGTGAGTGATTGGCCAGTACACTTGCAACCCCGGGAGAATCACCGGAAAGCCCTATACAGAGTTCTACGGCACACGAGAGGAACTTCAAACTATTGCTTAAGTTTTGGGAAGTATCCATTGTGATAGAGGGTCTGTGATGCCAATGGATATCAGAGGAGAAGACAAGTGCAAGTGCACAAGTGGGTACGTCTTCACACTTGGAGGTGCGTCGTGTCATGGAAGTCTTCCAAATGCAGGACATGTATAGCTCGATCCAGATGGAGTCGCGAGGTTTATAGCCTTGGATAAAGCTGCAGAGGAAGCTGAATGGATACGAGGTTTCCCGGGAGGAATTCCACTGCCCAAGCTTTGTGTCTTCTATCGCAATCCACTCGTGATAAAGAAAAGCTGCTATTGGATGTGCAGAGAATAAGGTGTACAACGGAAAGTCGATACACATTCGTAGAAGACACAAGACGGTGAGACAACTACTCTCTAGGGTATCATCTCTATAGACTTTGTAGGTCTAAAGAGAACATTGCGAGACTTTGACGAAAGGGTTACCTAGAGAGAAAGTTAGTTCCGCATCGAGGGGGATGGGACTTAAGCTCATAGAATAAAATTGCCAAGAAGGATACTCAACCTTGTGAATGGAGCTCCAGAATCAAGGTTCAAATGAGACAACTAATTTTTGGTGATAACGAGAGAGAAAGCACTATCTTAGTCCCTCCCTATGGTGCAGGCTGTGTGATAGTGCTACTGCGTGATTTAGGATGATCCGTTGAGATCTTAATGAGTACCATGGCTTTGATTATAGCGGGGTGTGGCGGACACTCTTTATGGACTCACCTATGTGAATGTTGGAAGTGGGGCCGCTTCTGAGAATTTGAGCGAATTCTCTAGAGACATTCATTACGTCCGGGATTTAGCCCAAGGCCAAAATGGGCACACCCAAGAGCTTGGCAGCTTTTCTTTGATACATCAAAGCTGGTTGTTATTTCGAATTGCACTCATGTTGTCGGTTCAAGACATTGTGTTCACTTAGTAACAACAAGGATTAGGTAACCTCTCACTAAGTTAAGGTTCAATCTCCAGGACACCTTAGCTTTGATTTTGATGTATTCTGTTTTCTCGTATTTTTGTCGACATGTTTTATTATTCATGTGGGGGATTGTTGGAAAAAACGTGTTTAACCATGGACTTTGACTTGCCCACAAAATGTTTTTTCCTTGTGAATAGTTAAAACATTAGTCCCACATAGGTGAAAATCTAAACAATTTTAGACTTAAATACCATAGAATTGGGCTATAAGGGCAGGCCCTTTGGGCACTTAGCCTTTTGTGCGATTGGGAAGACTTAGACTATGGCTAGGGTCCCTTTCCAGACGCGCGGTGCTTCGCCTGAAGCACGCACGCAAATCGTCCGTCAGGTCGGTCGGTGGTGGTCCGGTGTGGGTGTGGGTGTGGGTGTGGGTGTGGTGTGGGTGTGGGTTCAATAAGACTTATCTTTTACTTGAAAATTTTACTCATGTTTTACGCACATGTGTCTTTTTGTTTGGACGTGCTTGTCACATATGTGAAGCAATATTCCCTTGTCCTTACGTGTTTGGTTTCGCTTTAAATAAAAGCATTTTCAAAATCGATTCTAAAAGTGCTTTTCGGACAAAACATTTGCTTCGAGAAAACTACACCTTTTTGAAGTCGATTTCTTTGGCTTGTTTTGTTTGTTTGAAGAACAAAAAACATAACTTGATAACCTTGTCATACGCATGGGTTTTCCTTGGCGTTTTTCTCTTGTCTTGCTTGCATCGATTTTGCTATAAATAGTGAAGAGTTTCTCACTTCACAACACACACCAAGAGAAGCTTTCTCTTCTCTTCTTCTTCTCTTCCTCTTTCTATTTTCTTAACGAGTTCTTAAGGTTTTTGAGAAATAAAAAACTTGAGTTTTTCTCTCTTGGAGTAACAACTTTTCCAAAGGTCTTTGCTAAGCTCTTAGGGTACCTTCCTTGTATGCTACATCGAGAGGTACTAGCGGTAGTTGTATCCACGGAGGTGACTAAGCCATTTGCTATAGCATCTCAGAGGAGTAGCAGGCGATATTGCCTTTAGGTCAGCGTATTTATACGTGCCTCTACCTGTTCCAGTTACCACTGTTTGAGCATCACCAACAACATCAGTGAAGCATGGGTTTGAGCTAAGTATATTCTTCACATCTCTTTCATTATTGTTACCTTGTTTCCAACATAAAATTCACAGGAACATCCATTAGAAAAGAAAAATGCACAAAATTAAACCAAATTACAGTTTTTTTTCAATGTTTAGAACTCTTGACAGTGGATGGTGATGGAGATGAGGACAGTGGTACTGCATTTTGATGGTGACAATGATCAAATTCACTCCCCTCCTTGTGTTTATCCACCGTTATAGTGAAAGAACCATCTTCCCCTTTTGAAGCCATTGGAGAAACTGCTGCATTCTTTTGGACCCTTTTCATAGCTTCTTCAATCAATCGTCTCCTAGAATATTTATCCTCGGCATCTTTCAAGAACTTCAATTTTGGCGAAGGCGATGGTTTTATTATCTTATACATCTCAGGATCAACAGATGATTCATACAAATGATTAATCACACCATTTCTGTTACAACAACTATGAATCGGAGTAAGAGGAGGAGTTAATCTTGGTGAAGACATTGGTGTTAAAAATGGTGTTTCAACTGCAACAAGAAGAAGATCAGCTAAACTTCTTCTTGACACTTTGTTATTATTATTTCTAGATCTTCCATCTTCTGACTCCAAATCTTCTTTAGTTTCTTCTGTAATGGTGAACAACAATCTTGGTGGTCCTGAAAGATTATACAATCTCATTAATTCAGCTTCAATACTGTCTTCACCAAATGAGTTCAATTTGCTTGATCTTGAATGTAAATGAAGCTGATTATTATCTTGTTCAGGATCAGTAAAGAGACCTGTTGAACTTAAAGAAGATGGTTTTTTCCAACAAAACAAATATAAAAACTCTCTTGCACTTGATGAACTGCTGCAGCTGCTGCTGTAATCATCTTGAATATCTTCATTGATGGTTACTCTCTTCTTCTTCTTCCACCAGAGTAAATAGTACAACTCTGCAATCAGTGCTAGTAAGAGTAAACTGAATACTAAGCTTAACCCAATTCCTAAATTGCTCAGAGATGTCATCATCCTTTACAAAATCAGATCCCAAAAACATTCAATTCAATGAACTGAAGAACATCTTGCATAAATCACACTTTAATCCAATCAGATTCGGCTTAAAATCAAAACCCACCAGAACCCAGACTCAAAAACTAATTCATATTGCCATAGCTGCTGAAACTCACAAAGATATGCTCTGAAACATTAAAAAGTTTATCTTTTTTGCCTTAAAAAACCATTAGAGTTCTTGCTAAAAAAAGACTGATTCCTGTACCAATACTGCAGCTCATTAAACTGATTTTCAGTGCTGCCCACACTAGTTACTTACTTACAAACACTCACTCAGAGGAACGGTAAGTGATTTTTTAAATTGTTTCGTCTATCTGAGAATATATATTGTATGGCTGGAGATGTAGCACCGTCGCATCCTTCGAGGTTCGCTCACATGGAGGCACCAACGGAAAGAGCCAAATTCAGTATATTTTATTTATGGGAAATGTAAAGCAATTTAAATAAGGAACAAGTTCTTTTATGGGTGACTAGTGGGACATGGTTTACTTCTTCTCATGTAAATCCTGGTGGTCCGTCAAATTCTACTGCAATGGACCGGATAACCTCTCAACATTGGGTTTGGGGGTGGGGAAGGAGTGGGCCCCACTACCTCTCACACGGTGCATTTGTTGTGTAGAAATCTCGGTGCATAAATCATTTCCGATGCATAAATTGCCTCATTTGATTGGGGCCAAAAATATTAATAGGGGGGCCTTGATATTTTATTTGCACCCTAAATTTTACAGGGGTGTATTAATCCGATTATGAAAAGTACTATTATACCCTCACTAAAAATAAATCTTAAAAACCTATTAACCCTTAATCGTAAGCCCCAATTCATTTCTAGTTCTAAACAAAAAGATCACTCCCTCCCCTCTCACCCTCTCGACTCTTCTCTTCTCCTCCATTAAAGACTCCAAGAAAAAAAAAAAAATTCACCCTAAGAAAAATTTCGATTCATAGTAAAAAGGGTTCGACCGACAAGCCTAAACCCTAACGATTTTTCATGCATATAGAGACCATAAAAAATCGTTAGGGTATATGATGATCAAGATAACGACCCTATTTCTAGTTTTCATATTTTTACCCTAGATTAGAGTCGTTAACATAATATAGAAACCTATGACGACCTCTCATGGACGACCCTTTTTAAAGGTCATCGACCCTAGGTGAAAAACAAAACGACCTCTCTCGTCCCAAAATTTTTTGAAGTCGTCTTCTTTGTATAGACACACAAAATAACGACTCTTTGTGACCCCAGCTAAGAGTCGTGGGGTATGTCATATTACCCCGACGATTTTTCATAACTTGGAAAAGTTGCGAGGTTTGAGTCGTCGAGGTATATCATATTACTCCACTGACGATTTTTCATAACCTCGGAAAAGTTGCGGGTTTGAGTCACGTCATTTTTGGAATCAATACATTGACGACTTTATAGAGTCGTTAGGTATACATCCCCGACATTGACGACTCTTTTCCGTGTTGTGACATATATCCAATCCATGGGAGAATTTAAGATAATCTTACCATCAACACAATCATTTCCCCCTACTTGAATTACTCATTTATAAAAACCCCAAGTTTTCCTCTAAAACCTCATCTTCTTCTTCTCAAAAAAAAAAAAAAAAAAAAAAAAAATCTTTTTTTTATATAGCATAATCTAAGCACACTAATTAAATTAACTTTATTAAGTTTTAATACTAATCATTCAGGGGTAGTTTAGGTATTTAGAAAAAATTTTGTTAAGGGTTGACCCAAATTAGGTTTGGGTGACCTTTTTTGTCCTCTAGTGGGAGGCCCCCAATTAATATCTTTGGCCCCCAATCAAATTAGGATAAATTGTCCGATGAATTACCCTCTATATACCCACTCAGATAGAGAAAATACAATGAGAAAAATATTGCTGATTTTATTATTCAACTATAAAATATTTTTGATTTATCTTAAGGTACTTGATAAGTCATGTAGTCAGTCCAGTTCTTCCATTTGATTTAGTTAGTTGATATTATGGTATTATTTCCAGTTACAGTCCGGTTTTTACTTTTGATTGACCTTACTGGACTGTAAAATGATAGCATTGCGTAATTTTGTTTTAGAATCACTTCCTCCATACTAGTTTTATGCTTCACTTTTTGTAATACAATTATGAATTAAGCATGTAATGAGGCAATGCTAAAAAAAAAAGGAGGAGAGTTAGAAAAGAAAGAACTTCGTAAGCATAGAGATGATGTTTTTATGGAAAAGTAAACACTGTCTTATCTCTTATCTTTCTTTCGTTAGCTTTGGTATAAATTTTGGGAATTTTGATAAAGTGCCCCCGTTTTTTTAAACCCATAAAATTAATGCCCCCGTTTTTTTCAAACTTTCTAAAATGCCCTTACCGTTTACTTTCACCCCTTGGGCCCGCATAATGGAGTCAATGGTCGTTTACCTAGTCAAAAACTGGGTCAAATTACCATAAACCCATCACTTATCCTTAAAAGTGAGAAATATCTTCACCGACACTCTCTTTCTTCTTCTCTTCTGTCTCAGAGAAAAAAATTTGGCGATTCAATTGAATCGATAGGTTAGTTAAATCGATAGATGTTTCTGGTTTGATTGATCGGTCTATTGAAGATTACATTGAATGGTTTCATCGATGACGGCATTTGGAAAGGAAAAGGTGATGTCCAGTAAGAGATTTTGAAACCCTAAGTTTTGATTTTGTTAGATCGTACTTGCATGATTTAATCAAATGATTTGGAAGCTTTTCGATCAATATAAAGCGAAACCCATAACTTTATTTTTGAAACCCTCACTTTTTCATCATTTTTATCTATTTCTTTTGTTTTGTCTCGTGAAAAACAAATGGAATCTTCCTTTTGTTTTTGTGCATCACTTAAACTTGAAAACAAATGATGATGTGAAGAATCATGATTGAATCTGATGAAACACTTTTATTTTAAAAAAAATTAATTGTTTAATTTTGTTAGAATTTATGTCTGTATTTGTATGTTTATTGGGTCTGTATTTGTATGTGTATTGAGTCTGTATTTGGTTTGTATTTGTATGAATGCCTTATAATATTATTTTGTATTTCTGTATATTTCAGTGGCAACATTGATAAGGGAAGAAGCAAGTTTAGAGACATAAGTTGTTATTTATTTTGTGAGTAAGATTGAGTTTGCTTTCAAAAAGTTCAGAGAGATAAGATGAATCGAGGATGTTTCGGCAAATGGTTCACGGGAAGTTGTGTTTGGAAGATATAGATGAAGTTATTTTAATGTGGATATCGAGCAGGGGACATCCATGGACTCTAAAGAATGATCAATTTTTTTTTTGGTTTTGGGACAATGATGTGGTAAATGGCAATGGTTTATTCAGTTG
This sequence comes from Papaver armeniacum, assembly GCA_023531295.1. Taxonomy (NCBI): domain Eukaryota; kingdom Viridiplantae; phylum Streptophyta; class Magnoliopsida; order Ranunculales; family Papaveraceae; genus Papaver; species Papaver armeniacum. Next base: position 382,889 of record JAJJWW010017417.1, read on the forward strand.
GTTGTCAAGATTAAAAATCCAGAATGGGATGTAACACCTAAGAAATCAGTATCAAAGTCACCTCAAGTGAGAAGAAGCCCAAGACTTGGAGGTGAGAAGAACCAAAGTGATGGTGGTGCCACCGCTAGGAAGTTGTTTGGGCGAGGCAGTTCACAACCTACTAAAGCAAGTGTTGTTGGTGATAATTTGAGAGAAGGATCAAGTAGTACACCAATTTAAGTAGATGAGGAACCACTTTTAGTTGATGATGAATATTGGCTAAAGAAAATGAAAGAAAATAAACTAGATGAGACTGTAATTCAACTTGAGAACAAAGAACTGGATGAGTGCCATCCTGTAGAAGATCTGAAAAATTTGAATTTTGCTTATAATAGTGATGAAGACAATGAAGATTCAAGTGATCTTTGAAAGTGAAAATGCGGTTTGAAGGTGCTTATAACCTAAACACTTGAGTTATTGTTTTGTACTTTTGTGCATTTAATATGTACTGATGCATTAGTTATTGTTATACTAACTGATTCAAGTTATTGTTATGCAGATAATGATGATGCAAGTGATGATGGTGTAGAAGTAAATGACCAAGGTAGAAGACTGACATGGCACTTTAATGTTCTTGATTTTATAGTTGTAGCATATTATTGTTGGGCTCTCATTATTGTTTTTGTTTTGTTATGGCTTGTTTATATGACTGATGAAGGTGTATAACTAACTAGAGCTTTTTGTTTTGTACTTGTTTATGTAAAGAGGGTGAAGAAGACCTACAAAGATTACAAGGATTTCCAAGGCCGATAACCCCGAGTTTGAGGATGAACCTAGTGAGCTTTTTGATGACTCGATTTTGTTCAACCACTTGATCCTTCACAAATGATAGTAGGTACCACCTTTCCTGATAAAGATGCATTCCAAAGACATCTTAAGCTTTTCTCTGTAAAAAATGAATGTGAATTTAAGGCTGAAAAGAGTGACAAGAAAAGACTTAGGGTTTGGTGTGAAAATAGGTTTGACAATAGAGGAAAGGTTGAGTGTGAGTGGTTTGTTTTTGCTTCAAAACTTCTAAAGCAGTCTACATTTAAGGTTAGGTCTGTGAACTTAACCCATACTTGCAAGGGAAGGATTGTAGAATACAAGATAATGAATAGATCTGCAGACCCTACATTAGTAGCTCAAGTTATACAAGAACAGTTGAAGAATGGCTCGGGAAAAGTAATTCCAAGACCAAGACAAATTCAAGAGGATTTTAAGGCTTCTCATCTCATTGATATTACTTATCATACAACATGGAAGGCTAGGAACTTAGTGATGGAAGCTAAGTATGGGAGTTATGAAGAGAGCTACAAACTAGTTCCTCGGTTTTGTAAGATGATGTGTGACTCAACAAGATTTCGGTTGCAACTTTCTCATATTGTAATACTGACATGGCTTTTGAGTCAATGAAAATAAGCTTTCTTTGGAGCTATCAAAGGATGGAAGGAAGGGTGTAGATCGGTTGTTGGTTTAGATGCTTGTCATCTAAATGGTAAGTGTGGTGGTGTGTTGATGGTCGCAATCTGGGTTATATGGTCAAAATGGTTTAGTCACATTAGGAATTGATGTTTTTCCCATTGAAACAATTGAGAATTGGACTATGTTCCTCACTAACTTGAAGCCATTACTCTTAAGCCATGAACATCCATTGACATTCATTTCAGATAGGCAAAAAGGGCTACTTGAAGCTGTTCATGCTGTGTTCCCAGACTCACATCACATATATTGTTGGAGGTAAGCTTCTCTTGAATTTATTTGCTTTGATCATTAATTTTCTTAGAGTGTGCTAGCTATTTATAAGTTTTTGTTGTTTCAGGCACTTGTATAACAATTTCAAGCAACACTTTAAGGGACAAAAGTTGTATATTTTACTGTGGAATGTAGCCAAATTCTACAAGAAGAAACATTTCTATGTAACATCTCAAAAACATTTCTTACTGTTGATATGTTTATGGTTTTTTTATGGTTTGTATATGTGTTATAACGTGCTAATTTTTTTATGGTTTCTGTTTGTTGTATGCAGAAACATATGGAAGATATGAAGAAGGAGAATCCTGCTGCTGTGGTGTACCTTGAAAAGGCTGGTTTTGAGTCATGGTCTAGAGCCTTTTTTGATGACACTAGTAAGTGTGAACACCTAAATAACAACTTTAGTGAGTCATTTAATTCCATGGAAAAAAACCTTAGGGACAAACCAATATGTAGACTAGGAATTCTTTATAATCAGTTGGTTTTGAGTTTGTTTCACAAAAGGAGAAAAGAAAGTGCAAAATGGAATCCAAATTGATTGGTTCCTACTGCTATGAAACTGATTGATAAATTGTGTAAGTTGGTTGGTGCATTTAAAGTAGACCCATATGTGAGTGGTAAATTGTATGAAGTTACAAATGAGGGTAGCAAGGCAGTTTTTATTGTGAACTTGGAAGAAAAGCAGTGCAGTTGTCTACAATGGCAACTCAGAGGATTTGTTTATGAACATGTTTGTTGTTTGAAGCCATTCATACCTGATTGGACAAAGTAAGTATATACTTTATTATAATTTGTTTTTGCATCTCAACTTTACTAAGTTTGTATGTCATCAACTTTAATCGCCTTGTTGTTGTTGTTTTTTTTTTTTTGCAGTGTATTGCTCTCATTATTACACGATTCTTTGCATACGGAGCCACATATGCTCAAGTTGTCTTTACATTTCCTCCTCAAGAAGATTGGCCTGAGGTATTTGCAGTCATTTTGTAGTTCCATTTTGTAACTCAAATGCATGTTATTTAGACCTTCTTAAATGTATTTCCATTTTGTAACTCATTGTTATTTTTGTAGTTGGAAGAACATGAAAAGGTTGAATTGGAATCTGCTATCAAGATCAAGAAATCAGGAAGGCCTAGAGTTAAGAGGAGGAGAGCATGGGATGATCCTAAAGCACCTACAAAGACATATTCATGTTCAAGATGTAAATCAATTGGTCATAACAAAAGTACATGTCAAGGTGGTGATGTTGGCAAGAATCCAAAAGCTAAGAGGCAAAGAACCCAAGTAGATGGTGCTACCTTCACATTTTGACAGACCTGCTCCTAAGAAGAAGCAATCAAGCAACACTAAAAAAATGCCCCCGTTATCATTTTTTGGTACGAATAGTGCCAACATGAATTGGGTTCTTCTTAGGAGCAGGTCTGTCAAAATATGATGATGAAAAAAGCCACTGGAGTGGTAGCGCTAGAATATTGATGTCCATCTCCGCCATCTTTAATGCAAGCAAACTAAATCAAAAAACCTTACCTTTTTTGGTTCACCTAACGGATTTTGGTTCACCAAACGGAATAAGGACTAAAATGCTTAACGGAATAGGGATTATTTGGTAAATAAGTCTCAATAAGGACCGAAATGCTTAACGGAATAGGGATTTAAAAATAATAATACTTAAAATTACTTAGTTACAGAAATGCCATAGTTATAAAAATTATGATAAATATTCTAAAACTTCGTAACTTCAAATGGTACGTCGGATTTTTGTGAATTTTATATATTTGGAAATCTCTTTGAATCACCTACGTAATGAGTTTATATAACGATATAATATTTCTAATAGTTTTCCAAAAAGAATAGCTATAGTTTAAAGGTGAATTCAAAGAACTATGTACTTTTTATATGTTTCCTAGATGATGCTCAAATACTTCACTTCATATATATATAATTACTTAAAAGGATCTATGAATTTGAGTATTCGGATACGAAAGATTACTTTTGTTTCAGTAAAAGTGATACTTGCACTTTCATTTATACCTAAAAATAGTCCAAATTAAAAAATAAAATGAAAGTACCGTTTTCTTGGAAGAAAAAAATTAAGAGACGGTTGTGTTGCCGACGTGCATTGCACGTGCTCACTAACTTGTCTTCTTAACAATAACAGCTTGGGAGAGCAAAAACTTACACTAGACACTTCTACAGGCACCCATATTCAGAGCTTCGTCTCAAGAAAGTGCAAACCAGGGAACACTTATTTCCTGTAGCATAACATCAACTTTTTAGTTACAACTTGAATACAACTTCAACAATCAAACAACACTAGCCACTCATAGCTGATTTGCAATATGCTGCAGAAATTGTTAGGAAGTCACAAAACCAACTACGTGACAGCAAAGAGAGTCAACAGCAAACCTGATCGTAGGATGTCCGCACTCAAATCTTCATCACACACACTGCTTCTTCCCTTAACGGCCTCAGATTAATGGCTACAATACCAACGATAAATTTAGCAAAGCAATGATTTTAATCAATGGAAACATATCCATCTTAATGTATTAGTGCTAATAAAATAAGAAACCAGTGCTTATTATGTAGCAAAGAGAGAGAAAAGGGTGTGATATTAAGACGAATAACCGAAAGACTTGGAAGGACGATCGATGATGTCTGTGTTTTATAGAACTAGATTTGTAAATTCTGGAGAAAGAAAAAAAAACACACCAATGATAAAGGAGTAAAGAGGGAGTTAAATGGAGGACCTGATTTAATGATCGCTTCAAAAACCATGATCATATCTGACACGAATGCCAAAAATCTTGTTGAATTCTTCTCCTCCTTGTTTACATCTATCCTCCAGGAGTGAACAGTCACAAATGTAAATTTCTTGTAGCGAGGTGAGACGTAGCATCTGCTCTGTAGAAGGCATATGCTTCAGATTTTCACAATCAGTTACGCGCAGCTCCCAAAGAGATGCCAATTCACCAAGCCATTCAGGAAGAGCCACCAAAGACTGGAAATGGCACACCGTGAGGAATTGTAAAGAAGTAATGTATTGAACTTGATCTGGCAGACAATTGAGCTTTGACCATCCGTACATTGATAATGAGCGAAGTGATGGAAAATAAGAGCCCTTAGTCCCCAATCTTTCCTCATTGGTAGGGAACGGAAAGGAGTCTAAATCATCTGAAAACCCGCCAATCACCAAATGCTCCAGTTTGGGAAGGTAGTCTATACCAAATGGGATAGAATTCTGACTTTTACAGTCTACAATAACCAAAACCGAAAGAGCATCGAATCTTCGAACATCAGGCCAAGAGATTAACGCAGGGCACTGACACAACACCAAGGTGCGGAGAGAGTTGTTAGGAGGTAACTGAATTTGCTTCTCCTCGCGGTATTGGTTGGGTTCAAAGCCTTCAAAGGTTGGACATTCGAGAACATGTAGAGAATATATTTCATTAAGCAATCTTTGAGGAAGAAGCATAATATCGTTACACGAGCTAATCTTAACAGTCTTGAGAGATGATAGATTTCTTTCCACCAATGATGTAATCGGCTTTCCATTGCAACCCTCAAACTTTACTTCTCTGAGAGATTGAATCTGGGTTGGCATGATCCGTAACTGATGGCAGTACTCGATCTTCAACTGCTTAAGACGAGGAAATAAACTCGAAGAAAAAGATGAAACCTCCTCCTGATCTGACCATTCTATTAAATTAACCATACGACTTATAGAGAGATCCTCCAAGGAAGGAAAAGAAGAGACATTATTGCTGCTGTTTGCACCATAAAACTTACTTCCAATCTTCTTCACGGCATCAAGTCCGTCTATTTTGAGAACCTTTAGACAAGGAAGTAACCCAAGTGGGGGAAGATTCTCGCATGTACTGCAATTTTTTAAAGAGATGGATACCAAATTCATAAGCAAACTATTTGGGCTTATCATCCATGTGGGGAATTTCGAACCAACATAGTTGTATATTCCTAACTTTCTGAGATTCGGATGAGGTTGGAGGCCATCCAACACTTCAAAATCATCACGCACAGAATCGTCATAATTTTCAGTGTCGTTCCAATGTAGTTCCAACCGAAGAATGTGCCGTTTTTCTCTTAAACCTCCGGCTTCGGCTGCTTTCCTATCAGTCACATTCTCCAGATTATGAATATGTAGTTTACCACCAAGGCGATTTAGGTCTCTTAACTCTTCCACACCAAACCCACTATCCTTGCCCACAACAAATACCGGGAAATATTGCAGATTCACCAACTTGTGCACGCCCTTTATCATTGAAGGCATCTGTTTACCAGCTTGAGTTTTATAGATTATAAGATGTCTCAAGTTGATTAGCTTTGCCATGTCATGAGGAAGATCATTAAGCTCGGAACAGTTCTTGAGAATCAAAGTTTGCAAATTGTAGAGAGTAGTGAAAGACTTGGGTAATTTTGATAATTGAGAGTTGGAAAGATTGACATACCTCAAGTGTTTTAACTTGGCAATTGACGGTGGTAACTCACTGATCGCGCTGTCGCTCAAGTCCATTACACGTACATAACGGAAATTGCTAAAAAATTGCTCAGCATATTTTTTATCGACAAATTTTGGTATAGCAGAACTGAACGTCCGCAGCTTCCCTATCTTGAACAACTCTTTAGGGAATGGAGTGTACTCCTTCCCAAAGACAAAATGTACGCGGTGAAGTCCACTGATATCTGCTTCTGGTAACTTGTTAGCATTTATCATTGAGCATTCAGTCCTTGCAACAGTTTGTGCAAGGTCATGTACAAGATCATGCATCTTACATGACTTAATCTCCCCCAGCTCATTTTTTTCTCATCTTGGAAGAATGAATTATTCAACAATCTTTTAAAATAACCATTACCGACCATTTCCATTTCTGCGCTTGGTCCAAAGAGACCCAGGAACCCTTCTGCCATCCACATTTGAATTATATTTTTTCTCTTGATAATGTGATCTTTTGGAAATAGAGCACAGTACATAAAACATTGTTTTAAATGTGGCTCTAGATTATCATAGCTCAACCTCAGTATCCTTGTAATATTATCTTCGCCTTCGGGGAGAGTCCAGATCTTGTTGCTTTCTATTGATTGCCAATCATCCTCACCCTTTTTGGAGTACATCATACCCCCGAGGATCTTTGCTGCTAATGGCACTCCTCCACATTTTTTTGCAATGTTCTTTCCTATCCCGAGTAAGTTTGGTGTCTTCTGTACTCCTCCTGGTCCGAACACAATTTTCTCGAACAGAGCCCAACACTGCTCGTCTGACAATCTGTCCAAACCATATCTATATGACGAGCCCGACTCAGAAGCAACTTCATTACTTCGTGTAGTCACAATCACTTTGCTTCCAGGTGCGCTAATGTGCAACAACGTTTGCATCATTTCATCCCACTTATAGCCCTTGTCGTTCCATATGTCATCAAGGACTAATAAATATCTTTTATTTTGGAGGTGCTTTTTGAGGTTATTCACCATGACTTCCAAGCTTGAGAGATCTGACTTCACCTTGGTAAGAACCTCCAAAAGCTCATTAAAAATCTGTTGTTGATCAAAACATTGAGACGCACATACCCACAGTGTCGGTTCGAAGTGACGTGTTACAGCTTCATCCTTATAGACAAATCGAGCAAGCGTTGTCTTGCCAACCCCTCCCATGCCAACGATGTGGATAAAAGGGTAAACCTGTTGGTTGTCAGAGCTATTGATTAACAAATTTATTATCTCTGATTTATCATCGCCCCTTCCAACAACAACCGAATCATCTACATGAGAGTGAGATTGTCTGCTACTCGAACCTTGACTACTTGTACTGGAAGTATTAAATTGGAACCTATCTTTATTTATTGAAACTTCGTCTAATCTCTTGTTCAGAGCTTGAATTTCTTGTCCCATCTTGATACGATATACAATTATGTTAGACGACGAGAAAAAGTTCTTAACCATACGTCTCTTACGACCTTGAATTTGTGACTGACGGCGCCGTAGATCTTCATAATATTTAAATTCATCCAATATGTCTTCAGCCTCATATGCTACATCTTTAAGGCTTCGCAACCAACGGTTTACTGTGTCGTTCTCTATTTGTTTCTTCTCTGCATCACTTAGTACATCTTTAATACTATATAAAGTTTCACGAAGTTTTTTCATCTCACCTTTGATACCCCAAACATGATAAATATCTTCTGAAGCAATGGGGATCAGGTTGTTGATCAAGACGCTGATGATAGGGGCACCAACAATTTCTGCAGCCATTTCTTCTTATGTTAGTCTGAGATTGATACCAAAATGGTGAAAAAAACTTAATGAAGAACAAGGTTGAATGTTCGAGGGAAATGTCATACATATGAAGATAGACTTGAAAGTAGTACCAGATAACTACAAATGTTTCTCTAAATTATTGTAGTGTTTGATATTGACATCCCATTACTATGGTCCTTGTGAGCTGTCAGTCTTTGGGACAAATTCTGATTTTTCCTGAGATAATGTTAGACCAAATTCCTTGTCTTCTACTTGCTTGTGGCTGAGGGCAGAGATGTACAAGGTTGATTCTATCCTACACCTTCCAATCCCTTCGCTGAAACTTAAAAAGAAACTAGAAACAATAATCAAAAAGGCGTGGGAGCGCAAATTGTTGCAAGACTCCCAGCCGTGTAATGACTCTTCAATATAGGCCCTCTGAGGTGCTCTTTAAAGAAATAATCAAATGAAGGAAAAGAAAATCAATAGCAAAGCCATTTTCCTGGACAGTGGATCCAGCGGGTCCAGATTAAACCGCTCAACCAAGGGCCGGTCGACACTATTTGACCCGCCAATGGCTACTTTTCAACAGCCATATAACGGTTAGTCTTTTACTCCCTTCGTCACACCATGTGTGACCTGGTTCAAGTTTGCATAATAATAAAAGTGGAGTGTTTTTTTGCAATTATACTCTTATGAATAAAATTAGTGAAAATTTAGAAATAATTTATCTCTCAGACTATACCACAGATATTAGTAAACTTTATATATCATTAAAAAATATTTTAAACACCTACATGACGAATTTAAAGATGACTATCAGATTAACATATTTCTTATACTGACAATAATCAATTATCAATTAAACCCCTTATCAGATAAAATTTTAAAATGAATAGGTCATCTATCGAAGAAAGGAGAAAGTACCATTTTTATTTAATACACATTCTCTTTTTAATACTCAACTCAAATCTAAATTTACTCTTTTTCTCTATAGTTCTGCTCCACTAATTTTTTTTATTCTTTTTCTACATCTGTGAATTTCTCATTGTAAATGCCTATATTTCAAGCCTTTACTATGAGACAAAGAATTAAAAATAACCCAAGTCAAAACCCAATATACATCTATCGAGGACAAAATCAAGTTTGGACGATGAAAATAATCCCAAATTACTTTTGGGTCGAAATTAACAAAGCGTGTCATATGTTTACCAAAACTCAACGAGATAACTATATGCTCAAAAACCAGAGGATAGTCGGTTTTTATATACTAAAGTCATAAGTAAATATTATAAACGTCAGTCTTCATATACCTTTTGTTGATGAAGTTTCAGTTGACGCCGTCTTCGGTCTTCAATTGTTAAGGTCGATTGGTGATTTCTATTACTCAAGTGCCATGCTCCAATCCTAGTCAGATGACTTTAGCAGACTATAAACCAAGACATAGTTTTGATCAACTAAATTGGCAACAAGCTTTACATAGTCATAGGGATATTTGAAAGTTCTGTAAAATTAGAAAAATGGTAAATAACCATGATCCCAAGCCCCTCTTAGTAAAAAAGTGAATAATTTGACATGTTTATACCTATCTCCTTATCTAAAATTTTCACCCTAACGTATAATTCATTTAATTTCAGCTCGAATGGTTCAATCTAGCCCATGGAATATATGAAATGGGGAAAGAATGTTCATGCACATGAAGGAATATGAGGTGTTGTACAAACGTGCTTGGAGGTTCACTGACGATGTATTAATGTGGGAGATTCAAGATTATGCATATCAAATATCCTATGTAATATATTAATTTCCTAAATTGTGTGATGATTTCCCAAAACTATTAATGAATTTCTTCTTTATGAAAGTATAGAACAATCGGTATATATATACATACACAACCACTGATTTTGATAAACGTTCTATGTAGTAAGTAGTGTCGATATTATTAGTGTTCTTCTTGAATGAAGAACATCAACCCAGAACCGACCTGCGTACAAGAGCATGAACATCGGCCGATTCTTGATTGATGTTTTTACAACAAAAAATAAATAAATAATAATCATGTTGGTGATCAATTAATACTAGTTGATTTCTGAATTAGCAATATTAAACATCTATTAAATCAACCAAATTAACACTAAAATAGTCAAACATCTATTTAACCAAATTAATCGGCGGTTAAATAATCATTAACAAAAATAGTTGGTTAATGGGCCTTTGAGTTGACTTTAAAATGAATCTTCATTTGGGGACCATGGTTTTTTTTGGGACTGGTGTGTTCGGTTAGGAAATATTTTTTGACGTAATAGAACTTAGGTTGATTGAGAAATATTTTTTTGCGACGTAACCGAACTATTGTTCGGTTGGGAAATATTTTTTGCAACTAAACTGAACTATTGTTCGGTTGGGAAATGTTTTTTGCAACTAACCGAACTTATGTTCGGTTGGGAAATGTTTTTTGCAACTAACCGAACTTATATTCGGTTGGAAAATGTTTTTTGCAACTAACCGAACTGACGAGTTCGGTTGGGAAATGTTTTTGCAACTAACCGAATTTACCAGTTCGGTTGGTAATTGGTTTTTGCAACTAAGCGAACTTAGGTTCGGTTGGGAAATGTTTTTGCAACTAACCGAACTTACGTTCTGTTGGGAAATATTTTTTTGCAACTAACCGAACTTATATTCGGTTGGGAAAGTTTTTTTACAACTAACCGAACTTATAACTAAAAAACCATGGTCCCCAAAAAAACCATGGTCCCAAAAAAAAAACCATGGTTCCCAAGAAACGATTCTTTAAAATGACCATTTTTTGTTTTCTAGTGGTAGTCCTCGAACTAACCAGCTTTCTTAAGGCTTCTTCAGTGATAAAGAGGATTAAAAGAACATACAAACACCAATTTACAAATTTCATTACAATAGATAACTTACTGCATTACATCGATCGCCCATCATCGACTTTTGCAGTCTTTATTTCTATATATAACCAGACTTAAGGAAAGGACTGAAGTACTACTTACAATTATTAATTATACAGGTACAAGAAAAGAACTTTGAGTTGCAGTTCATTACACACGCATATATACACTGATACAAACACTATAGGGCAAGTAATGAAAGAGGCTTATGTGATACCTTAGTTCTTGGTAACCCAGACAATATGATCCTCCGGGAGGAGATGACACACTGGAACGGTGCCAGGCTGAACTTTAAGAACTTGGAAGGCTATATGCTTAGGATTCCATGATGAAGTGTCAGCGTGACACACTGCAAGCGCCTTGATTTTTGTACCATCAGTTCCAACCAATGGTACAACATAAGCTCTAGTTTTATGTATTGCATGACAGTAGAAAACAGCGTATAAGTATGACTCCCCATGACAGACTACAGATGAATCATCACCATTCATCTTTTTGACACCCGATTGAATGACATATTGTTGTTTTTCTGTCTCTTGTTTGTTTATCTCAGTTGCTAATGCATTAACATTCTTTCCCAACTTTGAGGTACAGAAATCAATCATCGATTCTAATGATGTAGCACAAGACTTCTGTTCGCCAATTTCTGCGGGTTCTTCACATACTCTAATTGTTTCTTTGATAGATTTAGCTTCTTCTGATTTCGGGTTGACAGAAAATTTGTTCAAGATGTAAGTCAACTTGTTCGAGGAGAATGGTGTCGCCTTAGCAAGTCGGCGAGGTAAGAACTTAGCACCAGTAGTCGATCTAGTGAATTTCACGTTCATTTTGGTTCCAGAACGCAAATCTTTCTCTAAAAAGAAGAGAGTTAAACCCGGATCATCTTGGATTTGATCTTTGGCAGCATACGCACTGTATGAAAAGAGACTAGTACCAGTATAACCAACAAATGGCCGTACGTCTTTTATTTTATTATTGTTCATGGAAACTCCTCCTTTCCCTTTTACTGATTCTGCAAGTATTAAGGAAATCAGTAAATGCATGCAATAACAGAAAGGGTTTGTGTTTGTCAGTTAAGGCAGAAACCAATGACTAGAATAACTCAAATGAAATTGTACGAGATCTGTGTCTGTTCGAGGAAGGAGAAAACGGTGGGAATTAATGGCTGGTCACTGGTGTGGATTTACTTCTTTAAAAACTACACAATCCTTCTTTAAACTTTTTTTTTTTTTTACATAAAAAGGTTTCAAAAAAAAAAAAAAAAAAAGAAGAGAGAGTGGTTTCGTGAGTTTTAACCGCAGACGGAGTTCATATAATGGCTGGTCACTGGTGTGGATTTACTTCTTATTTGGCTGAATTAATCAGGATGGGTAATTTTTACATATTTGTTATTTTAGGATGTGCATTTTTTGTTGGGACTTGGTAGCTTGTGAGCATCAGCATATAGTTTGCGAAGTATGCAATCTATGTTTTGCACGTGACCCATTGCCTCAGGCCCTCAACTGTATGCACCATAATGAATATTAGGATTATAATATGTGCTGCGTCAATAAAATTTAAATATACGGTATATAGCAGTAATACGAAAGTTTGATAGTATTATAGAAATACCATCAGTGAAGTTAGAAAAACTGAAAGGGAAATGGGAGCATTATACTAGGATCTCGGTGGCAGTGTATCGGTGTATGTGCAGTCGTTAATAGCAAATTTTTTATTTTTTACTGTATTTTTTTTTATCAATAGCAATGTTTCATGTAACTCGGATAGTAGTCCCAATCAAACCAGTAGTATATATATATATATAGCCCAGTTAGGTTTAAACCAATAGAAAAAGAGTAGTCTAGGTTTGAAATCAAACCGGGTTGTAAAAGTTCTTGAACTATCTTGGGCATAGGAGTGTTTGGTAACACACTCCGCCAGTAGACTTCAGAAGGATGAGCTGCATGGCTTACTACTGCCGCGACCTGCAACAAGATATATATACACATAAACGTGTTATTATTTGGACTAGCGAAAAACGTCATGTTGAGAATATAAACAACAATCTTACATGAATATCAGTTACAACGAAGAAAGTTACAGTGAGAAACAAAAATCTTACAAAGAGAGCAGCAAAGAGGGCTATGATGGATTGCAACTTCATATTGTTATTCCAAAGTTTGTATGGGATAGCCTCTTAACTGTAATGTGATACTGAAGAGCTGCGAGGCACGTATTTATAATGGATTTTTAGGCCCCCAAAGTTGGAATATGGATGTAATACGGAGGATTTGAATATTAATATCATACTTATCCATGCAAACTTTAATAAAAATATCGTAACTTTCGACAAAATTTAATAGTTATGGACCGTATGGTGGTGACACTAGAACTCGCGATGACCTTTGTTTTCCCATATGCAAGGGCAAAGAGATTAGAGATACCTTTGTGTGGATGTTAAAGAAAATCCGGTATTGCTGAGTCACATTTGGGAATCAATGACGTAAATAAGACAAGGCATTGCTGACGCTACAAGGTTAATAAAGCCAATCTCGAAGAAACTCAACGGTGAGTATCTCTCATATTATTGATTGATATTTTAGTAAGGGTGGCGGCTGGGTTAACAGTGGGCTCTGACCCATGTGCGAGGTCCTACTTAATCCCATGAATGATTATCAAGGAGAGTCTGCTCTGTACCTCCTAAAACTCAATTTTTACTCGTTGTCTTGATTAACTTCTTAATTCTTTTAGTTTTAGGGATTCATCGAAATAGCTAATTTGAGGTGTTTGAAACCTGGCGTCATTAGGGGCTACCCTGAAAGAATTAGGGGCGACAAATAAGACAAAATAGGATCACCCAAACGTAAAATTAAGTCATCCATTATCAGTGATTTTTCGAAATGGCAATTATACCCTCCATAATCGGTAGATAAAACTACAATCGGTAGTTTCCCTCCATAATCGGTAGATGTTAGGATAATCGGAGGCTATTGTGCACATCTGTAGTTTGAAAGTTTTGTTATTTTGAAAAAAATCCTACAATCGGAAGGTATTTAGTTACCATGTCTCCCGATTATGAAGTTGCCCCAAAATCGATATTTGAAAAAATCTCAAGTTTTTCGAATTTGTGACCTACCATAATCGGAAGGTATTTAGTTACCACGTCTCCCGATTATGGAGTTGCTGGGAAAACCTATAATCGGAAGGTATTGAAGTTCACTTAATCTACCGATTTTAAACCCCACGTTAATCGGTAGACAATGATAAAATGGTGTGTCCGCTTATAAGGCTATTTAGGTTCAGAAGAACAATAAAAATGAAGACACTATAATCGGTAGAAATTGGTTGATAACATTACTACCGATTCTGAACATATCTCACAATTTTTTAAAAAATCACCAGAATCGGTAGTTCAGGTTGATAATATTACTACCGCTGAACATATCTCACAATTTTTTGAAATTTTACCAGAATCGGTAGGTAAGGTTGATTTGTAACCTCCGATTATGGTGAAAAATTCAAACTATTAGGACAATCAAGTAATAAACATAACTCAAAATACATTCATAACCCATAAACTTAAGAACATATAATCCAAAACAAGTATTTAAAACACCATAATCAAAAAGAAACTGTTAAAACAACATAATCCATAACATCGAACAACACATTATCACCTAATTCCTAGTTTTCTTCTTAGTATTGTCAGTTAGAGTTTTAGAACGCTTCGGATGACCCGCACGACCCGCATTATCACCAAAAGATCACCTTCATCCCCCTCAATATTTCCTTTAGCATGAGAGCTTGAAGAATCCTCGAGATCTTTTGTTCGCCTTTGATGTTTTTTTTTTTCTTGGCGGGTTCTTCGTCACTTTCTCCCAAACTCATTTGCATACTCTTCATTATCAACATTATCAATCATCTCCCTATGCTTTTTTATCTTCTCAATTGCACAGTGTCCGGCCATTATGCAATCAGTAGCACCATTTGACAAAACCTTGAACCTATTCACTGTTTTTTAATTGACAAAACATCAAATGGGGTCACCTAAGAAATTGAGTCGTAATATTGGAGGAAAAAGTCATAACCATACGCACCAGTTTATCATAGCCTGGGGGTTTTTCTTTGATGATACATCTGTAAAAGGAAGCCGACGAGGTCGACTTTGCTTTAAGTTCACGGATTACTTTTAAATGTGAATGCTCAATGTACCACTCCATATAGTCTAGAGCATTTTCATGACCTCGGGTGACAGCTCTCCCAGTGTTCACCATGTGGTACTCCTCTTATCCCAATGTCAGTAACAAATGGATCACTAGAGTAAACTACCTTGGTGTTGTCCTGGTTAGACTCGCTATGCTGCACGTCGAACTTGAACTTGTCATTCATGTGATGCCATGGTACTGTTTGGAAAGCACCATTTTGTCGCATCACCCTAGAGCCATTGTATATCACATAACCTGTGTGGTTCCACAATGGACAAAATAATGGGACAACTCGGAACGAGGCGCTATATGTCCACTAGCTCGGTCTTCCTTGTATGGATCAAAGCATACCTCCGAGGCCTTAACTGAGTCTAATTTCTCCCTCAAGCTAACCAACCGTTGCTCCTTTGACCTTGAACGGTTCTTTGTGAACTTGTACTTTGTTCCTCTCGGTGTACCTCTCTCCCACGCTGCGTTCACCTCTGCCAATTCCAGATCGGGGTAGTGGTCATAGATCCATGTCTACATAGATATCGAACCAAGTATTCGAAATTGATTCTTAAATTAGAAGAAAAAAAACACACAAAGATCAATGGATTAATAGAGTTGAGAAAATACCTGGAATAGACTCACGTTCCTGGCAATTTGGCTAGTTCTAAGCCTCGACGCTTTTCTCAAATCTGCCATCAAGAATGCAATGGTTGTCGTACCCCGGGAGTAGTCTGCGACCTTATTGAGAGGATGCAATAGTTGTAGAAGGTTGGCGTCTACTCGGTTGCCACTTGGTATTGGGGAATATGACACATCCCAATACAACCAAGAGATAGGCAAGTGTCATGACATCCACTTCGGCATCACTTAACGATCCTTTCTATTCTTTCTCGGGTGGTGCCTTTGAACATGTTGATAAACTGGCTCATGTTAAAACTGTCTAGTTTTGTAAGAGAAGCACTGTTGAACTCAATGTTTCTTTGTCTGTTTATCCCAACCAAAACACTTTGTACACAAATCATAAAGTTGTTCCCGGAGTTAACCGCTTTGTGTACTCATACTTGTGACTACACCCACGGTCATTGAGATTAAGAATCTGCTTCGCATCATCTGGAATAATGGTCATCTCCCCAAATGGCATATGAAAGGTGTTAGTCTCGGGATACAATCTCTCCACAAAAGCCAATATCGTGACCCGGTCATGGTCCAACATTGAGTTCTCAACAACACTAGCTAATCCAGAGTTGGCTATAGTTCTCTTGAACCTCTCACATTCACCTAATATGCAATAAGTACCTAATTTCGGTTTTCATATTTTTAACTAATATCCAACCTGTAATTTTGAAATCTCTCATTAGAAAATATCTAATATTAGTTTAGCACTTAACTAATATAACTTTTCAAGAGATATGTTTTGATTTGCTGGAAAATAAAAACATATAATCGAAAACCTTAATTAAAAAACTCTCAATATTTAGGATTGGGATCACCTTGAGTATCAAGGAATATCTTTGAACAATATAACATAAGAATTATATTCATGTTCAAATTATGTCGACATCTGGAACTTTCCTATTTATCAAACCCTAACTCCAAACTCAGACAAAACCGTAAAGTAATATGTGAATATAGAGGATAGGTTTTTCTCTTGGGACCGGTTCTACCATGACTCCCAAAAATAGCTAGGATCGGTTCTACCATGACTCCCAATATAGGTAAGGATCGGTTCTACCAAAACTCCCAACAATAGCTAGGATCGGTTCTACGATGTATCCCAATATAGGTAAGGATCGGTTCTACCGAAAATCTCAACAAAAGTCAAGATCGGTTCTATCGTATATCCCAAACTAGGTAAAGATCGGTTATACCATAATTCTCAACATAAGTGAAGATCGGTTCTACCAAAGTTCTTTCCTAGCTTCGTATTTGGTCTTCCAATATATCTTCAATGAAAACCGGACAAAAACGCCTATTGATTTCTTTTCGATTATGAAACAAGTTCAGTATATATACTTCCTTTAGACATATGTAATCAAACATAGTTGCCTGGAATGAAATCGCACTTATATCCAATACACAATCAAGTAACGAGTTACATATATATATATATCGATGTCACACTTACGAAGTTCAAAAGATAAACGTTATACTTCGTAATAGTGTTCACCATGTGGTACTAGCTCTTATCCCAATGTTCAGTAACATATGGATCACCAGAGTAAAATACCTTGATGTTGTCCTGGTTAGACTCGCTATGCTGCACATCCAACTTGAACTTGCCATTCATGTGATGCCATGGTACTGTTTGGAAAGCACCATGTTGTCGCATCACCCTGGAGCCATTGTACATCACATAACCTGTGTGGTGCCATAATGGCCAAAATAATGGGACAACTCGGAATGAGGCGTTATATGTCCACTAGCTCGGTCTTCCTTGTATGGATCAAAGCATACCTCCGAGGCCTTAAGTGAGTCTAATTTCTCCCTCAAGCTAACCAACTGCTGCTCCTTTGACCTTGAACGGTTCTTTGTGAACTTGTACTTTGTTCCTCTCGGTGTACCTCTATCCCACACTGTGTTCACCTTTGCCAATTCCAGACCAGGGTAGTGGTCATAGATCCATGTCTACATAGATATCAAACCAAGTATTAGAAATTGATTCTTAAATTAGAAAAAAAAAAAACACAACGATCAATGGATTAATAGAGTTGAGAAAATACCTGGAATAGACTCACGTTTCTGGCAATTTGGCTAGTTCTAAGCCTCGACGCTTTTCTCAACTCTGCCATTAAGAATGCAATAGTTGTCGTACCCCAAAGTAGTCTGCGACCTTATTGAGAAGATGCAATAGTTGTAGAAGGTTAGCGTCTACTCGGTTGCCACTGGTATTAGGGAATATTACACATCCCAATACAACAAAGAGATAGGCAGTGGCCGCGGCATCCCTTCGGAATCACTTAACGGTCCTTTCTATTCTTTCTCGGGCGGTGCCTTTGAACATGTTGATCAACTGGCTCATGTTAAACTGTCTAGTTTTGTAAGAGAAGCACTGTTGAACTCAATGTCTCATTTGTCCTGTTTATCCCAACCAAAACACTTTGTACACAAATCATAAAGTTGTTCCCAGGTTAACTGCTTTGTGTACTCATACTTGACAACTACACCACGGTCATTGATATTAAGAATATGCTTCGCATCATCTGGAGTAATTGTCATCTCCCCAAATGGCATATGAAAGGTGTCAATCTTGGGATACAATCTCTCCACAAAATCTGATATCGTGACCCGATCATGGTCCAATATTGAGTTCTCGGCAGCACTAGCTAATCCATAGTTGGCTATAGTTCTCTTGAACCTCTCACATTCACCGGATAAAGGCAATCTTTCAATACTTTTGCTGGTGCGGCAGTGGGCTTGAGTAGACGAATCTCATCAGAATGATACTATTAAACACACAAAACATTACAAAATTAATAGAGTATTATTACGAATAAAATGACAATACGTTAGTAAAAAAAAGAATACGATTATTATCTCGGTTTCGTAGATTTCTCTGGCCCAGGAGTCTTTGTATCCAAATAACAATGCTCCTCCATCTCAGCAACCAGGGGATATCTTCTTCAAAATCCGTCTTCTTCAAAGAAATGGGTACAAGGTGTGATGCTTTCTTTGCGATTGGCTTCCTTGTAACTCCCCCTTCTCCTGGTGTACCACTTGGTTGTCCTTCATCTTGAGTGATTTCTAGAGCGTCTTCTTGTACTTCTTCTTGAGTTCCACTTGGTTGGCTCCTTTCTCTCCGCGCACTAGCGCTTAGTTTCTTACCCCCTTTTTGACGAGGCCCTATAACAGTTGTATCTTGGTTTTTCTTACCTCGCATGTCCCTAAACAATAAAATTTGTTCCTAAGAATCAAATTACAAACTCCACAATCGGAAGTCATAATTAAAATATAAAGTTCCGATTTTTTTTTTTTTGTATTTTTTTAAAGACCCGCTAAACAGCTGGTCATAATATGTTTTTTTTTTTTTTTTCAAAATCCTAACCAAAGTGCCACTCCCCCACACTTAAATATTACATTGTCCTCAATGTAATTGAGTCATCCAACGTACAAATTTAGTTGGGAAATTCTAAAATGCGATAACAAACAAATGAAAGATAGAGTAAAGGGAACAAATCTGATGGGTTGACTCCCATGAAGCGAAAGGCATTTTTTTCCCTGTTTTCCAATAGCATGTTCTCAAACAAGGTGAGGTTAGTACCTCAAAGTAAGTTGGAAATCATAGATATAGAGTCTGAAAAGTTGGGGATCAACCCAACCAATCCGGTCAGCTGGAAATGTGCACCTGCAAACACTATAATCATCCAAAAACATATGTGAATCCATTCCCCATACAAAACAATCCTTAATAATCAATCCATGCATTATCGGGATATGTAAATCATTCACACAAAGAGGTATAAACTGTTCAATAGATTCTTGTTGAGGTGCACTCCCTAAATCAAGCTCTAAATCAGCGGAAATAACTTTCGTGACTGATATTGGCTCAAATTCACTCGCTGAACAATGGCTCAGTGGAGCAATGATATAATGACTCATAGACCTACTATCATTTACAACGGTTTCATTATAAATATTATCAAGATGAGTCAAGGTCATAGCTTTATCGACTGATGGAACTAGTCGAGACTCGGGGACATTTAGAGGTTCTAGTTTGGGTTTCCAGTTATTAGTGTCTAACAGCGGTGCAGAGTCTAACAAGGCATTGACTTCACAAATAACACTATCATCATCAAAATCATACCCAAAATGAGCTAAGCAAACCTCTAATGGATCTTCAGAGTAGCTCTTGCAAAATCCTTGTGAGTGCATACTTTCTTTTCGCCCACAACACTTCATGCTAAGGTACCTAAAAAAAATTAAATAAAATACGTAAAAAGAAAAAAAGAAATCTAAAAGAAAAACAAAACAAAAATATGTACAAAAATAAAAAAATAAATATAAGCTATATACAAAAAGATATCAACTAGAGAGTATTACGCAACCACTCCCCGGAAGCGGCGCCAAAAACTTGATAGGCTGAAATACCTACAATAATAAAACTGCAAGTGCACAGTGTCTAACTAGTAGACAGCAAGTACAGGTCGTTCCCACGAGGAGTGTGAAATACTCTGCCAACTAATACCAAAATTAAATAATCAAATAGACGATGTTTCAGATGATTGGGACGAAATGAAATAATAATAATTCCAACAATGAACAAAATGAGAGTGGGTTATTAAGGTTTTCGGTTTCCACCAATTAATTATGCAAACTCTACTAATCTTTAAAAATATATTCCATGCATTATCAAATATTATTTCTCCGCTATAGTTTTCTTCGCTTCATAGGTAGTGATTCTAAAGCATTACCTATCAATCCTAAAGCATATCACGTCAAGGGATTTAACCAAAGCACGAAATATCAATTGAAAAGCATAAATAATCAAGAAAATCACATGAGTAATTAAATACCAAGTTATACGAAGAAAAACTATTAATCAATCAAATCATTATTTAGCATATAAATGTAGAGTTCAGACAATTAAATTGGTTTCTACCTAGACCCTAACAATCAATTTAGCAAACCATGAGAAAAAAAAATTCTAATACACCAAACCCTTGTTTCTCTTCTCTGTAAACGGCTCTGCGGACGCGGCGTCCCCCCTATCCGGTTCTGGTGTGCAAATAGTAGTTGCCCTATGGGTGCCCCTTATCAACTGAGGTACCCCTTATCCAAAATGGGGTTCCTTTAGTAAATTCTATGGGGTGTTTTCAACACTTTTCTCGGGTGCGTTTAACACTTCGTACAGATGCCAATAGTAATTTTCTCCAGAGGTTAAAATGCCACTTTTCAAGCCAATTTCGCCGCAAGAGCTCATTTCTCCAAAACACCTAAAAAATAAATAAAATAAACAAATAAGAACAAAATCGAGCACTAACAATATATACAATCGAGATCAAAATTGACACATACATGTGTCTATCACATGTCCCTAAACAATAAAATTGGTTCCTAAGAATCACATTACAAACTCCACAATCGGAAGTCATAATTAAAATATAAACTTCCGATTATGCACAATCGGAGGAAAAGGTAAAAAATTTCTTCCGATTACAAACAATTGGAAGTAATATTATAGTTTTATTATTCCGATTATGCATCAATTTGGGTTCAGAAACTGATAAAGTCATGAGACATATATAATCAGAACAAAACTATATAATATATCAACCGATTGCATATACTCGGAAGTAAAGAAATAGCCTTTGGCTTAGATTAAAACGTAACTTGAAATAGGATTTTGTTAAAATCACAAAATTTCCAAATTTTACAACTTACATAATCGGTAGTGTGTTGAATTCGCCTAACCTAAGATTATACACAATCGGAAGACAAATACTCTATAGTATTTTTCGATTCTGGGTACCAATTGTGTGTCCCTACATGTTTAAATTCTCGGTTACAATCGGAGGGCAACATATAACCTAGCTACCGATTATGTCAGTTTTATGGTTCAGTGGCAAATAACTTTGTATGATCGGAAGTAATCTATAAAAGCTAACTCCCGATTCTGGTAGATGTAACCGAAAACCCTAGAAAATGGACACAATCGGTAGATAAAGTTTAGATCTAACTACCGATTCTGGGAAATAAACGAAAACCCTAGAACTTATTTTCATGGATTCGTCAAATTGAAGCAACATAAACACATAAAACGATATAAACTTACCTAATTGGGGTCATTTGCTGGAGAGTTTGATTATCAGAATCACCACCACCACCTACACGAGCAGCGTCATCCTCTTCATGTTCTTCGTTTTCGTGTTCTTCGTCGTTTGAGACAGTTACAATCGATTTGTTCTTTAATTTTTCTCGATCTCTCGAGGGTTCATTAGTATCATTTATCGTTTTATAGAAGAATCGACGATGTTTTTTATTCGGCGATGAACGACGACGATGAATTGAAGTTTGAATATGGGGAATAGTATTTTTACTATCCACAATCGGAAGGGAAGAAGAAGAGGAGAAGAAGAGTTGAAAAGAAAAGAAGGAAAATGAAATGAAATTTCTAGGTTTTGTGTGGTCTTAATCGTTCAAATGTTGTGTCGGCAATTACAATCGGTAGTCATATGATGTTTATTTTCCACCGATTATAGACGGTTTCCCCAAATTCTTTTTTTCTTCAAAACAGATAAAATTGAGTTTTTATACTTTAACAATCGGTAGATAAGATATGTTAGTATTCTACCGATTGTGAAGGGACATATGAGTATTTTTCAACTTATTTTGTCTTATTTAGTCCCCCATAATTCTTTCAGGGTCGCCCCTAATGACGCCAGGGTTTGAAACCTGTGGTACAATTCCAGTAGAGCCATCTAATGCGGGAAGATTGATACTTTTCCTAGCATTAGATTTATCTACTGAAAGTTTAAAGGAAATCTAGGTAGGAGTAATATCCCAATTAATGGTACAATCAAGAAGGTTTGTCTGCTTAGCTAAAGTATCTGCAGTCCTAAGAATAAAGAAAAAACCGAGAAAATTAGGACAAGATTTAGTTATCACGTTTGCTTCCTTCAAAATTGCTTGAATTTTCCATGAAATGGTAATAGAGCTTCCATTCAGATAATCAAACAGGTTCTTGCAGTCTCCTTTAATGATGAAATTAGTCATGTTCTTCTCTCTGGCCCACTTTGTTTCCTGTAAAAGTCCTATAACTTCTGCTTATTCAGGTTATGTTGCTAAGGATGGACCCGTTCTTCCGCATTCGAATTCACGTGTATCATCTCTTAAGATTAGTGCAAAACCATATGGTTTGTGATTTGAGATCCATGTTGTTGTTTATAGATTGTATTCTATTATTAAACTATAATTGTGAATTCTCTGGATTTCTAGAGATAATTGCAGGGGTGTTTTTCTTTTCCTTGAAAAACTCTATTGCAACTTTCTTTCCAAATGAGCCACATCTTCAACATATTCATTAATATGAAATCGAATTGGTTTTGGGGAGAGGCCGAAACTTGTTTAGCAAAAGGACAATGAAAGAAAATGTGTTCAACTGTTTCATCATTATCGCAACCAAACGAACAACATGGCAAAATCCCTCAAATTATCCCAAGAAGTCTAACATTTGTAAACAAAGCAATTTGTAGACATTTCCAAGTAAAGATTTATATTCTTTGAGACATGTCTAGTTTCCACAAATTTTCCCAGAACTGATTTGACAAGCTAAGATTATTGGTATTAACTTTAGGCTATTTCAGTTTGTTATACATAGGCTAACTATGAATTCTCCATAGGAGGTCAGTAGCCATCTTAGAGTATTAGGTTTGGGACAATTATCTTCTAAAAAAAAAACATTTATCTTATAAATTTGTATACATCAATATGATTAGGAAACATAGAATGAATCCAACGAACGTTCCACTTTTTTGTAACTGGATCTAAAAGATAAGCCACAATTGTTACTGAGTAGTTTTTCATTGTCATGGTATTGAAGGAAAATGCATCCTAGATCAGCTACCCAGTTATCCTCCCATATATTAATAATATTTCCAACTCCAAATTCCTAGGTGTTGTATTGCTCAACTAGTTTGATTCCTTTACTAATGCATTTACAAACCCAAGAGCTAGTAGGAGCAACTTTGGTTATAAAAACAGATTTTTTCCTGAAGTATTTATCTTTTCGATTGGATCCTCATAAAGATTATGGTTCCTTAATTAGTCTTCATGCTGATTTAGTTAAAAAAAGGTTTTTCGCTCTTAGGATCGATCTCTCCAAAGCTTCTGACAGAGTTGAGTTGCCCTTTATTAAAAAAGCTTTATCCTCATTTGGCTTCAGTGATAACTGGGTTAACCTCATCTTTCAATGCATCTCCACTACCTCCTTTGCTATCCTTCTAAACGGATTCCCAGGCCCAACCTTTTCCAATTCAAGGGAACTAAGACAAGGCGACCCTTTATGCCCAAGGCTCCTTGAAAAAACAACAAGAGAAAATAAAATCTCGGGGCTTAAAATAAATAAACACACCCCTACTATCATATTGATGTATGATAGAGACAGGGTAAGATGGGCTCACCACCAATCAGGAGATTTCTCGGCAAAAAATATTTATAACTTTCTCATTAATCGTAATTCTGATAATGAGGATGACATTGATTTCCCATGGAAAATGCAGAAATTAGACTGTTTATTTGGAAATTAATTCAGAAAGCTTTACCGACCACGAGTAGACTAGCGGCTCATAACCCAAAGGTTTCTCCAGAGTGTCAAATGTGCAATAACCAAGCTACGGAAACGAAAAATCATCTATTTAGAACATGCCCTTTTGCCAGATCAGTTTGGTTTGGCTGCTCCTTGGACGCGGTCAATTCGCAGATTAACGCATATGCTATTAGCAAGTGGTTTGAAATATGGATCTCTGATCAAAACTTCTCGCAATTTAGTGAAGAAATTGCAATCATTCTTTGGTTCATATGGAAATATAGATGCGGGGTAGTTTTCAGAAAACCGTTCCGGAGCCCTCTTAATTCAGCAGATAAAAATGTTCATCCAGTCTTCAACTATCAAGAAAGAGACCAAATCTCAAGGCATCCAAAAAACGAAGTCTCCCAATCACGTGTTGAACAACATCATGTCGGATTAGACAATTTTCATTGATGCGTCCTACAAAAAGAAAACCATTCCATGGGTTACGCCTTCATTCTGTACTCGACCGACCAAGAAGCTTTCCTACATATTTCAGCTGGCTCTGATCGGGCTTCCTCGGCGTTACATGTAGAAGCAAAAGCTCTCTTAAAGGATATAAATTGGCTAGTAAACAATACTCTTTCTAGTGTATGTATAGTCACAGACTGTAAACTCCTAACGAATTCTATCAAAAAATAAGAAGATACAAATGCTTCATGGGTTGCAGAGAATACTATTAAAGAAGCTATTTCTATGTTGGAAAAACTTCCACAAGCTCAGGTAAAAATTTATAAACAGGGATTACAATACTGCAGCGGACTCGGTTGCAAAAGAAGCAAGGATCAGAAGACTTCATCATATGTCAACACAGTTGTGTCAATGAGTGTGAAAAGAGAGTATCAGCTCTAATATTTTTGATGAATATGAAATTGTAGATCTTCTGTATTACATTGCTTGATTTAATATATTAACCTTTTCCATCAAAAAAAATAAATACTGGTGGTCAAATTCAATAGCAATGAGACTGGATAAGCCGTAATCGGCACGGCTTGAGCCCTAGTGTGCGTATAAATGGAAGTCCAAATCAAAGAGAGGGTTGCCGGGCGAATTACCCTCTTAATAGCAATGGTTTCATAAACATGTCCACTCAGATTAAGAAAATACTGATTTTATTTTACAACTATAAAATATTGTTATATGTTGATTTATCTTAAGGTACTTGATAAGTCGTGTAATCAGTCCAGTTCTTCCATTGATTCATTCAGTTGATATTCCGGCATCATTTCCAGTTCCAGTTCTTCCTTTTGATGGACCTAACTGGACTGTAATGCTAGCATTGCATAATTTTGTTTCAGAATCACTTCCTCTGTACCGGTTTTATGCTCGCAATACAGTTATGAATTAAGCATGTAATTGATGAGGCAATGGTAATAAAATAAAAAAGAAAAAAAGGAGGAGAATTAGAAAAGAAAAAAATTAATAAGCATAGAGATGTTATTTTTATGGACGGTTTTGTCTCGTATCTTTCTTTCGTGATACTTCGTATAGATCTTTTGCCAATTCATGTTAGCACTACTCGTATCTAAAGTTTCTGCCATCCGCACGCATTAAGCAACACCGACGAAATTTCGGTCATATGACATGACCAAGACTACTCAATTTAACTGCCAGTGATCCTCAAAGTCGACTAACCCCTATACATATTTTGCGTCAGGCATTCAACGCAGACCCTTGTTCTCATCAATAATGATAAACCCTTATACATTGGTGTATTCACCAGATGGCTTAGCTAAGTTTGCTTGTAAAAGTTGTAAATCAGTTCAAAACTTTTATCACACTAATCAAGGCTTTGTATGAGGACAGCTCTCCAGTAACTATTGCTTAATCTTTCAATGAAATTTCCTTCCATACAAAAGATGAATCAGATGGAAATCACTGAAGATAAAAAACAACAAAGAAGAGACAAGAAAGGGGAAGCTTATATACAACACATCAAACAGAAGTTCTTGTCAGAAGCAAAAGAAAAAAATTGCTCAAAAATGAAGTTGTTTTTCGAATTCTTGTCGACTTCTAAAAGTCATTTAAAAGGGGTATTCATAGTTCTTGCTTTTCAACTTCTAACAAGTAGTTAGTTCCATTTGGCATTGTACCTCTTGGTTGAAATATGATTAGGAAAATAGACATAATATGGTGACCTAGAAAACCGAGGGTCTTGGTTAAGCTAAAACTCAAATAGATAAAAACGTACATCTTCATTGAAGTTCTTCACGCCTTCAGTAGTTAGTCCCACCTTCTGCAAGTACCTATAACAAAAACCAAAACAAACGAGAAATGAAATAATATACTAGAAAATTGATAACATAAACGAAAAACTGATTAAATACAAAACTTGCGTTGTTACTTCTTTGCCGCAGATACATGTCGACTCCCATTAGTGAGGGAATAAGAATAGCCAGACTAGTCGTTAACACTGGTGCAATAGTAATTCTGAACGCAGTCCAATCCTGAAAACAATCAATCAGCTGGTCAGTAATCATGGACAACAGATTATGGGTAACAATAAGCAAATAGTTGCCCCAAAAGCAGGAGAAGCAAATTACAAGCTGAAAGCCTATAGTATCACGAAATAGATTGTGGACAGCCTTGTCGAGCTGTTGCTTGTCTTGAAGGAGACGACGACCTTCTCCCCACGTCAAACTTGGATAACCCAGTGTGTGGGTGATTTTTTCCTTGTGAAAAAAATAAACATACACGGTTTAATAATAAAATTAAGAGAAGGAATATTATCTATATACCCCTCTTATGAGAAGCGAATTGTAAATATCCCGTTTGAACTTTACAAATACCCCTAAGATAATACATTACTAAATATACCCTCTTTTGTGTAATCATTGTTATAAAAAGGTATGAGGTTTGTCTCCATGATAGCTAGGGCTATCAGACGGACGACACTGAACGGGGACCCCTATCTGGCGGTCAGGATGCTCCGGATGGAGTTTTTCAAGTCGACGGCCAAAAAGCCTACGGTGTTGGTAAGTAGGAATTTGTGGGCCAACGAAATATTGGGGGGAGTCGCAAAACTTAAATACATAGATTCGAAGAAAAAAAAATCAGGTCGTTTTCGTTTAATCGTCTTCTTCTCGATCTCTCACAATTCTGTTTTGCCTCGATAAGCCAGTATATACCGTATCTTTTTATGAAAATTAAAAAGATAATATTCTTCTTTGTTATTAACTATGGCTTCCTAATTCTTTCTGCAACCTAACGAACCCTAAGTCTTCTGTAATGGCGTCTTCTTCTTCTTCTTCTTAAGAAAAATCTCTTCATCGTTCTCTCTATGTTTTTTCACGGCTCTCTTCGTTCTCCATCTATTCTCTGAGAAACCACCTAAGTTTCCAGGTCTTGGTTTTCTTCTTTCGTGATTGCTTTATTTTTCGGTTGATGCATGATTGGTTTGAAGCTCTGCCGTTCGAGGTTGATCACCACTACCATCTCTTTCTTCATCTTCATGCAGTGAATCTCCACATCTTCCAGTTTGCATCAACAACAAAGTACCCATCAACACAGTATGACGAGAATCAATCAATCCGTACCCCACCACCACCATATCCATCGCCACCATCAACAACAATGGATCACTGCAATTGACGCAGATTTCCTTTACGAGCCCTAATTTTGGGTTTAAACCGAACTCTCCACCAGTTTCTTTGATTTATTTGCTAATGATTTATTTTTGTTTTGATTTTAAAGGTGAAGGGAGACTGAAGAATGGGTGTTCTGATTTGATTTGTAGTAGAACCATGAGGTTATTGATTTTGTGTCACTGATACTATGAATCAGGTAAGTTCTATTAGAGATTAATTATCGGTTGATATAAGCTATGGCTGATTTTTGTAAATTAAGAGCGATTTGATTTTGAAAGTTAGGGTTGATAATGGTAATGTTTTGTTCTTTCTATTTCACAGATGTTTAGTTTCTTTTGTCAGTTGGTTGTTTAATATTGTAAATTTGGCTTAATTATAGTTATTAGCTATAAATTAAGCCAAATTTACATATACAAAGTATGTGTAACTGGGGTTCCATTATCTGATTTCAGTCTATCTATATTTCATATACACCGAATGGGTTCAATATTGAGGGGATGAAGATGGCAGTTAGCAACCACAAATCTGGGGCTGTTCTGGGTTTGGTGTGCTTAAACGTTTGTGAAGATTTGGAGCTTCTGTTGCAACGAAAAGAAGGTAAACACTAAAGCAATCAAATTTTGCAAGATCTTTTAACTATTTTTTCTATTAGCATTCCTTGCTGATAATCATACCTAAAAAAAAATAATATAACGTGATTCTGAATTTTCAGTACGGTTGCAGGGACATCTAATCGTGGGTACAATACAGGGAATGAGTCTCCTGTGCTTTAGGATGCAAAGCGGTGTCTCTTCATCACCAGCCGCATTTTCTTTGTTGTGCTATTGTTGATCATAAGTATCTTGAATTGTTGTGAGAGATTGAAACTAATGTTGGGTAAGCTTTTATACTTCTTAATTCGAGTTTTTATTCTACTGGAGACTCTATCTTTTGCAGGGTATGAGAATGAAACACAAATAAAAAAAGCGTATGGGTGATGGGAATGACCAGCAAGGTGATATTTGAGCATATTTTTTTTTCCTTCTCAACTGTGCATATTGTATATTTTGTATTGTTGATAAAACAAGCGTATGGGTTGATGGTATGGGTGACGACGAATAAACCTCAGTCATGAATCTATTTGTCTGCCTGTTTGTTTGTTTTAAAATAAAAGGTGTTGGATGATCTCATAGGAGGAAGAAGATTCGTGATAAATCGAAACAAATTGGCAGAGAAAAATCCAGCCTCTTAAGAGATTGTATCTGTTTTATGTAATTGCTGTTGTTGTTGAGGTAAAGATTTATCAAACCCTAGCTATAAGAATTTTAATTTTAAGTATCGAGTAATCTTTTGAGTTTTGAATATTTGTTGATATTGAAACCGATATGGTTCAAATTGATGATTGGTAATATTAATTTTCAGGTGGTGTGGGTTTTCTTTATGAAAGATG
Organism: Papaver armeniacum; assembly: GCA_023531295.1. Classification (NCBI taxonomy): domain Eukaryota; kingdom Viridiplantae; phylum Streptophyta; class Magnoliopsida; order Ranunculales; family Papaveraceae; genus Papaver; species Papaver armeniacum. The sequence goes on from JAJJWW010017417.1 coordinate 412,294, forward strand.
CTCAACATTTTTCTTTATGAATTATACTCTCATGTCGTCTCTTGGAAATCTCTTATAGGGTCTGATGTAATTATGGCTGTGCCAAATTTCTGTTGCAGGGTTTCAATGGGGCTGATTTTCGAAATATCTGCACTTAAGATGGGATGTTTGCAATCTGTGTTCAACGTGATTACCTTCATTCAAATGTCCAGTCCTACTTGAACTATGTTAGTATTTCTATGTCTAATCTGTAGTGCTCCAAGTGGCAGCTGTGATTACAAATGAAAATACTAACCCTATTTCAGTTAGAAAGACTGAAATCAATACATAGTTGTAGGTAAATATCTTCTAAACAAGTATGTAACAGCGAGGAAGAGTTCTTCCGCTCCTGTTTTTCGAGGATTATTTACCGAAAGAGACTGCTCTAGGTTTTTTCGGAAGAGGAGAATGGAGCTTGCTTTGGTGAAAGGGTGGATTGCAGTTAGGTTGAGTTGGAATCAATGGTGGTTGCAGAGCTGTTGCTACCAGAGAAGCCACAACAACGGGGCAATGGGTTCTGGTGTGTGTGCCCTAAGACTTGCAGGGACTGAATTTGGGATTGCAACTGTTGGTGATGGCTAAAAAGATATAGGTAAGCAGATGTTGATGTTGTGTGTTAATCTTGAATGGGATTTGAATCTGATTTGGAACTGTAATGTATTGTTCATGCAGTTGATTTTCACAAAATATTGCCTGCTCATGTTTTCGTTCTAACATATAGGTTCGGAATGAGATATGGAAGGGGAATGCAACATCTGTTGTTGAAAGCCCTGTTAGTTAACTTTATTATTATAAATTACATTCTCTATATGTTAGCATCCTCACATAGAATTTCCTGCTCATGTTTTTTTTGTATCCTCACACAAAATATTCGTAGAAATCTTGGGTTTCTTATACTACAGTTGAATGGGCTTCACTTTTGAGTTTGCTACTGGCTGGTGGATAAAGATTTAGTATTCTGGTGGGATCAGAAAAACCAGATGGTGTTTTTCTCACCCCAAGTGTAATTGGTAAGTTTGACATATTTCCATGAGCTTTACAATTACTTAATCTTAACTATTTGTATTAGTAACATGCTCAGTAAAGTTGGCATTTTTCATTAAAACGCATAATGCAAGAGTTTACCTTCTTGTGTACTGTTTAGATTTAAGGTTTACTGCCTGTAAGTAATTAGTTTCGAATGTGGGGTTGATTTTAAGGATAATTTTGATGACACGGTGGTATTTTGGGACCACTGGTGATAGTTGCACACTATCTTCCTTACATGGAGTTCAAACTTTCAATAGAAGAAAAAAACAAAAAAGTTTTCCTTTGTCACTATTCTACTTTTTTCTTCCCAACCCTGTTCTTTTCTTAGTGCGGATAGGCTTCGAATTGCTGTACGCTAAATCGTAAAATTCCAAACACAATAGGGATGCTGTAATGATCTTACTGCATCGTGCTGCTGTTCAGAGATACTGTCACAAGTATCAGGTACATGTTTAATTATTGTCTTTTATTGTTTCATTGATTCGTCGGTAATAACTTCTTGGATTTGATGTTGCAAGTTATATAAGTGCAGAACCTTACGGTTGTTGCTCAAGTTGTTAAGTGTGCATCATTTCCATTTTATACCAAAATGCTACTGAAATTTGCCCTACTGAAAATGCTATGGGAAGTTAAACTATTCACCCTGCAATCGATGTCCTAATCATATGTATTCTACATATATAGTATAAGCCCAACATGTGAATGTATTCTATTTATAGTATATACAAGTATAAAGCCAGCATGTAGTACGGTTATTGTGGGCACAGGGAAATATCAGTGGAATGGTGCAGCATACAAGAAGGGCATAAATATCATGTACTTGCTGCTTTACCGGTGATTTCACTGATGGAAGCCTGCAATAATTCATAACTTTGTGTTTTGCAGATCCAATACTTCTCTGAACTATTTATACTGGGTCTCAGTACTTTAATTCCTTTATTTTTTGTGTACACATCCGTTCGTCCGTATATAACATAATTTTGGTCAGTGTGCTAACTTTTTCCTGAGCATTATACCTAGCCGTGGCTATTGCAGGGTCTTCGAGATTAACAAAATCATCTGTAGTTAGTTTAAACAACACCCTTATTCGTGTATGCCAGTGCCACTCCACTCCAGTAATTAGGTGAACCTAATCCAAATATAATACCCCACTTCCGTGATTACACACTTAACTGTTATTCTCAAAAAAAAAAAAAAACTTGATTATTAGGGATCTCCAACTAAATGTTTTTACTTATTAATGGCATGATCACCAAACAAAAGCTTTCGACCAATTTTATACGGTAAGGATGGGTGTGCGATTATGACCAACTAAATATGTGCGCATTCTATATGCCTTTACATTTTCTCATACGACCCCGACCATATCCAGTTACTATGACCCGATTAATTAGCAAACTATAATATGATGACACGACAAATTAAATATTGAGACCGTTCTGCTATGACCCGACTAACTAAATATGCTCCGATTATTATAGATGCAGGGACCAACTAACACAGTAATTTTAATATTTGCACTGCATCTGCCTTTAAATTTTCTCGACCGCCGGGCCGTAGGCCCCGACTATCCGGTTACTTTGATCCAACTAATAAGATACGCTATTGTGACACGACTAACTAACACACTATATAATATGACACGACCAACTAAATATTGGGACCGTTCTACTATGACCACGGATAACAAAATATGTTCCTGACTATTATAGACAGGAGGTCCAACTAACACACTAATTTTAATATGAGGACTATATCGCCTTTAAATTTTCTCCACAGGGCGGCCGTAGGCTCTGGCCCTATCCGGCTACTATGATCCAACTAATTAAACACGCAACTGTGACCCGACTAACTAACACATTATAATATAACACAGACCAACTAAATATTGGGACCGTTCTGCTATAACCCGACTAACTAAATTTGCTCCTGACTATTATAGACATGACCACTAACACACTAATTTAAATGTGGGCACTATATCTGCCTTTAAATATTGGGAGTTTGGGACCGTTCTGCTATGACCCGAGCTAACTAAATTTGCTCCGACTATTATAGACATGACCAACTAACACACTAATTTAAATGTGGGCACCTTAATCATGTTTCTTATCGACGAACATCATTTAATGGGGACCACGATCCGAAGGTCGGGAAGCTCGGATTGAGTTTTTACATGGACGATCGAGAAACTAACAATTCGTAGTACGACTTTGTTCTATATATGGAATCCAACGGTGTTTGCCGTAAAGGGACTCCTTCCACTTTTTTATATGTCGACGGCTAGGAAACTTACGGAGCGCGTGTGGGTGAAAAACACGGGATTCTTACAAGTTACAAGAAAAATTCCCGTGTTCATCGTTCCTTGATCTCTTTCGCCTAGACCTCGCTCCCACTCTCTATGTTTCCCGATTTTGCCAAACACGAAAAAAAAAAAAACAGCAAACATAGGTGCTATTATTGACCTCATGGATTTCAGAGCAAGTGAAGCATGGTTTAGCTCGATTATGACTCCGCTATTATAACCAAGTTCGTAGACGAAACAATTTCATCCATTAAAGAAGTAATCAACAACGTAGCTCAAGATTAGGAGGTATATATTTCACTATCTCTTTTAAAACCCTAATTTTTCTTTCTCAACAAAAATCAATTATGTAAGTAATTGCCTCTTCTTCTTCCTTTTTTTTTGTGTGAAAAAATAGGTTATTTATTTTTATTATAGGAGTTACGACACTGCCTTTGAGGCACTCTACAGAAAAATAGGGTTGTAGGATCCGGCTAATTTGAACCCTAGATTTTCTAATCCATGGATAGGGACTTTAAGACCCTGGCTGATTTGACCCGACCAACAAAGCACCATAAACAGAAGCCTTAGATAAGCACACTAATTTAAATGTGGGCACTAAATCTTGCCTTTAAATTTTCTCCACCGATAAAACTAATTAAACTAATTAAACACGCTACTATGACCCGTTTAACTAACACACTATTATATGACACGACCAACTAACTATTGAGACCGTTCGCTAGATATTGATTCTTTAAGTAAATATTTATTTTATTTTTTTCATTGAATTATATTATACTTTAAGATGTATAAGCTTAGAACAACTTTTCGAAAATCGAAAAGAGGTTGAGATGTAAAAAATCACTGTATGACCTGGGGCCGACGTGATACCTATCTCTCCTTTAAGGAAAATGAAATCTAAGACAAAAATCAGGCTAACTAACGCACTATAATATGACACGACCAACTATATATTTGGGACCGTTTCCGCTATGACCCGACCAACTAAATATGCTCCCCGACTATTTTAGATAGGACTAATTAACACACTAATTTTAACTGGGTACTACACCTGCCTTTAAATTTTCTCCACCGCCCGGCCCCCTATCCGACTACTAGGGTCCAAGTAATTAAAAACGCTATTGTGACCCGACTAACTAACGCACTATAATATGATACGACCAACTATATATTTGGGACCGATTCATGCTATGACCCGACCAACTAAATATGCTCCCGATTATTATAGATAGGACAAACTAACACATTAATTTTAATGCGGGACTACGATTGCCCTTAAATTTTCTCCACCGCATGGGACCGTAGGTCCCACCCCTATCCCGACTACTAGGGTCCAAGTAATGAAAACGCTATTGTGACCCGACTAACTAACGCACTATAATATGATACAACCAACTAAATATTTGGGACCGTTCTGCTATGACCCGACCAACTAAATATGCTCCCGAGCTATTATAGATATGACTAACTAACACACTAATTTTAATGTGGGCACTACACCTGCCTTTAAATTTTCTCCACCGTACGGTCCCGGCCCCCTATACGGCTACTAGGGTCCAACTAATTAAAACGTTATTGTGATCCGACTAACTAACGCAGTATAATATGATACGACCAACTAAATATTTGGGACCGATTCGCTATGACCGACCAACTAAATATGCATTGACTATTATAGATAGGACTAACTAACACACTAATTTTAATCTCGGGTACTATACCTGCCTTTAAATTTATTCCACCGCCAGACCGTAGGTCCCGGCCCCCTTTCCGACTACTAGGGTCCAAGTAATTAAAAATGCTATCGTGACTCGACTAACTAATGCACAATATGATACGACCAACTAAATATTTGGGACCGTTCTGCTATGACCCGACCAACTAAATATGTTCCCGACTATTATAAATAGGATTAACTAACACACTAATTTTAATGTGGGCAACTACGCCTGCCTTTAGATTTTCTCACTGGCATGGGACCGTAGGTCCCGCCCCTATACGGCTATTAGGGTCCAACTAATTAAAAATGTATTGTGACCCGACTAACTAGCACTATGATATTATATGACCAACTAAGATTTGGGCACTACACTCGCCTTCAAATTTTCTCCACCGCCTTTAATACTTGTCCAACTAAATGACACGACCAACTAAATATTTGGGCACTACATACGCCTTTAAATTTTCTCACTGCGCCCTAGGCCCCTTTCCAGCCTACAATGATCCAACTAATTAAACATGCTATTGTGACCCGACTAACTAACACATTATAATTAGGGGTGGGACTTGGGTTGGTTGGTCGGGTTGGAAGGCTTGGCCGAGGGGGACACGAGGTATAAATTCTTTGCCCAGATTGCCCATGGAACCCGTGGAGGTGCTTGCCCAAGTCCCGCCCAAGTTATATTCCTCGGGTTCCCGGGTTCCTCGGGTTGACCCATGCTAATACTTTACAACATAAAAATTGTGGACATAGAATGAGGTTATTTAGTAGACTCATATATATATATATACACACACATATAAACCCTAATGACCTTAATTTAAGTCTTAAATTTGTTTGTTATTAATGTGATAATAACAAATTTTAGTAATTATAAGATTTGATTATTGTATTTAGCTTAAATTTCCAAATAACTTATGATTATTGACAATAATATAAAATTAATAATGAGATAGATATGATTTATATTTTCATTATTAGGTTTGAAGTAATGGCTAAAATTGCTTTTAATAGATAATACTACCAATTATAAAAATAGTTTATATAATTATATTATAGTTCTTCGGGTTGGGTGGGTTGCTCGGGTTAGAAATATTTGTTTCCATGCTTGCCCAAGTTTAACCCGGGTTTATTAAAATTGTACCCGAGCTTGCCCAAACTTTTAAAATACATTGCCCATGCCCGCCCAACGTTCGGGTTGGGCATGGGTTGGGTGGGTTGACCCGACCCAAGTCCCACCCCTAATTATAATATGACACGACCAACTAAATATTGGGACCGTTATGCTATGACCACAAACTAAAATTACATGGAAAGATACTGATCTACCGACCAAACAAATGTAAAATATACAAAACTTAAGTAAATCTCCATATTCGATTTTAAAAAAATCGACAAGAGGTTGAGCGCCGGCCTGCGGCCGGCGTGATACCTAGTGTATATACAAAATCATTACCACTAACCACTATTCAAAAAAAACAAAAAAAAACAAAAAAAATAAGAAAACCTCTACTATCCGCCATCACCACTGTCCACCACCGCCAACAACCACCACCAACGATCACCACAACCACCACCACCAGCACCACCACCGACGGCCACCACCACCGCCGCCAACCACCACCACTGTCCACCACCGCCAACAGCACCACCACCGACGACCACCACCACTGCCGCCAACCACCACCATTGTCCACCACCGCCAACAGCCACCACCACCGACGACCACCAACACCGCCGCCAACCAGCACCGCCAACCGCCACCACTGTCCACCACTACCGCCGCCAACCAGCACCACCAATGACCACCACCACAACCACCATCACTGTCCACCACCGCCACCATCAACCACCATCACCGCCAACCAGCACCGCCATTTTCCTCCACCACCGCCGCCAACTACCACCACTGATAACCAGCGCCACTATACGCCACCGACAACCACCACCACTACCCACCACCGCCACCAACCACCACCATTTTCATCCACCGCCACCAATCACCACCAGCAACCACCAATTCCACCACCATCATCTAGAGGCAACTTGCTGAAAGTTGTCTCCAAATATGGAGGCAACTTGCTGAAGTTGTCTTCAATAATGGAGGAAACTAGCTCAAGTTGTCTCCACATATGGAAGCAACTAGCACAAGTTATCTCCAAAAAAAATAAAAATTATACACAAATAAGTGAACCTAGTGTGAGTCGAACACACATCTTCTGACATATAGTCAGTTGTGCTACCATTGCACCACAGGTTTGCCAGACCATCAGTGCTCAACCAACAATTCAAACCACCACCATACAACACCACATCCTCCATCTCTGCTACTGCAACTCTACCTTCAACAGCTTCATGACCACAACCGTCTATGCACACTTGCAACATGAGTCAATAGCTGCAGTAACTTCCATGCCCCTACTCAAACACCATCAGCAACACACAAGCAGTAACAACTTCTTGTTCTGCTTTCAATACTTGGATACATATTGAGTTCCTTCTCAACTTCCTAAGCATTCATCTACCCTATTGACTTTAAGCATGAGCATCAGCAGCTGATGAGTGCTAAATAGTGCATATTTATACACCTTTTTATTGGCCTTTTACTCATCTTTTGCGTTTAGAAATCAGATATTATCCCAGATTCTGTGTTTTATTTGTTTTCAAGAATAAATATTTGTATTAATTAATTTTGTGTTTTTAGGTAATAAATAAAGCTCGGAGAAACCGAGGAGCCCAAAGAGCGAAGAATTGGAGTCGAGCATCTATGGATCGAAAGCCAAAGCTCCGCGCGCAACGATTCTTGCAACCCAACAAGTAGCAACTCATCTACGAACATGGGCTTGAGCTAGACCCGACCCGCGACCCGGATCCGAGTCCGTTCACTCCAAGCCGTTGAGATCTCTATCTTCCACATCCAATGGTCGCTGCCTCCACGTGCATCGAAGATCGCTGCTCCCGTGCAACACCAGATCACGCCAAAACCGCATACCATCCTGAGCCGTTGAGATCTTACTTGCCACATCCTACGCTCGGTCCGACCTCCTCATCATCCGTCGATGCACCCGCCTCACAGCAAAATGACCCATAACCCTATACCCTATTCGACCCAATTCACTTTCTCTCCATCTTCTCTTTCTTCCTCCCCCGTCACTCTCACAGAGCAGAGCTCTGCTCTTCCCCTTCTTCACCCATACCACCCTCTCGCAACATCACCTCCGCCACCATCTCTCCCTCTCCGCATCCACCAACAACCACAAAGAACCCCTAGTTCTAGTTGTCTCTCATGAGAGCCTCTCTCATAACCCTAGAGGCTATGTGAGAGATAAATAAAACTAGGGTTTCACCTAATCAAGCAAGAGGAGTTCGAGCCGATTTGTGAAGAGGAGAAGCAATCGAGTATGGGTGCGATTGCTTTTGAATTATTTTTTAATTAATTTCAATTTTGGGAATTAGGGTTTGGGATTTATTCGCATGTATAAATAGAAGTTGTAGGAGATGATTTTAGTCACTTTATTTGGATTAGCCGGTGCGGTCAATTAGGTTCAAATTTCGTTCTTTGTTATTTTTATTATGTTTTAATTTAGTCGATTAGGGTTTCATTGAAACCCTAATTTCTGTTTTTTGAGTTCAATTTGTTGAATGTTCTTGAGAGCTTAATTTTAATAAATAGCTTCAATTTTAACACCTCACCCCTTTTCTCTCACAGTGCATGCCAATACCATGGATGCACTGTAGTTAGGCTAATACTGAGTTGAGTGTGTTCAGCTCTTGTTTCTATGTTTAATCTTTTGATTCTCTTGACTGGTTGTGCTTCATTAGACAAACCGATACTCTAGGTTAGTTATTCGGTGATAATTGAAGCTTTATATGGAGAAACTCTTAGATAAGTGATAGAAGTGACAAGCTTCACTTATGCAGTATAAGAACAAGAACTCAACTAGTTGAGCACATACTAGGAATTTAGTAGTGGAATTGATAACCCAAGCATACCTTTGTCACTGTTTCATTTGCCTTCATTGCTTTGACTTTCAACATCAGCCGTATCGGCACAAAACTATCTGCTGTTACTTTGTTACTCATTTGAAGTCAGTTAAGCGTAGCCATAGATCATTGTAAGCACCCCTCGTCTCTGTGGATCGACCCGTACTTGCCGCGTCTCCGATAGACGCCGTGCACTTGCGGTATAACATGTAGGTCATAATTTTCATACACTTTCGAGGCCTACCAGCAGCACAACCATCATCAGCAACTCAACACAACCCTATGTTACCATTGCACCACAAATTCGTCACAACTACTCTAAGATATATGTATAAGATAATTTCCGATGAATGAATGGACCCAAAAACATAACCAAGTTTCCTCGGAACTGGAATCAACTAGCTCAAGTTGCCTTTAATATGGAATCAACTAGCTGAAGTTGCCTCCAAAAGTGAAAGCAACTTTCTCAAGTTGCCAGAAAAAGGAAGCAACTAGCTCAAGTTGTCTCCAATAATGGAAGCAACTTGATGAGGTTGTCCAGGGTTGCAATTACTTTACCTACCCGACGGAGCAGTGGTGATCGCTGCAAATATTTCAAGTTTTAGAAAATCCCATGAAGCTTGCAATTCAGCCTTGCCTAGAAATCATCTCATTCATTTTGCAAACCTGTAAATTTGGTGGTGATTAGTTGTAAGTCCTGCACCAACACCATGTAAATTTATGAAGATAAAACAACCTGCATCAACACCATCACTAAAAATCCAGATAATAACTACTAAAATCCAACAGTTCCACAAACAATACCTAACAAACCACCACCAACTCTAACAAACACCATCATTACCACCCCCATAAAACACTAGTTTCATAATTAATTAATATACTCGCCAACAGTAACAACATGATGGAAAAATTACCTTTCCCTTCCAAAAGTGCATAATGCAGCCCATTCATTCTTTCAGCCACTTCTTCTTGTCACCCACATCAGAGTCATTCAAACGAATTTCCTCATACGTACAACAATCAAAAACTCAATAAGAATCACTCTTTAAGTCTTAAGAACTAATGCAAATAGACGATATCCTTTCAGTAAAATCAAGAGTATAAGAACAACAAGTATGTGTAGTACCAGGTCCATGAACACAAATTGAGCGCCCTCTTTGTAAGCGTATTGCTTAGTCTCCTTCGCGACATCAGTTTAACTCATCTAACATTACACGAACATCAAAAAATGAGTCAGAAACTAGTATTTTGTCATCAAACAACACAATTCAGTGCTACATGAATCACTTTATAAGCGTCGATTCCATTCTAATATTCCAATGCAATGAATTCAGAAACAATTGTTCTTCTAACGAGCTCGCAATCTCGATACTATCGCTTTATATAAACAAAAGAAATAGAAAGAATTTACCGAAATTCCAGCTCGAAAAGTCTTCTCAACAGTACTACCAGTAACATAATTCCTAATCTTGGTCCTCACAAACGTAGCTCAATTCCCAGGTTTCACATGAAGAAATTCTACATACACAAAAACCCATCATCAGAATCAAACTAATTCATCGAAAAACCCTAAATTGAACTCAAATACATAGTAATTGAAATTGAAAAAACCTAAAGAATGAAATGAAATGTTTTCAGTTAGCAAATTACCGAAAATTAATAACAAAACCTAAAAGAATCATAGCATTTTCTGAATCAACAATCTCGATCTCTCTGAAATTTGAATCAACAACTCGAAGTCGATCTCAGAAAAAGCAAATCTTCATCGAATCGCAACAGCATCCATTCTTTCACCTCAATCATCTCCATCTACTGATTCTTCATAAACCCCTTCTTCTAATCATTAGCAGCAACTTCATCGATCTTCCCCTTCATTACTGCAAATTGATGGCAGCACCTTCATCTCCCCTGATTTCTTCAGTTCCATCTCCCTTCCGACTGCAACATCAACTCAAACCCTAATATCAACAAAACCATCTTCAATTTCATCTCGATTCAGTCAACAACAGCTTCAATTTCACAATTTCACCCTGCTAATCTCTGTTCGATTTGTCTTCAGCCATCTAACCCTTTATCCCTCTCAGATTCAGATCTACTCACTTTTTTCTTGATCCCCTTTTAAAATTCCGCTCGATCTCTCTCGATAATAAGTACGGTGTTGGTATGTGCGATGTAAATTTTTCTGAGTGGCGATGACGACGATGGAGATGTTGGTGGCGTTGGTTGTGGTGGCGACGGAGACGAAGACGGTGAGAGTTAAACTGGTTTTTTCTCGAGTGAAAAATGAAGAAGAAGTTGAAGTATAAGATGTAAAAGTTAAAACTGGAATTATGTGAATTATTTTTCTGTTCATAATTTCAACTATGCCATTAAGGGTATTTGTAAAGACTGATAAGGGTGTTTGTGCATGACCCATGGATAGTAGGGGCATAAATAACATTCCCACTTAAGAGAAACAAAACAATCCCACAGAAATACAGATTAACAAAAGCCATACTCGTAATACCTAAATTTCAATGTAACTCTGGCCAAGTCACGGACGGCTTACGGATATCCTCTATCATCAATGGTCTTTCGATGAGGGTTAAGTGGCAAAATGCCCCAAATGGACCCCAATGTTGTGAAAATGCCCCGGACGTTAGGGAAAAGATTAAAATGCCACATTCTGTTAGATTTTCCGTTAGAGAGAGTTAAGTAGTCGAAATTGCCCTTCAAGGTACATTGTTCATAATTCAGGGTTCAGTGTTTAAAATTCAGGGTTCAGGGCTTAGGGTTCAGGGTTTGGGGTTCAAGATTTAGGATTCAGGTGGTGGTGGTGCGGTGGTAGTGGTGGTGGAAGCGATGGTGATAGTGGCAGCGGCGACAGTGGTGGTGGTGGTGGTGGAGGAGGCGGTGGCGGTAGCGGTAGCGGTGGCGGTGGTGTTGGTTGTTCTAGTGGTAGTGGTGGGGATGGTGGTGGTAGTGGTGGAAGTGGTGGTGGTGGTGGTGGTGGTGGCAGCGATGGTGGTTGATGGTTGTTCGTTTGGTGGTGGCGGTGGTAGTGGCGGATTGGGGCGTTTTGATTAAGAAGGATAAAAATGGAAGTTCAAAACTCCATTGACCGGTCAAGATGCCCATTTTAGATCATAATGCCCAAAACTAACGGAATGGGGCATTTTAATTTTTTCCTTAACGTCCGGGGCATTTTCACAACCTTGAGGTCCATTTTGGGGCATTTTGCCACTTAACCCTTCTGATGAATGCTTCTGTATGCTTATAAGTTTTGCTTTTCGAGAGGTTTCTGGCCAATGCTGCCATCACTCTAATAGTTCGTCTGTGAAATTAAGAATAGATGAAAGTTTAACGATGATTATAAATTTGATCGACTCCTCAGATAAAAGAAAGATTTACCAAATTTTGTATTTCAATAAGGATTGGGGTTGATGTTTAATCGTGGAGAAAAGAAGAAACAACCTGGTTAATAGAGCTAGTACCTAGTTGAGCGCGATCTATGATTTTTCTACTTCTTGTGTGTTCAATCGATGCGGACTTCGACCTTCGTTTTCCAGCCGACGTGATCTATGATTAGGTGTCAACCTCTCCGAATTGCTTTTGGTGTTTGGGGTTTTATATTGCAAAAGTCTCGAAAAACAATGGGGAAAAAACCGCCAATGGTTCGTCTAGAATTGCAGTTTATATTGAACCCTGACTTTGGGAATGCTCATACCTCAAAAGGGAAGCGTTAAAACCGATCAAAAAAAAAGGGAAGCGTTAAAGTGCAATAATTGCACATTCCACCCTTTTTGATAGGTTATAATAGTTTTAACTTTTAGCCCTAGTTACTTAGGCTAAGTCATATTGTGTGCTAATCTAACACCAAGATTGGCAGATAGGGTTATCTCCAAAGTTTTATGTCAGTGCTAATCTAGCAGGCTAGTCGTTGAACCAAACATCGCCCAAAAATATATTTGTGGTGGAAAATGACAAGGAAACTAGCCTTGCATCATCTGCCACGTCTTTTTCGACTGCATTTATTTGCTTCTTAAAACACTTTTCAAGGAATCAAGAACTGTTCGTCTCTCCTTTTAATTGGTAGCTGAGTAATGCTTATTGTCTTTTAGCTGCTAAAAAAAACATTTTTTTGGTCCCATATTTCTTCCCTTTCACAAATGAGAGTTGACAGCAAAAATTTATCAAAGGCGTGAAACTATGTTAGCGCTGTATAATTCATCGCTAAGTTTATGCACGTTTCCATTCAGTGCGGATCGCTTAGAATATTCTTTTCTGCGCTGAACCATTCCGCGAAAATGTGATTTTAGTACTGAACCATTCAGCGCAACTATCTCGCTACTATTTCAATTACGAGCAAATACTAGGAGAGAACTCGTGTTAACAAATAGACAACAATTTTTTTCTTAAAACTGCAATACTTTTTAGCTAATTTAGCATCCAAATCTAGCCCATAGGACTTAGCATTACTCCAAGATTCCTTCAGTCTCATAAAGATTGGTTATTTACTATTCCTTGAGTCTCATAAAGATTCGTCATTCTAGTATTTGCACAATTTTTAAGAAAAATATGAGAGAGAATTATCCTTTAGTATTTATCAATTCTTTTATGTTAAAATTTCGGATTCACATATCTCACAAATTAAAAGGAAGATATTTGTAAATGTTATATTGTTCGAATTATTTTTAAAAAAACCTACTCAACGAGTATAGACATCACTACCAAAAATTTTGTACCTTTTAAAGAAAATTTTAACAACTTCGGTTATTGGTAAGGATTTATTTGGACAAAAAACATATAAAAATGAAGAGGGTCATTATTTATGGGACCAAAAATGAGGAAAATGATCGATTATTATGGGACTAAGGGAATATATCACTTTTTGAATATTAAAAAGACATAATTGCAACGGAAATTGGAAAACATGGAACCTCCATTGTCTATTATCCTATCTCTCTTTTTTTCACTCTATTTATCTTATACTTACTTGATTTTTTTTGTTATCGCTACTTACCTAATTTCTAAGGAAATCAAGTTTATTTTGTTGTTTAACTTTTATTTAAAGTTTTGTCCGAAATTCAAAACTTCTGTGAATCTCTGACAAGAGACTAAGGTGTATTCGGCTAAAAATAAAAGAGCGTATCTATCTATAAAACTACTCACAAATTACAAACAAAATTAAGCGCTCTTAGCATATTTGTCAACTGACTGAGAGCTATGATTACAACTTTTCAGTTGAATCAATGGAGTTAAACCCAAGTACTAATTCATCACAAACTATATACTATAATAAACCAGACGCGTCGTCTCTCCTTAACGAAAGATTGTAACAACTCTAATGAGACTCCACGGTTACACGATCATATTTACCACTTTGATTTATTAATTCTTGGAACAATAGATTATTTTCCTTCTATCATCGAACGTCAATACCAAAAAATCACAAACATGATTAGGAGAGTTCAACGAGATTACAACTTTTTCAAATCTTCTAATCTATTGATCTTTTAAAGTTTGAAGTGAAAAAATAAGGCTTTTTGGCTTCTATTGAAACTTGATCCAAGATCCTGCATAATTAGGTTTAGAAGTTGTACATATTCAAATTTGGGTGAAGGGGTATATATAATATTTAGGGTTTGATTGTGAGGTTGAGCAAGAATAGTCCTCTCTTAAACTAAGAGGAATTGACGTACAACGCGTTTTTGAAAGATCGTTTCTTTCTATGATGACATGTTTTTAGACTCATATCAAGTGGGCGAAATCTCGGATTTTCATCACAATATCCTTTTCAAAAATAATCATACCTAATACATGAGAGATATTCACTATTTTGGATAACTTGTAATTAAATTCTTATAACTATTCTTCGTCAGCAATATGAAGATTTTCTCAGTCAGAAGTTAGGTTTTGGAGCCTTGCTTCCTTCTCCGAGGTATTCCCTTCAAACACGGTCTCTAAGTTATCCCAAGCATCATTCGATGTAATGCACGTAGGCTTATAATGTTGAAGATCTTGGCTTATGATATGAATAGTATCATTCAATCCATCATAATTATACTTCGTAGCACTGATTTCAATCGCGTTATATTCAACTATAACCTTAGCAACAGTTTTCCCGTCTTCTAAGACTATTGGAGGATTACAGCCTTGACTACTCTCACCCATGTTTGGAAATCACGGGATTCCAAGAAGGAATATATATCTATTTTCCACCATAAGTAATTTGTGTCATCGAAGGTTGGTGGTACACAGTGTAGTTAAAATCGCTCTCCAAGGCCGATTACTCGCCGAGTAATCTCTACAGGGCATATGACCGAGGCGATTTCCGATTCCAAGCCATTTCCGAGTTTTAGCGATTAAGGCGCCCGATTTCGCCGGTTGAGATCGATTTTCGAGCAAAAAGAGTTAACGATTTTTCCGAGTTGGCCTTGCATGAGAGTTATAAAATAGAAAAACCTCTAAATAAATGATAAATAAGTTAAATATAACAATATTATACACTTAATTACATGATAGTAAAAGTTTTAATTTTAATTAGGTAAAAATCATGACTTATGAGCAGCGATATATAAGTTATTAATAAATAGATTCCGATTATTAGACCGAGTTTTGGCGATTTCCAAGTCCAATCTTATTGCTCCTCGCTCCAAGCTCCCTAACCAAGTAGGAACGAGGAACGATTTTGACTACTTACTGGTACGTTAATAGAGATTGAACTTTTGTCCATAGATTCAGATCACCACAAACACGGACTTGTTAGGTATAACGGTATTTGCCTGCTCTGATACCAATTGAAAAGGAGAGGGTACCAAGTACACCACCAACATTTTTGTTCGGAAACCTGTATGGACACAACCTAAGTAGGTCAAAGTAAATACCATTGAATAAGATAGTATATAGAGTTTTTCTCTTTCTCTTCCATGATCAATATGTATAGACCAAAGGTCCATCCATCCATGTACCTGATTGTGTGGATAAGCTATTGGATGATCCCAAAAATCAACATCCTTGTATCTAAATTATCAGGATTCGAATTCCAACAAGTAAAAAAATTATAATTTATTTTTCAAAATATGAATTCAACAAGAACAAGTCTTGTTTTTTTTTTTATCTCAAACAATAAGGACATAAACTATCTTGATTAATTCTTGTACTACTTATGTTATTCATATTATAAAGATAAATAGTATAATGTGGTAAAGGAAAACACAAGATACCTGAAAATTTGTTGACGAAGAAAAGTGCACTTGCAGAAAAATCGTGAGGCCTTGTCCAGCTTTGAACACCACACTGGACTAAACCTTTACAGATATTAGTATACTATCAGACTTCAGAACGGAATATAGTTGAAACCTAATTAACTCTCCAGGAAATTTAGCTGCAGTCGTGTTCCCTACGTCTCTTGAACCTCGCAAAATTATACACACTTGATTCCCTTAGCTAATGTCCTTTGCTGCCTATTTGCTTCAAACTTAGTGAAGACTTTTGATATCTATGTGTTTCTAACAAACAAATGTATATGATTTTCCTTTTGATATGTTTTAATTTAGGTTTATAAATATGTTTGCAGTAGACGAAGTCCAGCAAACCTCACTGGTCCGGAACACTTACTTTCTGTTAGCATAGAAGCCTGGATCACTAACCACTTCTCAACAATAATCCAAACAAATCCAAGAAGAGTTTAGATATTTATCTTGAGGAATCACAAAGTCTGAGACGAAAAGAAATTTATGATTTCTATCTATCTTGTTACTGATCTAAAATTCATAAACTTTAATAGTCAGTAAAACAAGATTCGGATACAAGAACTATCAGGTAAAATTAAGATAGTATGTCCGGGCTTCACGAATCCCTAAGTTAAGTTCTCAAAGTCGTAACCTAAAATACAGTTTCGTAAAGAAACCTATTTTTAGAGGATGATTCTAGCTTTGCAACCAGGACATGAAAGTGCCAGGGATTAAGAAATCATGTTGCAAAAGTCTCTCTATTTATAGATTTTTAAGGCTACAAATATCTTTTAATCAAGCTAAGATTTTTTTGGATTCAAGCAAAAACTTTCTCAGTCTAGATGATATTCTTATTGGGAATTCATGTAAGCATGTGAAAAGTCTTCTTTCAAATTATACAGAAGAATATGCACTATGGTCAGGTTTTGGAACCATGCACATGATTAAGAATCGGGGGTCTAAAAACCATACCCAATATTTCGTTTAGGCAATCTGTATGGACTAACTCCAATATACTTTCAAGAGAATCAACTAGATAGTCAGACTCAATCTTAAGAAAAGTATATCCAAGAGTTATATCTCAATTTCTGAATTCAATCTGCAATCAAACAAATAGGAATTTGTGAGCCCGATTGAATATAAGAAATAACTTGGACGATATCAAAAACCAATATCCAAGTGTCAATTAATTTAATCAACAACCAAAGGTTGGATTCACAATTGATTGAACTTACGCACAACCTATGATATTTCAATTATATAAAAAAATATAATACGGAAAAGGAATAACACAGATACCAGAAGTTTTGTTAATGAGGAAACCGAAAATACAGAAAAACCCCGGGACCTAGTCCAGATTTGAACACCGCAATATATTAAGACGCTACGGACACCAGCCTACTACCAGTTAACTTCGATCTGGAATGTAGTTGATCCCTAACCAATCTCACACTGATCAAGGTAAAGTCGAGTTCCTTAGGCCTCTAGAACCACGTAGGATCATGCGCACTTGATTCCTTTAGTTGATCTCACCCACAACTAAGAGTTGCTACGACCCAAAGTCGAAGACTTGATAAATAAATCTGTCTCACACAGAAAAGTCTATTGAATAAATAAATCTGTCTCCCACAGAAATACCTATGAGTTTTGTTCCGTATTTTGATAAATCAAGGTGAACAGGAACCAATTGATACACCAGACTTATATTCCCGTAGAACAGCCTAGCAATACAATAATCTTAATCGTATGGTAGTGAAACAAGATATTGTGGAATCACAAACGATGATATGAAGATGTTTGTGACTACTTTTTATCTTGCCTATCGGAGATTAAATCTCGAGCAAATCATAGAGAATATAATACTCAATCACGATAGAAAACTACAAGATCAGAACACGCAACTACAGAGAAATAGTTGGGTCTAGCTTCACAATTCCAATGAAGTCTTTCAGTCGTTAACCTACATGGTTTTGGAGAAAACCTAAGGTTAAAGGAGAAATGACTCTAGTCGCAACTAGTATCACACATTAGGTATGGGGATTAGGTTTCCCAGTTGCTAGAGTTCTCCCTTATATAGTTTTAAAATCAGGGTTTTCAATAAATGTACCTTGGTAACAAAGCATTCAATATTCACCGTTAGATGAAAACCTGGTTAGACTCAAGCTAATATCTTTCAACCATTATATCGAACTTAGCTTGTTACACACAATTGAAAAGTGACTTCATTTAGATATGAGCTTAGTACCTAAACGTGTGCACCTTTGTTGGCTCAATAATAGTTCATCGAAGTTATCCATATGAACACTTTCATATCAACCTTATTCATCTTAACCATAACTAGTTCAAATGACTCAAATGAAACTAGTTCTAGAGTTGTTCAATTGATTATATTCTCATAGAAGTATACAAGACACAATTGAAGCAAAATCGATTTTGATTCACTTGAATCAATTCATGAACATTATAGCCACGGTTTGCAAAAGATTGCATTCCTTATTATATAAATGTATTAGTTCATGAACAAACCGATTTTAGAACATAACTCACTCAAGTATGCAAACGTGTACGCATACCTAAGTAGCCGGACTTGGCTTGTGTTCGCCAGTATGCAAACGTGTACGCATACTACGGTACACTTCCAAACTTCAGTTGAAACCAGTATGCGTACAGCTATGCATACTTCAGTACCCGGACTTCAACTGACTTCGCCAGTATTAGCTCCCGGACTTTACCTGACCAACCAGTACGCATACGGGTATGCATACTAAGTTCTGATCTTGGATCAACACATATTAAAGTATGCATACTATGCTTATAATCCAATCATGGTTAAGTGTTCTAAACTCTCATTTCAATCATTGAAACATTCTTGGAAGACGACAATAGCTGTCTCATACAAACTATTAGCTTCAAAGCAATTTTCAAGTGATCAAATGATCATTACGAAACATTCTGAGTCTACATCAAATGACTGTCTCACACAAATCATGTAAGATGTTACCAGGTGAGTTTCACATGTTCATCTTTTGACCTTCGTCAAGAATATAAGATGAACTTGGTTAAAGTGAAAGCCTACCAACATATATTTCGAGAAATATGTAAGCGAGTTAAACTCAACTCGAAATATCAAATGTGTATAATTGAAGTCTATATAGCTATATGACTTTTGTTTCAAATAGGATATAAAGTAGATAGACTTTTGAGTGATAGATGAGTTCAAGTCTCCACATACCTTTTCTTGATGTAGTTCCACAAGCTCCCCTTAGTAGTTCTTCGTCTTCAATCGATGAACGCTGTGAAGTCTAATGCTCAACTACACTTTCTATCCTAATCTGAGACTTATCTATAAGTATACTAGAAATCAAGACTTATAGTTTTGGAAACTAAACTTGACAAACAAGCTTGAGATAGCAACGCTTGCGAGTTCAACCCACTACACCAAATTCAGGTATTAGAAACTCAGATTCGCAACAGTTTAGTAGTTGTTGCAAATTTTCAGTTGTTAATTTCAGTTACAAAAAATTCGCAACAGCTGAGAACAGTTACGAAACTCGCAACTGTTTCACTTTTTTGCGATTCAACAGAATTTGGTTTTACGCGTGCGAGTCGTGTGTGTGATGCCAACACTTTCAAGCTGACTCGGTTTCAGCCCATTCAGACACTCGGAGTTAGATTCAGAACTGACTCATTCTTTATCATTATCGAGAACACCTATTTTCTCTCATCTTCTCATCTCTATCTTTCATTATGTTCTTCTTTCCTATCTGGTTCTCGTCTCTAGATCTCTGCTCCTCTCTCGTTCTATTCTCCTTTTTTACTTCCAGCACCATCGTTATCATCAACATCAAAAACCCCAAATCCTTTTCCCTATTTTTATTTTTGAAACCCTAGAAATATCTTTCGATCTGAATAGCTTCAAAACCCAAAACCTAATGGTCGTCATCAAAGAAGAAGAAGATAGAAAAGATGTTGGAACTAAAGTTAATACAAAGGGGTTCGTTTGTTTATGTGATATGTGTTGATTGTGTAAATAGAATTTCAATAAATAGGTTGGATAAGATTAGGGTTTTGAAATTCAAATTGAATTTGATTTTGTTACGGGAAGAGATGGGGTTCTAGCTCTGCTCTAAAGGTCAGGGTAACGATTTCAAACAGAACAATTTACTACTTGTTTAAGTGGGAACTTAAATTGAATTTTATGTTGTTTTGTCAGGATAATTTTAAAATGATTTTGGTTAGAATAGGTGAATGGCTTATATTTTGAGGGACTTTGATTCTGTATATTAATTCTAACTGTTGGGTCTCTATGCAATTCGTGTTTGCAGGGTTCAATGGTTATAAAAGGGGTGAAAATAATTAGAAGAGAACATCTCTGGACCAAGACAATCCTGTGCTCTACCTGCTCAAATGGGTGATATGTTATTTTCTCTGACCTTGTTTATAATCTTTTTAAGTTTTTTAAATTATCAAAAATATTTCTGACCATATCAATTTGTGTTACAGGACTTTGATGAGTCTGCTGACTATCTTTGGTGCACAGCTTTAGGTATAAACAATCATCTTACCTCAAATTGTCTTTGCCAAGCTATTTGAAGATTCAGTTCCTTGCAGAGTTCGAAGTACAGTAGTTGGAAGTTCTTTTTGGGCAACCTGAGTGTTAAGAACTATAATGATTTTTAAAATTCAATGTAAGAACTCAGTAGCAGGAAGTACTAACTTTGGTAACCTCTACACTCAAGAGAGCGCATCCTCTATTCAATTCATTATCTGATAAAAACTCAAGATCTAGAACAACTTGTCTTAAATACTGTAAAGGAAAACCTAATCTAAACCCTAACTAATAAAGACCCTACACGTGAAGCTATCGTACATGTTGGGTTTGAAGTAAAATTAACTCAGTAATAACTGTTTTAACGGCTTGGTAATGATTGCAGATTGAATTATTATTAGGGGCAGCCAAAAATGGTCATAACAAATACCCCGTTCTTCAGACAATCTTTGTCCTCAAATATTGAATTTAGGGAAGTGTGCTTCAACGTTTGCAACATCCTCCCAAGTAGCATCAGCTGGGGCTATGTGATACTATTGAATGAGCACTTGAGAGACAGGTAGGCCTTGTCGAAAATCTTGACGAAAAGCTAGAGCTGCCACATGAGTGAGAACAATTTCACCATCTGCATCAGTGGAGGGTAATGTGAAACACATAAGCAAACATAAGATACATAATTTACAAGAAAACTCGCAAAGAAAGCATAAACAATAGATGAATATCAAGGTGTTTTAGACACCTATCACACACAACCATTTAAGTTTTGTTTTCCTATTCTATGGAAAGTTTTCAATTGAACTTTTAAACTAGCTTACCACTTGTTTTATAAAATGACCCAATGGGAGTATTTGAAACTCCACTGATAGTCTCAGTGGATTATTTTATGGATCTTACTAATTTTTATCCCCTTCACTACCCCGCAACTTAATCATTCCAAGTAATGTTTCATTTTCATTTCTTACTTGATTTCTTATTGACCCTATTTGCGTGATTGAAGTATGAAAAACAAATAGACATGTTGATAGTACAAAATTAATCCAATTACTTTGTGTTTTGTTATTATCATTAATAAATCCCTTGTTTGTTGGTAAATGTGTGTGCATTTTGAAGAAACTACACGAGATGATTTTATGTGTTTTCATTCATCTGTAAGCCTTACTTTCCTTACGAATCTCTTATTTGTTGTAATGAGTATAATCAATATTCCTTGACGACAATTGGACGTAAGTTTTAGTAGAGATTGGAAACTGTCCATTGGCCTATAAAAAAAAAAAAGGAAACTGTCCATTGGCAATTGGCCATATAAATTATTATATTGGCAATTGACCACATAAAATTATTAGTTTGGCAAATGGCTGAGATTGGCAACTGGCCATATAAATTATTAGATTGGCAATTGGCCACCTGAATTATTAGTTTCGGAAACTGGCCGTTAAGACTAGAACGTTTTGCAACTGACCATAAAATTAAAAGGGTTTGGAAACTGGCCATGAAAGAATTAGTAGAGTTTCTTCTTTTTGATTTCCACTCTGAATTGTGATTATCACTTTGATTATATGAGGCTTGCATTTTTCTACAAATGTTCTTGTTACTTCTCTTGTGTATTTAATTATGTTTCCGTAAGCACCATTCTTTTTCCATTAACTCCTACTGGGAATTGCTCACCGCTTTTTCCTTGTTTTCCTCCCGCAGAGTACGAGGGGTGCTTGCAACAGTAAGCTGGGCAGAGCTTACGGCAGGCTACAAAAGCTTCCAATGTTAGTATTTTGTTATGATATGTATATGATGGGGATAATATGGGGTAGTTAGTTGTGCTGTGGTTCCTTATCATTTTGCTTTATCTTTTTGTTGGTGGTGTAGTGAAGGGAAGGTCTAACTTTTAGGTGTCTAAAAAAAAAGGGAAGATCTAACTTGGTGGTGTAGTGAAGGGAAGGTCTAACTTTTAGGTGTCTAAAAAAAAGGATTGAACAAAGAACTCATTTTGCTGTCAAATATAAAGTGTGCATGTTCTGTTTGTATATTGCTACCTCTTCATAGTTTCTATCTTAAGTAATTGATATTTTAAATTAATTTGAATCTAGTAGCAAGTGTTGGTCTTGGTATATTTTTGAAACAATGCTTTTGAACCCCCTATATTTTCATATTAATATGTGTTGCATACGTACTCATGTATGTGTCATTATGTGCTTGCTTGTTTATTTTTTATTTTTTATTTTTTTTGCTCTTGAGCCTGATCAATTTTTCTGTTCTAGATCAAGGTACAAAATGTGTTTGCTTCCTCTACTATTTTAGTTTATTTTACTCTTCCTAATTATATGCACTTTAATTCGAGTATCCTTATGTACATTGTTGTTTACACCTTGAACCTCCACTCACAGTTAGAATCTAGTACTTGCCACTTTAGGTATTGGACTAGTCTTCTAAGTCCATTAGTTTAGACTTTTAAAATTTGCGGTACTCAAATTATTTTGTGTAAGGATGCTTAAGTTAAATTTTTGCTTGGAGTTATGTTCGTACCTTGGAACTGCTATTGGCAATAGTAATAACATGAAATGATTGATTTTTTTTTTTGTTTGTATTTCCGTTCGTGTCTAATAGACTAATTGGTCACTTTTAAATTTCAAAGCATATTACAGACATGGTCCATCTGAATTCCAATCGTGTGGTGTTGCTTCTTATGGTACTAAATTCTTTGTTACCATCTTTGGTATTTTACGTATCATTTTAGTCTTCGAGTGGGCGTACTGGGATTTGGCTCTTACTAAATGGATTTAAACCCAATCCTTTTAGAAGGGAAAATTACATGTATGTTACACGACCAAAGCCTCGCATATGTGGCTAAGGAGAGACTTGCTCATAGGGAGGCGAGTGGAGCCTCGCTCATATGTGGCTAAACGGAGCCTTGCTCATATATGAATGAGTGGAGACTCATTCCCAATAAATTACTCCCTACGTCCCGCTATTGGTTGACCTATTTACTTTTCGATTTTGTCGCATAATAGATGACCTATATCACTAACATTGAGATATTTTAAAATTATCATTTTAATTGATTATAAGAAATATAAGAAAAATATGCATAATTTAATAGACATGTTTATATTCGTTAAGTAGGTGTTTTAAAATGCTTTTCAATGATATGAAGTTTACGAAAATCCGTGGTGTAAGTTGAGAGATAAATCATTTCAAAATTTCACTAGTTATTATCCATAAAGGTATAATTGTAAAAAATACTTAAAATACTTTTTTCCTTCTTTACCTTAAAATTGTGCAAACTTGAACTAGGTTATTTAATAATAGAACGGAGGCATTATTAAGTAAAGGTTTTATTGTATTCCATTTCGGCGTGTGAAACTCTCTCTAAATCTCTCGTTCTTCAGCTCTGGTCCACAATATATGTATTGCATATCCTCCTTTTAAGAAGTATAAACGAAGTGCAATATAAGATTGGAATATATCTTCGTACAATATGTGAAAGGATAAACAATGAATTTGATATATAGATAAGAACCTAGCTTTGGGATACTAAAATAGAGATATTTTTAAGTAAAATTAAGAACCGTTTATCCATATAAGAATAATTCGCAATATTATATAGATAATATAGATTATATCGTACATCAAAGTTTAAGACGAAAAGATTCTCTTAACCAATTTG
Source organism: Papaver armeniacum (assembly GCA_023531295.1). Lineage (NCBI taxonomy): Eukaryota > Viridiplantae > Streptophyta > Magnoliopsida > Ranunculales > Papaveraceae > Papaver > Papaver armeniacum. Next base: position 436,777 of record JAJJWW010017417.1, read on the forward strand.
AAAAATCCTTTTACTTTTTAGCGGGTATGATTTTTTTTTTTTTTTTGTATGAGTCATTCAAATATCTTTGATCATATGATTTTATTTGTCAATTTTCCATATAATTATTGAATTTCGTGTGGATTGTGTTACATAGCAAACTTCGTATATTTGACTAATACATGTGAAACTAAAAAAATTTCACATGTGAAACTAAAAAAAAAATGTTTTCCTAGGTATGTCTCGGTACATTGTGTTGCACAGTAAACTTCTTATATTTAACTTGTGTATCATACATGTGAAACTAAACAAAATTTAACTAATATTTGTATTTCCTAGGTACATTGTGATGTTTGTTGTGCATAATTATGCTTTCTCCTAGATGCATATATAACAAATTTTTATTGATCGTTTCAAGGCAGGCCTCCATATAAGAATAATTTCTTGTGGTCCTAGGATATTCTTATATGGGTTTTCAATCCAGGTGGTTTCTTTTTTGGCGTCACAATCCATCGTAATACCATCTTGTTCGTATATTTCTCCTTCACCTTGTGATGTCAGAAACTATAATATAGCATGAGCCACAGAACACCACTTTGGAGCAAGTCTTATGATGGAATCCAACCTATTCCAAGCTTGGAAAAAGTGTGAAATGTCAAGTCTATTGGATTCCAAATTGGTGTTATCCACACTTTTTCCGAGCCATGTTTCATGGTTTTACGGAATGGTGTGTGGCATCCAAATAAACGTTGTTCTAAATAGCACACTAAAAGACGAAAACACTATTCTGACCAGCACTAAAAAACCTTTTCCAGAATAGTTTTTTTTTGTGTCTTTTCGCATAAATCAAACACAGAAAAGCCACTATTAATTTCAGCCATGCAAATAGTTTAGTCCAATATTATTGACCAAGTCAAACGTTAATTTTTTTTTAGGGTTTTTATGATTCCATTATAAGACTTTAGCTTCCATGAACAATTCCAAATCTCGGGTGGTGGCCATGGAAGATGAAATTCTTCCACCATAAGACTTGCTCTTAAATAAATTTTCTTTCGGGATTAAAAAATAAAGTAAGCTTCCGTATAATATTTCTACGTGGTGTAGTTCAATTTGGGCAAATGAAACTCTGTCTGTAGGTCTCATTCTTCAACCCGACCCACAGTATACAGTATTCTCATACATACGGTGTGTGAAAGGATAAATGAAGTGGGTATGGAAAATTTGGCAAGATATTTAAAAAATAAACGTTGAGAAGTAAATAAGAATATATATATTCAAAGATTGAATAATATTAATTTTAACCCATGTTACGTAAATGTGATGGATGTCGAACGTCTTTTAAATTATTCTAACAAGAATGACACAGTTATGAAACGACTCACCGGAGAAGAAATTGTCGAGGTAATAACAAGTAACAAATGAAGAGAATGGTCCCGACCATATGATAGTATAGCGCCATACGATATGTCACCAAGAGAGGTATTTCAAGAAGTAATCACCATGAAGAATTACTTGCTACACCACGAGCAAAATATCCCAAGAGTGGCACATGCATTAAAAAAATAAGGATGGGATGTTTTTTGGTTTAGGTGGAAGGAAAAAACAATCAACTTTAGATGCATTTTCTTAGAAGAGATGACTTCATGTACGAACATTGTGGATTGGATGAAATATTTTGGTCTATTTACCTATATTTTTTTGTATAAAATTTAGTGATTATTTATTTATATTTTCGTAGAGTCTTTAAGGACTCAAAAAAAAAATCATTAATGCATTTAGCGAGGTTATTTATTTAGCCCCTTTTCCCAAGCTGGGAACGAACAAAATTATTCATTTGGCGATGTTAGATTGTAACTTCAAAAAAGTAAATTAGTTGCATTTAGTGTTTTATTAGTTTGTTGAACGTTTTATTAGCTTTTTGTTCACGAGCTTATTCAATTCTTAATAATAATTTTTGTTTTAATGAAATTAATTTTAAAATAAAGATATGCTATCCTTAAAAAGCTTTCGAAGAACTCCAAAACTTTGCACATGAAACTAGGGTGAGCATTTGGCCCGTAATCCGTGGATTTGATCAGGACCAACCGTATTTTTACGGATGTATGCCTGGACCGTTCACTAATGGGTTGGACGCGGATGGAATTTTTGAAATCCAACGGATGACAGATTGGGTGCGGATACAATCTTGAAAATCCGTTGGGCATCCATATCCGTTAAATTATGGCATTTATATAGTTTTAGAAAATACTACAGATAAATTAGAAATTTTTGATGTGTTCCGCTTGGGGTGTTGTCCATGGCACTTATATATATTTGTATACGTATATAGTATATATAGGCTCTATAAGAAGTTACTTATGTTGGCTTTATTTCTTTAAAATTTTACCTAAAACAAATCCATCGTATCCAATCCGTCCATCCATTGGATGCGCGGGTCGTTGGATGTTGGGTTGGATGGATGCGGATGCCAAATTTGAAATCCGTAGTGTATTGGATTGGATGCGGTAAAAACCCGTCCATATCGGCCATACTCACACCAACATGAAACCGAAAACTAATAAGAAACTGGCACAAGCCCAAGCCTAATTGTCCTAACCAGACCCATAAACCCGGTTCAGAACTGAACCTGTCTGACACGGTCGAAAAAGCTGAGTCATCTAGTCTGACTCAGCTAACTCACTGTCAAATTCTTCACCAAATTTCCAAGTGTCCATGCGTGACATCCTGTATTCAAATGATCTTTAACTAGTGGGCCCGTGCTTTGCACGGACTTAAATCTATCATGCCAAATTTGTTTTTTGTTTTTTTTTTTTTTTTTTTTTTTTTTTTTTTTAATTTAGATGAAAGAAACCCGGCCATATTGATTGGGAGGAACAGTTGGAGCATTCCTGCAGTAAGTCATGTTTATCATTTCACAATGCACAAGTAGTTGGAACAATCAGAACGAACACTAATCCAATACTCATGGTAAAACTGAAATCTAATTGAAACACTCTTAACAAAATTCACTCTCAGAACCTGTAATAGAAAATTCTAGATAGTGTTACTTCTTCTTACAGGACCCATCTTGCATCCAAGAAGCCATTAATGTTTTTAAGCGTTTGAATTCTTGAGATGGAGTCAAAGACAAATTTACTGGGTATAAGATTGGGAAGTTGTTGTCCTACTAACTGCAGTCTACAATTATTGCAAGCTTAGTTTACCAATCCCTGACAATAATGCATGTGATTAAAGAATCTCTGGCTAGTCACTTATTCAATATGGAGACTTCACTTTGGATCATAATGTTTGTTTCCACATTTTAGTCACACGACTCGACCTACCAATCTTTAGATGGAGTTAGGACGTTATACACTTATGCCATGTATATACATTAAGGCAGACCGATGATAAAAACTCTTTGGCATCAGATTAATCGAACAAACATTGCAGAAAGAAAATCATGCATATCCACTAAAAAGCCACATTAAAATTTGAAACCCACACCTGTCAAATTGGCATTTGAGATTCAAATCAACTATAGTGTGCAACAATATATAAAACTGAATTCATTCAATAACAACAGGTAAACTAAAAGCAATTAGACATCAACCACAGTGTATGCGAACTCACCATTCTCGCTCTTTCTTCATTTGCTTTTGTAGCTTCATCTTCAGCTCCATTGCCAGCCCTACTCCCTGGGTTTTTTTACTCTCAGTTTTTTTCACAGTCCTCTCTTTCCACCACTATCCCATTCTCAGCATCTTTGTCATTGGCGTGCTTTCTGGACTTGCTTACCTATAATATTATAAACATGAAATACTCATCCACAATTGATGATGGGAACAAAATGAAATATCTGAATAGCTCAACGGCAGTTACAATTGAGGGAAAGATGAGGGAAGAACATTAAACGGAAAAAATATTTAGATGACAAAATTTAAATTGTATTCCATCATCTTCAGAACGCGTTCCATCTAAATTCTTTTTGTCATTTATCTGCAGCAAAATAGCAAGAACCTAAGAAAACAACATGACTTTGTACTCAAAATTATCAATGGAAACAGCTGAACTCTTTTGAAAAGATCAATCGATTATTTGACCATGGGTCATCTTTGTACTTAAACAATCATGCTCATATACTACGTACTCATACTAATTGTCATTTTCCAGCAGATGTGATCTAAAATACACATGAATTTGGCTTATGGTCTCTACCATCCACAAAGATATAAGAGCTTGTAATGTACAACCCTTTTGGAGAGCTATCTGCAAAGATACCACAGTACCTGATGTCTTTTCATCTAATCTCTTTAGGTATCCTTGGCTTATACCATATCGGAATCATTTTTAATGCCACAATTCTTTCCTACCAACAAACTCGTCATACTATTGTCATTAATATACCCATGTGAATCCTTGATTTCCAGCATGTGTGATCACAATAAAAAAGCTCTGAAGTAAAAGCCAACATCTGACCGTCATTGAGGTATCCACCATTATTGGCGATCTTGGTTACCTATAATCTGTGTGTTCCAGCGCTGGCGAAGACCACACTGTAGGCGTTCAACTCCCGGTGTGGTGCAAGTAGACTACTCAGCATACATAAAATAGAAAACAGTTTATCAGTGGTTAGAAATCTCTTAAATAGTTCTGCCTGTAACAACATCATTGTAACTCGTTGGACTGGAAATGAATGTTTATATATTCATTCATTTAAGCAATCAATGGTCGTAAAAGAAATTTTGAGACCTAATGAAATAGTTGCCTTTAGTACACATTATGCTCGTAACGTAATAGCATCACATATTCAGGTGCACAGTAATTGGGAATGAATGTACGGGGAAAACCAGCTGTTCGAAAAAGGAACAACAATATTAAACCACAGAAGTAGGACTAAAAGTCTATCAAGATCCATGGAATTACTACCGTGTAATCTGTGCTTCCACTTACGAAGAGGAGTTTAGTTCCATGGAATCATTTACCTAAAGGATGAAACAATCAAAATCATAATATTGTACTCATAGATCGAAAAGCAAAAGGCATTACAATTCAACATATCAAAAAAGAAATAATAAGGTTCGCATCACAGTGATTCTATACTGCAATAGAGCCACTGTAATGATTATCCTAACTAAAACTTTTCATTCTGAAGGAAGTCGGACAAAAATTGTCAAGCTGGGTTAAAAAATGAATTGTTAAAAGCAGAAGAGGTAATAAACAATACCTTAGATAGGATTCTCCATCTTTTTTCACCTATGAAATAAAAATAAAAAAAAAACAATCAGCCAGAACAAAAACAATAGACTGTATGCCTGATTATGATGTGTCTGTAAGTACAAAATAAACAACAATAAAGAACAATGAAGAACTGTCACTGAAAAATATACAATAAAGAACATGCGAATCAAAAATTCAAAAAGTAAACCCTAATATACAAAATCAAAAACAAAGTGATTTCAGTTAAAATTGAAAACACTTGATGCAATTAAATCAAAATGGAGACGGCAAAGAAAAGAGAAGAGAACAGAAAAAGTGGAGACGACAAGAAAAGATAAAAGTACAGAAAAGAGAACCTTCAGTGTTTCATATCATCCCGGAAGAGAACAGAATCAGCGGAGATGACAGAATCGGCGCGACATTATTAGTGGAGACGGCTAAGAAAAAAAAGGAAATAATGTAATTAGGGTTTTGCTGGAAGGTTTTAGTGTACGGCAAAATTCTATAGGTCAATAATTTTTTGGTGGGGCCAGAAGCTCTAAGAAGAGAGCTTGATTCACCTTTTAACCACAGCAGAGGGAAATCACCTGAAATCATATTATTAATTTATTCACCACTGACCTAGGTGGACACTCTATGTCCCTCTAGAACCATGAAAAAACCCTTTACAAACTGTGTGTTCTAAGTGCATCTCAAATTCTACACAAACCCACTTAATACGCTCATGAAAATGGTTACTCGCGACTGACTTCAATATTCCAGTTGCGACAACATCAGAAAAAGCAGAAACACCTAACTTCAGAGGTCTCTACATTACTCAAATCTAATTTAAAAGAGGCATTTAATGGCTCTTCGGAAAGATGAGAGTCTCCTCTACAACTTTGTAGTTTTGACCAGCCCAGCATAGCTTCCGCCGGTTTCCCCCCAGTACTTCACAATTTCCCGTTGTCTATTACCCAACTACCATTCCACGTATAACCAAAAAAATAGGAGGAGTAATAATCTTTAGATGTACCGTAGTATAAGAAACTGGAATTTAAAAGTGAACAAAATATATGTTCACACCTCACTGAATTGAAAATTTCAAAATTTCTAGAGAGAAAATATCTTTAAAGATTATTTGTAAAGGAAAATGATAGATTGACAAGAGAAAATCTCTGTGGATTTTCCCGTTAGAGAAACCGGTGGGATTACCCCATTACTTTCCCCTATTATTAGTTCCCAAAAATGATATTTTATTATTTTTTTTGCCAAAATTGTGTTTGAATTTCAAAATTTCCCCCACGTATTTTTGCCCACTTACCGAAAACTTCGGTTAGAAAACAGCATGTATATGACAAACAAAACCTAAAACCTTTATAATCCACGATCCCTTACTTTCATTTCTCTTACTCATATCATTTTCCTCCTCTTGTTTACTTTTAACACGAATAATAAATAAATAAAAAAACTCAAAAATTGCGGTGGAAATGGAAATGATAGAAGGTGGAAGGAGGAGAAGTACTAGAATAAAAAATCAAGTTAAGAAGAAAAAGTATAGAGATGATTTTTACGATGAAGAAGAAAAAAAAAAAGTAGCTAAAAAGAAGAAAAAAATCTGCGGTACTAAGAAAAACCCAGTAGTGTATGTAGTAAAGAAAAATACTTAGGAGAAACTGAAATTCACAAATCTCCTCGATGTATCCGGTGATAGTGATTTAGGTGATGAAGTTATTAATCTTTGCTAATCTTTGAAAATAAAGTGAAGATTGGTGGTATTGAAAATGGTTTAGCATCGGCCGGAAGAAGAACGATTATGAAAAGTCAGTGAAACTATTAAAATTTTCGACAAACATTATCGATTACTTTGTTAGGTAGTACGTCACCACAAGTATTATATATGGATGAAGTTAATGTTGTTCTAAACATTATCCATATAATGCATGTGTGTGACGTATTACCTTAACAAAGTAACGGTAATGTTTGTTTAAAGTTTTAATAGTTTCAAGGACTTTTCATAATCGCTTCTTCTTCCGGCCGATGCTAAACCATTTTCAATACCACCAATCTTCACTTTATTTTCAAGCATCAATCGCATTAATAACTTCATCACCTAAATCACCATCATTGGATACATCGAGAGATTTATAGATTTTAGTTTCTCCTTAGTATTTTTTTTTACTATATTCTTTGGGTTTTTTCTTAATACTGCAGATTTTCTTCTTATTTTTAACTACTTTTTTTTCATCTTCTTCATCATAAAAATCATCTCTATAGTTTTTCTTCTCAACTTGATTTTTTATTCCAGTACTTCTCCTCCTTCCACCTTCTTCCTTTTTCATTTCCACCGCAACTTTTGAGTTTTTATTTATTTATTTGTGTTAAAAGAAAAGAACAGGCGGAAAATGATACGAATAAGAGGAAAGAAAGTTAGGGGATTATAAGTTCTTATAGGATTATAAAGGTTTTAGGTTTTGTTTGCCATAAACATGACGTTTTCTAAGCGAAGTTACCGGTAAGTGGGCAGGAATACGGGGAAATTTTGAAATCCAAACGTAATTTTGGCAAAAGATAAAAAATATTTTTGGGAGCTAGTAATAGGGAAGCAAATGGGTTAATCCCACCAGTTTCTCTAACGCTTGCCGATCTATTATTTTCCTTAACAAATAATCTTTAAAGATTTCTAGAAGTAATGTAGAGACCGAAAGCTAATTCGGACTTAATCATACCTTAAAACGTCCACTAAAACACTGTTTCACTGCAAATTCCACTTTTTCAGTAGCAACTGATCAACTTTGAAAATTCATAATAAATTCATTATTTAAATGATTGAGCAAACTCAATCTCTATAGAAATAAGAGTCTCATCTACAAAATCTTAGAAGACACCCTGAGCTAGTTTAGACTTAAAGTGCTCTAAAACTACGACTGTATGTTCGATGCTATAGTTTTCAAACTACTAATCCAAATGTCAGGCCCTTTTACGAGATGATAGAATACCCATACATTAATATATCTTGTGAGATATTAAAGGCTAAATCCCAACCAATAAGCACAGAACTTGCTCATGAAAAGGCTGGTTATGCATTCTCCGGAGAAGGATTTCTAAGCTCGGTTTCCATAGCATATTTAAGCATGATTATCTTTCTACTCATTTATTCTAAATTAACAAGTAATGGCATTCTAGAATGTTCAAACAATATCCCACATATTTATAATTCTAACTTGTGGCTAACTCAGATTATATTGTGTCTCAGCTAATCCTCAAGGTTCCATCATGAAATTACAAATATGCTACAAAATAGTTTTATAAGACTTTTTAACAAACAGCTCATCCCCATGCAAAAATCAGCAATTTCATTAGAGACTTCATTCAATTCTTAAGTATGCTTTTCATCCTTATATGAGACAAATCAACAACAATTCTCACATGTAATTCAACCATACATGCCATAAGCTAAATACATATTTTGTACACATACAAATCCATGAACTAGGTAAACACCAAATTTCTAATATGAACCCTAACCTACCATTCTCAACATGTTCAATTCATTATAACTAATATAAGATGATTGTAAGGGTTACCTTGATTTGATAGATTGATTAATTCCTCTCCAAAATCACGGACACTATGATTATTAAAGTCACCACCATTAACAAAAAAAACTTAATTATCATCACGAGAATCATATCACCCCATCTTCTACCTCTTCTTTTCTCTCTTCCACCTCAACTAAATACCTCCCTCTCTCTTTCTCTTTCTCACCAGCTCTCTGTCTTCTTCCCCTCTCTTCCGGATTAAAACTAGGTTTTATTTCAAAATTTCATTCAAGGTTTTGCTGTTTAGTGTCTACAAAATTACTAAGAGGACACTATCACTAGATGGAGAGTCCACTGGTTTTTAGAGGTACGGTCAAAGATAGTTTGACTCTAGCGGTCAAGTCAATGTCAATTCGGTTGACTTAGTCAAACCTTGGCATTAATTTTCCGAGTGTGCCATATCTTCCTCCTCCGGTGTCCAAACAAAGCGTTCAAGTACTCCATTTCGTATAACTACAATCTGTAATAATCATGGATATGTTAGTTATGGAGTGAAAAATAGAAAACGGATTTTTGGTCAGCTGTAGAGTTTCGAGTTTATCTCTTAACTAAAAGGAATTTCGTTGAACCTTTTTGACATGATGTAGAAGACATCCTGATAGTTAACCTTTTTGTGTGTTTTAAAAGTTTTCTTCTTTTTTTTTATATTTTACAAAACACAGAAACTGAAAAGTTTCGACGAGCAGAAATTTGTTGTTCACTAAATTAGTTTTTATGGGGTAACCATTGGTTTTTTGAAATGGTGATTCAAACGAAGTTTGTATATCTAGATGTTATATTCAAAACTCATATTTTATTTTCCAATTCGGAACTAAGGTTTGTGAGATGTGGTGTATTAGGTGATTGGGAAATTATCGTCTCCCTAGTCAGAGTATAAACGAAGATTGTGGCATGAAACTAGAAAGGGACATGGTTAACAAGTACATGTGGATAAACATAAGTTTTCCAAAGCTGACAAAGGTGAGAACATCAAACGAAACTCTAAGCGTAGTCTTCTTAAGAAATGTATGTTTCTTAAACCTGAATCTAGCATTACTTTAATCAAGGGTGATTTTTATGTTTGTAAAATCCTGACCATACGGCAGTAAATTGTAGGCAACGTAAAAACCTTTAAAAGTAAAAACTAATGCTAATTTAGTTGGAACAAACTAGAACGAGTTCAGTGGCATGATGTCGGAAGTTATTTTAATAACCAATGTGAGAGAGACTGGTGGGTGGACTCTGGAGCCACCAAGCATGTTTGTTGAGACAAAGATTTGTTCACCTTATATCAGAGGATATAGGAAGTCGAGAAACTCTATATGAGTAACTCATCTGCGACAGAGTTGCATAAAAGGGAAAAGTCAAGGAGAAGCTCAGATCTGTAATAGTCTCACATTGAATGAAGTTTTCATGTTCCATGCATATGCAAGAATCTTGTATCTTGTTCATTGTAGTTGGTAAAAGTTTTATGATATTAATTGAATCAAAACTTGTTGTAAATAAGGGCGGTGATTTATTAGGCAACGGTTCTAAGACCTAAGGTCTATATGTTTTTAACGAAAAAATGATGAAGTGAACATAGTTGATTCTTGTTTTTTCTTTTGTGTGATTGAATGTTTTGCATGGTAAACTTGGAACCATAAACTTATAAGTCAATGCATAAACTGGCTAGCATAGGTTGTGTACCCAAATTTTGTTTGGATATTGAACACAAAAATTAAATCTTTGTAGAATCAAAATATGATTTAAAACCTTTTAGCAAAATTCTCCGAGTAATTCTAAGCCCTTAGAATTAATCAGTTAGGCCTAGTTGACATGAAGCATCCCAAACTAAGGTGAGGTGGTTTATAACTTGCATACATGATTGTACGAGGTTTTATCTTGCATACTTTCTTAGGAGTAAAGATGATGCCTTAGAAGCCGTAAGAGTATAAACGTGAATTTGAAAGCGAAGTACATGTTACCACTAAAAGGGTTAGGTCTAGATATGATAGAGAGTATGAAATTAGTATGGAAAGATAGACAAAATTTTTATGCATACGTTTAAGTGTGGGGGTGTTTGGATAAGGTAGTTATTCCTTCTCCTAAGAGAACTAAGATAGGATACAAACTGTTGATTGTGTCTTCATAGGTGTTGATGGTGGTTTTTAGCTTAGGGTTAAAAATTATAAAACCTTGCATCTGATGTGACGTCACTCTGCGAGGAAACGGAGCCGTGAGTGTTAACCTCTCCACTGGCATATTTCTTGAGCCATTCAATATATTTACATGAAATTTATCCAGGCTGGCGCATGTAGCAACCATCCCAGATGTTTTGTAAATTTCGGCGCCTTGCCTATACTCAATCAGTATAAGTTTCTTTGAATACTTTATATGCTATGTTCCCCGGCTGAACCCTTAAGGTTGGTATGGCATGACAATTTGTGTTCACTCGCACCAGAGTAGCACGAATTTCCAAATATCAAGGATAAGGTCTTTGCATAAGGTATTCAATCAGAAAGCATGTTGCTCTTTGGCAATGAACTTAAAGGAACTCTGTGTCAACATATAGAATTCAATCGATTACCCTGGCTAACTTGCAAAAGTTAGGGTTTTGTACCTTGTGCAGTATATCAGACCTTGCTTGTCGAAATTTAAGCCTAGGCAAACTAGGTAATTAATCCACCATGGATTAGTAGATGCAATATCTTGCCCAGAATCAGAAAACAGGGAGCCGCAGGATAGGAGCAGCAGAAAGGGAGGCGTGGCCATGCCTTAGGCCAGCCGGCGCCATTTGCCATTGGCCACGCCCCATCCTAAACCAGCCATATTTCTCTCGACCAATCAGGTCGCCTTAAACTCGCCACGAGCACATAAGTTGCAGCTGGGCCCATACTTGCCGGCCCCTTTTTCTATCGACCAATCATGTCGCTCTAAAGCCGCCACAATCACACTAGAGGTGCGGTCGCGCCTCATATTTGGCCGGCCCCTTTTCTTGACCAATTAAGTCGCTCTAAACTCACCACCATATATTAAAGGCCAAACACACCCTGCCGCGCCACCATACTAACTGGAAAGCCAAACGCGCCCTTCCACAACAACATATTAATTGACGTGCCAACATGCCACTCTGCCGCAGTAACATGCCACGAGCCACTTTAGCCTTGGCCACGCCGCCAAGCCCTAACTTTGGCCACGGCGCCAAAACCTAGCCTTGGACACGCCGCCAAGCCCTAGCTTTGGCCATGGCGCCAAATCTAAGCCTTGGCCGCGCCGCCAAGCCCTAACTTGGGCCATGGCGCCAAATCCTAGCCTTGGCCACGCCGCCAAGCCCTAACTTTGGCCACGACGCCAAATCTAGCCTTGGCCACGACGCCAAATCCTAGCCTTGGCCACGGCGCCAAATCCTAGCTATGGCCACGCCGCCAAGCCCTAACTTTGGCCACATCTCCAAATCTTAGCCTTGTCCACACCGCCAAACCCTAACTTTGGCCACGGAGTCAAGTCCTAGCTTTGGCCATGCCACAACGCCACAGGTGTGGCCATGCCGCAGCCATGCCACATGCACTAATTAGGGTTTCGACATGCCAAACCATAATTTGGGCAAAATTGCTACGCCAACCAAGCCAAATAACGTTTCCCAGAGCGTTGGGATCGATGCCAATGTTTTCAGAGCCATATTTGGGTCTAACACCAATATGCCAAAATAGCTGCCACGGCTACGCCAGACGCCACTATGCTAATGGCGCCACTTTGCTACACAACAAAGATATGTCCATAATCAACGGCTACCCTTCCTCATGAGATGCAATCTCATCCATCCAAGTACGCCATCAATTGTGGACTTGCGGCAAGTTCCGGTGACCAACTAGTGTCCATGGCTACGCCGGCGCCACTTACACCCAGTGACCTTTGGCATGCACGAGGTATGCCAGTTATGTTGCAATGCCACCGGCGTACGCCAAAAACGCCACTTTGTGACATTACCAGAGCAATGACGAGAAGGTAGCCATAATCAACGGCTACCATTCTTCATGAGATGCAATCTCAGCCATTTTAAGTTCACCACCAAAGTGACGGACTTGTGGCAACTTTTAGGCGGCCGGCCAAGGCAAGCCTAATAGCATCACATGCTATTTTCCTATGGCAAGTATCTTGACTTTGACTTGCCACACATAGCAATCTGCTACACGTTTTCCACGAAAACACTCGAGACATCAAACATGTCACAAACTGGGGGATACTCATCGGGGTATTGGTCTGGCCGTTTATAACGTGTGGCGTGCAATACGCCCGTTATAAGAAAGTGTCATGAAGTGGGACAATTAGTGGTGATGAAAGTAACGGTGTAAACTAATTCACTTCCTTCATCATGAAAGCATAATGCATGACGGTTACACGTTACTTTATTCTTCCACCACTCAATCGTTTCTATTTCCTACGAGACCATGGTACGTTTCAATATGACTTGCATAAATAGGTTTCACCTATTTACCACGAAACAACAAGTTTTGGTCGGCAACAACACAGTATCTAGAAATCACCTGGTAGCTTTCCATCCTGCTGGCCAGTTCTACTTTCAGATACAAGTCATAAACAACCACACCATCGAGAATCAACGATTACGGGTCTCAACACTCTCTTCGTTTCCCTCCCTAAGACCAACCCTTATCCTTCAATTTGTACATCAAGCAAGCCACGGAACGGCCATTTCTTGGTTTAGGCTAGGATTATGCAGTTGATCTCTCGAATCAAAAGTACTCACGTGCGGTGCATTGTTTATGGTTTAGATTCGTTTCTCATCCATACACCCGAAATTACCAAAATCAGCAGAAACGGTTTTCACCCACAAACAATTGGTGACCAAAGTGGGAGATTAATCTCTCGGTTGCAATACTAATTTCCAATTTCATTTTTCAATCCCAATTTCAAGATGGTAGAGCTCAGGTCCGGGTTAGCAACAAACCATGATGCCACCAGCGCTGAAAACTCCCTTGATATCAACGTTCCTTCCGATGACATCAATGTACCACCTGTCAGCATGATCAACACCCACGGCGCCGCAGACTCTACCACCAACACCAGCGACGTTGGAAACGTTCCCTCGGGCGTTACACCTCCGATCACCATAGCGAGCCGTTGCCGCCACCCCCATTGTTTCTTCAAGTGTGACGCTCCCAGTCGTCACCGCAGATGTTGTCACTACACCATCAGGACGAGGAGCCAGGGGAAGCCAACCCCCTATTACCATTGCTGATTTGATGGAAATACAAGAAGTTTTTTCTAAGGCTCAGATGGACATGGCCACAACTCAAAAGGAGTGAAACAATGAACATCCGAATGATTAGTCAAGGGATCCAGAATTCGGGCGTTAGATTGTCATAAACCAAATATGACCGAACATCAATTAGTGGAGTTGTGCATTAATTCTTTCTGGGGACTCTGTTCACAAAACCATGAGCCGCTTCAACTTTTCGCTCCAGAAGCCGCTCCGCTTCCACGTTTCACCCCGTGAGATATATTCAACGCTCTCCCGAGCCGCTCCGCTTCAACGCTTTGCTCGTGAGCCGCTTCAACGCCTCACATCCGAAGCCGCTCCTCTTCAACGCTTCACCTCGAGCCGCTTCAACGTTCTCTCCAGAAGCCGATCCTCTTCAACGTTTCGCTCCAGAAGCCTCTTCGCTTCCACGTTTCACTCCAGGAGCCGCTTCAACGTTCTCCCTAGAAGCCGCTCCGCTTCAACGTTTCGCTCCAGGAGCCGCTTCAACGTCTCACCTCCAGAAGCCGCTCCTCTTCAACATTTCGCTCCAGAAGCCGCTCCGCTTCCACGTTTCACTCCAGGAGTCGCTTCAACGTTCTCCCCAGAAGCCGTTCCGCTTCAAAGCTTCGCTCCAGGAGCCGCTTCAATGTCTCACCTCCAGAAACCGTTCCTCTTCAACGTTTCGCTCCAGAAGCCGCTTCCACGTTCTCTCCAGAAGCCGCCACTCCTTCCTACCAAGGTTCGTTCCCGTAGCCGTCGCTCCTCCCTGTCAAGGATTGTGATCGCATCCAGACAAATCTCTTCTGATCACAGCTGCTGCCAAGAACCGCTGATGCTTTTTTGAGCTTCACCATAAAAGAAACCACTACAAAGAACATTTCGTCCATGTGATGTTCCAAGCATCCCATCCAGGAGAGTACGATAAACTTGTATAAAATCACAGAGGCGTGGATTCAAGGTGGTACAATCAAAGTAAGCTACACTTGGGGACCGAAGCCTCCTTCAGGTTTAGAAGTTTAAACACAGTCACCGACTTACCAAATAATGCAATGGAAGCACATCTTCCACGAGGAAATAAGCTCAGGATAATTACACATGGAGACTTTTGTCACGCTGCTTACTTACAAGAGAGCCTGGATACACCTAAAGCCCGGACATGCGCGAAGGACATGCCTAATGAGACAGAGCTAAGTAACTATCCTTAAACTAATGTTTATATCTATTAGGCATGTCAAATAAGTTTTAAATATCTTAGTGTTGAGACGTGTAAATTCCTTAACACTCACTACCTGTGTTGCTAGGCATGCTTCCTCAACACATCCTTTCCTCTTAGTGTTGAGACGTGTAAATTCCTCAACACTCACTACTGTGTTGCTAGGCATGCTTCCTCAACACATCCTTCCTCTTAGTGTTGAGACGTGTAAATTCCTCAACACTCACTACTGTGTTGCCAGGCACGCTGCCTCGACACACCTTTCCTCTTCGTGTTGAGATGTGTAAATTCCTCAACACTCACTCTTGTGTTGCTAGGCGTGCTTCCTCAACACATCCTTTTCTCTTAGTGTTGAGACTTGTAAATTCCTTAACACTCACTACCGTGTTGCGGTATGCTTCCTCAACACATCCTTCCTCTTAGTGTTGAGACGTGTAAATTCCTCAACACTCACTCATTGTGTTGCCGCTGCATGCCGCCACAACACACCTTTCCTGTTAGTGTTGAGACGTGTAAATTCCTCAACACTCACTACTGTGTTACTAGGCATGCTTCCTCAACACATCCTTTTCTCTTAGTGTTGAGACGTGTAAATTCCTCAACACTCACCACTGTGTTGCCGGGCATCAACACATCCTTTTCTCTTAGTGTTGAGACGTGCAAATTCCTCAACACTCACCATTGTGTTGCTAGGCGTGCTTCCTCAACACATCCTTTTCTCTTAGTGTTGAGACGTGCAAATTCCTCAACATTCACCATTGTGTTGCTAGGCGTGCTTCCTCAACAAATCCTTTTCTCTTAGTGTTGAGACGTAAAAATTCCTCAACACTCACCACTGTGTTGCCGAGCATCAACACATCCTTTTCTCTTAGTTTGAGACGTACAAATTCCTCAACACTCACCATTGTGTTGTCGAGCATCAACACATCCTTTTATCTCAGTGTTGAGACGTGAAATTCCTCAACACTCACTACTGTGTTGCCATGAAAACTGCCTCAACATATTTTTCCTCTTAGTGTTGAGACGTTCAAATTCCTCAACACTCATCACTGTGTTTCCAGGAAAACTGACTCAACACTTCTCTCATTTTAGTGTTGAGACGTAAAAATTCCTCA
This sequence comes from Papaver armeniacum, assembly GCA_023531295.1. Taxonomy (NCBI): domain Eukaryota; kingdom Viridiplantae; phylum Streptophyta; class Magnoliopsida; order Ranunculales; family Papaveraceae; genus Papaver; species Papaver armeniacum. The sequence continues at coordinate 453,085 of JAJJWW010017417.1, forward strand.
ACACTCACTACTATGTTGTCATGCATACTGCCTCAATACATTATAGTGTTGAAGTCTCCACCACCTCAATACTCATATTTGTATTCAAGGCTCGCTGCACAAACAATACATGGCACCAGAAGATTTCGTGGCCAAGGCAGTATGCGCCAAAGACAAAGATTGGTGAGACTGCTCATGCTCTTGTCAAAGGTCAATCGAATTTTCTTGGTAATCTTCTATTGTCTTGCCCTTTCGATTTTTTATCCTTTTCTGTCACCATCTCATGCTTACCCCGCAACAATGTTACTGTTACGTGCTAAGAAGGGGACTTAAGGTTGATGGTGGTTTTTAGCTTAGGGTTAAAATTGTAAAACCTTGCATCTGATATGATGTCACTCTGCGAGGAAACAGAGCCGTGAGTTTTAACCTCTCCACTGGCATATTTATTAAGCCATTCAATATATTTACATGAAATTTATCCAGGCTGGCGCATGTAGCAACCATCCCAGATGTTCTGCAAATTTCGGCGCATTGCCTATACTCACTCAATATAAGTTTCTTTGAATACTTTCTATGCTATGTTCACCGGCTGAACCCTTAAGGTTGGTATGGCATGACAATTTGTGTTCACTTGTAGCAGAGTAGCACGAATTTCCAAATATAAAGGATAAGGTCTTTGCATAAGGTATTCAATCGTAAATCATGTTGCTCTCTCGGAAATGAACTTAAAGGAACTCTGTGTCAACACATAGAATTCAATCGATTACCCTGGCTAACTTGCAAAAGTTAGGTTTTTGCGCCTCGCGCAAAGATATCGAGACCTTGCTTGTCGAAATTTAAGCCTATGCAAACTAGGTAATTAATCCACCATGGATTAGTAGATGCAAAATCTTGCCCAGAATCAGAAAACAGGGAGCCGCAGGATAGAAGCAGCAGAAAGGGAGGTGTGGCCATGCCTTAGGCCAGCCGGCGCCATTTGTCATTGGACACGCCCCATCCTAAACCAGCCCTATTTCCCTCGACCAATCAGGTCGCCTTAAACTCGCCACGCGCACATAAGTTGCGGCTGGGCCCATACTTGTCGGCCCCTTTTCCATCGACCAATCAGGTCGCTCTAAAGCCTCCACACTCACTCTAGAGGTGCGGCCGCGCCTCATGTTTGGCCGGCCCCTTTTCTTGACCAATCAAGTCGCTCTAAACTCACCACCATACATTAAAGGCCAAATGCACCCTGTCGCGCCACCATACTAACTGGCAAGCCAAACGCGCCCTGCCACAACAACATATTAATTAACGTACCAACATGCCACTGTCACAAAGTAACATGCCACGAAACACTTTAGCCTTGGCCACGCCGCCAAGCCCTAACTTTGGCCACGGCGCCAAAACCTAGCCTTGGCCACGCCGCCAAGCCCTAACTTGGGCCACGCCGCCAAATTTTAGCATTAGCTATCGTGCCAAATCCTAGCCTTGGCCACGCCGCCAAGCCCTAACTTTGGCCCACGGGCGCCAAATCCTAGCCTTGGCCACGCCGCCAAACCCTAACTTTGGCCACGGAGTCAAGTCCTAGCTTTGGCCATGCTATAACGCTTCAGGTGTGGCCATGCCACAACGCCACCATGCCGCAGCCATGCCCTACGCACTAATTAGGATTTCGACATGCCAAACCCTAATTTGGGCAAAATTGCTACGCCAACCAAGCCAAATAACGTTTCCCAGAGCGTTGGGATCGATGCCAATGTTGTTAGAGCCATATTTGGGTCTAACACCAATATGCCAAAACAGCTGCCACGGCTACGCCACTGGCATGCCGCTATGCCACGGCTACGCCAGGCGCCACTATGCTAATGGCGCCACTTTGTTACACAACAAAGATATGGCCATAGTCAACGTCTACCCTTCCTCATGAGATGCAATCTCAGCCATCCAAGTTCACCACTGAACTGACGGACTTGCGGCAAGTTCCAGGCGACCAGCTAGTGGCCATGGCTACGCCAGGTGCCACTTGCACCATCGTGACACTGGCATGCACGAGTTATGTCAGTCATGCTGCAATGACACTGGCGTACGCCAAAAACTCCACTGTGACATTACCAGGCGCCAACAGAAGGTAGCCATAATCAACGGCTACCATTCTTCATGAGATGCAATCTCAACCATTCAAGTTCGCCACCAAACTGACGGACTTGTGGAAAGTTTTAGGCGGCCGGCCAAGGCAAGCCTAATAGCATCACATGTTATTTTCCTATGGCAAGTCTCTTGACTTTAACTTGCCACACATAACAACCTGCTACACGTTTTCCACGAAAACACTCGAGACATCAAACATGTCACAAACTTGGGGATACTCATCAGGGTATTGGTCTGGCGGTTTACAACGTGCGGCGTGCAATACGCCTGTTATAAGAAAGTGTCATGAAGTGGGACAATTAGTGCTGATGAAAGTAACGGTGTAAACTAATTCACTTCCTTCATCATGGAAGCATAATACATGACGGTTACATGTTACTCTATTCTTCTACCACTCAATCTTTTCCATTTCCTACGAGACCATGGTACGTTCAATATGACTTGCATAAATAGGTTTCACCTATTTACCACGAAACAACAAGTTTTAGTCGGCAACAACACAGTATCTAGAAATCACCTGGTAGCTTTCCATCCTGCTGGCCAGTTCTACTTTCAGATACAAGTCATAAACAACCACACCATCAGAATCAATGATTCTGGTCTCAACACTCTCTTCGCTTCCCTAAGACCAACCCTTCTCCTTCACTTTGTGACCGAAGCAAGCCTGGAATGACCATTTCTTGGTTTAGGCCAGGATTGTACAGAATCTCTCGAATCAAAAGTACTCCCGTGCAGTGCATTATTTAGGGTTTAGATTCGTTTCTCATCCACACACCCGAATTACCAAAATCAGCAGAAACGGTTTTCACCCACAAACAATAGGGTATCCTGAATACCCTACTGCATATAGTTTTTTTGGTTGTGAGTTCTGATTTTCTGATTTGGTGTGAATACTTTATGGAGTTTATGGATGTTGAGTTCTTTGAACATGTTTATTTTTAAACTTGTCTCTTCTTAGGGATGTGTTGTTGATCCCCTTAATGTCTTTTCAACTAGTCAGAATTTACCTTCAAATGAAGATTGCGTAAAGTTGATCCTAGGAGAAGTAAAAGGGTTAGAACTGGGACTTCTTAAGGACTTGACTTAATAAAAGGGTTGGAACTTACTGCACTTCCATAAGGTACGAAAGCAATAGGTATTAAGTGGGCTTACAAGACAAAGTACAAATAAGATAGTGAAGTAGAGAGATTGAAAGCAAGATTAGTTGCTAAGGGATACAAACAGAAACAAGGAATAGATTACTCAGAAGTAATAAAACCAGGTGCAAGTTTGTAGATGGGGCAAAACGATTTCTTTGGTTTTTACGGAATTGAGGAGACGACGACAGTACGGAGGAGACTCCTTGAACCGAGCGAAATGTTCAACCTCACGAGATGCACCGTGCAAAGAAGGGAGTGCTTTGAATTTGAGAGATCAATGCACAGTACTCGGCCTAAACCAAGACAATGGTCGTTCCAGATTAAATTCGATCACAAGATAGGATGGGTCGATCTGTAGGAGGGAAGCTTAGAAATGTGTGGAATCAATAGTAATCAAAGATTGTAGGTGTGTTGAGAATTCTGAATATGATAAGTTCTGAATGATTGAAATTGTTCAGTTGAGAGTAATTGGTCAATTGATGAGTTGTTGATCTCGTGTTGTCCGTGAGACGTGAAATCATCGTTCTTGTTATTGTTTCAATCATGATTCAGAGACTTATTTATATTGCTGGAATTGTAGACACCATGATCCCATGAAGTGTGAAGAGTTTATGGAATCAAAGAGTGGGGAAGTGGAAATCGTGTTTGAAACCGATTGCTCATCGATACGGAGACTTGGTTGATTTTCCATCCACTACTTTGTTAACTCCTTCAACTGATTGCACGACTTGCTCACATTCTATCGTGTGTTTGAACACACGTGCCGTAGACTGCCAGACCAAAACCCTAGTTGATATCCCCCCAAGTGACACGATTTACGTCTCGTGGTTAATTTAGTCAGTTGTTGAATTCATGAATTCATGGGACGATGAGTCCATGTATTTACTGAGTTGAACATGATTTTATAAAATGTTTTGAAACTCATGAATTGAACGTGGGCATGATTCTCACGTTGATAGTTGAGGCGAGCAAGTATTGCTCTGATTTGTTGAATATTGATAGTTGAACCAATATTCCTTGATTTGAGCAAGTATTGCTCATCTGATAAATTATTGGTAGCGTGACCAAAAAAAATATTAATTAAAATACTGGTGGTTGAACCGAGTATAATTAATAAGAATATTGATCATGAGATCGTCATAAAATTATTAGTGTTTGAATCTGGAATTATGATCCTTGGACTCAGAAACCCTAATTTGATCAATTGATGATCAATCGATGGTTTATTTGAAAAATTAACCATAGAATGAAGGAGGGACCGGCTTCATGGGATCGTGGGTCGATCACGTAGCTCCCGTATTCTCGTGTGAGCAAATACCAAGGCCTCTTGAAGAGTTGGTGATTGGTTGATGAAAGAATAATTAAATGCTGGTTTAATCATTATTCGAAAAATACTCGTCTGAACCTTAGGTGATAAAACCTAATTGATTATGAAGAGGTGAGGGACCGACCAAGGGGTCATGAAACCGGCCCTGGGTGGTCACGGGATCAAATATTGATCGTTTGAGCAATCCCCGTATTGGTTGAAACCCTAATTAACGCCCTTTAGTAGAATCGATATAGAATTCTCATACGAACTCGGATTTTCATGGTCCGCCCCTCCATTATGTACGGAAAAGAATTTACTATCTCCCAACGTTGGAATATTTAGGTTTTAAGCTCATTCTGGAGGTGAAAACAGCCCGAGAGTAAAACTCAGGAAGAATTCAAGAGGGACGGTAGGAGAGAGTTTGGGCCCAATATGAGCGATTGCGCAAATTAGGTCAAATTGTGAAAATACGAGGGACCGGCTCCTTGCAAGCCAAAGAGACAACCTTGGTCGGTTAAGGCAACATGCACACGTCACCAAAGTGTTCGTGTCTTAGTCCTCAGAATTTTGATATTTTCTGGCGTGCAGTTGAGCATCCATTCGAGAAAGTATAAAAAAATCAGAGTTTTGCTGAAACTGAGGAAACTTCATGAGATGAAGGAAAATAATTATAAAATAAAGGAATGATGAGGCGTGGGACCTTTGAGGCCAAGGAATGGCCGGACGGCCAGTGACCATGGTCTCGTGGTGCCTTTTCCTAATTTTATATTTTTTTTCATGATTTTATGAAAGTATCATGAAATCAAGGAGTTTGTTGAAATTAAGGAGTTTCCTTAAAGTGAAAGAGTTTCCATGGGATCAAGGAAGCAAATAATTTCAAAAATAATAAAATAAGGGCGTGTGGGACCGGCTGAGGCATGGCCGGACGGCTGGGGCCCGGTCCCGTGCGTTTCCCTAATTTTATGTAATTTTTGTGTATTTTTCCATGATTTGAAGGAATTTTCATAATTTGAGAGAAATACCATGAAATCAAGGAATTTCATGGGATCAAGGAAATCTTAAAATAATAGTAATAAAATAAAGGGACGTGTGGGACCGGCTAGGGCATGGTCGGCTGGCTTGGGCCTGGTCCCACGAGTTTCCCTAATTTTATATTATATTTTTCATGGTTTTGTGAAAATACCATGTGGTTAAGGAGTTTTCATGAGATTAGGAAAATAATAATAAAATAATGAGGAACCATGAGGTGTGGGGCTGGCCGGGATCAAGGCATGGCCGGTTTGCCAATAATCACGGCCCCACAATGTTTTTCCCTATTTTATATTATTTCCTTGGTGCGAAGGAAACACCATGAATCAGAGAAGTTTCCTCAAAACGAAGGATATTTGTTCAAGTAAAAGGATTTTCCTGAACTCAAGGAAAATAATGATAAAATATAAACTGGCGAGGGATTGGCCACGGCACGGCCGTCCGGTTGGTGAGCCCAATCCCCCAGCGCCTTGGTCAATATTTAATTATTTATTATTTTCCTTCCTATTTGCATAGGTTCATCGTTTCGTCGTATTTTGAAATACTCATTCGTGCGGTGATTGTTAGTACATCGTCGTTGAGTACACTTGCACCATTTAAATCGGGGCTTACTCGGAGGTAGCTCAAACGCCCGTGTGTTGAATATTTATTACTAACCCATGGAATTCTGCTGGGAAAAACCATGGTTTGCAATAATGAAATACTGCGAAAATATTTGAATATTTACGGAAATTCAATGGATGAATCCAAGAATTTAGGAATAATTAACATATGGCTCTATACTAGCAGAGCAAGCTGTCTAGGAGCATTAAATATCCCGATATGAGCTTGCTGGAGCTTCATATCCTTTATATAGTATGGGTAAACTCGTTGTTTGTATCCACGAAGACGTTATCGCTCTATACTAGCAGAGAGCAAATTTGTCTAGGAGCCGTCCATCTTGTGATATTATATAGAAATATTTCTTGAAGTGTTCAGTATTCATGAGATATGATGTTGCCTAGCCGTGAGACTACATATCTACATGTACTCTGAGAGAAAGTATTCTCAGTCAGAGGTTTGATGAGAGACCCGTGTCTCAATACAGATATGCCGTTGTCCACCGAGAGACTACATATCCGCATGTACTCGAGAGACAATATTCTCGGTCGAGGTTTGATGAGAGACCCAGTGTCTCAATACGGATATGTCGTTGTCTAGCCGAGAGACTACATATTCGCATGTACTCCGAGAGACGTATTCTCGGTCGGAGGTTCGATGAGAGACCCGTGTCTCAATACTCGCGTCGATTCTTTGGATCGAAGTTCATATAATTATGGGTTTACGATTTTAGCCTTTGTCGAAAATCCACCATCTACAAAGTGTTAGAGCACTGCTCGGTCAAACTCGCAAGCGTTGCTATCCCAAGCTTAGTGAGGAAAGTCGTGTTCCTCAGTCAGCATTGAATGGTGATTTTCCGGTCATAAACAATATAAGTAATTGAACTTAGTCGTAAGTTAAGACATTACCGGATTTTGATAGTACGAGCAAACCATGACTTGAATGAAGATCCCAGTGGCATGATGGAGCATCGTCTAATGAGCATAGATTGGTGTTGAACCGCTGATCTTGATGACGGGACCTTGGTCGTTTAGGATTCGCGGGCCGGGCCCAAAAAAGAAATCCTTATTTTAGGAATAAACGCTCGTTTGTTCGGTAGTTTAAGGAACAAACAAAATAGACCTGAGTCTAATGATATAAAATTTTGTCTATGAGCTTTCACGAAAACTAAAATTTTATCTTTGTGAGATTTCACAAAATGGAATAAACTCTCGTTCCAAAGGTGAATGCTCGTATGAGAGAAAAGTTTTTTTTTTTTTTCTGTTAATAAAAATTTTGTGTATGAGCTTTCATGAAAAAAATTATTTTCGATATGTGAGCGTTCACAAAATTTTGGAAATATACTCTCGCTTCAAAGACAGATGCTCGTGTGAGGGAGAAAATATATAGATATATATTTTTAAATTTACGTGAGTTTCACGTTAAATATATGTATTTTGTAAAATCAATGTTTTGATTTTGAACAACTGTTGAAAGTAGACAATTATACATGGTGAAATAATGTATGTATGTGAGTTTTCACAATTGTAAAATGGACGTCTGTCCAATTTTTGAAAAACCAGTGGATGTTAAAATTCACGTGGGTTGTTCACGGTTTGATGAAAAATCAAGTCATGATTTTGAATAATGAATTTTGCTCGTCTTTGCAGGTTTAAAGGAACGAGCAAGTTTTCGAAATTTTGACGTTATAATCACTACAGCTAGTGAAATCGTAAATAGGAAAGAGTTGGATTGTTACCGTTTGTGGCGTGCTTGTTGTTGGTATATCCATGACTCCATGTATTTCGCCTCGAGATAGTGGTGACTTCTCGGTTACAACCACCCTTCGGATCTTCCGTGAACGCTCCCGAAATATCAAGTCAAACATGAATACTTTTGCATATGTTCATCCCGGGGATGAATCAGCCTTCGGAGACGCCTTAAAGTTTGGTAGTTTGTATGTCTCTCGATTATCTCGTGAGTCGTCCCTTGTCGGTAGAAGCACCGCCGACTTGACAAATGAGACTATCGGTACGACGATGAAGGCATGATTTGCGTTGATGGTGTAGATCCTGATTGAGATGTGGATGAACGAAGAATTTCGTCATAATTCATCATCAGAAAATTCAGAAGTTAAGTCTTCATTGAAATTGTTGTAGAATCTTCGTCCGATGTCGGATTTTCGCGGTCTACCCATGTATCCTCATTCCCAGGAAATTTCCAAACTTTAGAAAGTAAGATTTTTGGGTTCTGAGCATGTTTAGGATCCGAAATTGACGAAACAGTAAACTTCCAGGAGACCTTCAGAAAAGTTTCAGCTGCATGCGGTCCAATGTTTTGGCCACAACTCTTCGCTCGTTCCTCCAATTGTTGTGAAATTTGGATATGTTGTAGAGAACATCTATATGAAGAGAATAGTATATGACCCATCCCCAAATTCTTCATCAATTACTCCCAGCTCGTCGGTTTGTACAGGACAGTGTAAAATCATCTCAGACGAGCTTGCTGTAAAACACTCATGTTGTGTCGTTAGACCATTCACTTGTGTCTTGAACGGTTGGTGAAGGATTTTAATGTAATTGATTCTTTTGAGATAAGGACCCCTTTATTGATACATGAGCATGGTGCTTGCAGTGCCATCTTGCTTCTGTCAGTCGTAGAAACATCACTTCTGAAACCCTGGTCACGGGACCATAGCTGAGGATGCTCTCGAGATGGGATGATGTAATGATCATGGTTTCATGTCCCGGTGGTAGAATTACTTTTATGATAAATAATTATCACATGAGAGTCTGGTGCCACGAGTCTTGGACTGTGAGACTGATCGTCATGATCAGTGGACCGTTGGTCCCCGTATTTTGTTAAATCTCTCCTTTTCGTTTTCTCTTCTTCGGTAAGACTTAGATAGAGGACCCGGGTGGAAAATTGATGTAAATACCTGGTGGTAGAAGTTGGAGGTACCTTGATGAAGGACTTAGCGAAAAGACTGGTGGACATCTATCGATTCAGAGGTTATGAATCCCGTCCACGAATTTCTGCTTGCATGTTGTATGCTCGGAAGCTGTAGGAACCTCACACGACGTCGGAATTCGATGCTTGACCCCAACTTTTGAAGCTAAGAGACTGAGTTATTGCATGATAGAAGAATCACTCAATTTGTAGTTGTAGAGGTCCGCCAACAAAGCGTGCACATTTGCAATTTGTAATCCCGTACAAATTTTTCAGGTTTCGTAGACCTGACGGTAAAGGCCATATCTTTCAGCTCTTATGTCCGTTAATGCATCCTTTTGGTATGTTGTAGAAGAGACATAAACGAACATCTTCGTTGAGGAAGCATTGTCCCATTCCTCACCCATTGGTACGTTTTTGCAAACCCATGACCTGAAGTGTGTTGTATCTCATTTGTAGAGGTGACGAGAAGACTTTGGATTATGCCCACCAGTCGTGCCAGCTTTGGGAAGACTTTCATGTGAGCATGTTATCAGGTCTACACATCTTGATATGAATCATTGGTTCTTAGAGAAATCCGCTTCATGTGTAACACTTCAGAGAATGATTAGTTGATGAAGCCATGAGGATGTTGCTCCTGAGACCGTTGTTGGTGCTGAGACTATGAATGATCACGCTCCGAGAGATCATTGTCGATGCTGAGATCATGGATGGTGTTCCTCTAGAGATTATTGTTGATGCTGATACCATGGTTGAAGTTTCTTCAAAGACCGAAAAGGCTAGAACCATGATTATAGATATAATCGTTGCTCCTTCATCCAGTGAACCTTTTGCATTCACGAACTAGTTGATGAGTTGAGAGTCCTTAAGATGAAGGTGTATTGAGAGTTCAACCTGAATGCTCCGGAAAGCATAACTTTAGCATGAACTGGCTTTGTCAGTGAGTCGATGTTGTTGCGGTAGATAGCATCAGCAGTTTTCATACTGGATGCGATTGGTGAAGAGAGAAAGTTCCTCAATCATGCAGGGGGCTTGTGATGTAGAGAAATCCCATTGATGAAGTTTCATGGAATCACCTCGGGTTGCCAGTGTATGTTGAAGGAGTTAGTGCCATCCATGTACGAATGATGTTGCATCGTTTGAAGTCTTATCATGGGATAATGAAGACTTATCGATTGTAGTTTAGTAACACTTTGATCGTCTTTGGTGTTGAATTAATGTGTCATCGTCGAGATATTTGTGCTCAAGCTTTACTCTTTGATTGGGAGTATAATTTGATGGATTCTTAGATGTTTGAGCGTTGAGGTGTATCTTCCTTAAGCATCTAATGTCTTAGGGGTTTGATTATCTCGGCCCTGGAGTTTCTTATGTTTATTAAGCATCCCTTTCGTTACGGTAGTGGGATTCGAAACTTGTGCAGGCCTCAGAGCTTTCTGATTTTTTGGAACACACGGACTTGCAGGAAAAACGCCCAAAGTGTTCTTTTCCATGTTTGGACATCATCTCAGTAATGAATGTTTCAGTGCTTGATTCAATGAAGCTACCATTCATAACTTCTTGCAGAGTTGCTAGCAGAATTGAGTCCCCATGCTAGGATAGCATGTGAGGAAATAAATGACATAGACATGGAATGAGACTTGCCTGAGTGCGGAACCTCTTGATGAATGTCTATGCATCTTTTGTTCTTGCTTCAACCTCATCAAAGTTTGAAGTTCCTCCAAGTATTCTGATGATGGAATGTCTGTCAAATCTTCTGGATCAGAACTTTCTTCGTTGGAGAGATGTGTAACCAAAGGAGCTTTGTAAGTACCCATCTTTTCAGCGTGGATCCACGCTCGTCTGAAGGACATGCCATATCCTGGATCTTCCTGATTATGTGAAACTTGGTTTCTGTCCAGGTTGAACTTACGTTCTCTTTGAGAATGATGTATCCATAAGTATTTCCGAGCGCTCCTTCAAGGTCTCTGATTGAGATGGAGCATAAGTATCTTCTTGTCGAGTGATGCATGTGGATCCGATGGTTTTCAGTGGAATGTTGTTGATGGCGGTTTCAGCATCGATCAACGTTCTTCCAAATTTGTTTCTTCTGAGATTGGCTGTGGTAAGCAGTCCCCAGTCGTACATTTCTTGGTTTGTGGCTGGAGGCTCAAGAAGTATTTTCGGAATGGACTTCTTGACACGATGTGGTTCAGTACTGTTAACATGTCTCCCATTTGCGCCTTCGACAGGATAACGCAATTCACGTTCGACCAAGGATTGAAGCGCCTCTTTGATAGGTTGTTCGAGAGAGTGTAAAGGTTCTCGGCCCAGGAGAGGATTCTTGCGTACTCCTTCAGTCCCCAGTTGAAGCTATTGTGGATCAACCTTCTATTTGGTGACGTGCTTCAAAATATTGCAGTTACTTTCCGGATGATTGATAAATCTATGAAGGTCACAATACCTGGGATTCTTAATTTTTCTTCAGTTTGGTCTGAGCAACGATTTGATTGCACCATCTTCAACCCAGACTTCTAGTAACTCGATCACTCCTTCATGGGAAGTTTGAGTATGTCCGATCATTTCCGTTGGTTGATGCGGGTCGAGGTTTGTGCAAGATTGGTTATCCTTCTGTGGTACTTTCGTATGATGAGGTGTTGGATATCACATGTTTGAGCAGAAGCTTTCCTTTTGCCTCCTTGAGCAACAACGTTCATGGAAGGTTGGACATTGTACTGTTTGTTGATCAGGCATCGGTTGCTCCGAGGTTCCTCGACCTTGTATACTTTGCTCAGTAAAGCGAGGTGTAGTAGTCGGTGATCGTTTGGATGCTTCATGAAGTTCGAGAAAGTGTGGAACCAGGAGGTTTTTCAATGAGGATCTCAGAGACTGGATCATTGTTGATGCACAAGTCTACAAGTTCTTTGCTATGTGACGTTTGGGTCGTGGCAGTCCAAGGATTGAAACGAATAAGTATTTTCTGTAGAAAGCATTAATCATCTCTCCCCAATCGGTGATACTTCCCGGCGCGATTTTGTTGTACCAGGTCTATGCTTTGCCTGTCAGAGACTTTGAAAATTCCTTTAGACGGACGACATGTTGTGCTCGTGTTCGCCCAATAATTCCAGAAACCGAGAAATATGTTTTGAGTATTGCATGTTCATAAAGAATGAATGTTGGAGCGGTATAACCTTTTGGAAGAGGAATCCTCTGTATGGAAGCAGGATATGAAGATTGGTGAAGATGGACAAATGATGCCTTGTCTTTTACTCGATCCTCAAAAAGTGCTCCAGATCTTCAAAACTTGCGGGTTCCATTACTGGAGAGTCATCTGCAGCTTTGCGGAATTCTTCATCATGTATAACATGGATTAGAGAGATTTCAGGATCAGCAGTTGGAGATGTTTCTTTAGCTTTTTCTTTCTCGCGTTGAGGCTGAGTTCTTTCAGACGCAAGCTTGTCTGTGAGAGTTTTGAGATAATTGCACAGCTCCTTCTGAGCGGTAGCCATGTCAGTCTGATTCTTGGCAAGAGTTTCTTGTATCTTTATGAGATCACCTGTGGTCGGTGGATTTTCTATGACTTCTTCAGGAGATCCGCCGAAGAGTGGATTGTTGACGGCGCCAGTGCTGTCACTTGTAGAGGTAATCACTAGAGCACCAGTGTTTGGAGGAGTAGTAGTAGCATGTTGCGCCGGAGGAGTGGTGTTAGCAGTACCACTAGAGCTTGCAATGTTAGGGTAGGGTGTTGAACCAGGATCGGTAATTGAACCAGACCTAAGACCGACCATATTTGTGAGAATTGAGATTGTAACCGAGAGAATGATCTCCCACTGTGGTCGCCAATCTGTAGATGGGGAAAAACGATTTCTTTGGTTTTACGAAATTGAGGAGACGGCCGTACGGAGGAGACTCCTTGAATCGAGCGAAATGTTCAACCTCACACGGATGCACTTTGCAAGAAGGGAGTGCTTTGAATTCGAGAGATCAATCTGTAATACTCGGCATAAACCAAGACAATGGCTGTTCCAGTAAATTCGGTCACAAGAGAGGATGGGTCGATGCAGCAGGAGGGAAGCTTAGAAATGTGTGGAATCAATAGTAATCAAAGATTGTAGGTGTGTTGAGAATTCTGAATATGATAAGTTCTGAATGATTGAAATTGTTCAGTTGAGAGTAATTGCTCAATTGATGAGTTGTTGATCTCGTATTGTCCGTGAGACGTGAAATCGTTGTTCTTGTTGTTGTTTCAATCATGATTCAGAGACTTATTTATATTGCTGGAATTGTAGACACCATAATCCCATGAAGTGTGACAGTTTATGGAATCAAAGAGTGGGGAAGTGGAAATCGTGTTTGAAACCAGTTGCTCATTATACGGAGACTTGGTTGATTTTCCATACACTACTTTGTTAACTCCTTCAACCGATTCTGAGGACTTGCTCACATTCTATCGTGTGTTTGAACACATGTGCCGTAGACCTTGAGACCAAAACCCTAGTTGATATCCCCCCAAGTGACACGATTGACGTCTCGTGGTTAGTTTAGTTAGTTGTTGACTTCATGATTTCATGGGACGATGAGTCCATGTATTTACTGAGTTGAACATGATTTTATAAAATGTTTTGAAACTCATAAATTGAACGTGGGCATGATTCTCACGTTGATAGTTGAGGCGAGCAAGTATTGCTCTGATTTGTTGAATATTGATAGTTGAACCAATATTCCTTTATTTGAGCAAGTATTGCTCATCTGATGAATTATTGGTAGCGTGACCAAAAAAAAATATTAATTAAAATACTGGTAGTTGAACCGAGTATAATTAATAAGAATACTGATCATGAGATCGTCATAAAATTATTAGTGTTTGAATCTGGAATTATGATCCTTGGACTCAGAAACCCTAATTTGATCAATTGATGATCAATCGATGGTTTATTTGAAAATTAACCATGGAATGAAGGAGGGACCGGCTTCATGGGACCGTGGGTCGATCATGTAGCTCCCGTAAGCTCGTGTGAGCAAATACCAAGGCCTCTTGAAGAGTTGGTGATTGATGAAAGAATAATTAAATGCTGGTTTAATCATTTATTCGAAAAATACTCGTCTGAACCTTAGGTGATAAAACCTAATTGATTATGAAGAGGTGAGGGACCGACCAAGGGGTCATGAAACCGGCCCTGGGTGGTCACGGGATCAAATATTGATCGTTTGAGCAATCCCCAGATTGGTTGAAACCCTAATTAACGCCCTTTAGTAGAATCGATGTAGAATTCTCATACGAACTCGGATTTTGATGGTCCGCCCCTCCATTATGTACGGAAAAGAATTTCCTATCTCCCATCGAGGGAATATTTAGGTTTTAAGCTCATTCGGGAGATGAAAACAGCCCGAGAGTAAAACTCAGGAAGAATTCAAGAGGGACAGTAGGAGAGAGTTTGGGCCCAATATGAGCGATTGCGCAAATTAGGTCAAATTGTGAAAATACGAGGGACCGGATCCTTGCAAGCCAAAGAGCCAACCTTGGTCGGTCTAGGTAACATGTTCACGTCACCAAAGTGTTCGTGTCTTAGTACTCAGAATTTTGATATTTTCTGGCGTGCAGTTGAGCATCCATTCGAGAAAATATGACAAAATCGGGGTTTCTTGAAATCGAGGAAACTTCATGAGATGAAGGAAAATAATTATAAAATAAAAAAATGATGAGGCGTGGGACTGCTGAGGCCAAGGTATGGCCGGCCGGCCAGTGACCATGGTCTCGTGGTGCCTTTTCCTAATTTTATATTATTTTTCATGATTTTATGAAAATATCATGAAATCAAGGAGTTTGTTGAAATTAAGGAGTTTCCTTAAAGTGAAAGAATTTCCATGGGATCAAGGAAGCAAATAATTTCAAAAATAATAAAATAAGGGCGTGTGGGACCGACAAGGCATGGCTGGCCGGCTGGGGCCCGGTCCCGTGCGTTTCCCTAATTTTATGTAATTTTTGTGTATTTTTCCATGATTTGAAGGAATTTTCATAATTTGAGAGAAATACCATGAAATCAAGGAGTTTCATGGGATCAAGGAAATCTTAAAATAATAGTGATAAAATAAAGGGTCGTGTGGGACCTGCTAGGGCATGGTCGGCCGGCTTGGGCCCGGTCCCACGAGTTTCCCTAATTTTATATTATATTTTTCATGGTTTTGTGAAAATACCATGAGGTTAAGGAGTTTTCATGAGATTAGGGAAATAATAATAAAATAATGAGGAACCATGAGGTGTGGTGCCGGGCGGGATCAAGGCATGGCCGGTTGGCCAATAATCACGGCCCCACAATGTTTTTCCCTATTTTATATTATTTCCTTGGTGCGAAGGAAACACCATGAATTTGAGGAGTTTTCCTCAAAACGAAGGATATTTGTTCAAGTGAAAGGATTTTCATGAACTCGAGGAAAATAATGAAAAAATATGATAAAATATAAAACTGGCGTGGGATTGGCCACGACATGGCCGGCTGGTTGGTGAGCCCAATACCCCAGCGCCTTGGTCAATATTTAATTATTTATTATTTTCCTTCTTATTTGCATAGGTTCATCGTTTTGTCGTATTTTGAAATACTCGTTCGTGCGGTGATTGTTAGTACATCGTCGTTGAGTACACTTGCACCATTTAAATCGGGGATTACTCGGAGGTAGCTCAGACGCCCGTGTGTTGAATATTTATTACTAACCCATGGAATTCTGTTTGGGAAAAACCATGGTTTGCGGTAATGAAATACCGCGAAAATATTTGAATATTTTCGGAAATTCAATGGATGAATCCAAGAATTTAGGAATAATTAACTTATGTCTCTATACTAGCAGAGCAAGCTGTCTAGGAGAATTAATTATCCCGATATGAGCTTCTTTGGAGCTTCATATCCTTTATATAGTCGGGGTAAACTCGTTGTTTGTATCCCGAAGACGTTATCGCTCTATACTAGCGAGCAAAGTTGTCTAGAAATTTGTCCATCTTGTGATACTATATAGAAATAATTATGAAGTGTTCAGTATTCATGAGATATGCTGTTGCCTAGCCACGAGACTAGATATCTACATGTACTCTGAGAGAAAGAGGTTTGATGAGAGACCCGTGTCTCAATACAGATATGCCGTTCTCCAGCCGAGAGACTACATATCTGCATGTACTCTGAGAGACAATATTCTCAGTCAGAGGTTTGATGAGAGACCCGTGTCTCAATACAGATATGCCGTTGTCTAGCCGAGAGACTACATATCTGCATGTACTCTGAGAGACAGTATTCTCAGTCAGAGGTTCGATGAGAGACCCGTGTCTCAATACTCGCGTCTGATTGCTGGATCAGAAGTTCATATAATTATGGGTTTACGATTTTAGCCTTTGTCGAAAATCCACCATCTACAAAGTGTTAGAGCACTGCTCGGTCAAACTCGCAAGCGTTGCTATCCCAAGCTTGTTTGTCAAGTTTAGTTGCCAAAACTATAAGTCTTGATTTCTAGTCTACTTATAGCTATGTCTCCGACTAGGATATAATGTGTAGTTGAGCTTTGTATTCATTGGTCGAAGGAGTGTAACCAAATCCAGATAAGAAGTGTTTTCCTTCAACTTTTGGAAAGACAATATACTCTCTGGTGACGGGATTACAGATACAAGCAGGCTAAAAATAACCCCGATCAAAGTATCTATTGAAACAGACTAAACCATAACGTGATCCTAGAATATAACATTATTCAAATGGAGGTCTAAAATTCATCCTTGTAATTATACTGAAGCAGATTAAATTCTTATCAAACTTAGTATAGTAAAACGGTTCTTCACGAGACCTTACTGTATAAAATAAGAAACCCAAGTTACCTCCAGAATCATGAGCAAAATCAAGATTATTGAGATGATTCAAGTGCATCAGCGAAAAAGATGCATGTTGAACAACATTTCTCCAACTTTTTGATAACGATTTGCACTGAAGAATATAATCAGCTGATACACGAGACAAGATGTCTAACATTATCTCTTCTGTAAGCAAATTAAAGTTCCCCATTGAAATCGTAGTTGAGGAGAAGCACAAGAGAGTAAACAAGAGATTTTATTTTAGGTTTTGGTTGTGGAGAGCGGAGAGTCACTGATATTGAGAAGTGATTTAAGAGTAGTAATTGCAGAACGGAGAGCAAAATCGAATTAACAAAATTTAGGGATTTAAACCAGAGAATGGACTAGAAAGAATTTTTTTTTTTTTTTTTGCTCTTAGGTCTTGTGGTGAAGGAAACATACCATGTCCTGAAATGTATAGACTTTGAAAAACGGTTTTGGACTTGGGTCACACAGGAGTTTTTCCGTAGGAAGGAAGAAAATATCTTATGGGAGGAAAAATCAATTAATCCAATGGTCCACATCAGTTAATCCGGAAAAAGCTTCCTCCCAGTAGATCTTTTTTTTCCTCCCTATAGCAAATCTCGTCACACAGGTTATGTACGCCTGTGAGTCTCAATCGTAATCTTACCAAAAATAAATAAAATTGATCCGTCATTGAGAAAATTCATGGAGACGAGAGACAATTAACTCAACCAAATGAATACAAACGGGAACAAAAAAAAAAAATGAAGCGAAAAAAAAAACTCGACAACCCAAGATAACAAAAGCAACTTCTTTTTCTTTTATAATTATTAGTATGGACACATGTGCGATGCACATGTTTGAATTGGATTCTTTTAACAACACCAAATTTGATAATAATGGAAAAAGAAATCTTAAAAAAAAATTTAATATCCTTGTTTGTACTCATTACGTAGATAATTTAAAGAGCTTTCCAAATATATTAATTTTGCAAAAATCCGATGTGTATTTTTAAAGATATCTAAGTTTTAATTTTTTTGATCTAGTTTTTTTCAAACGTCTAAGGAACTGTTTGGTTAGCAACGACGCTAGTAGTGGATTAGGTAGTTTTATTTTCTATCGTTTAGGTATCGCTATTCAAAGAGGAGTTGGAGTTCAGCTTGTCGCTAGGCTGCCAACCAAAAGTTCTGTGTAATTTAATTATATTATAATCATATGAATTATTTATTAATTAAAAAAAAATGGTATTCCTGTAAATATATAAATGTTAACTAAAAGTTTAGTTAATGGGGGTATTATTGTCTTGTGAAAAGGCTTCACCAAACAATTACCTCTTTTCTTTATATTAGTACTAGTAAAGGCACATGTGCGATGCACATGCTTGAATTGGATTCTTTTAACAACACCAAATTTGATAATAATGGAAAAAAAATCTTAAAATAAAAATTTAATATCCCTGTTTGTACTCATTTCGTAGATAATTTAAAGAGCTTTCCAAATATATTAATTTTGCAAAAAATCCGATGTGTATTTTAAAGATATCTAAAATTTAATTTTTTTGATCTATTTTTAAAACAATGGCATTCATGTAAATATACAAATATTAACTAAAAGCTTAGTTAATGGGGGTATTATTGTCATGTGAAAAGGCTTCACCAAAATAAGGCTTCACCAAACAATTACTCCATACGTCCTAAATTAAGAGTCCGCTTTGACTAAGTCAAGATATTAAGGAAATCCTATAAATTGTCATGACTAGCCCTTGACTAGCCTATTTAATGTTATATTATTACCAAAACTAAATTATTAGTGTTAAAATAAGTAGAAGTTTATTAGGAATTTTATAACTATTCATAAATGTTTTTATTTAAAAAAAGGAATGACAATTAATAGAAAGATATTGAGTAAGTTTTTTTCCATAAATATGGTGACATTATTTAAGATTTGGATATTAAAAATGATTTTATGATTATAAAAATAAAGGGTATATTTGATAGTTTAAGGGAAAAGTATGTCTATAAACAGAGCGGACAGATAAAAATGGACATACCAAAGTAGAAATTAGGACAAATAAAAACGGACAGAGGGAGTACCTCTTTTCTTTATATTAGTAAGATAAATTAGAAGCCAGATATAAACTAGAAGCTGAGATCATAGAGTTAAACATAAAAAATGAATTTCTTCTTAGTTTATTAAAAACAGTGTCTTCGCTTTACACACTAAAGATTCAGTGGAGAAATTGTGGACACTTAAAGCTTTTACTTATTTTATTAGCATATCTAAAGAAAACAGTAAAGTCCTTTTCCTAAATTGAAAACACGCACTACTAACTGAAATTAAAAAAAATCAAGACATTCCTTAACATCTATTTGCTCTCTCCAATGAAGCTGACATGAAGTATCTTCATTAATTGTAGAAACCAAATTCTTGCAGTCATTTAAGAAATAACAGGAGGTAATCTTCAACTCTTTAATTACAATAGAGCTTGTAGAAACACCTTCGCTTATCCATTTAGAGGGATGCTGCCCATCTGGACCTTGATCTAAACTCAATACAGCATCCTGAAATTTCATTAATAGAGATGGAAAAGTCCCAATAAGTTATCGTATTCTTTAAAAGATGCATCAAAATTAATAGTCCATTTAAAATTTTCTATATCTTCCGAGTCCAGAGAATCATGAAGATTCTTAGCTACTTCAACTGATTTGTTCTTTGGAAAATTCATAAAATCCTTACGCATTTTAGAAATTAAAATGGAAGTATTAGGATTCAAATGAATGAAAACAACTTCATTTTTATAATTCCAGATAAACCAAATAATGGATGTAATTATTCTTGTAAATAATGGATGTAATTATTCTTGGAGTATCTCTTTTGATAATACTATCAGTCATGCAAAATCGAAACCACTATTTAATAACATAGCTATGATTCATATTTATAATGTGTTCATGAAAGAAAAAGCAAAGATATTCTCTTTCCTAGAGGTAGGACTCTAAAAACCAATTTCCAGCAAAAATAAAAATAAAAAATTAACTCTTAGAATGCAATCAATTTTCCAGAGAGAATTCCAAACAAATTTGTCAGAATTGTTTGTATCTTTGTTTGAGAGGAAGTGGTACACTGATTTTGCAGTGCACTCCCCAGAAACATTAGACTTCCATCTTATTCTGGATTATCAATGCTATGAGTGATAGACTTAATTTTATTATGCACATAAGGGTAAGTACAGTCCAGCCCTCTTTGTATGAACCTTTTTGTGGTTTGAATAGATCTGTGAGCTCCAAAACCAAAGCTACGGGTCTCTTTTCTGTCGGTTCTTTGAATTCGAAAGTCAAAGGTATGTCGAAATCCTTCAGTGATCCCAATCAAATTTCAGCAGTAGACCTCGCAGAGCTTGGCACCATGATGGGGATGGGTTTTCCTTCTTCAAGGGAGCATCGTGTGTTTTCATTAATATTAGTGGATGTCTAACGCGATTGCAATTTGGTTCGTAGTTGTTTAAGGGTCTCTCAAGTTGTTTATTTTCTAGTTGTTGCTTTTGAGCAACCTAGTTCTTTTCTTTATTTTAGATTTATCTTTGTTTTCTTTCTTCTTCTTAAGGAATTTTTTCCTTCTTAAGTTGTATTCGCCTTGCACACGGCTTGTGTGTTTTCATTAATATTAACGTTTGCCGATCAAAAAAAAAAATTTATCCACATAAGGGTGGATACACTTTTCAACTATATTATTATTATACTTTTCAACTATATTATCATTCCAGTGTCCTTGACCATCAGTCAGTTGATCAACAGTTTTCAGGAGGTTATCATATATAAGAATAGGTTTAAGTTCAGAATCTTGATTAGGGAGATAAAAATCATACCAAATGCTCACTTGCGAACCACGATTAACATGTCATTCATAGTTAGACCTTATAGTATAAAAGTCTCACTTAATTCTACTTCAAATTCAAAAGTGATTATATTTTCTAGAATGTAATAGAGGGTTGGTTTTAGGAAAACACTTATGCTTTAAAATTTGGAACCAGAGATGATTAGGTTATTTTAAAATTCTCCAATCTAGTCTAGTTATCATCGGAAGGTTCTGTTTACGGGGATTTATAATTCCTAGCCCCCAAACTCATAACTAGTGGTATACTGACCCAAGACTTGGTGTAAATTCCCTTAGCAGCTTCTTTTTTTGTCCCTCCAGAGGTCTCTCTGCATTTTCTCAATATTTCCCAGCACAGTCTTAGGGAAAGCAATATATTACATCTGATATCTAGGATAAACACTAAGTACTGACTTAATAAGGATATTTCTACCCTCATGAGAGAGAAGTTTAAAGAACATCATAACACTTACTAGTAGAGGTTCAAAAATATTAGCTATATTTCTATCAAAGAACAAAGGCATGCCCAAATATTTAGCATTTCTTGAAATCTACCTAACATTAAGTATTCTGCTAATAATTTTATTATATTTATTATGAAGTTTATGAGATAAATAAATCTCAGACGTTTAAAGGTTAATAACCAGAACAGACACGACACCAGATAAATTAAGGATATACATCAAGTTCTTTGTCAGGAATTCCTGCCTTAGAGAACAAGAAGCAGTCGTCCACGAAAAACAGATGACAAGTCGGAGGGGCGGTTTTAGAAACTTCAGTTCCTGTCTAAGACCCCTTCCAGCTTTAAAAACTTGACCTTGAATTCCATTAACAAGCATACCAAAGGAGATTGTAGAAACACATTGAATAAAAATTTGAAACCAGTCATTATTAAAACCAAAAGCAGACAAGATTGTTTCAAGATATATCAAAACCTTTAGAAAGATTAAGCTTCTGAAATGACGAGGGCAACCAAGTACACCAAAATCTTTTCGTTTGATCACAACCTATTCAAGACCCACCGTGTATAAACCTCTTTAAGCAACAATCACTAAAGGAATATTTCAACACGGTGTCCACTTGGAACAAGGTTAGTCTGGACCGGCCTAACAATGTGAGAAATCAAAGCCAATTGGTGAATCACAATACAACTTGTGTGATCGTATATGGATACAAGATCGAGACAATACGACAACAAGATGTTCACTTGATAACAATTACGGTACAAGACCGAAACACTAGAAGATCAATATCAAGTACCTAGTTAACGTACAAATGTATTTAATTATAACATAAACACAATTATGATGCAGAAGTAAAGTAAAGAACACACCAGAATTTTGTTAACGAGGAAAACTGCTATCTTGTAGAAAACCCTGCATTACAAAAACAGGTCCTATTTTGTGATGCCAATCAGCTTTCCTTAAAACTAGATCTTTGAAAGTTTAGAATCGTGTAATATATCTTTGCCTCAATATTGTTGCTTAATTTTGTTGCTTGTTATTTTGTTTTGCTGTCGAGTAAGGATTGTTGAGCATTTACGGTAGACACCAATTTGGGAAGGAACTTGTTCTCAGTGTGTGCACACCTCAACCTGAAAAATTTCATGTAACCCAGAATTTGGATTGGTCCATTTTGTAGCAGTATTTGATGTATATTATATACATTGCTCTTTCGATGCTGGTTTTGATTTGTTCCAACGACTTTCAGTTTTTCCTTAAAGTTAGTATTGCATCTTTTTGTCCGTTATGCTTGTACTGGTATCACCATGAACTAAGTGATACTTATTGAAACGTTTGATGATTTTAAACCGGATAGTTTACTTTTTACTTTTTAAAATTAAAATTTACTAATTTTGATTACATTCTTGTTGGTTTTTTGGATGCATTGCAGTAAGCTCAGGACGCATGCTTACGTGGGTCACTGGAGAATGGTATTACTATCCTATTGAACATTTAAGTAAGTATGATGTGGGAGTACCTTTCTTTTGTCTATGAATTGCTCGTCGAGGAATTTACCTTCGGTTATGGCATATAATATTTTGATTGTAGTCTTGTTTTGTTAAATTAAAATTGCAATTTCGGCCAAATTCGAGGTTTATTAAAAAAATGTTGTATTCATAATTCATTTTTAAAATGAGAACAAGATTATCGCGCTTAAAATTGTTTTTAGATTCAAAGTCGACCTTATTGTCACTCATTTTGTTTAAATGTGGTATATTCTTATAAGAATAAGGGGTCGTGTGTTTTTTAGCTTTTAACGAGTGATCAGAACTGCGAAGATTAGTTTTAACAATGTACGACATTTTTGTAGGATTTTGAACTTTACAGTTCTGGTCGAAGTACTAATCGTCTTTGTTATTAGTTTCTAAGAAATAAAATAGTTAATTGCAGGTCTTCTTCCTTGGAATCAAACTAGGCAACACCGGGTAGGAAACAAAAAGATTGGTAACCCAAAACTCTCTAGAAGGGCTGACAAGTTCACGCTCTACATGCTTACTGTTGGGAAGAAAGCTCTGGCTAATGGTGGGATCTCGGAAGAGGTTGCACTGGTGCTGTGGAAAACTAGGCAACACCAGGTGGAAGCTGTTGCACTGGTGATGTGGAAGCTTTTGCAGCTGGTGCCTTTTTTTGTTTTCGTGCCATCAGGTGTGTTTGAAGTATGTCCCAAACTTTACACAAGCAATTTAGATGTTTTTAAGCTTAGTTACTGCTTTTTTGAACTCTCTGGGTGTTGTTCTGTTGCCCAGATTTCTATTTCAGAAACAGTAAAACATGCATCTTACTTGCATATATGTAAGTATCAATGGAAAACTTTGTTATGAATGCAAGTTTCTATTATTAAGTTTAGTCTGTTATTTTATATGAAATGGTGTAAGTTTATGTTCTTAAAAACTTAAGATTTTTGAGGATTCTTAGAATCTAAAATTCGGTGACCGGTTACCGTTGATCGTTGTTGGAAAAAAAAATTAGACGGTAGTGGTAGTACAATTTGTGACAGCCAAAAAAGCGCCACAAATAGAAAATCTATTAGTGACGGTTGACCAAACCGCCACACAAAAAAGAGAAAAACCGTCACAAGTAACATTTGTGACGCTTGATAGTCACGACAATTTGGTCATCCGTCATAAATGTGTATTTGTGACGTTTATTTTTCTATTTGTGGAGGCTTTTTCTATTTGTGAAGGTTTAAGAACCCTCACTAATAGGACCTGTTTTTGTAGTGTCGGGACCTAGTCTAGTTTTGAATACTCAATGAATTAAGACGCTACAAAAATTAAACCTGCAACTTCGTGTAGACGATACCAAGCAAACTTAAATCCTAGTTATTCATCTTTAGCAGTATTCTTGTTTTGATAACATCTAGCAGAACCGAAGTTCTCAATAGACGTTTGATACTAGATAGCCTAGCAGAACATGCTTTCTCTTTAGGACTAAATCTAGTATATCTTCTTAATGGTTCACAATAACTTGTTCAACCAATCTTTCAACTGGAAATACAAGACTCATTTAAATGCTTTTTAATTTTTCGGTATGGGATCATCTTGAGTATCAAGGAATATCTTTGAACAATTAGTGATAAAAGTTATGTACATGTTCAATAGACTTTTTGTGTGAGACAAATTGGTTTATCAAGTCTTCTACTTTGGGTCCTAGCAACTCTTAGTTGTGGGTGAGATCACTAAGGGAATCAAGTGCGTAGAGTCCTGTTTGGGATTTGGAGGCGTAAGGAACGCTGACTGTACCTTGATCGGTGTGAGATTGGTTAGGGCTCAACTACATTCCGGTCAAAGTTAACTTGTAGTAAGCTAGAGATGTAGCGGCTTAATACAGTGTGGTGTTCAAATCTGGACTAGGTCCCGGGGTTTTTCTGCATTTGCGGTTTCCTCGTTAAACAAATTTTTGATATCTGTGTTATTTCTTTTCCGCCTTATATTTTCTATATAATTGAAATATCACAGGTTGTGCGTAGTTCAATCAATTAGATAATCCAACCCTCGGTTTTGATATAAATTGATTGACACTTGAACATTGGTCTTTGCTACCGTTCAAGATGTTTCACATAATAATCAGGCTCGCGTATTTCTATCTGTTTGATTTGTTGATTACATTTTGAAACAGAGATACAACTCTTGCATATATTTCCATTGATTGAGTATGAATGTCTAGTTGATTCTCTTGGAATTATATTGGAGTTTGCCCATACAGATTTCCTAAAACGAAATATTGGGTGAGGTTGTTAGACCTCCGCTTTTTCTATTGGTATCAGAGCAGGCAAACACGTTTAAGACCTCATAAGTTTGTGTTTGCAACGATCAAACTATGGACGATAATGTCTCAGATAACGCATCACCAAAGCTCGAAACTTTCGATTTGGTCCAAAGCCTTGTGTCTCTGAAATCGTGTATAATCGGGAATCACACCTAGATGAATAGTTGGACGATCTTTTAGATGGAAGTGATTAGGATGATGGAGAAGATGTTAATGAGGAAGTCTCCCAATACACCAAGCTTTTTGACCATGTCATAAAAAAGAAAAAGTCTAGATCTTGTTTGGATGAGTTTTTGGCTCATCTCTGTCAAGAAAACAAGAAGATGAGAAAAATCTTTAAGGGTTATGATTGTGGTTTGTGGGTATACTATTCTTCAGTCACTTCTTAAAGATCGTGATGAAGATGTGCGTTCTCAGAATTTAGAGTGTGAAAATCTTCGTAGAAATCTCTTCATGTTGAAAGAAGAACTTGTTGAATCTGAAGCTAAGCTTGTCTCTCAACAGAGTTGTTTTAACGATAGAGAAAGTGTTTTTCTCTCTAGAGAAAAACAATTTGAGGCTGATTTAGCTGCTGCTCTTGATAAAAACAAGATGTTGGAAGATGACTCGAAAAAGTTCAATACTAGTTCAATCAAATTAATCACTATGCTAGGAGCAAGTAAAAATCATCGTGATACACGAGGTTTGGGCTATAATGGAATAAATGCTCCATGTACTAGCAAAGAGGTAAAATTTGTCAAGGCTAGTGATTCTTGTTAAAAAAAAGTTTCCACTGATGGCAAAAGTGAAATTCCTTCACCGGAAGTTAAGGCTCGAAAGAGCAAAGTATGTCAACCTCCAAAAACAACACACATGAATCCGGGTAAGAACGTTCCTTATATTTGTCATTATTGCGGAAACAAAGGTCACCTAGAAAGGAGATGTCTTTTTCTTATAAGGAATGAGAAACTTCATGATGTTCTTGTTTGGGCATCACAAGAAGTTGTGAAACCAAGATCTTATGTTAAGGCTAATCCCCTTAACATTATAGGTTGTAACTATCCAACCTTTAGGCAAAGGAATCAGTGCTATTCCAAGGCATTGAACACATTCATCAAGGCATTGAACACATCAAAAAATACAACATGTGGGAAGTAGGTGATGGTGCATCTATAAATATTTGGGAAGATAGATGGCTTCCAGCCAGAGAAGAGACTTTGGCAAACTCTGTCCAAAGGACAAATACCCACATAACACTTGTGTCTGAGCTAATAAACTCAGAGACAAAGAAGTGGAATATACAATTATTACAATCAATTTTTGATAATTCCGTGGCTTAGGAAATTATGAACATCAATCTCTACACAACAAGAAATGGTCTCATGAAGAAAGATAAACTAAGATGGACCTTAACTAGGAATGGTGAATTTTCGGTCAAGTTCTTATATGCCAAACTCTTAAATCCTTTCAATCTAGTTTCACACTTTTCTAAAAAGTTCTGGAAAGGATTGTGGAGTATGGATACGTCTCAAAGAGTAAAATTGTTTATCTGGAAATGTTTGCAAGATGCATTACCTACTAAGCAAAAGATGGGTTAGATTCTGAGATGAAGACAACAATTGTGTCTTTGTTAGAATATGGTGGAATCTACTTATCACTTGTTCCTTGAATGTGTTTATGCAAAAGCTGTCTGGAACTTACCTCCAATGGCTTCACAGGGAGTACTTCTAAACTCAAATACTGATAATAAATCTTTCTTAGATCACTATAATAAATGGAGAACAAGTAACTTAATTACAGTCCATATCCATGGCACTTGCAGCTCCCAAGTGTTGGTTTATATAGAAATAAAAATGCCTTAGAGTTTTTGAAGATAAATGTAACATGAACAACTAGCTTTAGATATAACCAGACATTTTGCCTACTAGCACCTGAAAATAGAACCACGAACACTGAACTACTAGCAATAATCAGAAACCCAATATTTGCTGGACTTTACCATCTATAAACACTAACAAACCGAATCATGTGATGCTTCATGGATATCTGAGACTACTAATGCTGGTTTTGGTTTTATACTGTGTAATTGGACAAGAACTTTCCAAGAAACAAAAACGGGAAGCTGCAAGACCTTCTCAGCCGAAGAAACAGAAGTTGTAGCTCTGCTACGAGCAACTCAATGGGCCAACAAAATAACATACAAAATTTGGTGATGGAAGGGGATAATCGGGCTTCAATTCAGTATCTTCATGGAAAGGATTCAACGGTCCAATGGCAATGCTTAGCATATTAGAAGAAGTAAAAACTTTAGCAGATCAAATAGTATCGTTTTTAGGTTTTCAATACGTAGACAAGAGAGCAAACACGGTGGCAGACTTGTTAGCAAAGAAAAGAAAAATCTCAATCAATACAACTTCTTGGAATGATCAAGCTCCTAATTTTTTTAATTCCTCCAATCGCTTTTGACACTGTCAAAACCTATGATCTATATAATAACAATAACTCTGTAGTTTTTTCTGCTGATGTTAACCCAAGAACTTCAGTCATTGGAAGAACAACTTCTCAAGAGTCTGTCTCTGAAGAGACTGAATCCAAAGATTAACGGAGGCCCAATAATATATGTCTATTTTCCAAAAAAAAAAAAAAAAAAAAAAAAAGTAAATATTCCACAATATCGTTGTTCAATTCAATGAAGGTAAACAAACTATAATATAGTATACCATCTATGAGCCAACGAACACCACTTTATAATACATTTTCTTCTCGGATTAAAAAAAGGGTGTTCTTCTATATACCCCCAAAACACTAGTGGTACCCCTTTATCTACATACCCCCAACAATTATCTACCTACCCCATCAGATGTTTTATATGTGCATACCCCCTGAAAACAAATCATCTTCTCCTTCGTGCGAAACTTCTTCATAGATCCAGAGAGAATAACCTCTAACCGTAAAGCCTAGTTGGTCTAACCTAAAAAAAAATTCTAACAATCAAACGAACCCTAGCGTCTTTACTTGATTTGTTCTTCGCTTGGGGTAACAGAGGTAGCGAAATCAATTTTTAAAATCAATTTCCGTTGCAGTCAAAATTTCAAAAGAGACCCTATTGATTCTCATATATAACGATTTTCATCTAACTAAGATTTATGGCTTCTTTTGGGAACAAATCATTATTGTACAGTCAAAATTGCAACAATGGTTAAAGGAATGAGATATTCATCTCGATCATCTAGCTGTGTTTGTACGTACAGTAGCTGTGTTGTTAGTGCTTCCAATCGTTCTAACTTCTAATGCTCTTTGAATTCTTTCACTTCCTTACACAATGTTTAAATCTCTAAAGCTAATGCCGGCCCGCAAGAAAACCCTAATTTTGGTTTTAGTGTCTTCATGGAAATTTGACTTTTGATCTGGTTATTTTATTCTTGTTAGTGTAGTGGTGAAGGTGACACCAGTACCCATAGAGGTAACAGAAAATATAAACTTGATGGGTTTAATATTAGGATGCAAAACTCAGAATTATGTGTAATATAACAAATTTAAAGAAGGGGTATTGCTATCAATTTTTCTTAAAAATTCAACAATTTTCAAGCTAACCAAATTATAACTGACATAACTAATAAATGGGGTACCATTACTATATCTATAAGGGGTATATAAAGGAACTCCCTTAAAAAATAAATAAAGTAAGCTTCCGTATAATATTTCTATGTGGTGTCAATTTGGGCAAATGAAACTCTGTCTGTAGCTCTCTCATTCTTCGACACCGACCCCCAGTTTACAGTATCTTCATACGGTATGTGAAAGGATAAATGATGAATTGGGTACGTATACAAGCACAACCCATGAGAAGAACCAAACGAAAGGAGAAGTATTTCAATTTTTAATTATCAACCCATTTCTCTTCAAAACCCTAGAAAAACAAATTCTCATTCAGATTTACTCCTCTATGAACAAATTCCCATCAGAACATCTTGGTCAATATGCTAGTGCATTTGCAAATGGAGCTCCTCATTAGGGTGGACAGGGAGGAAACACTGATAAACTGAAGAAGCCGCAGAACAAAGTAAGATATCTCTAGGTAAGTGTAACTTATGATGATAGACTTTCATTGAAATTTTAAGCATTTTGAGATTAGATAGCAAGGGATCTTCCCGAGTTTGATTAATTGACAGTAAGTGGTGATATCGTATCATGTATGAGTTACTCTTTTAGCTTATTATTGCTATATTTGTTGTGCATTTTATGACTTAGTCTTTGCGGAGAATTTTATGTCAACTTATTTTCTTGTATAAGAAAGTAAAAATGGAGTCTGAATAGTATGTGTAGGAAATATCGTGGGGAACGGGAAATCTCTTCAAATTTCTTAGTTCTAAGCTGATATTCTTATGCTTTTCATTTCGAGATTTAGTCTGTGATTATGAGTTGCTGAATTCATTTGATCAAAGGAAAACAGTGCTTTGGATAGGAAACAACAGAAAAGTTTTGTTCATTAATCAATAATTTCATGTTAGTGTACAACTTTACACTAATAGGCAGAACCCTGTGAGAGTATGCAAAGGGGTTGATGCTGTTTAGGAAGAGAAATAAACTTTCATTAGAATCACTACGAAATACGAATGCTGTAGACAGTTTCAATGACAGTGTATAGACAACAAACCTGATCTTAGGACCTAATTGTTTATACATGTTTGGTTTGGTTAAATCATTGAGTTCAGCTGTTAAGTCTTATATCTGTATGCCAGAATGAGAAATTAGGCATCCTTTTTTAGTTGGATGAGTTCACCCACTTTACTTAACAGATGATATTGGTAAATAAAGTTTCGTTGCTTCTCTTGTTCAAAATGTAGCAAAGTAACAGCAGGGGAATGAATATTTCGACACCAATACGTACACAAAGGATAGACTGCACATATTTTGTTTTGCTATTTAGATACGGGACAACATAATTGGATTGAAATGCTAGGTATAAGATTTATAAATTGCTCTTCTATGTGTTAAAAAGAATTATGCCTCTCCATCTTTTTTTTTTTTTGTATTTGACATGTTTATTACTTACTGCAGTTGTCATGAGGCAACATTTTTCAAAGGACGAGATAACCCTAACGCAGTGCAACGGTCTATATGGTTGCTGTTGGCTTTTCGTAGAGGATGCGACTTCAGCGGTTACTTATCAGTCTATATGGTTGCTGTTGGATGTAAGGATCCGTGATTGAAGCTTAGTTTGGCCGTTGTTAATCAAACCAATCAGATTTTGATCCCAACGATTAAGATCTAAATAAAGTAGTAATGCATCTTATATTAGTCGCAATGACCATGCAGTTAGTTGTTCTTGATTAACCTGAAAATTAGAATTTAAGTAATTTTTATGTTACCAAATCAGTTGAATATTCTGGTAGGTTCTTCAGTGATAAGTTTGTTCAGAATGATATGAAGCTATGGCCTTTCAAAGTCATTACCGAAGATTATCTTGGTTCAAGTGTGCAGGATGCTGTCATTACCGCCCCGGCTTTGTATCACTTTGAACAATCTTATCACTGCTGACATAAGAACTACGTTAATATGGACATAGTTTGCATTTTTATTAAGAAGAGTGGTTTATTTGTTGGTTACTACATCGTAAGAGTTTCTCAGAGTTGATTTTGTTTTACATTGCACCACCATTATCTGAAACTGATACTGCTTTGATGGAGAGGTGAACACTCACATTTTACTCCAAATTTAATCATGCTTACTATCGGTTAAAGGAGGCAAAATTCTGTATAGTAGGAATGTAAAGAGAATTTCATGTGGCATGTAATGACTGTTGATGTTCGTAGTAATAGAAATAGATGTGGCAACGGTTATAAGGTTTTCAATTTTAGTTAAATAAACAGCTTTGGCTATTGATTTTGGGAAATGTGCTCCAATGAAGTGTATGGATTTTGTTTTATTACCAGCATGTTTGTGGCTTTTGTTGTGTTTATCTTGCAAAACCATTTTGTAGACTACCATACTGTTATCTTGGTCCATTTGCTCAACATGAGAAACAACGCAATACACTTATCATCAAGGGACAATTGCCTGATTCTATGTTTTTATTTAGAATTTCATTAATATTTTTTCACTAATATGCATATCTCTTCTCTTGCAGTAAAATAAGGAAACAGAGTTTTTACATAGAATTGTTGATTCATAAGACGGAAGAAAAGTTTTGTGTTTCTTGTCTATAAAAATAGTAGCACAGTTCTTCTATGAGTTTCTGCAATTTTATGTTGATGCGTGTGGGATTTAAAAGAGACTAAAAGAAATTTTGGAAGTTCAGCTCGTGAAGGGGGTGATTTTTTTTTTTTTTTTGATCAGATGAATAATACTCACTCAACAGAAGACAGGGAAAGGGGTGGGTGTGGGCGCGGCAGTGGGGGTGTTCTTCTGATGTTGTTGTTACTTAGAAAGCTGTAGTTGCAGTTAAGGAATCTAAAGAAATACCCAGAACCACGCTTGTTTTGCCTGCTTAAAATCACGCTGTTCAACCCGGGGATTGTATTTGGCTTGTTGTTCCTGCTCATACTTCAGGTATCCCATCTATCTATCTATCCATCCTTTCTTTCTTTCTATCTTTCTATCTTTCTTTCTTCATTTGCTTAACATGCAATATCTAAGGATTTCAATTTTCCTCTTTGGCTGATTTTTTTTTTGTATAACTTTTCATAAGGAATTTCTATGTGGGTATTGTTTTGATTGCACTTTGCAGTTCTTTTATACTAGTTTAGTTAATTTGGTGAGGATTGTTTCACTTTTCCATTGAAGAAAATGAGCTTTCGAGATGTTTCTTCAGTATCATGTTGATAAGTTCTTAATCAGTATTCGATAATAAGCCAAGCCCAAACTGCTGTGTGTAATACAGATGAATCACTTTTCATTGTTGCCTTAGTTTTAAGGTATTCATGAGTAGTGATTGATAATTTTGTGAATAGTAGTGGACCAGATTTGGATTTTGCTGCAGAAATTTCTGCACGTGAAATAGGGCTAATCTAGGATGGGTATTTCTCTTGAGGGGTTCTTTGTGCCTTCAATATGAAGTCCTTCAAATTGATTGGATGGACATGGTTTGTTTAGTTAAAGTTCTTGTTTAACTTTTAGTTGTGCTTTGGTTGCTAATAATGGTGACTATCGATGAATTCATGTTTAGGTAGAAACTGGGGCTCCCAAGATTTGCTGGTGACTGTGTTTGTGGACATCAAAGGTCTTCTGCAGGGACCAGTATAGGGCACAAGTGTGGTATTTCAGATGATGCTCCAACTGCATGATGTTTACGATCCAAACAGGGTTGGCATATGACGTTGTTTATCTGTAGTACTACTATTACTATTTTTAGAAGATTTTGTTGCATTAAAGGAAGTATTCATAAGACAGAATAAATATTTTGTGTCTCCTGTCTATAAGAAAAAAGTAGGCACAGTTCTTCTATGAGTTTCTGCAATTTAATATTGATATATGTGGGATTTGAAAGACTGTAAGAAGATTTGGAAGTTGATCTCATGAAGGGGTGAAGGAATCTAAAGAAATACCAAGAGGCAAGAACTGCACTTGTGTGGTTTTTAACTAATGTTATATAACCTGGGGATTGTATTACTCTTTGGTTGTTCTTCCTGCTCATACTTCAGGTATCCATCTACCCATCTACCCATCCTCTCTTTCTTTGTTTGTTTTCTTCATTTGCTTAAAATACAATACCGTAGGGGATTTCTTTTTTCCTCTCTTTGCTGATCATTTTCTAACCTAGAGAAATAATTAATTTCTATGTGGGTGTTGTTCCGCTTGCAGTTATTTTATACTACTAGTAATTGGCTTGTTACACTTTTCCATTGAAGAAAATGAGGTTTCCAGATGTTTCTCCATCGGTATCATGTTGATAAGTCCTTAAGATCAGTTATCTATTCAATAAGCCAAACCCAAAGAGGAATCACTTTTCATTGTTGCCTTAGTTACAAGATATTCGTAGGTGGTTACTGATAATTTTGTGACTAGTGAACCAGATTTTGATTTTGAAATAGGCCTAATCTATGATGGCTATTTCTCTTGAGGGATTCCTTGTGTTTTCATTATTAGGTCCTTCAAGTTGACTGAATGGACCGTTAAAGTTCTTCTTTTAACTTTTCGTTGTGCTTTGGTGGCTAATGATGGTGACTAATGATGAATTCATCTTTTCATGTTTAGGTTGAAAATGAGGCTTCCCAAGATTTGCTGGTGATTGGGCCAGTGGATATCGAAGGTCTTCTGCAGGGACCAGTCGCACAAGTGTGATATTACAGATACATGCTCCAAGATGATGCTCCAGCTGCACGATGTATACGATCCTAACAAGGTTGGCATATGACGTTGTTTATCTATATTCCCCAGGCCCTTGCTTTAGCAGCTCAGTATTGACCTTGCATTGACTCTTTGTTATAGATCAATCTAAAGATTGTGTCTGGATCACCATGTGGAGCGGTGGCTGCAGAAGCTAAGAGAACTCAAGTGAACTGGGTCATACTGGATAGGTAATAATGATACACCTTGACCTAGCTTTTTGACTATAAAGCAAGTGTTTGGTGTATACCATGACGGTACATGAGCTTTTAACTGCAGTAATTTTTGTTTTTGTTTTGTGTCTTGGAGAAGCCTTCCTTGTCCATTATTTGCTCAAGTTTTTCACTAATTATCTGTAATTCGTACTTTTCTCTTGGTCCTGTTTCATTTTTCCTACTCTAGTTTTTTTTTTGTTGGTACAGACAGCTTAAACTCGAGGAGAAAGTTGCCTGGAGGAGCTGCAATTTAATATTGTGGCTATGAAATGTTCTCATCCAAAAGTACTTCGCTTAAATTTGGTTTGAAGGAGCTGGATTAGTGTCTTCTGAGCTAGAGAGGATTCACCTGGAGGACATACAGAAAACAAGGACTATACTTTGAATACCATCTGAGGTCCAGTTCTGACAGCTTCTAGTAGTCCTGAACTTGGGACACCATTTACTGCAACTGAAGTTGGACACCATTTTTCAGTTCGGAATTAATGGTGACCTGAAGAAAGAGGAGTTATCAGTCTCACAAGAACACCGACATGATGATGACACCAGCTCAGACAGTGAGTGAAAATTTAAGCCTTCCATCTACCAGCTTTATATTCCATCTATGGATGACAGAAATGCTTAGTTCAGGTCGCCAAAAATCAAAGCAGCTGGAAGAAAATTCACAGACTCCGTGACGAAACTCAAACTTCCACATACAAAGCCTTCCTGGAGAAATTCTCCACACTTGACCTTGAAGCTGGGATAGAATCTATGAGCTATACGTCAGATATTGACTACAATTGAAACATAGCAGAAGAAGCAGTTTCTCTAGCAAGGAGTGCACCTCTAGGTCCACCACCTTGTTGTTCAACATGCCAACACAATGGAGCTGTATTTGGAAAACCACCAAGGTGGTTCAGCTGTGCAGAGTTGAAACTTGCAACAGGTGGATTTTCCCAAGCAAATTTCATTGCGGGAGGTAGGTTTGGGTCTGTCCACAGGGGAGTCCTATCAGATGGCCAGTCTATCGCCATCAAGCAACACAAATTAGCTAGTTCTCAAGGGGATCAAGAATTTTGTTTAGAAGTTGATTTTCTAAGCTGCACACAACACCGAAATTTTGTCTGATTGTGATTGGGTTATGTAAAGGAGAAAATGATGTTGCTGGTATATGAATATATTTGCAATGGATCATTGGATTCTCATCTTTACTTTACTCATCTATATTTTGTTAGACATTTTAATGGTTATATAATAGGATTGAATGTTGTCATGGCAAAATCATGCTCACATAGGACTGTCACAGTTGGTTCAGAAACTTGTGATACACTGAGCTGCAGAAAACAAACACATTGACCACTCTTGAGGATGACTTTCCCCATATACCTATTTACAAGTACTAGGAACTCATATCATTTAGCAACTTATAAACTAGGAGATTTTATTAAATCAAGTTCATGACTCGTGACTATTGATCTGTAGGGCGTAACCAAAGTCCAGTAGAATTGTCTGCACGGCAAAAGATTGCAGTTGGAGCTGCTCATGGATTGCGGGATACCTCCATGAAGAGTGTAGAGTGGGCTGCATTGTCCACCATGATATGCGTGCAAACAATATACTCATCACTCATGATTTTGAATCACTGGTGTGAATAAAATGATTTTGAATCGCGTGCAAACAATATACTCATCACTCATGATTTTGAATCACTGGTGTGAATAAAATGATTTTAATCACTGGTGTGAATAAAATGATTTTGAATCGCTGTTGACATCAACCAGGCCAAGAGCCCGCAACACCTTAATGAATTGGTATGAGGCAGAAAACTTTGTATTTTGTTTTTATTTACCTTTCAATGACATGAATACACAGTGGAGAGCTTTTATTTCCAGTAAAGTAAAGAAATTGAGATAAAACATAAGCAAGCATTGCAGAAGATGTTTTCGTCTGATGTTGTGAGAACCAATATTCAGTACATAAATGTAAAAAATTTATTTGATTATAAAAATGAAGCCTACAGGTTATGCAAAATGAATAAAAATGCAGTGCCAAAAGAACAAAAAATATAGATCTAAAGAAATCAGCTAAATTTTGTAGTTTTTCAGATGCGTTTCTGGACTCCTCTTCTTGTTGGTGCCTTGCTAGGTTTCTTCATCTTGCGTTTTGGTGCTGCTTCCTTAGAAGCCTTGCGAGGTTTCTTGCGTCTTGGAGCTTCTTCTTCTTCTAATTGACGTCTTGTTGCTAGCTGATGTCTTGGTGCACATCCTCCTGTCGACATTCTTGCAGTAATACGCTGACGACGTGGATTAGACTTGACAAGAATCTTCCATCTTGTGCACACCGCTTTGCATATACGAAAACCTTTTAGAGGTAAGCAACGGAAAATGAGTAACAAAATCTCATCGGGAAGCTTATCGATATGGTTACTGACATCATCCATGTCAATCATCATGGTGTTTTGATAAAAAAAAAACTTTCAAACACTGTATAGGGGGAGGGGAGAGAGAGCAATGGCACTATATATAAACGTGTTTATATCACGTTTTTGTATTTCAGATTTCCATAAAAAGAAATTAAGAGATACAAATTCAAAATAATAAAAAGATTTCTAGAATCTATATGGTTTCCTTTTTCGGTTTCAATTACGGTTTAATAGGTCGTGATAAAACAGAACGTAATATTTTCTCA
Organism: Papaver armeniacum; assembly: GCA_023531295.1. Taxonomy (NCBI): domain Eukaryota; kingdom Viridiplantae; phylum Streptophyta; class Magnoliopsida; order Ranunculales; family Papaveraceae; genus Papaver; species Papaver armeniacum. The sequence goes on from JAJJWW010017417.1 coordinate 489,339, forward strand.
TAATTTGATAATATATTTCAGTTGCAATAGAAATTTTGAACTCTTGGGATATGAAAACGCGTAACTAAATAGCGATTTACATGGAACTACTAGGGTTGTTGCTGGGGAGTGGGGAATGACCCCGTATCCAAGAGTCCGGTGCCGGTATTAGGAGATTAAGTCAATGAGATTGGACTCTTCACTGGTCTACCACTAAATCGGGTAATTTCCAAGTTAGTTCTACTTAGGAAGATCTCGTTTTACAACATCAAACACCTACAACTTCTACATCAATGTTATCTAAGAAATTTTGGCTACAAGTTATATGTCATTTTCCTGTGCACATTAGCCATACAGCATTTTACAGTCTCTCATGCATCTAAACCTAGCATAGTGCTTGTCATATTCATTGGTCACCTCCTCCTATAGCATTTGGGACAAAGCCTGTTCTTCTAAAGCTAATTCCGTATAACTATATAAGCAACACCGTTAGGTGGTCGTAACATGTAGCGCAGCTCTATTTTCTTAAGCTTCCTGGTTTCAAGAAGAGAACTTTATAGTTTATATAAATGGACATGATTTTTCAGATCACCCATGGCCTTGCATTTGGAGCATAGTAAACACAACTCGAAATTGAAATGTACGAAAGGGTTGCACTTGCTGTTCGTTATTAACACATAGAAAGCGTCAGATGTTGTGGCAGATAAATAATCTACTAACTCAACTCAATTTGTTAGTAGATTATTTATCTTTTTTGCTGGTGTATTTGGCATTACAGTCAAGTGTTGTGGCAGATAAATTCTCCGCACTTGACCCTGAAGCTGGAATAGAAGCGATGAGCTATACGTCAGATATTGACTACAATGGAAACATAGTAGAATTAGTCAGATATTGACCTTGCTAGCAATTTCTCTAGCAAGGAGTGCACCTCTAGGTCCACCACCTCTTTGTTCAACATGCCAACACAAGGGGTATTTGGAAAACAACCAAGGTGTGTTTCAGCTGTGCAGAGTTGGAACTTGCAACAGGTGGATTCTCCCAAGCAAAGTCATGAGTACATTGTTTGGACGCTCACGGTGCACAATGCAGCCAACTCTACACTCTTCATGGAGCTCCAACTGCAATCACCATTCTACTGAACTTCGGTTACGCCCTACAGATTCTACTTCCAGAATTAGGCAAAAACCAAAATAAAATCTGGCAGAAACCAAAATAAAATCGCTGGTGTGAACACAACATTTTACTCTTTTTCTTTAGTACAACTTAATCAAACTTACTAGGCATCCTTCATTACAAAGTGTATGTATATCCCAACTTCAGAGCAGTTGTTTCTTTTATCATATCATTCAACAAACAAGATGGGCACTTATACTTGTGACATGTAAAAATGATTAAAGTATGAATTCTCCAAGTATTAGAGCCTGCAATATGTACAAATATGGCACCAGAATATGCACAGAGTGGCCAAATTACAGGAAAAGCTGATGCATACTCATTTGGATTTGTTATTTTTTTTTTTTTTTGGTAGATCTTGTCACGGGGTTGAAACTTCAAAGCTGTTGACATCAATCGGCCCAAGGGCCTGTGCAGTGCCTTACTGAACTGAATTGGTACGAGGTGCAGTGCACAGGTGCTATAATGAAGAAATGGAATGAAAACATAGCAAGCAGAAAGACGTTTTGTCTGTGGTTATTGTGAGAATCAATAGCATAAATGCACCAGAGTTACATATATGTGAAAATTTTATTTGATTATAAAAATGAGGCCTACAGGTTGTGCAAAACGAATAAAATTAAAATGCAATGGCAAAAGAACAAACATATAAAGAAATCTCAGATGAGTTTCTGAACTCCTCTTCTTGCTGTTGGTGCCATTCTTGGTCTCTTAACTCGTCTCTTTGTTGGTGCTACTGCTGGCTGACATCTTGGTACTGCTCCATTCTTACGAGGTTTCTTAGCGCCTCTCTTTGTTGCTGCTACTTCTTCTTCTGATACTAGCCGATGCCTTGGTGCATTTCCCCCCGTTGATATTCTCGCTGTTGTGCGCGGAAGAGAAAAAGACTTGACAAGAATCTTCCACCTTTGGCATACGTCTTTGATTCTATAAAAAGAATGACGAGGTACCAGACGGAATATGTTGATCAAAATCTCGTCGGGAAGCTTATCGAAATGGTTACTGATCTCGTCCATATAGATCATCACCACTTTGAAGAAAAACTTTCATTCAAACCCTGTCTATGGGGAGAGGGAGAGAGCAATGCCTCTTTATATGCAAAGACTCTAAACGTGGATTGCTACATGTCACAAGCCATCAAGCCACCATATTATAAACGTGCTAACACACGTTTTTTAATTTCCAAAATTTCTAGATCGTGTTTCCCATAAAAAGAAATAAAAATATTTTTTTTTATAAAATATGAATCTACATGGATTTTCTTTTTTGGTTTCAATAACGGTATAATTGGGTCGTGATAAAACAGAAAATAATATCTTTTTTCCTTATTTGATAATATATTTCGTTTAGAATAGAAATTTTGAACTCTTGGATTTGAAATCGCGTAACAAGATAGCGATTTACATTGGACTACTAACTACTAAGGATCGCTGGGGATCACCCGTACCCAAGAGCCTGGTGCGGGTAGCTGGAGATTAAGTCAATGAGATTGGACTTAGACTTAAAGAGCTCAACATTCAAACCAACAGGAATCGGTGAATTCATATTGGAAAGTTAGTAGGAGTAGCATTTTTCAGGATATATCAGTTGGATGTATGGTGTGAGAATTGGTAAAGCTTGTAAATTTTATCCTGGGAGTCATATTTTTGGAGAGATACAAGGCTAGAAAAACGTCCGCAAAAATAGGTCAATTGCATAACCAATTTCTTTATCTCTGCTTTAGATATACAATCTGTTGCGGCTAGTGATTTAGTAGGTTAATTGCATGGCTGGTGGGTCAGATTGTTAACCGGAAGACGCAAACTGTTATGCTTTGATACTTTGTGCTATCATGTGGAAGGTGTGTGGAAGAGACGTGTTTTAAGAGTTCATAGGTTCGCAAAGTTGAACGGAACTTAGACAAAATGTACTAATATGCCCAAAAAGGCTTTAGTGGTGGAAATGTAAGAGTTCATGCTGAACGGCGGACTAATTTGAGGGCCACTGGCAGTAAAACTGACCTTCATCCTTTGGGCTTCCAATACTTTATAAGCTGAATTGTAAGAGCAGTTCCTATGGGATTAACAAACTATCAAGTTTGTTCATTTTGCTCCCACTATGGACTCAACAAACATGAAAAATGGATGTTCAAACCAACAAATTTATTGGTTTGTTCATTGAGTTGGATGATATAGCACGCGCTTAATGATAGGTCGGGCGATCGTGCAACAGATGCGGAGTTGTAGGGAAGATCGCTGGAGTTGGAAGGAAGATCGCTGGAGTTGGAAGGAAGATCGCCCAGTGCTTTTCTCTCTCCCAAACCCGGTTATTATATTTAGGGTTTATTTTTTATTATTATATAAATCATCTGTGGGACCCAACTCTTGTTAGTTTATATGAATAAAATCATCCGTGGGACCCAACTCTTATTAGTTTATATAAATAACTAGAACTTCACCCGTGCCGTAACGGCACGACCTCCGTAGTAAGTAAAAAAATTATGTCAATTTTAATTTTTGACATTTTTTTTGTTGGCTCTATATAAAATGACAATTATTTTCCATGTTTTTTAATTGTTATGTTTTCTTTTTGAGAATTGCTGGGTTGACCTAAATATTTTTCTCGAAAAAATCACCGGGTGAAACATGTAGTGAGACCAACTGAAAACCTTTACTATCCCTATCATCGCTCGGTTTTTCAGGGGTTGTTTTTCGGAATAAATTGTGGTCAGCCTGTACAATAGTTTCTTTTGTATTAATAACCATCTTATTTTCACATTAAGAAAATCAACCACAACTTCCATAATAAATGTTACTTATGTCTTAACGACATAAAATAAACATTATTGCCATTAGCACACTGGGCACCTGCACTACCATCACCGGAACCACTCATCACCACTACCTTTTCCACCACCAACAATATCGTCACCGTCTCCATGCACCACCACTCACAAAGACCACCCCGATCATCCGTAATGATTATTAGCAAATTTATTATTTATTTAATGAGAATATATTTCATTTGTAATGAAACATTAGTAAAATATCTATTATGTGAAATTAATGATATAATAATGATGTAAACAACCACAAGCATTGATATATCTTTTCCCTAAACAAATCTCAGCCGCTCTTTATCTTGCCTAACTTGTCAAAATGCAAAATTTAGATTAATATGCAAAAAAAATATAATTTTACAGTTTTGTTGGTATGGATGCAGAATAAAACATTGTTTAGAATTTACATGTAAATAATTTTTTAGATGTCAAAAACGGTTGGGGCCCAGCTTGTCGCTCGACTACCAATCAACTCAGTGTAAACGTTTGTTCTTTTGTTTTCTAATAAAGCCTTCAAATGCATCTTTTTATGAAAAATAATTTTTTCAATTATAATCGTGCTTTATATTGGTTGGTATCTAACTTTCAGAATGAGCTTGGTTTCCTTATAGTCCTCAACCGTTCATTTTCCTTCTTGTTCCGACCCGAAAAATATCTGGCCCATAATATTTATTTTAACTTAAAAAAGTTAAAAAATAAAAGAAAAATAAATTTAAGAACTAACATCAAACAAAAAAATAACCAAGGGTAACTAAGTAATTTATCTACCTTTGGACACCATTTCTCATCCCACCACCACTACTTCTTCCAGCACCACCACCATTAACATCATCACTCAACCATTCTCACGTCCAACACCCACCACAATTATCCCCACCGCTGATCCACCACCCCGCCCTCCATCACAACCAATATTAATGCCCACTGATTCAATATAATATAAATTTATCATGTACTATATTAATGACAATATTATTTTAAATTTTAAAAAATAAAAAAAATAAAAGAATAAAAATTTAAAAACTAATATCAAATAAAGAAATAAACCAAGGTAATTTAGTAATTTATCTACCTTAGGACACATTTCTCATCCCACTACCACTTTTTCTTCAGCACCACCACCATTAACGTCATCACTCCACCATTCTCACATCCAACACCCACCGCCATTATCCCCACCGCTGATCCACCACCCACGCCCACCATCACAACCAATATTAATGTCCACTGATTCAATATAATATAAATTTATTATATACTGTATTAACGAAAGTATTATTTTAAATTTTTTTTTTTATAAAAAGAAGTAATATCGAATAAAAAAAAATAAACCAAGCGTAACTAAGTAATTTATCTACCTTAAGACACCTTTCTCATCCCACTACCACTACTTCTTCCACCACCACCACCATTAACGTCATCGCTCCACCATTCTCACCAACAACCACCACCATTATCCCCACAGTTGATCCTCTAGCCGTAGACCACCATCACAACCACCATTAATGTCTATTGATTTAATATAACATAAATTTATTATGTACTATATTAATGAAAGCGTATTTATTTGATTAATTAAACAAACATTTATTGTGAAATACTAATAGAATATTTATTATTGAAATTTAATTAAACTGATCATTTTACAGCCGTAGGTTTAGCTTTTCCTACCACTACTTCTTCCAGCACCACCACCATTAACGTCATCACTCCACCATTCTCACATCCGACACCCACCGCCATTATCCCCATCGGTGATCCACAACCCCCGCCCACCATCACAACCAATATTAATGTCCACTGATTCAATTTAAAATAAATTTATTATGTATTGTATTAACGAAAGTATTATTTTAAATTTAAAAAAAAGTAGTATCAAATAAAAAAATTAACCAAGAGTAACTAAGTAATTTATCTACCTTAGTACATCATTCTCATACCACTATCATTACTTCTTACACCACCACCCCACCATTAACGTCATTACTCCACCATTCTCACCAACACCCACCACCATTATCCCCACCATTGATCTACCACCCCCACCCACCATCACAACCACCATTAATGTTTACTGATTTAATATAAATCGGTTATGTATTGTATTAATGAAAGCATATTTATTTGATTAATTAAACAAACATTTATTATGAAATACTAATAGAACATTTATTATTGGTATTTAATTAAACTTATCATTTTACAGCCGTAGATTTAGCTTTCCCTAGGAGAAATCTGGACCACTCTTTAACTTGCCTAATTTGTCCAAACTATGCTTTATAAGGGAGAAATCATTAATGGGACCCAAATTAGTTTATATTAATAAAATCACTAGTGGGACCCTAAAATATCAGATTTGTTCAGTTTGCCTTGTTACCCATAGTGGAGAATGCAGTTTTTTCATCCATGTGACTCAACAAAACAATAAGTTTGTTGATTGCCATAGGAATTGCCCTAATGTTCGTTTCTGACTTTTGTAATGAGAACTGAGAAGTGCATTTGCCGTGTTGTATGATTTGCCTTTTGCTTTCCCTGTTACTTACTGATATATTTATCGAAAACATCAATTAACGCCAGGGTATACGTCTTGATTCACTGTTTTTGGGTTATTGGTAAATTTATGCATAAGAAGGCACTAATGTAAGACCAAGCACAATGGTTGATGAATTTACTTCATTATAGCTTAATTGTAGCGAAATCTAACTACTATGGTTTTTTTTTAGTTTCAGTTTGGCGATTTTTCCTTTATACTCTTCGCCAATCTTAAATTTAATCAGATATGATCCTCCTTTAAGCTATTGAAAAATTAATTTTCGAGAACTCAGTTTTCCATGTGATTTTGAACGAATATTTAGTTTCCGTTTCCGAACTTTTATTGTTACCAATCTTTACTCATATATTTTTTCACTTTCGCCTATTTTATTTTGCTAAAGTTCACTTTTTCCTATTTTATTTACATTTTTTTTTTCTTAAATATATTTTCAATATACATCCAGACAATTTCAAATTCCATCATAATTTTGTAAAAAATTTGAAGTGGATTTTCTTTTTTACCAATTAAATTTTTTTTTATGTTAACGAATTTTGAAGTCAGATTCTTGATCTTATCACACAATGATTTAACCAATAATATAACATCTACAATTTGATGCAACAATTATCAACTCTTTATAGTAATGATCGTATACACAATAATGCATCATGTCTACTACTACCTTCGTTTCAAAAATATAGGTTGGTTTTATGTACAAAATACACATGAAACCATCCTATTATTTTGGAACAGAGGGAGTAGCATGTATCAAGAATAAACTCTAGCCACCACTAGGCAACAAGTCCAAAACCCACAAATTAATGCTTGGTTGTTTGTTCTTACCGGAAAGAAAAAGACGGAAGTTGAGTTTCCTATTGGCACTGTTTGCACGGAAGCTGAGTTTCCCGTATGGTTAAGCTAAGCGATGCACGCCACTCAGAGTGAAGTGCACCTTCATACGAATTTCTTTTAGCTTCAGTCAAGCTATAGCTAAACGAAATGCTTCACCATTGTGCTTGCCCTAAGTGAGCATTTTGAGAAGCTACCACCAATCTACCACAATATAAAACTATGAGTATGTTTTAATAGTAGTTGGTGTGATCCTATTTGATATTTTAGTCTTTCCATGTCGCCATAGTTTTTTACCTTAATTTTTTTTTTTAAGTGTCTTTGAATTGATGTAGAAAATAGATTGTCATATATTACCACCACCGGGTGAGAGAATATTGACACCAAACCAAATGACCAATAAGCGAGTATACATACACACAATTTCATATTGGGATAATTGTTGGTTGGTACTCAGGTTTTGACCAACACTAGGCTTTGGTCTAACATTTGTCCAACGTTAGGGCTTGGTACCTGGACTGGATGTTGACTCGTGTTGACTAGGTTAACTCCTAACTTCTGTTTAGTAATTATTAAAAAATTATATAAAATGTAATTAATAATGAGTTTACTATCATACCCTTCGGGTTTTTTAATATTTACAGAACTCTCTTTTTCTTAGCTTCTCACTACAGAAGATCCATGGCAACCATCTCTTCTTCTTGTCACCAAAACCCCAAAATTTCATCAAGAAAAACCCATTATCATCTTCTTTTTCATCACTTCTGTCACAAAAAAATATTCAACCATTCCATTATCTTCTTTTGTATCTCATCTAAATTCATCTAAATCAGAACAGATGCCATGACGACATTACCAATATCAAACTTGATAAAATCAACAATCTTGTTGCTCTAAAGATCTAGCTTATCCTTTATAAGAGCGACCACCAGATTCATCTTTTATTCCCATTATTTCACTATCATCAACAACAACAACTTTACATATTCACCCAAATCCATTTCTAATCCTAAAATTTCAATAAATCCATCCATTTTCGATCTTTAACTGCCAATTTCAAGTCCATTGAAACCCACTCTTACAAAAACATTCAATTTCAAAACTCAATTGAAAAAAAATAAGGACTTGCAAGCTGGTGGAGAAGACTGAAATTCTTAGTAAGAATTATTCATTCGCCTAAAAGCCTTGCCAGGTACAAACAATAAACTAAGGTGAAATTGGAGGTACTGATTGTAGATAACAACTGCAGAAAGACCAAATCAAAAAGGTTGAGCTCAGAACACCAAGATTCCATCTAAATGATAGGATCTGCTATATCATCTCTGCTGATTAGAAACTGTTCATTTCAATCACTTGTATTCAGCTGCACAACAAAACAAAACCAAATCAAATGTTGGAGCACGAGCAAAATGAAAACAGCACTCAGAGAAAATATAAATATAGAGCATGGCTGAAATTCAATGACAAAAGCACACAACTCATATCTGCATCGTATTGTTATGTTAAACCATTCATACGCCAATTGAATTTGGTTCAGGTTTCTTTCACATAATCACCGCTAGAACACTTTGTTATTCTCTTAAATCAAACCATTGAATTAATGTATGTCATCACTCTTCCTTGCAAAACTCGAATTCTCAATAACAAAACCCTAATTTTCTGAATCAAGCAAACCCTAAATTGTTGAATCAAACAGAAGCAACCTCATTTACCGATTTCAAACCCCCGATTTCACTAAACGAACACTTTGTTATTCTCTTTAAACCCAAATCTCCTTGAATCAAACAAGCCCCAAATTCAAGCAAACCCTAAATAAATGCAAACGCCAAAGTCGGAAATCAATCAAAACATCAAATTTTTGCGAATCAAATAAAACCCCCAAATAAAACCCCCAAATTTTGAATCAATTCGAAACCCCATTGCTAAATTGAAAACCAAATTTCTTTGAATCAAAACCCCGCTTGTTGTTTTGTTCAAACTGGTGGTGGTGATTACGGTGGAGTGGTGTTACTGCCAGGTTGAAGAAGGATGAGAAGAAGAAAACCGGTGGTGGTGATTACGGTGGATTAGTGCGAAAAAAAGAGACAGAAAGTGATGGTATTGGTCGTGCTGTGAAGAAGATGCAGAAACCATGAAGTAAAAATCTTAGATAAAAGGCTATAATAGTAAGTTCATATTTTAATTTAACTTTAGTATAATTATAACTTTCGTTTTTAATCTATTTAATAATTTTAAAACAGAAACCAACATTTAACCTAGTCAATGGTAGTCAATGTTCAGTCCAGGTACCAAGCCTTAACGTTGGACAAATGTTAGACCAAAGACTAACATTGGACAAAACCTGAGTATCAAACACCAATTATCCCTTTCACATTTCATCATAATTTTGTAACTAAAATTTGAAGTGGATTTTCTTTTTACCGAATAATTTTTTTATGTTTGCGAATTTTGAAATCAGATCCTTGATCTTATCACACATTTTACCAATAATATAACATCGAAAATTTGACGCAACAGTTATGAGCTCCTTATAGTAATGATCATATATGTAGTACCCTGATTGCGATAGTGGTTTGTCCTTTCCTAACACCGATCCCTTTTCAGCACAATTGGCTCCATAGTTGGCAGAAAACTCTGCCGTCAAGCGTGCTCGGGAGGGAGTAATCCAGGGATGGGTGACATTCCGGAAGCGATGCTCGTTGAAAACCCTACACTGTCGGATGACCGCAGTGGCTAAGCGGGGACAATATTGGTGGAGGGTCGGGTAATTACAAATGATATCAAAGCCGGCGACGGGTCACCAACTGAGGGTGAGAGAGTGCACTGGACGGATTGAGTGTCAGGTATTGGTCTCATGTGGGGCAGGGAACGTCCGAGATCTGGCTTGGATATATTTCGGATTCGAGGACAACACCAATTTAAGGTGGTGGTATTATAATACCCCGATTTCGGATGTGGTTGGCCGAATGGAATATAAGTAATGGTTTTTCCTTTCTTACACCGAGGAATTTTCAACACAAATGGCTCCATAGTTGGCAGAAAACTCTGCAGTTAAGCATGCTCGAACGGGAGTAATCCAGGGATGGGTGACCATCTAGGAAGTTTCTGCTGGATTACCGCAACGGTTTTCGTAAAAAATCCCACACTATCGGATGGCCGCGGTGGCTAAGTGGGGACAGTATCGGTGGAGGGACGGGTAATTACAGTATATACAATAATGCATCATGTTAGTAGTAGAGATCTTCAAAGATTGTAGAAGCAGTGGAAATAGATCGAAAAGGGATGAAAAAATCAAGATCTTTCTTAGAAGTCTCATACCATTAAATATTATCATAACGATGATCAAAGGTTTATTGAGAATTTTTGATAAAGGGTTACAGGTGAGAGAAAAGCCTTATAAAGGCATTACAAAAAAGAAAAAAAAAATGTTAACCGAATAACAGTGGTACAAATGTTGTAACAACACTACATAGTACCTTCAACAACATTAGTTTAGTTTTGGTTTCTCTCGCAACAGGTGAGAGAAAAGCATTATGATCTCCAAGCATCACAGTACCTTCAACAACATTAGTTTAGTTTCTTCACCGACAACATAATGCAGTTCACCATAATGCAGCAGCAGCATCATAAATTTAGCAACACCCCAGCAAAGATAATCCCTTAAAAAATATTAAATGTGTCACATGACTAAACAATACAACTGAAGTGTAGTTCTCCATAGGCCGGTAGTCCAATCCTAATTAGTTTAGTTTTGGTTTCTCTCGAAATTAGAAAATTCCCTTGCGATATTTATTTACTATTCCGTTGTATTTTAATCTTATGCAAGTTGTAAACTCAATTAGATCTCCATCTAATTAGGTACTATAATCCTTAGTCCTAGTCTAGATAGTTTAATTAGTAACTTTAGTAATAGCTTAGCGCTAATCCTTCAAGGGCTGAGATTGGATTTTACCTCAAGACTCATTGAAGTTATGGATCAAGCCAAAAAACAAAAGAGTAGACACATATCATTCGCGCAGTTAACCGCAACATCAAGATTCAAATGCATGATTAACAACTTCAATCAATTGCATCGTACATCTCTACCTCCATCCGAGTTCCTGTGGACACTGTCGTGTCCATCAAAATACAACTTTTCTTGTGGAAAGCATTGACTAAAGGCCTTTTCGACCTTCGACACCAACATCCGCCGCCGATGCAACTCTGATATGAAGAATGTAGTTGTGCTCCAATATCATGTTACTAAAGAGTCATGGCTTACCAATTTAAATGTAACTGATGAATCTTGGGGTACTATGTACCCTCATGCAATAGTCCTTTGGTAGTTTAATAAATTTCATGCTTCAAAAAAAAAAAAAAAAAAACGACAGAGAAAAATAAAGATACTCTAATACTCATATTACACATCTTTCACTTGTGTGTCTCACACACTCACAATATCAAACAACTTGATATATCAATCTATCTATAATAAGATGGCTGCAACATTTGAAATAACTCTAGTTTTCCAACAAGAGATGCACAATAAAGAAAAATGGAACATGAACAGACGGAGATTCATGGAGGCTAATGCAATTTCTCGTCACACTGAAATCAAAGTTTTTAATTGCTTATTTTACTTTCAAAAGAAGTAATTTTGTCCACTTATATATGACTTTTCCTCTCGAAAAAATCTATAATTCTTTCGAACAACTCAAACCCACCACTCGTAAAAAATACTGAAGTAGAGGTTAAAAATGCAAGTAAAGACGGAGAAGTTAATGAGCTAGGGAGGCTTGATATGTATGTGTGTTTTTTTTTTATCACATCTACACTTTTGACCTACACTGTTATCGCAAGGCCGCCATTTCAAAAAGTGTAGAAGGGTGATCATTAATAGAACCCATCAAGCCAAAAGAAGCTTAGTAAGTAGTAATTAATCTCAGAGGGCAAACTAATTAGAGTAGAAAATCATATCCTAATAGCATAATCTGACAAAAACCATTAAATATACACTCCTTCCTTCTTTTTTTTTGGAAAAGAGATGTTATTGTTGTAGGGCCTTTGGCCCATGTGTGCCTCCCATCTATATGTAATCAAGGTTAACACCATAGCCTATAAATAGAGGTTAATTCCTATGTAATATTATATTGATATCTAATGGATAAGATCTCTCTCTTCTATATATTTCTCCTTCAACACGTTATCAGCACGACTCTACGTGCAATTTTTTTTTCTTCATTCAAGATTGGTCATTTTCTTGAAGATTAACATGGTTCTGATCCTATTTGTTTATTATCATGGATGCTAATATTCTTTTAAAAGTAATTGATACAAAAGGATAACACTATAAATTAGAAATTGTTTACATATTTGTGTGTCTCTTTTGAACAAATAAATTTCGTTTTCATAGTATATATTAGGTTCCACACTAGAATGTATGACTATCAAACAGTTGATTGGCGGTTTAGGTATATGTCTTTGTTAGATGAAATATTCTTTTTGAAGTTTGAAATTATGGTATGATGGAACAATAAATGATTTCACTATAAATAGAGGTTAGTTAGATTTTCATGAAATTTTAAAATGTTCGACCCAATTAGGTATTACTTACTCGAAAATTTCAATAAAATCTGAATAAAGAAATTTCGTTTTCATGAAATTTTAAAATGTTCAACCCAGTTAGATTTTGAACAAGATATTTCGTTTTCATAGTATATATTAGGGTTCCACGAATGTATGACTATCAAACATAGCGGTTTCACCAGTTAGATTTTCATGAAATTTTAAAATGTTCAACCCAATTAGGTATTACTTACTCGAAAATTTCAATAAAATCTGAATAAGATGCAATCCCCAAAACTTGATTTTATCAAAAGTGTGTAAGTTTTGAAAAACCTTAGTTTACATTAGCGTCGTAAAACCTAATATTTAAGAATTTGAATTGTTGGATTATGTTGTATTTTATGTATGTGTTATATAATGTTCTTATTGAGCTACTGTAAAAATTGAATAAAGATCCAACCATGGGAAATACTCAAAAGTACGTGATATTTCCAATTGTGTCCACAAAAACGCTAATTGGAACAATCATACGGCGTCACGGATATCTTTTTATCTAGCCATTGGATTTCCTTGAAATTTTATTATGTTTGGCACTACCGTATGATGAATCTTCTGTAAAACTTTCATCATCATTCGGAGATGGTTACAATTGTTTTATGATCACTATAGATGGATGATGAAATTTCCAATTTTAGGGTTAACAATATGTTTTGGGCTCATATGCTAATAGTTTCAAGTTTATTATCAATGGACCTAAATATTTAACATATAATGGACTTTATATGATTATATCCGTTAACCATGACCTTGTAAACCCAATGGATCGGGCCTTGACCAAATAGTTGACCAGACTTTGTTTAAACCAACTCGACTCGAATTTGACTTTCTGGATTCAGAAGTACTTGAGCACCATTAAAGGGTATTTGATGTGGAAGTTTGTGTTCACAAGTATAATACTTCCATAAAAATTAAATAAATATATTCTACCTATAACGATGCACCGTTCAAAGAGGAAGCTGTAGTTTTTACGTCTTTTAGGCGGCATATTAACTTTTCAGATTATGTAATGTTCTGAATGAAGTTTTTGAAACATTCATTAAATTTTTTCCCCTGAAAATTTGAATATTCAGTGGGACGGATTCCACTTGATAGACTACAAAGATAGGTTACAAATTAGCACCTCAACTTTTGTGGAAAGAAATTCAAATGTGACATAAGTCAGAAAAATCTTTCCATTTTTATCTTTTCAACTTCATCCATTATACTAAAGTAACAGTGGATGCTGATATATGTTAACAAGAGATTCACGGTCTTTCTTAAGATATTCAACCCAATGTAAGTGGTTGGGAGGCATGTGAGATTCTCTTGAACAAAAATGTATACCTGTTGGAATAAAGAAATTTCTCAACTTAAGGTAACTGTGGCATATATAAATATGGAAAGAACCTCGAAGAACAGAGGGTTAGACGTGCTAAATCATATCAACATTGGTATACTAGAATATGTGAAAGAATACACATAAATTATGGTAGAAGATATAAGCCTTTTCTAAAAAAAGGACCAGAGACGTAATTCTGGCTCAAGTAATACCGATACAAAGTAAATGTATATATCTAACGTGCATGAGACGGAGATGTAATTCTGACTCATTTAAACGGGAGTTGGAAATTTGGCATAAACATTTACTGAGAATGGTACAAGCAATGGAATTCCGGTATCATATAGTAGCAACCAACTACAAGATATATAAAGAGTTTAAAGGATAAAAAACTCAATGTATGTTAAAACAAGGCCGTACCCATGCTTGTAAACTTAACACTGTAAATTTGTAATCATCTTCATGAACTGTAACATTCTAAAGTAAATGAGATACCTCTTCTTTTGTTACGTAATAAGGCCACAACACTTATTACATGAAGCTCTTAAGAAAATATATAACTATTTGTTGAATTGTTTCCTTATATAATACCATGCGATGATTGGATCATGGGATATTTTTACTTTGGGTCCCAAAAAAGTGACCAGGGTTGCGTTTGGGTCCTAGAAAGTTTGAAATTAGAGTTTGGGTCCCAAGACCAGAATTGACAGTCTTGACTGTGAAATAATCTAGTTAAATATATAAATGACCAATATAATATAAGAGTTTGATTTATTTACAAACCTAACCATTATGCTTCTGTTAGACACATGTACGCATAGGAATCATTCTTTACTGAATGGCTGAGATTAAAAACACCCAAAGTACGACTACTTCTCATCACTTCAAACAAACAAGGTCGGCTTTTTAGTCTTCTAGGTTTCTAACTTCCAACTTCAAACAGTGCGACCAAATTGGGCTTTGACCTAAATCGATTGTAAAATTGAGTGTGAATGATTAATTTCAGCTGATTCAAGTGTTATTTTTGTCGTTTTAGAAGATTCTCCAGCTGAAATTGGTGTTTGAGTTATCAAATTTCTAGAGTAAGGTAAGTAAACAAATTCCCCTAATTCACATTGTTTAATTTGTGGGTTTTGGTTATTTTTTGTTATCCCCTCTTGATGTTGTCTACTGATATGTACTCTGTTGGGAAAAAATTTTAATCGCAAATCTGACTGTTATTTTTTTTTAATTGTGATTATCATACTTTTCTGTACTCTCTCCTAGTATAAGTACATGTCTTAGCCATTTCTATAGACTATAGTTGAGTTTATAGTCTCCCTTTGTCCCTTTCTGTCTTTTCACATGAACTGATATTTGAAATTCAATTGCCAATGAAAACCAATACTGTTTGGCTTTTTTATTGGATGATAAATGGAATATGATGTTTGATGGCAGTGACATATGTTTGATTGTTCACCATATGTAATAGTGCAATTTAATCAATAGCTAATGGTAAGAATCATTATGTTAACTTTGTACTAATGTTAAGTGCATATTTTGCATATATTTAGTGTCGAATCCATGCTAGTAATTGCTATATATTCTTGCGAATTATTGTATATTACTCTTGTTTTTATTTTTTTGTGTTTTATTTGGTGAATCGTCCAAAAGAAGTGAATATGCACTTAATTGTGCAAAGAAAGAAGTTAGCTACAAGTGGAGAAGGGCCAAAGACCAAGTGGAACTCGTTCGATTCCAAGAGTTATTGATATCATCTCTAAGAGGACGAAAAGAATAAGTCAATGGCGAAAGAATGGAGTCAATCCGACGTCGTATGAAGAATCTGGAAGCATTTCAAGCAAGCCGAAGTTGTCGAAAACTAGAGAACCTACAGAACTGTTATAGGCGCCCGAGTTTCTACTTAGGGCTGCCACAGAATATTAATAAAACTTTCAGTCTTCTGTGACTGACAGTTGAATGTGAGATGTTAAAGGTTCGTGGTCCATTAATTGATGGCAGTGAGGGTGATGTAGAAGAGCTGTTCTTGATGATGTTGTTCGATGGAAGATATACTCGAACTGTGATTTAAGAAACAGGGCAGTTGTGCTATGTTGAAGTCAGTTGTTGATGGAGTTGATCATATCATATCAGCGATGAAGAGAAACTCGTGATGAGAAGCAATGGAGAAGTTAGATGGCTCATGGAGTTAGAGCTGCCAGATATTAATGAAACTGAATGGTCGATGATGCTGTGAAGATGGCTTGGTGACGAGTGATTCAGGATGATGGCAGTGATGGCGATATGGAAGTGCATGGCAGTGATGGAGTGAGTAACAGCAGGAGATACACGATTCTGTGTTGGCAGTTAAATGGTGGATCGAAGGAGCTCGAAATGGCAGAGAATATTGAAGGGCTTTTTACAAAAATAAGCCTGTTTTTTTTTTTTGTGGTTTTCAAAACTAGGCCTGTTTTTTTATTTATTGCAAAACTAGGAAAGTTTTGACCAAAAGTGATGGATGGAAAGTTAGCACCGTTAAGTGGAAGTAAAATGACAGAATAATCCCTTCATTCTCTAATTTAAGTCTGTGTCGGTGGTTTTTTTCTTTCAAATCAGACCGATTCAGCTAGTCTGGCTCAGCTGATTTGTCTTAGTTACGAAGGCTTGTGCAAACGTGTAGCCCCATGATGGTCTGTAATTCATCAAACCTATAACTAGCAGCAACACCCAGCTCTTTACCTATCCATTTTTCACCCATTCAAATAGAATTCAAACTTATCTTCATATAATGCATTTATTCAGCTCTTGACAGATGCACTTTCCTTCTGTGTCTTTGTCTTGAAAATGAACTTACTTATCGACAAATCTCTTCAATTCAATTCATTGCAGCAACACCAGGACCCTCAATCACTCTCCTAACTATTCAAAATACCAACCCAATCCATATTTCACTACAATTCATCTTAAGCCATTGCTGCCATATACCACTAACTCATCCTGCAATTGTAACCTCCACCAGACTGTCAGCTTGAGTCTCATTCTCTTCTGTCAGACCACTTCAATGAACCAGTTAACACCACCAATGCACTCACCTACTATCTCGTCCATACCAACAGTTTCATCAATTTCAGTCCAAACCCATTATCTCACCATCACTGCCAGATTCTTCTTAGATTCAATTTCAGATCGATTGCACCCGACACCTAAAGAAACAACAGCAGATCACCAACCACAACATCTATCCAGCAACACATTCAAACCCATCATCAGCAGCAACAAATCCGCTTGTCTTGATCTCCTCTTGACTGGATCATTGCAAGAACAACTCAATCTTGAGCTATCCTGAACCATCATCTTCCTTCCCTGATTGAAATCATCAACTCAACCAAACCTTGTGAATCAACACCACCGATCAACCACCAGTTTAGCATTATCAGCACATCCAAATTTGTTTCATTTAAATTCCAACAACCATCAAATATCTAAATTCCACTTCAAATTAACAACACCAACACCACACCATCTTCTTCCTTTCTAACCCATGAACAATGTCTCTTCTCAACAGAAACAACCCATGGCAGTAAAAAGCCCTTACCGTTTCTCCATCTCCTTTCACCTGCAATAGTTCAGACACTTCTCCTAACAAATTCCCTCCTTTGATTTCTTCTTATCAATCGTAAATCGAAATACCAATTTAATTCAGAGAAACCCTAATTTTGCCTTTTGTAATTGCGGCAGTCATCGAAATACCAAATTTTTGCACTTGCTAGTGATTCAACCACGATTAACCACGATTAGGTTTGATTTGAGAAAAACCCCTAAGTTATCTCTCGATTTTAGCAGAAAAAAATTTGATTTAGATGAACCAGAGAGAATAAGAAAGAAGCATATGAGAATCGATCTCTCTCGAATGGGTTTTTCCGCGTATCATCTAACCATATAAGCATCTAGACCGTATAATTTCCTTGAGATCTGGATATCTCAGATTATTGATTCTGAGATCGACACGTGTGACATTTATTCCTATGGACGTCCATCGTAGCCGTTCAATTATCTTAGAGATTTCAGTGATCTTAGATTAGGCTTTTTAGATTGACACACGTGGGTGAGATATATATGCTACCGACACGTACAAAAAGGACAGTTTAGTAATCTTACCACATCCATGAGATCTCCCTATATGATATTTTGGGAGATATTGACGAGTCAATGCGATAAATTGACCGAGATAGTTAAAGTGGATGTAATCCATTTAACTTGCCTAGTTTTGCAATAAATAAAAAAAACAGGCCTAGAAACGAAAGTG
This sequence comes from Papaver armeniacum, assembly GCA_023531295.1. NCBI lineage: Eukaryota > Viridiplantae > Streptophyta > Magnoliopsida > Ranunculales > Papaveraceae > Papaver > Papaver armeniacum. Next base: position 507,898 of record JAJJWW010017417.1, read on the forward strand.
AGGGTACAAAACAGGCCTAGTTCGCATATAATCTAATATTGAAGAGAATGGGATGCTGCGATTAAACTCGAGTGGATCAGGGAAGTGTGTTGTTGTTGCTACTGATAATCACATCGATGGAGTTCGAGTTTGAGAAATCCAAGGAGAGTACATATTCTAGGTCAGTGTGTATAAAAGAGATCGGATATGGTCTGGAAGTTGGTGTTGTTCAGTGGAGATGATAAAGAAGAATAGCTCGAGAGAGGTGATCGATGATGAACAGGAAAAATGGTCCAAGTTTTGTTATTGCTGCCATTATCGGCAGTCGATGATGAAGAGATATGGTGCTGCTGAACAAAGTAATGAAGATGGATGCTGCTATGCTCGGGTTTGGAAACTCAGGGAAGGAGTGTTGCTGTGATTATCGAGTTAAGGATAGAAGCGTGTATTGGTAAAGGCAATGTTGTGCTGTACTTGGAAAGAGAACTAACCGAGCTCGAGAAGAATATTAAGAGGGAGGAAAACTTCGATTGCAGGTCGATGGAGTGCGAATGAGCTCATCTCGAGTTGGAATTATTGGATCGAGATCGGGGAAGGTTAGGAGGAGTGTATTATGGTTGTTGTCTGTTGCAAGCATGAATCAGTGATGTTGTCACTAATGGGAGTAGGATGGAGCTTCGGCCATTTGGGTATGATGATCACGATTGGAGATGACGTTGTTGTAGGGCTTGTTGGGACTAGAAGATGAACGTTTACGATGATGAGGAGGAAGTTAGCAGTGGTAATGAAGATTCAGAGAACAAGACAGAGATGTACGTGAGCTCAAGCCAACAGAGAGATGAAGTTAGAGCTCGACAGAAAATCATTGATGTTGTTGATGAAGATAAGTTGTTGCTCAGGGTCTTTGGTATTTATGAAGTTTACGGATGGAAGTTTTAGCCGTAAAAATAAGAGAAAATAAGAGAAAGATCCAGGAGAAGATACGCCTAGGAAGTCCTAGCCGTGATTATTGCGTAAGAAAAGGGAATAAGATACACGAGAACTCACGGACTGAATAACCTGGCCGTAAGTTAAGAGAAGGGAAGTTACACTATCGGTTCCAGTGGACTGACAAGCCAAACAAGGCAATTGGGCTGGTCTTCTACAGCTGCTGCTGGAGCCCATTATGTTGTGTGTATGCCAGTTCTTTGCATGGCCAGATTTGGACGTGCATTATTTTGGGAATTTTGGCTAGAGTTTCGCAAGGATTGGCACGGGCACTTCTACAACTTGGAGATTATTTAAGAGACACTTCTTAACCTAAGTTATAACATATATCTCTACATCTCATAATACACCTTCTTCTTCATTAATTTTTTAGGGTTTACCCCTTTTCGGGGGAAACCGGGAAACAGTGTAAACATGAAAGGCTAAACTTTATTGATTAAGGATGAATTCAATGTTCTAGCATGAAGCTCTATTATTATACAAGTTTGTTCGGAGTTTTAATCATCTTATCGTTTGTTTTCACTACATCTAATGTTTATGAGTGGTTCCTAGATTGATTTGGGATGCATACTAGATTAGTCTATTGATTGTTCTATTGTTAGTATTGAATTAGGAGATAAGTAATCGTCGAATAACTCATACACAAGTAGAAATCGCGAGACCTTGCAAAGGGATTCTGTGGAGCAATTGCGAGTGAAGATAACACCAGCAAGTGGACCTTGAGCTAAGAGTTTAACTACTGGGATCAACCTAATTTACAAAGTCTAAGTGTTCGATCGGATTACACCTTGAGTGAGCTACTACTTGGTGTTTCGGTTGGATAAAATCTGATATTGGAGAGCTTCCGTGTTCGTGGTATAAGGAGTTTTGGGGATAGCACTGAGCTAGCTGTTGTTCTACGGTTGGTGATGAATGGTTCTAACGAAGATAGATAAGTATACTAATCCAGTTATCGATTGGTAACGGCGAAGGATTCCTTGATCATATCTTTCTTTTATTTTTATTCTTTTTATTTTACTTTCAACCAACCCCCTTTTCACTTTGTTTTGCTATCTAAATAACATATCAATTACACAGCTCTCTGTGGGAACGATCCTTACTACCGCTATATTATTATTTAATTAGTGGGAAATATCTTGATTAGTTTGTTGTGGTTACGACACGCATCAACTAACTAATGTTTTTTTTTTTTTTTTTTTAATTCAGGGAAGTTCATTCATTCTTTGTAATGGCATGAACAAGCCATAACAGTCATGGAAGAGATTTTGAGTTAATGTTGGCAGTAAATTTAGCAGTATTGTATGTCTGTGAATGTAAGTTGCAGCTTCAATGGAATGGATTTGAGTTGATGTATCCATGTGGACATCTGTTTATCTTGTGTGAAATGGTGTGCAGGTGTGTGTGAAATGGATTGCAGAAAAATGGGTTCGAAAATATGCCTTAAATTTTGTGTTTATATACGGGTTTGATATAGGTTAATGGACTAACGATTTAGACCGTTAGATTCAATATATTTTAGTTCGTTAGATTGTTTCATTACTAATCTCTTGACAGTAACTGACATCGTTAAATAGTTATAAATTAATTAATAATTAAAATTATTTCGGTAACGGTCAAGACGGTCAATTTTGGTCCTGAGACCCAAACTCTAATTCCAAACTTTCTAGGACCCAAATGCAGTATTGGACACTTTTTTGGGACCCAAAATCAAAATATCCCTTGGATCATTACATGTAATAGCCGAGCGAATAAATGCTCAATATATGTTTCGTAATCTGTATAAAGATTAAAATTTACATGAGCTCTGTAAGAACCAAGAGCTAATCACACTTTGTTAAGTTTCTACGAAGTCTGTGCAAATAGTTATTGTACGAAAACTAACCGTGAGAATGGGAATGCATCTACAAATTACCTCCAATGAATGTAAAAGGAATCACATTTTAGAGCAATAATCAACCAATTAGTCTAGTGAACTTTAAATCACTAATACTTGAATAGTTGAATCCATATCGTCACCGACAATATAATTTTGGGAATTGGCTCATTCAGGTTTTGACATAACCATAAATACTGTTAGAGAACTGCTCGATCGAACTCACAAGCGGTTCTATCTCAAGCTTGTTTGTCAAGTTTAGTTGCCAAAACTATAAGTCTTGATTTCTAGTCTACTTATAGCTAAGTCTCGAATTAGGCTACAAAGTGTAGTTGAGCTTTAGACTTCACGTCGTTCATCGATTGAAGACGAAGAACTACTAAAGGTATGTGGAGATACTTGAACTCATCCATCACTCAAAAGTCTATCTACTCTATCTCCTATTTGAGACAAAAGTCGTATAGCTATATAGACTTCAATTATACACATTTGATATTTCGAGCTGAGTTTAACTCGCTTACATATTTATCGAAATATATGTTGATAAGCTTTCGCTTTAACCAAGTTCATCTTATATTCTTGACGAAAGTAAAAAGATAAATATATGAAAATCTCCTGGTAACATCTTACATGATTTGTGTGAGACAGTCATTTGATGTAGACTCGAAATATTTCGTATTGATATATCGATTACTTGAAAATTGCTTTGAAGCTAATAGTTTGTGTGAGACAACTATTGTCGTCTTCTAAGAATGTTTCAATGATTGAAATGGGAGTTTAGAACAATTAACCATGATTGGGTATAGCACAGTATGCGTACTTGTATGCTAACTGTTGCAAGTTATTCCAAATCCGGGAACCATAGTATGCATACCCGTATGCGTACAGGTTGGTTTAATGAAAGTCCGGGAACTTAGTATGCATACCCGTATGCATACCGGCGTAAGTTCAAGTCCGGGAATTAAACTGAGTTTGGAGGTATGCGTACCCGTTCCCATATTGGCGAATCCAAACTAAGTCCGACCACTTAGGTATGCGTACACAATTGAAAAATGAAAGATGCATACCCGGGCAAAGTTTAGAGTTTTTTTCGCCGCCACAATTTCTTCATCTCGTAAGTTTTCCGAAATTTGGCTGTTATTTCCCGAAAATGTCATTTCAAGAAGGAAAGACCCGAAAATGTCATTTCAAGAAGAAGGAAAGAAGAAAGAGGAAGAAGAGTTAAATTGTCTTTCGATTTCATTGGTTTTTGGCTGATTTCTCTTAGAGGAAGAATCTTCATACAGTTTTTATGTTCATATTACTCCCTCGAATTGTTCTGAAGAAGAATGTCAGTGTGAATTTGTTCTGGTTTTGAAGAAGAAGAAGCAGAGAATGAATAGCATTAGGAGAAGAGATTACTACTGTTACTATTTTTAGAAGATTTTGTTGCAGTAAAAGAAGTGAACAGAGGTTTTACAGAGAGTTGTTGATTCATAAGACAAGAAAAGTTTTGCGTCTCTTGTCTATAAAGAAAAGTAGGCAGAGAGTTCTTTTATGAGTTTCTGCAATATTATGTTGATGTCTGTGGGATTTGTAAAACTAAGAAATTCTGGAAGTCATTAAGCTCGCGAAGGGGTGATTGTTTTTACTCATGTTGTTCAACCTGGGGGGGATTGTATTTATCTTTTGGTTGTTGTTCCTGCTCATACTTCAGGTATCTATCCATTTTATCTATCTTTTTCTTACTTTGATTTCTTCATTTGCTTAAAATTCAATATATTTGGGCTTCAATTTTTCCTGTCTGCGGATTATTTTCTAAGTTAGAGAAAGAATTAATTGTATGCAAGCGTTGTTTTATTTGCAGTTATTTTGTACTAGTTAAGTTAATTTGTTGAGGATTGCTTCACTTTTCTATTGAAAAAAAAAAATCCAGATTTTTCTCCAGTATCATGAATTTTTTTTTTTTTTTTTTTTTTTTTTTTTTTGAAGCATGACCAGTATCATGTTGATAAGTTCTTAAAATCAGTATTCAATAATAAGCCAAACCCAAACTGCTGTGTGTAATACACATGAATCACTTTTCATTGTTGCCTTGGTTACAAGGTATTTATGGGTGGTAATATTGATAATTTTTGACTAGTGGACCAGATTTGGATTTTGCTGCATAAATTTCTGCATGTGAGAGAGGCTTAATCTATTTCTCTTGAGGGGTTCCGCGTCCTTCAAATGATTGGATGGACTTGGTTTGCTTAGTTAAAATTCTTGTTTAACTTTTCATTGTGCTTTGATGGAGAATGACGGTGACTAATGGTGAACTCATCTTTTCATGTTTAGGTAGAAAATGGGGCTTCCCAAGATTTGCTGGTGCCAGTGGACATGAAAGGTCTTCTGCTGGGACTAGTATATAGCACAAGTGTGATATTTCAGATAGTGCTCCCAGATGATGCTCCAGCTGCATGATGTATACGGATCCAAACAAGGTTGGCATATGACGTTGTTTATCTGTGTTTATGCACTATGCTTAATATTCTCCAGGTCCTTGCTTTAGTAGCTAAATATTGACCTTGCATTGACTCTTTGTTATAGACCAATGTCGAGATAAAGATTGTTTCTGGATCACCATGTAGAGCTTTGGCTGCAGAAGCTAAGAGAACTCAAGCTTAATTGGGACTTACTGGATAGGTAACAATGATTCGCCTACCTAGCTTCTTGGCTTTAATGCAAGTGTTTTGGTGTGTACCATGTCGGCACCTAAGCTTTCAACTGCAGGAAAAGAAAAAAAAAAATCTTGGGGAAGCATTCCTCGTCCATTTTCTGCTCAAGTCTTTCACAAATTATCTGTCCTTCGTACTTTTATCCGGATCCCGGTTCATTTTTCTTACTCTAGTAGCTTTTCCTGTAGAGACAGCTTAAACCTGAGGAGAAATGTTGCATGGAAGAGCTGCAATGTAATACTGTGGCTATGAAATGTTCTCATGCGGAAGTACTTTGCTGAAATTTGGTTGGATCACTTATGAAGGTCCTTGAAGAAGCTAGCTTAGTGCCGTTGGGCCAGAGAATTTTCACCTGAAGGACATTCAGAAAACAGGGACAATATGTTGAATGCTATTCGAGGTCCGGTCGTCAAACAATGCAACTGGAAGAAAATTTACAGAGACTCCATGATAAAACCCAAACTTCCACATCCAAAGCCTTGCCGGAGATATTCTCTGAACTTGACTGTGAAGCTGGAATAGAAACAATGAGCTAAATGTCAGATATTGACTATGAAAACTTAAGAGAAGCCTGATAAAGAAATTCTTGGTTTCATTAACAAGCTTGGTAAAGGGGCGGCATGAATTGGTAGAGGGACGGCAAGTGTGATAGCAATGTCCCTCTTATTGGTTAGGGGTGTCCTATAAGGGTGTAGATTGACTAGATTATCCTTTTCACCTTAAATTAACCAAAATCAAATCAATTTTTTTTAAACTTAATGAATCAGAAAAAATCAAATTAGTTTTTTTTTTCATCTTCTTCTTCATCTTCTCTTCTCCTCCATCAATCCTAACCTCCATTAAAACCGAAAATTTCATCGTCTTCGATTAATCGGCGATTTGAAAAATGTTTGGAAAAACTTGATTAGGGTTTTGTTTATCGTGTTGGATTTAAGTTAATTTTGTATCAAAATTAGGGTTTTGTATGAAAATTGAAATTGAAATTTCGGGTTTATGCGAGTTACGGTTGGTAACAACTCAATTACGAACCGAATCGGAGATTTTGAAGAACATACGGTTGGTAATAGTTCAATTACCAACCGTATGTTCTTAGTTTTGAGAATATGTTCATTACGGTTTTTTATTTGCATCATATTTATCAACCGTAATTGAGTTACGGTTTGTTACTCAAACAACCATACCAACCGTAAATATTCCTGTGTCTTAAGAATTTATCAAATAATGATTTACGGTTCAAAAGTTAAGTTGACACACCAACCGCAGGGTAGTTACGGTTGGTCTCGATTCATTAGTTACCAACCGTAATGGTTTTATGATTGGATCTTCCCCAAATTTAACGATTCTACGGTTGCTATTCGATAACTTACTTAACAGTAACTAAGAGTTACGGTTGGTCACGAGCAAAATTGCAACCGTAAGTTCTTCTGAAAATTCAAAAGTTTTGATTTTGTTATGTAGTTTAGATAATTTTGAGCGAGAAAAAGCTAATTGGAACTAATTTAGAAGTATATCGGGTCACTGGAATCACTCATTTTGGTTGAGTGAATCAAAATCCAGGGTTTCACAAATATCACATAAGTTTTCTTTTTCTTCTCCTCTAATTTTTTTTTTTTTTTGATAACTCTAAAAATCTGATTTTAGAGTTATAATAAGTAAAAATTAATTATCAACACTAAACTTGATTATCATTACTAATCTTGATTATTAACAATAAGGGCTAACTAGTCATTTCCATATTTTCATTGATAAGGGGCACTTGAATTTACTTGTAATGACCTTTTTTTTGTCTTATTCACTTGCCGCCCCTCTACCGATTCCTACCGCCCCTTTACCAAGCTTGTTCATTAAACTGAGTTTCGAGATTTAATTTTTATTGTATTAGGTAACCCATCTATGGCTTGTTTTCTGATCCTTTTGGTTTCTATGTAAAAAGTAGATTAAATAAGTAATCATAATTCAATTGGTTTTCTTTGAATTTTATTGTTGAGTATGGACAGGCTGAGACACTGAGAGTGGCACCACCCAATATTGTAACCACCGACCCTAGAGGTTTCATTTATAAAACATCAGCTTCATTCACTCCATAATTTTGTTGAGTTCCTCACTCCAATCTTTTTGCAAGTCCAGTGTAACCTTGCATTTTATTACTCAATCATTGTCAATTACCAAACAGCTAGCTAGATACCGTATTACTTTTAAGAAATCCAACTGTGGAGCTAAAATAGGTTTCTGATTTCACTTTTTAGTTTTTGGGTTGTCAAGTGCCTAATTCTGGAAATTGAATTTGTAAGGCTTAACCGAAGTCCATTCGAATGGTCTGTGTGATATGCAGTTGGAGCTGCTCGTGCATTGCGATACTTCCATTAAGAGCGTAGAGTGGGTTGCATTGTCCACCGTGATATGCATCCAAACAATATTGTCGTCACTGATGATTTTCAACTGCTGGTGCGAATTAAGTGTTCTCCTCTTTTGATCAGGTACTTGGCACCAGAATATGCAGCGTGGTCACACAGCTGGGTTTGGTAATTCCGACTTTTGTATTAAAAAAAAAATATCCGGTTTTGCTTGCCAAGTACATCTATGTAAAAAGTTTATTCGACAATAAAAAGGCACGAGGCCTACTGGTTGTGCACATTGAATAAAATTTATTATATTAAGTAATAAAATTTATTATTAAGTAAATTGCAATGCCAAAAGAACAAAAAATATTGATTTAGGGAGATCAACTAAATTTAAATTATAGAGTAGTTTTTCAAGATGAGTTTCTAAACACTTTTCTTGCTGTTGCCTTGTAGGGTTTCTTAACTCCTCTCTTTCTTGGTGTCGTTGTTAATAGGTGTTGCTCCGTTATAAGCTTATTACTGGTATCATCCATATGAACCATCACTGCTTTGAAGAACAACTTTAAACGCAGTCAATAAGGCGAGGGAGAGAGCAATGGAAGTTTTGTATGCGAAGGGCTCTAAACGTGGTTTGGTGGAGTCTAAACCTGCTTCACCCCTTCAAGCCATTATATATAGACGTGGGTAAATACGTTTTTAATAAACTCCAAGATTTTATTTCACTTTCCATAAAAAGAAATTAAGTTATGGTGAACGGCCGGACAACTTTGAGGAAGTAGTACTGGGCCACTGGCAGTAAAACTGGACCTTCATCCTTGGGGCTTCCAATACTGAAACCATATAAGCTGAAGGGAAAATTAGGCGCCAAAAAAAATAATATTCTCATTGTCAGGCCCACAGTTAATCTTAGGAATTGTGACACCCATAATTATTTCCGTGACACCCATAATTATATGAAATTATAAAAAAATGTTTGCATGACGCATTATGCATCCGCATGACGGGTTATGCATCAGGGGTATAATTGGCAACGCAACTTGGATATAACATATCTAAAAATCCGCGCCTTGGAATTTTACAAATTTTATATCGTTGGAAATCTTTTACGAGAGCTACGCAACGAGTACAAACAACAATATCAAATTTTTGTTTTTCACGAAAAAATCGGAGGTGATCATCATTTTAGGCAAAATTTCGAAAACTGACTACATAACCATTATGCAGCCACCAAAAAAGATGCATAACACATTCTGAGACGCATAACGAATTATGCAACCATTTTCTCGACTGCATAACAAATTATGCATCTGCATAACAAAGTTATGCATTTATAACAAGTTATGTAACCATTGTTTTGGTTGATTTTAGTGCGTACATAAAAAGTTGGTGCATAATGCAGTATGCATCCAGATTTACGTATGCATATCAGGTTATGCATCTATTTTCTCGATGCATAAAAGATTGTGCAACAATTTTCTCGATGCATAATGCATTATGCAGTCATATTTTCGGATGCATAACAGGTTATGCATCCATTTTCACGACTGCATAACATGTTATGTAGATATTATTTTAGGTGCATGACAAGTTATGCAACCTTATTTTTTGTTGGTTTCAATACTAAGAAAAAAGTAGCTGCATAACGTGTTATGCAACGTTGTTTCTGGACTGCATAACAAGTTATGCAAAAAAAAAAAGCTGCGTTAACGTGTTACGCAACCAATTTCGAGAATGCATAACAAGTTATGCGACAAATTTGTAGATGCATAGCGAGTTATGCATCACTATTCACACCTCAAAGAATTTTTTGAATTCTTTAACCGCAAAGAATGACAAGTCTTACAATTACAATATGAAAGTACGATTACTTAGTCATCAACATAATAATAAATCGAATGTAGTATATTTATCGTTCCAATAAGACTTCGTATATCTCGTTAACTGTCACTATTGGAATAGTTCGGATCAACTGTATTGTCATCTCCTTTTTCAAATGTGCCCTCTCCGTGTTCCCTTTCCACCTCAATCCCCCGGCAACGACAACACAACACCAGGTCATAAAACATACTCCCTCCGTCCCTAATATATAGGCGGAGAAGGTGAAATCTCTTCATTTAAGAAATTCTTTGGTTTTCATAAATTTTCATGTTTTTTCCTGTTTTACCCTTTGTCTTATTCTCACTACAATTTCCCATACAACATAAATAAAGGCATATATGTCAAAAGTCTTCTTGAAATTAGAATTCCGCCTATTTAGTGGGACTAGAAAAATCCAATATTCCGTCTATATAATAGGGACGGAGGGAGTATATAAGAAAATTCAAAATAAAATTTTAAAACTGTATAGCAGACTTAATACTATCACATGCACCATATGACAACCAAGCATAACAGTTTCGATACGATTGTATTGGTGGAACAAATTCACAAATGACAGTAGGACCAACCGATGCCATAAACAAAAGAGATAAAAGAGGACCATGAAATTCGCAAGTAAATGCTTATTAAAAGAAGAGATATTTACAAGTAACTCAACTCATTTCTGAATCTTATGCACATGTGATTAGTGTCACACACAACGCAAAGACCACCCAATAGAAACACAACAAATTAAATGAATTAAATATACTTGTTTCTCTAAAATGATACCTTTCTGGCGAACTCAATCTTAAATTCATACATATTCTTCTACAACATGCATAAAGGATGTAGCACACATTGGTTATCATCAAAATTTAATTTTAGAATAGTGTGACTGGTCACATACCTTAGAAACATGTTCGACAAGAACTGACCTCAGGAACAATCCCCATTCCCCATCCTAAGCTTAATTACAACATTCCCACTCTTCCCTTTGCGGACGAAAGCATTGAAAACTCGGTTTCAATATAGTTTGTGCATCTTTACGAATCCCAAATTTGTTTCTTAAAAGGAAGCCAAGCCAAAGCCTTTTTATAAATAAAAGGTTGCGAATAATGAAGAACAATACCGCCTCCGGAACCCAATGCATAATCAACCATTCCAAGTCCATCAGCGGCATGTTTCTCAGTTTCTTTCTCAACCATTCCTGAAATCTCTGCAAGTTATCATAAAGCTTGATGCTCGTGTAGCCGATGCATACTGTGAGCACATAACACAGGAAATTGCTGATCTTGTGAAAACAAATGCAGGTTGTATCAAATCTCAGATGGGATAGCGGACAATTGCTTCCTTGCTCTCAATCACCGCTCGACATCCTGAAGTCACCGAAGTGGGATTCGAAACACTGGCTTTTATCATGTCTGATGGATCTCATCTTTCATCCGATGACCTATGGGGAAATTTCCTCTGACGAAAACATCTGTACTAGCAGATTTTAAAAGAAAAACCAATTTTCCTTCGTTAATCAAATTTAGAGATCCGAAATTCAGGGTGATGCGAGCTGAGAAAGCAACCTAAAACCCCAAATTTCAATAGAGATCTTGAGACAGAAACCTTAATTTTATTGAGAAAATAATTCATAAAAGGATTTGGGGAAATATTTCACAAGAAAAACTATGAGACATAAACTCATGTGCTCAAAGTTTTTGAAAGAAATCAGAGAGATGGAGAGAAATAAAACGGAAATCATAATTTTAGAAAATATGGGCTTGTAAGAAATTTTTTCTCCAAAAATGGGTGCGCGCCTGAACTTTTCTGCCTGTGGGTTTCTCAGTGGAAAAAAACTACATAATGGGTCTGGCTGTAGTTTTCACTAAGATGAATTGTATTGTTCTTGTAATGAGAAGTTTGCCGTGTTGTATGATTTGCCTTTTGCTTCCCCTGTTACTTACTGATAAATTTATCGGATACATCAATTGACGCCAGGGTATACGTCTTGATTTCTGTTTTTGGGTTCTTGGTAAATTTATATAATGAGGCACTTATGTAAGGACAAGCACAATGGTTGATGATTTTGCTTTGCTATAGCTTAATTGTAGCGAAAATTCAACTACTATGGTCATTCGCTTAGTTTTAGTTTGGCGATTTTTCCTTATTGCTATTCGTTACTCTTAAAAGTTGATCAAATCTGATCCACCTTTAAAGTATTGAAAAATTACTTTTCGGAAACCTAGTTTTCCGTGTGATTTTGAACAGATACTTAGTTTCTATTTCAAAACTTTTATTATTACCATTTTTACTCATATTTTTTCACTTTTAACTATTTTATTTTACTAAAATTCATTTTTTTCCTATTTTATCTCCATTTTTTTCCTCTTAAATATTTTTTACGCATAAACCACAAGTGAGTAAAATAAAATTTGAAAAAAGAAAAACAGAGACTCAGTCCAATTGGCACTATTTGCACGGAAACTCCGTATGGATAAGCTAAGCGATGCACGTCAATCATAGTTAGGTGCACCTTCATATACACTTCCCTTAGCTTCAATCAAAGCTATAACTAAGCGAAATGCTTCACCATTGTGCTCGGCCTATGTGAACATTTTGAGAAGCTACCACCAATATTAAGAAACTATGAATATGTTATAATAGTAGTTTGTGTAGTCTTTTTATGTCGTCGTGGTTTTTTACCTTAAAGAAAATTTTCAAGTGTCTTTGAATTGATATAGAAAATAGATGGTCATATAGCACCACCACCGGGTGAGAGAATATCAACACCAAATATAATGGCCAATAAGCAATTTACATACACATAATTTTACATTCCATCGTAATTTTGTAATTAGAATTTGAAGTGGATTTTGTTTTTTTTACCGATTAATCTTTTTTATGTTACCAATTTTTGAAATCAGATCACATAATGATTTTACCACTGATATAACATCTACAATTTAACGCAACAATTATGAGCTCTTGATAGCAATGATCGTAGGCAATAATGCATCACGTCTACTAGCATGTATCAAGAATAAACACCAGCCACTCTAGGCAACAAGTTCAAGACCCACAAACCTAATGCTTGACTGCTTGTTCCGCACCGATTAAGTTCACATATTAAATCCAGTATATAATATAGAATGGCTCAGCAAGTAAGGTCAGTCCTATATCACGTTTCAACTGTTAGATCAAATACTAAAGTTAAAATCAACGATTGTAATTTTAAGCCTAAATTAATCAGGCATTTTTCCGACTCTTATAAGTAATGTAGTTTCCTAATAGTGCATCCAAACTATACCTCTAGAAGGGATGAAACCCTAACCCTAGAATCAAACAACGATAGCTACCTCCTCCTCCTACCTCATCTACCTATAGTTATAGTTTATGGTAATTATCAACGGCAACAACCACAAATCATGGTAGATTCAGGTGGTGGTTCAACATGATTAGCATAACTAACAACAAGAAGAATCTATTCGCACTATGGTTTTTCCTCTTAGAATATTAATTTCTGCTGTCTCCAGTCTTCCACTATGTATTTCTCATTTTTCAGGTTTTTTTGTTAGTTTGTCTCGGTATCAAGATTTTTTATGCCCATAATTTCTCGAAGGGAAAAATAGCAAGAATACTACTGTACTGTGAAAGAGGATGACCGAAAGAGATGCATGATGGAAAAGACTTTTTATAATTAATCAAAGATCCATGTATTTCCGAAAAGGGTAAAAGAGAAAAATAAATAGTTACGGTTACAGAGAAACAAAGAGGAAAGTTTTTTATCCAAAAATGTGTAACAATTTCGAAAATAGAAAAGAAATAAAATTATGAATCGTAGGAGATCTATTATGATTTTGTTCTGACCTACTCCAATATTACTAATTAAAAAAATCCATGTACGTCTGATGGTTTATATTGAATATTTGGATATTTTAGTCCCACGACTGCCCCTTAATATTTGCATCTCTTTGGGAACATGACTATAGTTGTTTGTCTGTTGAGGGCACTTAACCAATAACAGTAGTACAAGAGCTGTAATAACATGACGGAGAAAAAAACCAAGATACTCCAGTACCCGTATTACACCTCTTACTCGTGTGACCCACACCTCACAATATCAATATAATCAGTCAATCATTCTCACATTCCCCTTCAAACTGATAATGCTAGAAGCATATCAGTTTGGTAGCAAGAGATAGAAATAGTGCATGAGCTAATCCTTTAGTGAACAAATATGCAATCTCGTCTGATGAAGAACATAACAGATTTGAAGAAAAGAAGAACTCACCAACTCCCTTATGAAGTGGTAGTCAACCTCCACATTTTTGGTTCTTGCATGAAATACTGGGTTGCAGGCTAGATTTTTTTCAGAAGTATTGTCACAAAATAAGTTGAAAGGCTTACTAAGATAAACTCCAAGTTCAGTAAGCAAAAAGGATATCCAAATTACCTCAGCAGCAGTTACAACCATAGATTTATACTCTGCCTCAGTTGAATACTTTGAAATAGTGGGTTACTTCTTTGAGGACCAAGAAACGACTGCATATCCCAAGTAATAAACAAAGAAACTAGAGGTGGATCTTCTAGAATCAGGGAAAAGAGCCCAATATAAATCATAGTAAGAAATGATTGAAGAAATATCCCTTGCGATAAGAACAATACCAAAACCTAGAGTGCCCTTCAGATATCTCAAGATTCTTTTCACCAGAAGCAGATGTTGTGCTATTGGAGCATGCATAAATGAGGAGATATAATTGACATCAAAACATATATCATGCCTAATCATGGTCAGGTATTGAAGGTCACCTACCATGCTCCTGTAGATTATAATATTAGTTAGTGGTTCACCAGTGGACACTGGCAGTCTTGGTCCTTGAGCAGAAGGTGTATTTGCGAGTTTGTTGTTTAACATATCAAATTTCTGCAACATGTCTAATGTATATTTCTTCTGTGTAAGTAATAATTCTAAGCATTATCTTGAAAACTTGCCTCAATAGCAAAATAAATAAATAAAGCAAAACACCAAGATCTTTCATAGGATATATGTTATGCAAATAACCAATGATAGTTGTAGAAAAACTCTCAAATGAGTAAGATGAGATTGTATCATCTACATATAAAAGAAGTATTGCCATGTTGTCCTCATGTTGATATACAAACTTGGAATTGTCACAAGATGAGCTGAAAAACCCAAAATCAAATAAAGTGCCACGAACCTCTCAAACTAAGCTCAGGGGCTGTTTGAGTCTATATATGCTCCTTTTCAATTTACTAACATAATATGGTCGTGTAGCATTTATGAAGCCCTTTGGCTATTACATATAGACATCCTATGTGATAAATCCATGCAAGAATGCATTGTTCACATCTAACTACCTAATTTACCAGTTTCTAAAAATATTAATTGTCAAAACTACCCTCACAGTAGTTGCATTCACAACATGGATAAAGCTATCAAAATAATCAATCCCATCTACTTGATCATATCGTTTGGCTACAAGCCTTGACTTGTATCTAGGTACAGATCCATCAGCTTTAAGTTTAACTTTATAAACCCATTTACTACATAGAACATTATAACAGGATCATTTGGTACATAAGACCAGGTGTCATTTTCTTTTAAGGCAGGAATTCATTCTTCATAGCAAATTGTTGTTTTGGATCTTTAGAAGCTGTTTTAAATGACTTAGGCTCACTAGTAGAAGTAATGTTTAGAGTAAAGTCAGAATATAAAGGATACCTGACTATATAATGAGATACAAAATCCGAAGGAAGTGATTTTATCTTTGAAATTCCACTTTTGGACCTTGTAGTGATAGTAGAACATGAAGCGGATGAAGAATCCATAGTAACAGTTGTATCATCAGAATGGAAGTACAAAAGTACCATGACAATCAAAAATCACAGTTGGAAGTATATAAGTATTAGAAGTATCAACCAAGACAGCTTACGAAGTAGGAGAATCATTCTCAAAAGTAATTAAATTACTTGAATCCTCATCAAATGGAAAATATGTGCACATCAAAGTTTACATGAACTGGAATATAGTCTTCTTAGCAGACAAATCATAGCATTTTTAACCTTTGTGTATTAAATTGTATCAAAAAAAAACATATTTTGTGGACTTTGGATTTAGTTTATCAGTCATATAAGGTTCTAAATTAAGATAACAACAACACCCAACATAGAAAAAGCATAGTCATGTATGTATCAAAAAGTGATTCATAAAGTGATTTGAAATGTGATACCTTTGAAGGAAGTTTATTAATAATATAAGTTGTTGTTAAGAAAGAATAATACCAAAAGGATTTAGATAGGTGTGCTTGAAAATATAAAGTGTTTCCTATTTCTGTAATATGTCGATGTTTACGCTCTGCTAAACCATTCTGTTGTTGCAGATGTGGACATGACACTCTATATGTGATACCACATTCATCTAAAAAAAAAACTTGAAATGTCTTTTTGCTGGCTCAAGTGCATTGTCACATTGAAAAAACTTGATAGAAGTAGACAACACATTTTTAGAAGTACTCTTGAAATGTTGAAAACAGGATAAGCTTTCTGATTTACACTTCATAGGATAAATCCAATGATATCTTGAATAATCATCTATGAACAAAATATAATACTTAAAACGAAAAGATGATATAAATGTTGTTGGTCCCCAAATGTCACAATGTACCAAATGTAATGGTGAAGTGGTGACTCTTTTGGATAAAACAAAAGGTAGTTTATGATTTTTACCCATATGACATGCTTCATATAAACAAAAATTCTCACCACCAGTTTGAATAAAAGAAGTAGAAGTAATTTTGTTAAGAATCAATTGAGAAGTATGTCCTAATCTCCTATGTCGCAAATAATTATCAGTTGTTCTAGTTGTTGCATTAAGAGCAAAAGAAGTTAACCCATGCATTGGATACTGATGCGTGTCGTAACCACAACAAATTAATCGAGTATTTCCCACTAATTAACTAGTAATATAACGGTAGTAAGGATCGTTCCCACAGAGAGCTGTGTAATTGATAGGTTATTTATATAAGCAAAACAAAGGAAAACACAAAGGGGGTTGAATAAAAGTAAAATACAAAGAATAACAAATAAAAGAAAGATGATCAAGGAGTGCTTCGTCGTTACCAAACGTTGACTCAGTAGTATACTTATCTACCTTCGTTAGAACCATTCATCACCAACCGTAGGAAAGCATCTAGAGCATTGCTATCCCCAAAGTTCTTCTTGTAACCGGATACCAAAGCGCTCGCATATCAAGTTCTATCCAACCGAACCACCAAGTAGTAGCGCACTCAAGGTGTAACACAATCAGAAGCTTTAAGTTATGTGAACTTAGGTTGATCCTAGTAGTTAGACTCCTAGCGCAAGGTCCACTTACTAGTGTTGTCTTCACACACGATGCTCCACAGAATCCCTCTGCAAGGTCTCACGTTCTCTACTTGTGTAGGAGATGCACGACAATTACGGATCGCTCCAAATATCTACTAGCAATAGAATGATCAATAAAATAATCCAATTGTACACTTGAACAATCTAGAAATCAATCATAAACTGTAATTATAGAAAAAACAAACGATGATGATTAAAACTTCGAATAGATTTATACAACTAATAAAGCTTCACGCTAGCACATTGAATTCATCCTTAATCAACAAAGGTTTAGCTTCTCATGATTGCGCAATTGCCGTTTTTCCCCTAAAGGGGTAAACCTAGAATATTTTATGAAGAACAAAAGTATAATATGAGATGAGATATATCTTCTTAGGTTAAGAAGTGTTTCTTATATAGCCTCCAAATTGTAGAAGTACCCCGTGTATCGAACCCCGTGCTAAATGGTTGCCAAAAACTAGCCAAATTCCTAAACACAAGTCACGCCCAAAACTGGTGATGCATAAAAGTCGCAAAGGCATCGATGTGGGCTTGTGTTAACACTAGCTAAGTCCAACCCATATATATTTTTTAGGTTATCAGTTCCACGGAACTGACAACCTATTTTCTTCTCTTTTATCACGTTTTGGGTTTTCTATACGAAACTTCTCTT
Organism: Papaver armeniacum; assembly: GCA_023531295.1. Classification (NCBI taxonomy): domain Eukaryota; kingdom Viridiplantae; phylum Streptophyta; class Magnoliopsida; order Ranunculales; family Papaveraceae; genus Papaver; species Papaver armeniacum. Next base: position 525,679 of record JAJJWW010017417.1, read on the forward strand.
GGATATTTTCCTTGGTTTCTCTTCTTTCAATTGTGAAAACTATAGGAGACCCATTCTCCCGAGTTTTCCCTTATCAAAACCACCGACAAAAAACTTCAAGCGCGCCCAATTTTCCACCAAAAATTACTCGCTCGCCCAAAATTTCTAAAATTGTACTTTCGTTCATATTTCTTATTCGTTTCCTTTGGAGGAGCTTTACGAACTAGGTTTCGTGGATTGTATCGAAGATTCGAGGTATGGCGGATGGCAGAGAAGATGAAGATTGAGAGATTGATGGGGTTCTTGATGATTATTGAAGTTGTTATTTGGTTGACGAAGAAGAACAACGGTTCTTCTTTGGTGATTTCAGGTCGATTTAGACGTGATACGAGAAGAAATCAAAAGGGGTTTCTGTTGAATTTGGATTTAATTATTCGAGTTATGAGAGGAAATTGAAGTTAGGTCATGAAAGTAGGGTTTCGTCTTGCAGTGGATGTTTAAGCTCATGCCATGGAATTGCAAAGAATAACGGGGAGAAATAAGGGTTTCGGTGAGTTCAATATGAGATATAAAGGTGGGAATCTTGTTGAATCAAGAAGAAACTCACGGTGGTTATTTGAAATAGGGAAGAAAAAGTAGCTGAGATGGGTTTCAGCAGTTATCGAAGAGTCTTGAAGAAATGGATCCGTGGTGTGATGAAATTACTGTTAATGGATTAAGGTGAGCTGAGATGGTGAAATTCGAGTTTACAGCGAAATCATGGAAGGATAAGGAAGTTATGAAGATGAAATCAGTAAAGAGAATATAGTTATGGGTGTTTTATGGTTTAATAAGAGAGACAATGGACATTAGTTTGCTCCATCTGAACGTAGATTTAGAACTCAATTGCTCCTATCGTTGCCAATTACTGAGATTTAGGATTTGCGAAGTTGCAAGAGAACTGGCAAGTAAAATGGTCTTTGTCTGCACTGTCGGGAGAAAGGTGGATAGGATTCGCATATGCATTGGAAGCTTAAGCTTAACCTTTCTACTATGAGTATGAGTTTTATTCCAAGTTTTATTCGTCGGTGATTCTTGGTTCTATTCAAATGGGTTTGCCACTTGTGCATGACGTTACCAGTGCTCATCACCAATTTTACCAGTCTCACGTTGCTCATATTAGTGTGAGGATGTAAATGAAGGAACAATAAATTAATGTGGTGGATCCTTCCATTATTAGGCATCTTTACGACTAGGGATATGATGTAGCTATTGAGGTATTAATCGAGGCGCGTCATTTGTTGGTTGAAAACTATTTTCGACCCCCCTCGGCACGTCAATTTAGTGAAGAAGAACTGAGAAGAAACAGATGAAGTATGACGGTGTTGATGATGCCGTCGGTGATTATTGCTTCTAGTCACTGACTTGAGTCTCAGATGAAGTATCTTCATTGGTGTTGTTCATAATGGTTGAATAATCAGCCAATGGAGCTATGAAAACGGTTTGCATAGCTTGTTACGCATCTACAAAATTTGTTGCATAACTTGTTATGTCAGGGAAAAATGGTTGCATAACACGTTATGCAGTTATTATTGTAGGTGCATGACAAGTTATGCAGCCTTTTTTTGTTGGAATAACTTGTTATGCAGTACAGAGAATGGTTGCATAACACGTTATGCAGCTACTTTTTGTTAGTATTGAAACCAACAAAAAAAAGGCTGCATAACACGTTATGCACCTATAATAATATCTGCATAACATGTTATGCGGTCAAAAAATAGATGCATAACCCGTTATGCATCCGAAAATATATTTGTATAATGCGTTATGCATCGAGAAAATTCTTTGCACAATCTTTTATGCATCGAGAAAATAGATGCATAACCTGATATGCATCAGTAAATATGGATGCATCTTTGCATTATGCATTAAATTTTTTTATGTACGCACTAAAATCCACCAAAACAATGGTTACATAACTTGTTATAGATGCATAACTTTGTTATCCAAATGCATAATTTGTTATGCAGTGGAGAAAATGGTTTCATAATTAGTTATGCGTCTGCAGAATGTGTTATGCATCGTTTTTTGTGGCTGCATAATGGTTATGTATCAAGTTTTCGAATTTTTGCCTAAAGTGATGATCACCTCCGATTTTTTCGTGAAAAACAAAAATTTGATATTCTTGTTTGTACTCGTTGCGTAGCTCTCTTAAAAATATTTCCAACGATATAAAATTTGTAAAATTCCAAGGCGCGGATTTTTAGATATGTTATATCCAAGTTGCATTACCAATTATACCCCTGATGCATAACCTGTCATGCGGATGCATAATCCGTCATGCATACATTTTTAATAATTTCATATAATTATGGGTGTCACGGAAATAATTATGGGTGTCACGGTACCAAAAATTAATTGTGGGATTAACAATGAGAATATTATTTTTTTGGGTCTCCCCCTAATTTTCCCAATTCAATTACGTCTAGGACTTTCAGCCGAAACTCCTCCTGAATGTTTATCTTGGGCTCAACTGATATCTCATTTTCGAATTGAAGTTCATGCATTTTTGCCCTAACTTCCAGCATCACCATCATCTCACTGTCTCTTGAGCTCTAACTCTCCAGCTTCTACCACTACCAAGCTCTGTCACCGAGGTCCGAGGTCAATCAATGGCAACAACATCTTGCTCGGGCTCTTCTCAACTGCTCAATCACCGAGCATTACCACTGTCATATCTTTCTCTTCTACCTTGACTTGAGCTTCTCGTCACTGCCAACTATTCCCCATGTTGCATCGACATTCCAGGTCACCATTATCCCTGCCAATGAGTTCTGATGGTAACCGTCATGATCATCGATCGACTAAAGCAATCCTTGTTGGAACAATTGCTGAAAATAGCCTACAAAACAATCAAAAACCAAACAAATAAAAAATGTTATGGCTGAGTCACGACCAGGTCGCTCTCTTTAAGACGTTTCGCGGCTCTGGCCAAGATTGTGCAAGCAGTTCTTCCATGTCGCGTCGTCCCCAGGATAAAAAAGCCGAGTATAGAGGACGACCAAACAAACATTTTTTTCATGAAGAAATCATTTCATTATTCACTACTCAAAAGATCAATTTTAGTCACCAAGTTAGACTTTGTGAAACACCAAAAATATCTTATAAAATTCTCAAACATTTTATTTCATTCGATGCTTTTGTAAACTAGTAAGATTGGGAGTTTACATGCTTTGAAGACTTGGGTTAAATTTGATCCATGTCACTTAAAAAATTCTTAGAAATTTTAGAGGAAAACACAGCATGCTCACTAACTCAAAAAAATTCATAGAAGCAAGATAAAATCACATATTTCAAACACTCCAAAGCTTCAATCATATCAGATAAATAATACAATATTTGGTTCAAACATTCCATTAATAACATATTTATTGCAGTAGTGCAATGATCATGTTCAACAATTTTTTTTTTTTTTAAATCTCAATCTTGTTAAAAACAAGATAGGCGGAAACTAGATTCTTTCTCATTTTGATGGTATGGACATCTTTAATAAGATAGTTCTACCGGAAGCAAACTTTTCAGACCATACCAATACCAAGAATCCTAGAGATGTGAGTATAACTCAACACCACTTTCTTTCAAACGATTCCGTTCAATTTTTGAACCATAACCTATCAAAACAAATATGGTGTAAAACACCAATATATACCAACCTCTCATCGTATCCACAATTCACATTAACTTATCTTGAAAAGCATTGTTAATAATATTTGATATTCTTGCAATGTCGTGTCGTAAGACTTGGTTTAATGCAAGCGTAGCAAATAAATTCATAATTAAAATTATGTTCATTTCTTGGTGAGATTTGGTATTCATATTTGTTTTGACTATGTTTCTTATTCTTTCGGTTTTGGTTTGGTATCAAGTTCTATCTCATAAGTTCCAAACTTGTATGAGTCACTCATTTATTGTCATAAACAATAATTCTCAATATCTAGTTTAGTAAAACTCATTCTAACATTGAAGAATCAATTCATTTTCAATGTAGAATGCAACTATTTGATCACTACAATAGCTATAAATTGTTCATCAAACATACCTCATTTGCTTTGAAATCTCAACTGGTCATAAACCAACGACCATTTGTTTCCACACCAACAAAGAAATCAGCAAACCATTGCTCCATACGTCGATTAATCTCTAGTATTTACTTGTATTTTTGTTTTCATTGGGAAACAAAAACTTGCTCAAGTAAGTGAAATTATCACCTGTCACAATCATTTCAATGTGAGCATTTGTAACCCAAAGTAAGGTATGCACTTATGTAAGTACTTAAAAATCAAATAAAAATTAGAACTCCAAGTATCAAACAAAGTAAAGTTTTATAGTTATAACGTCATAGATTATAACTTTCTACTAAGCATATTATCAAACATTTGTCGCACACTAGTTTGGTTTCGAATAATGATCTTATATTTTCATTCCCAAAACAAAAGTAAAGTAATAAAATCAACATGATTTTTATTCTAAGTTCATCTCTAATCTCTAAACTCAAGCATCACATCTCATATTTTTAGACAAACAACGATTTTGAAATCACCACATCTCTCAAAATAAAAATTCAAATGGAAAATTTCAAAATGGGGTTTCAAGATAAATTCCTGATATATATAATATTTTTCATGTTACACGAATTCGAATTATCTACACAAAGATTGGGAAAAATGAATTCAATCATAACTAAATTTCTGCCCGTCAGAATTTTTCAGATACCTTGTGCAGTTTTCTAAAATACTTTAAAAATATTTCGGGCTCCAAAAATTCTGAAATTTGACATGAATGATCCTCATGATGTCCAATATATCTGGTTAAAATTTCTAGACCTAATTCATTTTCGTGTATGAGATAAAATAAAAGTCTACATCATGTTAAAAAACATTTGTTTATCATCAATAACATTTTTCTATGTTAGGTATTCATGATGAAAAATATTATCCATATTACAACCCTAATCCATCAAAATCACAAATAAAATTTAACTTTAGGTATCTACTAACCTAAATTTCCAAGCATCATATTAAATTGTTAAAGAAAAATTATACCATTCATATAATTCTATAACACAAATTAAAACAGAGATACTTATCGCGTTTCAACAATCGTTTTCTTTTGATATCCATGGTAGAATAAACCGTCTTAAAATTGTTGGAACAATTGCTGAAAATAGCCTACAAAACAATCATAAACCAAACAAATAAAAAATGTTATGGCTGAGTCACGACCAGGTCGCTCTCTTTAAGACGTTTCGCGGCTCTGGCCAAGATTGTGCAAGCAGTTCTTCCATGTCGCGTCGTCCCCAGGATAAAAAGGCCGAGTAAATCTCTTTCACAATCACTCTTGCACTTTGAGAGTATGTGATACTTGTACACTTCTATTCTTGCTCAAAATCAAACTTGTAGAAAACAAGTGATAATCACACACTAGTTTTCTTTCTCTCAAAAAAAATCTTTTTTTTCTTTAAAACTCCAAACAATTAAAGAAAATTTCTTACATTATTTTCCTACCAAAATCTGATTTTTGTACTAAAGAAATTCAATATTTAATCACACTTTATCATCACATGATACATTAACTTCCTCTAAATAAAACGGTCAAAGGATTAATAACAGAAATAAATTTCTTGTATGAAGATCATTAAGATTACTAAAAACAAATTTAACAAAAATAATAAATGAAAATTAATTCTGTTTTAAAACATATATTTCCAACAATCCCAAGACCAAAACTCTCCGGTAACATCAACCATAGATCTCTTTAACCTAGTATGGCTACTTCAGAACCCATTCAATCTTCTTTTCTTCTAAACCCACATCCACGGCCTCTTATCTTCATAGATGGTGATAAACTGAAGAATAACTCTCCGGTTTGATTACGTGAATTGGGAGGAGAAGACGATGGTTCCCTGAACGAGTTGTTTGGTGCCTTTAACAATAGGGCTGCCTCTTAACAGAATGGACACCCCCTTAGTAGTAAAGTGGGGTTCCCTTAGCGATCTTGTCTTTCCCCTAGTAGTTCCAATATATTTCTTTATCACCTCCCATTTAACTGCCAGTTTTGGATAACCGACGGCTTAACTTTTCGTTTCGCCCATTACTTCTTCATATGTTGTCGGATTGAGTTCATTCTTTCTCCATTGACTTCGTCTTTTCATTCTATTCATTGTGATATCAAGAACTCCTAGATTTGAACGAATTCCAATTGGTCTTTGTCCCTCCTACGCTTGTAACTAACTTCTTTTATTGCACAATTAAGTGCAAATACACTTATTTTGGATGATTCACCTAGCAAAACATAAATAAGAGAAAACAAGAGTAATATACAATAATTCGCAAGAATATATAGCAATTACTAGCATGGATTCTACACTAAATATATGAAAAATATGAACTTAACAAATTCCCCCACACTTGGCTTTTGCTATTCCTCGAGCAAACTATCTAAAATACAACAACTCATTGTCGTCGATGTCACGGTTGCACTTAGCATGTGCAACAAGCCTTTAAACCCCTAGGTGTCCCTAGATCACCAAGGGCTTCCTTGACTTCATTACCATACTCTACACCATTATCCATGGATGTAGTTAACACGGTTTCCAAAGCGTCATCACCATTTAATTCAAACATTTGTTGTGCCAATGTATCCATAACATCAATGGAGAAACAAGAGTGTACATCACTAGGATATCTCATCATCTCGAAAATGTTGAAACGTATTGTTTCTCCATCAAACTCCATGGTCAACGTTCCCTTGTCCACATCAATTATGGTTTTCGCCGTTTTCATGAAGGGACGCCCAAGTAGCAATGGAAGAGACGAGTCCGGTGAACCTTCATTCATCTCTAACACACAAAAGTCAGCTGGAAATACAAGTTGATTAACCTGCACAAGAACATCCTCAACAATACCCATTGGGTAGACATTAGAGCGATCGGCTAATTGTAATACAATTTCAGCCTTTTAAGAGGACCAAGATCAAGTGAATTATACATTGATGCAGGCATAACATTAACGGATGCACCTAAATCCAACACAGCTTTGTTAAATGTTGTGTTACCAATTGTGACGGGAATTTCAAAACTACAGGGATCCTCGCACTTAAGTGGGAGTTTGTGTTGTAAGATTGCCGAAGCATTCTCCCCCACACTAAGCACTTCATTACCTTTGAGCCTTTGCTTATTGTTACACAAGTCCTTCAACACCTTTGCATACTTTGGAACTTGCTTAATAGCATCAATGAGTGGTATGTTCACATGGATCTTCTTTAGAACGTCTAAAATCTCCTTTTCTAGTTCCGCCTTCTTAGAACTTGCAAATCTACGAGGAAAAGGTAAAGGAGGAACATAAGTAGAAATAGGAGTTTTAGAGTTAGGAATAGTTACCTCGAAGTTTGGGGAGAATCCTCATTCTTCTCCTCCAAAACAAGTTCCTTTGGTGTTTCCACCTTGCCCGAATCGGTAACCCGGGTTGCACAAGTTGTGTACCACTTCTCAACGTAATAGCATTGACACCCTCTTTTGGGTTAATAGGTTGAGAAGGGAGTTTCCCACTATTTTGTGCCTTCAATTGGTTCAACTCAATATCCATGGAGCCCATTTGTGTTTGTAACTCCTTGATAACACTCTTAGTTTCCTGCTGACTTTCTTTAAACATGGTGGAAATGCCTTGCATCATTGTTTGAAGCTTTGAATCAATATCGGAACCTTGATTTTGCATTGATTGTTGTGCTTGTGGTTCTTTGAAATTGTTGTCTCGGCTGGAATTGTTGTTGTTGAGGTTGAAATCCACTCGGAAAGTTGAAGGTAGGTTGTTGAACCTCTCCTTGCTTGTTGGCATAGCTAAAATTGGGGTGATCTCTCCATCCCGGATTGTAAGTGTTAGAGTAGGGATCATACCATCTTTGTTGATTTGGAAAGACCGCATTAGCTTGCTCGTCCTCATAAGCTTGAGTAGAACTTGGTATAACCGCAGCTGCAACTTGTTGCATCATTGCTGACATGTTACCCATTTGTTGACGAAGTTCCTCAACCTCGCTCACTTCATTCACTTTCCTAAGAAGCACATCCGAACCACGACTCAAAAACTGTTGGGAGTTTGCTGCCATGTTTTCAATCAACTCTCTAGCTTGTGCCACCGTCTTGCTCACTAGTGCACCACCACCCGCAGCGTCAAGAAGATTCTTATCACTTGATTGGAGTCCTTCATAGAAATATTGGATGATCATAGCGTCACTGAATTGGTGGTGAGGGCAGCTTTCCACCAATCTCTTGTATCGTTCCCAACATTCATATAAGGATTCTCCCACATTTTGCTTCATCCCACAAATCTCCTTTCGAATTTGAGTAGCCTTTGATGTAGGAAAATATCTCTCTAAAAAGAGTTTCTTCAACCCATTCCATGTCGTGACACTTTTGGGAGGTAAATAGTACAACCAATCCTTAGCACTATCCATCAAAGAGAAACATAAAACTTTTAACATTGCACCATCCGCCTCAACATCCATTTGGAAGCATGGCCGTGACAATGGTGTGGAAGTCCATAAGATGTTTGTTTGGGTCTTCATTCACCATGCCATGGAATTTTGGTAATTCTCTAAGCAACCCCGGCTTGATCTCAAAAGTAGAGTTCGTTTGAATACACCCATGTTGTGTATCAAGCCTATGAGAAGCTAACTCCTTGAGTGAACGATTTGCATCACCCATTGCTCCTTCTTCTTGAACTTGTGGTTCGTCTACGAATGGAACCTCTTGTTCTCCTTCTATTTGTAATTCTTTTTCCACTTCTAACTCTTGATTTTCTGTTGTGTCTTGACTTGGTTGGAGTATTGTGCCTCCTCGAGTAGCTATCCCGCACCTTGGGTAGTTCCAATCTTTAGAAGCCAGGGATTAGGTATCTGAAAACAATTCTCGCAAACAAGTGAGAAACAAGACAAGAACCGAAAAGCAAAGATAAAAGCAGAAATTATAAAAAGAAACTAAAAACTTAATAACAAACCGTATGCCTCCCGACAGCGGCGCAAAATTTATTTGGTTGTCGGTAGAGCAAAAATAATTTCACTTTCTTACTCACTAAATATAAATAAAGTACAAGGTAAGGAAGAGTTCGTATCCTGAGAGAGGCAATTGTTGTTATAAATTTTCAGTTTCTAAGGTAACCAAGGGTGGATTTTGTTGTTTTAGCGAAATACTAAAGTAAAAATAAAATAAAGCAAAGCAAATAATTGGAATAATCAATAAGGAGAAGATATTGGTCATGGGATAGTATCATTCACAAACATGTATTTTCATCAACGATTAGAATTGATATTTTAATCTCTCATTTACTAAAAGTCCTAGGATATCTTGTTCGCAAGAATATCCGCTAATTCCCGATTTCATCACAACCACATTAAAAGATACATATGTGAATTTTTCCTAGAAAGCAACCTAAAGTGTAAAAGCACAATTAGATTTAACTCCCTAAAAGCAATAAGTTCTATGGAATAAGACTAATCAATGCAAACGAATGTGTAAAAGCACTAATCCGTTTTAACAAAAGTTATGATTCACTTGTGACTAGTAGGATATATCACTAGAAGCACTACCCACAATTATGCTACTTAGAATCGGGGATAAACAACTTTTTCGTATTGAAAACCCTAAATATAGCTTTAGAGATGAATGCAAATCGGATTGATTAGGACTCAACCTAACAAGTATTCAAATCATATAACACTATTAATTGTGAATCACAAACAATAAATTCTTTGAGACAAAACTAATTCATAGATTCAAATAACATGTTGAGAAATCAACTTTATCCCATGACCAATAATAATTGTTTAGCTACTCATAGCTATGGAGTTCATCATAAAAATATTAATTGAATAAAAGAAGATGAACAAAATCAAACCCTAGAAGCGTAAACAAAAGCGGCTCTCTCCAAGTTCCAAGAATAATATGTGGTACCCCAAAGTTGTAGAAGACTTTTCCTTTTTGTAGCTTTTCCTCTCTTCCAAAACTAGGTCAAGCCCCAAGGGTTCAATAGATAGAAGTCCACCAAGCCCATGTGTGAGGAAAACCCATGTGAAAATATGTCCCAAAAAATAGTCGCCGGAAAACTGGTATTGTGGCCGGAAATTGGCCGGAATTCGACACCGAAAAGTATCTCAGGTGACCGGCAAAGTCCGCCCGGCCACCGGTCAAACGATTCAATCGGGTCAACTCGGTCAAGGTCTAGTCGGCCGAGTCAACTCAGAGTCAGACCGATTCATGTGAGTCAGGTTCTAACTAGCCTGACTGGGCTTGGCATGAGCCATTGCATAAGCCATTTGCACTGGCCTGAATTATGCTGCACAATGATTGTGCTTCAAAGCTCCATCCAGCCATGATGGCTCTGCCTTCTTCACAACTGCAGCTTACACTACCATTTCAACTTGCAGCTCAACCACCATCTGGAATCAGTCTTCTTATTCTTCTCCATTCATAACAACATCTACCATTCATTCCTCAGCTTCTCAATTGCACCACTGGAGTAACACTCCACCTGCCATCTCCCATTGATTCAATCTCGGCAGCAACATCTGTAGTTGCACATCAGTTTTAACCATTTTGTAACTTCAGTTTCAACTCCAATCCGTTCTTCTTGTTCCACCGGCACAACAGTTCACATTCTTGCCCAACTGTAGCTTCATGGCTGCAATGCCATGCCAGCAACCACAAGCCAACACCACCTGTAATGCCATCGCCGCAACTTTAACAAGCCTGCAACTGACTTTGCATCTTCAACTTCAGTCCCATGGCATCAGTGATGTAGCTTCCATCCTTCAGCTGCTTCACCAGTTCTTCTTAAGTTGTACCTGCCCATTCCAACTACCATTCAACACCACCTAAGCTGCAAGCTTAGTCATACTTGCAACATCATTTGTAATTCAGACTCATCATCATAATCTCAGGCTACTTCCTGCAATCCCATACCATTCTTGAGCCAACCCCCAGTCACGGACTGCACACAAGAGTCGCCTCCAGTACACCATCTCTAGACTGCAAAATTTGTTCCACCTGAACCAGCAACAATCTCCATTTCAGAAGCTCTTCCATTAAAAACCATTGGGGAATAACACTATCCTGCAACGACTCCATAATCTTGTCTAACTGCATCAACTCCAGCTACCGTTTTGCCTCAGCATCAATCATAACCTGCAAAATACCCATCACAGGGCACATCATAACTCAACTGCATCTTAATATCCATCCGAGCTGACTACAACTCACCCTTGAACTAAAACATCAAAAATTGCAGTGTGTCATGTGTTGTTTAAGATTCAATTGCAGCAACAGCTGCTCCACCAACACTTCAGTTCCTCCTTAGAGCTAAGATTCATCACCAACTCCTAGCTGTTCTTCTTACCAAACATCCACTGCCCTAACTCACCACTAGCACAACGTATAACCACACATGTAAATCAATTCATACAACAACCACAATTAAGAACCCTAAATTCATATGATTTCTTGCTCTCAAACTCTGTCAATTTCAAATTAGATTGAAACCCATTTCTCAATTTAACCTCAACATTCCATAAACACAAAGATCAGAACCCACTTCTTCATTTTCAACACAAACCCTAGATTTCCTTTATTCATTCTTCAGCTGTACAAATCCCCTTTGTATTCTACGATTGCTACAGATAGCAGTAACATCAAAATTTTCTTCATCTTAATCTTCAAATATCATCACAATATCTACTCCCATCTCTTCTTCTCAGTGTAACAGAAGCAACAACTGAAACTTCAATGAACAACCACAAAAACCCTTTCATCAAGCTTCAGTTCTTCATCTCTGTCTCAAATTTAGGAGTCAGCAAACCCCCATCAATCTTCTTACAAGCTCCGTGTTCTTCTGAACTTCTCTATTTCTCCCTGAATTCTCTGATTTCCTCCATCGACACTTAGCCGCACCATTAACTCGGAGAAAGAGAAGTAAAGGCTAAATGATAAACCAAATGATTTCCTTTATGATTTTAGGGTTGTTGTAGGAATGGGAATGACTATACCCACTTAGGTGAAGTAGATAAGGGGTCAACCAATAATGTCTTTAAGCATCCACTCCTTAGATACAGGCCACCAAAGATGTCCGCCCTTGCTTTTCTAGACTAAGCTGCAGTGTTTATCCCCTATCTTCGGCTTGGCTCAGTTAAAGCTCCCGAGTAGTAGTTGTCATGAAATGACACTTTCTTCTTTTACACTCCAAATGGACGATTTCTCATTCTTTTGCTCATAATGACCCCAACGTACCTAAACACTCAAAAGCAGACATAAGATACATAATTTACAAGAAAACTAGCAAAGAAAGCATAAACAATAGATAGATATTACGGTGTTTTACAACACCTATCAACCCGTCTAAGTGATTATTTAATTGGGAAGGGATATACAAACAATGAATTGTGCCCCTGCGTGTTTATAAAGAAAACAAGTTCCGGATTTGCAATTATAGCTGTCTATGTCGACGACATGAACATAGTAGGTACTCTTAATGAAATAAGAGAAACCGCAAGCTATTTGAAATCCGATTCGAGATGAAAGATCTTGGGAAAACTCGGATGTGTCTAGGACTTGAACTAGAACATCGAGCTTGTGGAATATTAATCCAGCAGTCTGCATATGTCCAAAAGATACTCAAGCAATTTAATATGGACAAAGTGCACCCTGCTAGCACTCCCATGGTTGGTCGAACTTTAGATGTACATAAAGATCCATTTCGTCCAAATGAAGATGGCGAAGATGTATTGGGAGCTGAATATCCCTATCTAAGTGCAATAGGCGCATTATTGTACTTAGCACAATGTACTCGACCAGATATCTCATTCTTGGTGAATTTGTTAGCTAGATATAGCTCAGTGCCAACGCAGCGTCATTGGAATGGTATAAAGAATATCTTTAGATACCCAAAAGGAACCATTGACTTGGGTTTGTTTTATCCCTATGAAGAAGAAAGAAGAGCTGCTAATGTAATTGCGACTCCTTACACCGAAACCCCAAATAATGTTTTGGTTGGTTTTGCTGATGCAGGGTACCTCTCAGACCCACACAAAGGTTGATCCAAAACTGGATACGTGTTCACCATAGGGAATACAACGATATCCTGGAGATCGACCAAGCAAACCCTTGTGGCTACCTCCACGAAACACTCTGAGATAATTTCCCTATATGAGGCGGTTCGTGAGTGTATATGGTTAAGGTCTATCATTACACATATTCGAGGGACATGTGGTTTGAGTTCTACCACCGAAGAGCCAACTTGCATTTATGAAGATAATGCAGCTTGCATCGAACAGATGAAGCAAGGGTATATTAAGGGTGATAATTGATGAGTGCCAAATATTGCATATTTCTACATCTATTTATTGGCATTTAACTCATCTTTTGTGCTCAGAAATCAGATATTATCCCAGATTCTGTATTTTCTTTGTTTTCAAGAATAAATATTTGTACTAATTAATTTTGTGTTTTTAGATAATAAATAAAGCTCGGAGAAATTAAGGAGCCAAAAGAGCATAAAGCCAAAGCCCGCGCGTGCATCAGTTGCAACCCAACAAGAGGCAACCCAACTTACAAAACATGGGCTTGAGCGAGTCAAGACCCGGCCCATAACCCGGATCCATAGCCCATCTTATCCTGAGCCGTGAGATCTTACACTCCTGCATCTAATGGTCGCTACAGCCTGCTCATCAAACTTCGTTGCGGCTGCCCAACATCGAAGCCACCTATATCTTCACCAACCGATCCAAACTTACCCTCATTTCTCTTTTCCTTCACCCGACAGTTGCACAGCTTCTCCACCTCTCTTTCTCTCCCGACCAAGCTCTGAGCAGAGCCACCTTCTTCTTCTCCGACCAGCCACCAACAGCCGCCCTAGTACACCCGCCTTCATCACCTCCTAATCTCCTTATATCTCTTCCATAGCTTCTTCCCTAGAGGCTAAGTGAGAGATAAAAAGAGTTAGGGTTAGGGTTTCACAAACTTTGGGGGAACATCAAATTAATAGAGTGCAGAGCCGAATTAAGAGAGGAGACAAGGCGATTCAGCGATTATGGTGAGTGGGTTTACATTTATTGTCGAATTGGAGAGTTAAAAAGAAGGAGGGTTTGCATGTATAAATTGGAAGTGGTAGTGTGATGTAAAGGGGATGCCTGGATTATCTAGTGCACAAGCTTAATCTAATTTGTGTTTGAATTGCTCTAATTATGTTCTAGTTTTTCTTGCTAGGGTATAGATGAAACCCTTGAGAATTTGTTGAGATAACTCATATTTATGTTGTTGTTCTTGATGTGCTTGATAGGGATAGGAGTATAGTTAGCTAATTGATCAACTTCTCCTGTGATTGTTTGTCTTGTAAGAAGCCATCCAATACTAGGGGAGAACTAGAGAGAGAAGTTAAGCAATTCTCCATTAGAGATCTGCCAGTGGAAGGGGATATGTGTTTAACAAGATAGGAATGATGCTTAGCTAGTTAACCAAGGATCCTGTGATCAATTGTGTTGTAAAAAGAGCGGTTGATACTAGGGGGAATTAGTATGATTAGTTGACACATCAATCTTTAGAATCTTCCTTGGGAAGGTACAAGAACACAACCTCGGTTGAGTTGCCTTAGCATAAGATCGGGTGGTGGAATCAACCACCCTAGTGCTTTACAATCTATTTTGTACCTTAGTTTAGAGTCACAACAACTCAATTCGGTCGTATCGACACCAAAACTCCATATTCTCGTCACTTATATAGAAAATCGGTTAGGAAAGCCCTTAGTTTAACCTTGCACACTCCATTTCCCTGTGGATCGACACTGTACTTGCCACGCCTCCAACAGCATTTGTGCACTTGCAATATTACATGTAAGCGAAGCACTCTTCCAAGCCTACCAAGTTTTTGGCGCCCATTCTGGGGACAGTAGTGTCTTGTGTTGATTATTGGCTTGCTTCTTGATTTTCATTGCACCCTGTATATATGCTTTGCATTCTTGTTGTTAGCCCTTTATTAGTGTAACTTAGGCCCGTTAGTTTTCTTTTACTTGAATTTTCTATTGCACATTGCATCATGTTCATTACATTTCGATTAGCTTATCATTATTTCCATAAATCTGTCATCTTTAGCATATCATAGTTAGCTTCTCTTAATTGCATATACTTGCATATCGTATTCTCTCGGTGTTTCTTTTAGCTTGCACCTCATCATGCATTGCACTTACTATCTCGATCAAGATCGCCTAGACCGAGCTCAAGCTTGCTCGACGTGGTCCGTCGGTTCTATCTCAAGGCAACTTTGTATCATTTTTAGCATCGTAGCCTAGTTGGAAAATATTTCAAGCTCAGTTTGTAGCAACGAGTTTCATACTTCTGTGCATTTACAATTTCCGTGTACTAAAATCTTCTGCGAGAAACCAGGTGCACGAACACGTGGTGAAAGTCAAAACGGAGTAAAAAGGGGCATAACTCATCTATCTACCTTGCTTACATCTAGTCCTGCACCAGCAGTACCTGCAACATTTCTCAGCAAAACAAGGAAAGTAGAGGAGCAGAACACAATTGTTATTGGAGCAAAAGCGGTTGGTCATCACAGAACTTCATTACACTTCATATTTGTGTGAATGATATACCACATGTTCCTGATAACCTAGGCTCGACTAAAATCTGTCCACTCTGCATCATAGGGTATCTATGAACATGACATGTAATCTTTGAGTAACCCATTTGCTATCTGAATTGTGCAAGTGCATCTCAACTGATTATGAAGTATTTTGAATCAGTGTGCATAATGATAAACAACTAGCTTCTGAGTCTCATGAACATGATGCTGTGATAAATGAATACCATGTATGTTCACTGAACCCTGAGATCTGCATGAATGCTGCTAACCTAACAGGCATATTGTATTTGTGTGTGCATAAGCGCCTGTCACATATATGCATGATTACGTGTCACTTGAGAAAATCTGTGTTATTTGAATATGCCCTGTCACTGTCTCGCTTATATGTGACTTTTTGCCACCTTCATGAGCCTTGCCTCACCGATTTGTGCATTCTTGCTTTGTGAATCGGCATGTTAAGGAGAATATATGTGCACAATTCCTGTTGCTAGCATGGGAATTCCCATAAGCCTACAATTGAGAGAGTTGGCTTAAACCATCTCTATCTGTGAATCTGTGTTTAGCTTCCATCTACCCTTAGCTTCTATTGGGTGTTCTGTACTGAAATCCCTTAGCTTCCTTCTGCCTTGTGCTCAACTCCAGCCCCTGTAGCTGTGAGTCTGAGCTACAACTTGGCTAGCCAAGTTTGCTGTTAGTCCAGGTTGACATCAACTGAGTGAGTTGATTCATCAGCCCTGTAATCACATTGTGCAACTTTGTTGGGACAGGACCTATGTCAACCGAGCATTTGAGCCATCTGCTCTGCACCTTTATGCATGCTCGGGCGAGGGTAACCAAATGTGTGTTAACCTGTCTTTGAATGCTAGCTTTGTCACATGCCAATCTCTAGTACGGCATATAACTTTCGGCTCTTACGTGTTCTGTCTTTGTGAATCCTTGGCCTCGACAAGGCCTATCTTTGAACTCCGGCCCTGAAGTCTGTTGAGATCGAGCTGTAACTTGGTTAACCAAGTTAGCTAATAACCCTGTTGATATCAATCGAGATAGTTGACATCAACTAAGTGAGTTGACTTCATCTGCCATGTACCCCGAGCATATCTGTGAAAATCAAAGTCAATTGAACCGGTGGATACTGTCTCATATCAAGTTGGGTGTAAAGTCTTTGAAAGTTTATTCTTATCCGATCTGTGCATCAGTGAAAGTTTATTGTCCATCTTCTTGCATCTGCCCTGCATATTTGCACATGACTTGTGAAAATTGCCAGGTAGCATGCCGACTGTTGAATCTGTTGAGCCATGATCACCTGCCAAGCTAGTCACCCAACCTCTGCAATAGCTGGAATTTGTGCATGAGTCTGTGACACTTGAGCAAAAGTTGTGTTAATTTGAAAACCTTGTGCTTTTATGTGTGATGTGCACTAAAAATGATTGAATCAGTTTGCTATTTCTTGTGTCTCCTTGGCCCGGCCAAAGCTTGTGTATGGTCCCATCCTGTGGGTTGTTTAAGCTTGTGATGTTTGAACCGGCAACTTGCTGTTAGCCAAGTCTGCTGGCGATTTGTTGATACTCTGTCAAACAAACTGTTGACACTCGTGGCATGTCAAGTTTGTTGTGAAAATGCTGAGACTTTGTATCCGAGTTATTTCGATCGTTGCATAACACATGCTAAGCATCATCCATCACTC
This sequence comes from Papaver armeniacum, assembly GCA_023531295.1. NCBI lineage: Eukaryota > Viridiplantae > Streptophyta > Magnoliopsida > Ranunculales > Papaveraceae > Papaver > Papaver armeniacum. Next base: position 543,000 of record JAJJWW010017417.1, read on the forward strand.
TTTGAATCTGTCTTTGCAAAAAAATTCCTTGTTCCCATGAGTTGTACATTGCATAGCTGCCGATAGCCCAAATTGATGGATTGATGCTCTGCCTTGAACTAATAACCATGCATGCTCGAACTAGTGCTCACTCGACCATTGTGAAATCCCTGCAACCTTTGGATCCATGCTCATTCCCCTGTGATTTCTTTGAGTACATATGTGCCAACTGGAATTGTTGTTTTACTGAGATTGATTCTGTGTGCATTCTGGACTTGGATTCTCCTGTGTTGCTTTGTAGTGTGAATTGCTTGGTTGTCACGATAACCATAACATGTTGATTGTATGGTTGTGAATCTCCGAATCTGCATGTCTATTCTCTAAGCTTCATTTGCCCGGCTCTGTGCACTTGTTGCTCATTTTGGCTGTTGTAGAGTATGGCATGTATGTTAGGCTAAAGGCTGCTTTTTGTGGCCAAATAGATTGCCACGGCATGATAGGATTTTGGGATGGCATTAGAGATGAAGATTCATAACATAGGGAGCTTGCTTATGGGCATGCTTCACAATTTGAACCCCATGAGACCATGATGTTAATGATTTTAGGGATTATTTTGAACCTTTTCTAGGTCATGAGCCTCAATATGCAAACCCTGATAATTATTCACACATGTGTCATCAACCGCCATGGGAGGTTGAACAATGCTATCCTTCAGTGAACCCATGTATGCAGTCGATAATGGAGAATATCAAAATCATTGAGCAAAACAATGCCATACTTGAATGGAAAGCAACCGCATGATCATCCATATAGCAACATGTCTGAATTTCCCTTTGCTAGTGAACCTTGTGCACAACCATGTACTGAATATCCATGTGAAGCATGCATACTGGTAGGCCTGGAAATGTGTATATATTTTAGCCTACAGTGATAACCGCAAGTGCACGGCGTCTATCGGAGACGTGGCAAATACGGGTCGAACCACAGAGACTTGTGGTGCCGTATGATTCTAAGGCTTGCTCTACTGACTTTCTAGTAAAGGTAACACACTTATAGTTTGTGTCGATGCGGCGATGTGTTGGTTGTAACAATGAAATGTAACACAGTGACAATGGGGATGCTAGGGTTTTCAGTTCCACCACTAATTCCTATCATGTGTTCAACTCAGTTGAAGTTCTTGTTCCTGTAGTAGCTAAGGGCAGTGTGTCAATTCCACCGCTTGTCTACGGAGTTTCACCTAATGATACTTCAAATATCAGCTAAGGAACTAACCGAAGCACTAGTTGTCTAATTAAGCACAACTAGTCAAGGGAATTAGTATTTGTTTCTAAAGTTTGAGCTGAGGTATAAACAACACAAATGTTTGCCTAACTACAATGGATACAAGGCATCCATTGTGAGAGAAGAGTATTGCAATACTGGAATTGAAAATATCTGATAAATAAAGCACTCAAGAACATTCAACATAATTGAAATCACAATCAGAAAATTAGGGTTTCACTGTAACCCTAGCAAATAACTTAAAACAACAAATAACACTAAATTGCTGCTCTGGCTAATCCAGGCATGAACTATCACACCCAAAGTTCCATTCTATTTATACATGCCCAAATACCCAAAACTTCAAACCCTAATTTATTTTTAAAATAGAAATTAATAAAATAAACTCTCACCCATACTCTCTGAATCGTCTCTCCTCTTGTCTAATCGCTCTCTGCAACTCCATTTTTCCCTTGTGGTGATGAAAACCCTAGCTCTAGTTTTCTCTCTTAGCTTCTAGGTTGGAGAAGATAAGAAAGAGAAAACCTAGACCAGAGAGGGTGAGGGTTGGGATTGGTTGTTCTTTGTGTGAAGGAAGAGAAGGAGGTGGTGATGGCGATGGTGGGTTTGTGGTGGGGATGGGGATGGCTGGAGTGGTACGGGTGAAGGAGGTGGAGGAGATGGTTTGCAGAGAAGAAAGAGAAGAAGGAGAAGAGGAAAAGCTGGTTTTGCTCGATGGGTATAGGGTTATGGTATTTTGCTGTGAAGCATGTGCATCAGGGGAAGATGAGGAGGCCTCAGCGAGCGTTGGATGAAGCTGGTGCGATCTGAACGGCTGAGGAAGTATTGAGTAGATTTGGTGTTGAGTGGAGCATCGAGAAATAGATGTGAGCGAAGGAGCGACCGTATGATGCATCTGGGAGAGATCTCAACGGCTCGGGATGGATGGGTTCGGATCCGGGTCGTGGGTAGCTCTAGCCCATGTCTTCCTTGTTGGGTTGCAACTGATTCGCGCGGGCTTTGGCTATCTGCTCCATAGATGCTCGACTCCAATTCTTCGTTCTTTTGGCTCCTCGATTCTCCGAGCTTTATTTATTGCCTAAAAACACAAAATTAATTAATACAAATATTTATTCTTGAAAACAAAGAAAACACAGAATCTGGGATAATATCTGATTTCTAAGCGCAAAAAATGAGTAAAATGCCAATAAAAAGGTGTATAAATATGCACTATTTGGCACTCATCAAATACCCCCAAACCTGAATTTTACTTGTCCTCAAGTGAAACAGAAATTAAGAAATCCTAACTATACCCTGTCGCAGAGTCTCTCGAATGCATTTAGCGTATGCACTAAGCCTTTAAACCCCTAGGTGTCCCTAGTGGACGAGTTGTAGTCTCGTGAGGGTTTACCAGAGGTGTACCCACAAAACCTTCTCCAACTTCAGAGTGTAAAAGAGTCTCAAGCATCCAAGAAGCTATGAGGACATAGAGTTTCGCATACTAGTAACAAGAAGTTAGAACTACTAAAGAACGCATTCTCATCCTTAAGTCTTTGAGCGAGAAGTAACCATACCATATGAAAGAATTCGGATTCGATTGTGATCATAAGCCTCGACTTCTGCCTCACTATTAGGGTTTTTATGATGATTGCACTCAAAAAGATCGCTTTTTTTAGTCTCTCATGTGTGCGAGGCAGGAATAAAGAGAGAAATCGCACACGTTGTAGGTAAGAAGGATAACCTTCCGAAATAAAAACGGAGACTCCACAAAAGTGTGGACAAAAAGAATCTTTTTCGATGATCTCTAAGAAAGGAAATCAACCATTAGCAAGGATGGGAGTACTCACTCACCTTCTCACCCGATCGGCAATTAATATCACTCTCTCATAAGAACCATAGAAACGTCTTCAATCTTCGGTCTTCGGTCTTCAAACGTTGATGACGAACTTCTAAACTTCACAAAACTTGACAATTTTTAACTTTTCTACTCAATTTTCCTTGTTGTTTGGATTTTTTCTTTTTCAATTCTTCTTTACCATGGTGGTATCAAAACTAATAAACTACAATATTTTTTTGATTTTTTGATTTTTTTTTTTTTTTTTTTTTTTACAATAAGTGAAAATAAAAATACAAATAATGAAACAACTAACTCCATGGACAAAGGAACTCAATTTTTCCACAACTTGTATTGTCTTGATTTTATAAATTTTATTAATTCTCATCCTATTTTCTTTTCTTTTCTTTGTTGCACGTAAACCTTGGACTATATCAATTTTTCTTTCAATATTCGATCTTGCTCCGTTTGTTGCGTGATGATGTGTTTCTATGGGTCTTCTACCGATTGAGAGAGAGAGTGATGCTAACTGCAAATCGATATTTAGAAGGAGTTTTCATCTCTAGACGTCACCCTCATGATTGACAAAAACTAGCACTCAAGAGATCAAAAGTAGTCTTGAAAGTGGTGCGAAGTTGGGTAGCTCACCATTCCTACCCGGAATTGACGTACGGTGACACACACTCTAATGACTTTTCTAGAAAGTTGCAAAAAATGAAGGGTGGTGCCTCACTTGATGTAAAATGGGTAGTCTCCACTATGGGTGATCACAATTCTACTACCGAATATCTAAACAACACCTAATTCGCTCTCCGGTATGGTTAAATCCAACTTTAACGCTCTAATCAACTAAGAAACCCGATTGTGTTCTCCGGTACTTCCAATTTCTGTTATTTCGGTCAGACTCTCTATGTAAACATAGCTAGAAGCATGCTAGTGACTCTAAAATCTCTAAAAGTTGGAGGTTTTTATTTACAAAAAGAGTTTTCAAATATTTTTTTTTTTTTTTTTTTTTTTTTTTTTTTGAAAATAAAAGATTAAAAAGACTAAAAACTCTATATGATTAAAAAGACTAAAAACTCTATATGCAAATGTATGCAAATGCACCCCCAAACCTAAATCAAACATTGTCCTCAATGTGTCGACAGATAGAAAAAAATTTAAACAGTCACATACCGAGAGAACTATGCTGATAAGAGAAAAGGGAAGAGATTACCGGATGTCGGCGGAGCAAGGTTAGAGCTTCATTCATCAAGGCTAAAATCCAACATTCTTAGCGAAGATCATATCGGATTAGCACAATATATGCACAAGAAGACTCAACCGATTCAAGAAAAGAAAAATTTAACAAGTCCTACTGGATTATATACAAAAATTTACCATACACTAATAATCTAAAGAGTTGAGGGTCAACCCAAATGATAATGTACAGAAACATTAACATTCTTACAAATATAAAATGAAAATGGGCTTTGGTTTATGTGGAATTTGGTGTATTGGGCTTTGGTTTGTTTGGGATTTGGTTTGTGTGGGTTTCAATTTGGTTTATTGGGCTTTGGTTTAAATGGGCATTTTGGTTTGTATGGGCTTCAGGCTTGTACATGGCCTAGTATGTGCAGCCCAGCTGTTTGGTTTTGAGCAGAGCCCATGTGATGTTAAATAGCCCAACAAGTGTGGGTTCTAGCCGGTGAACTGGGTTTCAGTTTGTGATCAGCCCAGGTTGTGGGCTTCAGTACAGTGCACAGCCCAGCAGCTCAGAGGATGTGGGCTTAATTGTTAAAGGTTTTGTTCAACCCAGTTGCTCAGATTAGGGGAAACCTAGTGTATGTGTGCTGTAGCCTATTGCACGCGACTTAGTGCAATTTGTGCGGGGTTCGGTTCTTTGCAGGTTGTTTTTGTGCAAGGATTGCAAGGATTGCAATTGAGTACGTGATCACCTGCCCAGATGATGCAAGACTTGTGCAAAGCTCGGCAGTCACAGATTGCAATTGAGTACAGCAATTGAGTGCAACTCAAGCTTATACACAGAGCAAAATAAAGACAACACGAATTCACACAAATTAACACAAAGACTGAACTGCACACGATTCAACGAGGTCATGCATAAGGTTGGCAAAGAATAGTAATGCACAAAGCCTGATCGCGCGAGATGCACACGAAAAAAGGCGAGAATGCAATGTGCACAATTTCAATATGTTGCAAGGGTCAACGAGATGTATGCACGAAATTGCGGTTTGGGGTTGAGCATTTCTCTGGCAATTGTTTTTATCATGCAAAGGCAGCTCAGCAAAATTTTAACAATGCATAGGGCAGCTCAGTGGCAATAACAAGTCTGGCCATCCTCAAAATTTTTTTTTTTTTTTTAGCAACATGCATACAAATATCCAATCTCAGCAAGTACACAGATGTGACAGGGCAGAACTCAGCTCAGCTGATAACAGGCTTGTGCACACAGCAAACTCACAGATCATTCACAGCTCATTCACAGGCTAGTTTCAGGTTTCATATAAGCACAGGTTCCCAATTTATCACAGTGTCGAATGCTCAGCAAGGCAACTAGTGCATTGTGCTGGCATGTCTCACAGGGTCAAGGTTATGCTCAGAGGTGTTGGAGTCAACTGGGGTAGTTGATATCAACTATCACAGTTGATTTCACTTGGGAACTAAGGTCACAGAGCATACAAGTGTAAAGCTTTCAGGGTGCAGAGCATACATGGCATTAGACAAGGCAGAGCATCAATCCACTAATTTGGGCTATCAGTGCAAACTTATGCAATGCACAACTCGGGGATCAAGGACTATTTGCAAAAGACCTGATTCAAAGAGTGATGGATGATGCTTAGCATGTGTTATGCAATGATCAGCAATAACTCAGATATAAAGTCTCAAAGATTTTCAAAACAAACTTGACATGCCATGAGAGGGTTAACAGGTTTGGTTGAGGTTTTTGGCTTTCACGGGTAATGCTGCAGTTGCACACAAGCACAAGCTTCAATGGATGCAACAGAACAAATTGGCTCATTCACAGGTCATGCTCATAATGCAAAGGTTAAAGCAAAGCAGAGTAGCTAGCACAAGCTCATGCATAGGTCGGTACAAGACAATTGTGTCAACTTACTCGAGTTGACTTCGCTTGACTTTTGCGAGCTTTGGCTTTCAAGTGGCGGCACAAGCTCAACGGCTTCGTGGGGCGGGAGTTGTGCACGTGCGAGATGGGAGTTAAGGGTTATAGTCCAGGCCTTGTATTAGCCAAGAGTTCACGAGCAATGCACTAGGCACATAGCAATGCACTAGGCACGGGGCGGGTGACTCACTAGGCACACAAGCACATTTTCGGGGCATACGGGGAAGTTTAGGTTTACCTTATTCTTAGGCAGTATAATGCTCAGATACTAACCTCAAGGCTGCAGCACTGTGGTCTTCCTTGGGTTGGCTCAGCTGCTCAGCAGCACCTTCTAGCTCAACAAGGAATTTTTAGTTCCCATAAATGTGCATGTTAAGGCAATATCAATATGAGTCCAAGCAACTGAGAATAATGACAATGAGTTATGTTATTTGGTTTTTCAGGCGATTCGGAGCAAAGACAAAAAGGAAAATCGAAGAGCTGCTATGCTTATTTTGACTAACACAATATGCAGCTAAGGATAAGCAAAAATACTAGAGAATGCAAATGATGAATCTTGCAGGTGAGAAATTATACTATCAGCTAAGTTACAGCTAAATTATGCTATAATGCAAGTGCAGATAAGCAAGATGAGATGGATACAATGTAACAGATGGCAGTTATGAGATGACTAAATTATGTACAGAGGTAATTTGATAAACAGCTAAGGATAGGCCAATGAAGCTACAGCTACGTGCAATGAAGATGCAAACAGTTAAGCTATAATGAAGATGCAACAGATAAGTGCAATGAAGATGCAATGAAAATGCAAGCAAAAGAGAGAAAAGTAAAGGAAAAAAAATAGAAAAACTTTAACTAAATTATAACAATACAGGGCTAAAAGCAAAACTGTAAAGTGAGTATGTACAAGGTGAGATGAAACTCAATGAAGTCAGGCCAATGAACAACAGGGCACGCGCCAAGTCCCCGGCAACGGCGCCAAAAACTTGGTAGGCTCGGAAAGGTGTATATATTTTAGCCTACAGTGATAACCGCAAGTGCACGGCGTCTATCGGAGACGTGGCAAATACGGGTCGAACCACAGAGACTTGTGGTGCCGTATGATTCTAAGGCTTGCTCTACTGACTTTCTAGTAAAGGTAACACACTTATAGTTTGTGTCGATGCGACTGATGTGTTGGTTGTAACAATGAAATGTAACACAGTAACAATGGGGATGCTAGGGTTTTCAGTTCCACCACTAATTCCTATCATGTGTTCAACTCAGTTGAAGTTCTTGTTCCTGTAGTAGCTAAGGGCAGTGTGTCAATTCCACTGCTTGTCTACGGAGTTTCACCTAATGATACTTCAAATATCAGCTAAGGAACTAACCCGAAGCACTAGTTGTCTAATTAAGCACAACTAGTCAAGGGAATTAGTATTTGTTTCTAAAGTTTGAGCTGAGGTATAAAAAACACAAATGTTTGCCTAACTACAATGGATACAAGGCATCCATTGTGAGAGAAGAGTATTGCAATACTGGAATTGAAAATATCTGATAAATAAAGCACTCAAGAACATTCAACATAATTGAAATCACAATCAGAAAATTAGGGTTTCACTGTAACCCTAGCAAATAACTTAAAACAACAAATAACACTAAATTGCTGCTCTGGCTAATCCAGGCATGAACTATCACACACACAACTCCCTTCAATTTATACATGCCCAAATACCCAAAACTTCAAACCCTAATTTATTTTTAAAATAGAAATTAATAAAATAAACTCTCACCCATACTCTCTCGATCGTCTCTCCTCTTGTCTAATCGCTTTGCAACTCCATGCTTCGATTTTTGGTGATGAAAACCCTAGCTCTAGTTTTCTCTAAGTTAGCTTCTAGGGTTGGAGAAGCTAAGAAAGAGAAACCTAGACCTAGAGAGGGGTGCGGCTGTTGGGATTGGTTGTTCTTTGTGTCGGGAAAGAAGGAGGTGGTGATGGCGAGGTGGTGTGGCATGGGATGGGATGGCTGCAACAGGGTACGGGTGAAGGAGGTGGAGGAGATGGTTTTGCAGAGAAGAAAGAGAAGGAGAAGAGGAAAACTGGTTTTGCTCGATGGGTATAGGGTTAGGGTATTTTGCTGTGAAGCATGTGCATCAGGGGAAGATGAGGAGGCCTCAGCGAGCGTTGGATGAAGCTGGTGCGATCTGAACGGCTGAGGAAGTATTGAGTAGATTTGGTGTTGAGCGGAGCATCGAGAAATAGATGTGAGCGAAGGAGCGACCGTATGATGCAGCGGGAGAGATCTCAACGGCTCGGGATGAGCGGGTTCGGATCCGGGTCATGGGTAGCTCTAGCCCATGTCTTCCTTGTTGGGTTGCAATTGATTCGCGCGCGGGCTTTGGCTATCTGCTCCATAGATGCTCGACTCCAATTCTTCGCTCTTTTGGCTCCTCATATTCTCCGAGCTTTATTTATTGCCTAAAAACACAAAATTAATTAATACAAATATTTATTCTTGAAAACAAAGAAAACACAGAATCTGGGATAATATCTTATTTCTAAGCGCAAAAAATGAGTAAAATGCCAATAAAAAGGTGTATAAATATGCACTATTTGGCACTCATCACATACCCACTAGTGAAGACTCTTCTTCCATTGAACATCTCAACATGATATTAAAAATGAACATGAATCAATTACAAAGTGAAGAATGGAAGGAAGTTCATGATAGGATGTTTGTTATCTCTCGATAATTTTGAAAATAGTGTTTCTATTCCTACTCATGCAACTAACACCGAATATGAACCTAATCTAGAGGTAGATGAGTACACTGGAAATGCTCAGATGTTGAATAGGGAAATGCATTTTTGTTATGATGATGATGATGATGAATATGATATGTTAGAAGAGTATGTGTATGCTGAAAATATGGTGGAACCTTTGGGTTCAGCGACGTTAAGTGTCTCTACTGTGAACCTTATGATTAATGTTTCTTCTAATATTCAATCCATACATACATGTGATGCTGAATTGGGGTTTGAACAATTGTTCTCTGAAAATGAGCATGCTACACAACTTGTTTGTGACTTAAGAAAGGATGAATCTTGTTGACACTAATGTTCTTATGGATCATGATATTATTTTTGTGTCGATTCCTCTCCATGTCACAATATGTTGCCTCCTCTGATTTGCCTATGCATGACACAAAGCTTTTGGATAATGATGATTATGACATGGATATTGATGAATTGTTCTATGCAAGTGAGCATGATTTACCTTTGTCTGACTTTAGGAAAGTGTGTAATGGTGCAAATGATCTTATACATGAAAATAACTTAGATGTACCTAATATCTTTCCTAAGTCATGATTGAAACTCCTCTACCAAACCTAGGTGTAGTTTAACAAAATTGCAAAACCAACTTTTCGAAAATTCCTAATCTAGGCCTAGAGCTTTGTGCTTCCCAAGTCCTCTTGGGTATTTTGCATCAAAGTATAACACCTTTAAGGAGCCACGGTTGGAATGTGTATGTCCACTTTTTTTTAGCAAGATTTATTTTGAGTTAGACCTTGTGCATGATGTACCTTTAAATTTGCAAGATTTTGTGCTCACAAACACATCTGTTGACAAGTTTAGGTTTGGGGGCAACTTGTTCACATATGCAATCTTACTTGCACTCTCATGTTATATTTGTGTAAGACTGTTGATGTCTCTGCATATCTTCTTTTGGGTTGATCCTCAACTCTTTAGATTGTTGGTGTATGGTGACTTTTCATTGTATATAATCCAGTAGGACTTGTTAAATTTTCTATCTTGATTCGGTTTGAGTCTTCTTTTTATTGTGCTAATCCGATATGATCTCCCTGAGAATGTTGGATTCTAGCCTTGACTAATGAAGCTCTAACCTTGCTCTGCCAACATACTAGGTAATCTCTTCCCTTTTCTCTACTCAACTTAGTTCTCATGATATGTGACATTTTGAATTCTTATTATCGTTGACACATTGAGGACAATGTTTGATTTAGGTTTGGGGGTGCATTTGCATATAGAGTTTTTAGTCTTTATTTTATCAAAAAAAAAAAAATCAAAAAAAATCAAAACTCTTGGTAAATACTTGCATAAAAACCTCCAACTTTTAGAGATCTTAGAGTCACTAGCATGCTTCTAGCTATGTTTACATAGAGAGTCGGAAATAACGAACTTGGAAGTACTTGGAGAACACAATCGGGTTTCTTAGTTGATTAGAGCGTTAAAGTTGGATTTAACCATACTGGAGGGCGAATTAGGTGCTTGTTTAGATATTCGGTAGTAGAATTGTGATCACCCATAGTGGAGACTACCCATTTTTACATCAAGCGAGGCACCGACCTTCATTTTTTGTGACTTTCTAAAAAATCATTAGAGTGTGTGTCACCGTACGTCAATTAGGGTAGGAATGGTGAGCTACCCAACTTCGCACCACTTTCAAAGACTATTTTTGATCTCTTGAGTGCTAATTTTGTCAATCATGAGGGTGACGTTTAAAGATGAAAACTCCTTCTTGTAGTTCGATTTGCGGTTAGCATCACTCTCTCCCTCTCAACAATATCAACAGATTCATAGAAACACATCATCGTCGGCCAGTTTTGAGCATCATCGAATATTTGAAGAAAAGTTGAAATAGTCCAAGGTTTACATGCAACAAAGATGAGAATTAGTGAAGTTTATGAAATCAAGACAATACAAGTTGTGTAAAATTGAGTTTTATTGTTTTATTGTTATTTTCATGTTTTAAGTGTAAAAAAAAAAAAAAAAAAAAAAAAAGTTTGTCAAGTTTTTGTGAAGTTCAGAAGTTCATCATCAGCTATTGAAGACCGAAGACCGAAGATTGAAGACGTTTCTATGAATGCTGAGAGAGAGTAATTTTAATTGCCGATCGGGTGAGAAGGTAAGTGAGTACTCCCATCCTTGCTAATGGTTGATTTTCTTTCTTAGAGATCATCAGAAAAATATTCTTTTTGTCCACAACTCGTGGAGTCTCCGTAAATTATTTCGGAAGGTTATCCTTCTCATCTTCAACGTGTGCGGGATTTTCTCTTTATTCCGCCTGCACACATGAGAGACTAAAAAACGGTCTTTTTGAGTGCAATTATCATAAAACCTTATTGGTGAGGCGTAAGTCGAGGCTTGTGATCACTATCGAATCCGAATTCTTTCATATGGTATGGTTATTTCTAGCTCAAGACTTAAGGATGAGAATGCGTTCTTTGATAGTTCTAACTTCGTGTTACTAGCATGCGAAACCTATATCCTCATAGCTCCTTGGATGCTTGAGACTCTTTTACACTCGAAGTTGGAGAAGGTTTTGTGGGTACACCTACGGTAAACCCTCACGAGACTACAACTCGTCCACTAGGGACACCTAGGGGTTTAAAGGCTTAGTGCATACGCTAAATGCATTCGAGAGACCAGCGAAGTGGTGCGGTTAGGATTTATTAATTTTGTTTCACTTGTGGACAAGTAAAATTCAGTTTGGGGGTATTTGATGAGTGCCAAATATTGCATATTTCTACATCTATTTATTGGCATTTAACTCATCTTTTGTGCTCAGAAAATCAGATATTATCCCAGATTATGTATTTTTTTTGTTTTCAAGAATAAATATTTGTACTAATTAATTTTGTGTTTTTAGATAATAAATAAAGCTCGGAGAAATTAAGGAGCCAAAAGAGCAGAAAATTGGAGGCGAGCGTCTATGGAGCAGAAAGCTAAAGCCCGCGGGCGCATCAGTTGCAACCCAACAAGAGGCAACCCAACTTACAAAACATGGGCTTGATCAGTCCAAGACCCGGCCCATAACCCGGATCCATAGCCCATCTTATCCTGAGCCGTGAGATCTTACACTCCTGCATCTAATGGTCGCTACAGCCTGCTCATCAAACTTCACTGCGATCGCCCAACATCGAAGCCACCTATATCTTCACCAACCAATCCAAACTCACCCTCATTTCTCTTTTCCTTCACCCAGACAGTTGCGAGCTTCTCCACCTCTCTTTCTCTCCCGACCAAGCTCGAGGCGAGCCACCTTCTGCTTCTCCGACCAGCCACCAACAGCCGTCCTAGTACACCCGCCTTCATCACCTCCTAATCTCCTTCTATCTCTTCCATAACTTCTTCCCTAGAGGCTAAGTGAGAGATAGAAAGAGTTAGGGTTAGGGTTTCACAAACTTTGGGGGAACATCAAATTAATAGAGTGCGGAGCCGAATTAAGAGAGGAGATAACTTATTCAGCAGTTATGGTGAGTGGGTTTACATTTATTGTCGAATTGGAGAGTTAGAAAGAAGGAGGGTTTGCATGTATAAATTGGAAGTGGTAGTGTGATGTAAAGGGGATGCCTGGATTAGCCAAGTGCACAAGCTTAATCTAATTTGTGTTTGAATTGCTCTAATTATGTTCTAGTTTTTCTTGCTAGGTATAGATGAAACCCTTGAGAATATGTTGAGATAACTCATATTTATGTTGTTGTTCTTGATGTGCTTGATAGGGATAGGAGTATAGTTAGCTAATTGATCAACTTCTCCTGTGATTGGCTGTACTGTAAAAAGACAGCCAATACTAGGGGAGAACTAGAGAGAGAAGTTAAGCAATTCTCCATTAGAGACTCGCCATGGAAGGGGATATGTGTTTAACAAGATAGGAATGATGCTTAGCTAGTTAACCAAGGATCCTGTGATCAATTGTCCTGTAAAAAGACAGTTGATACTAGGGGGAATTAGTATGATTAGTTAACACATCAATCTTTAGAATCTTCCTTGGGAAGGTACAAGAACACAACCTCAGTTGAGTTTCCTTAGCATAAGATCGGGTGGTGGAATCAACCACCCTAGTGCTTTACAATCTATTTTGTACCTTAGTTTAGAGCCACAACAACTCAATTCGGTCCGTATCGACACCAAAACTCCATATTCTCGTCACTTATATAGAAAATCAGTTAGGAAAGACCTTAGTTTAACCTTGCACACTCCATTTCCCTGTGGATCGACCTGTACTTGCCATGCCTCCAACAGGCGATGTGCACTTGCAGTATTACATGTAGGCGAAGCACTCTTCCGAGCCTACCAATAATACGAAACATATATCACCGAAGTTCTTTTACAATCAGCAACAACAATGTCTTCTAAACATTCAAATCAGTAAAGTAAAGTCTGCCGAAAATGTGGCAGACTTATTTACCAAGTCATTACCTAAGTCCACATTTGAAAAACATGTGAGAAGTATAGGGCTAAAGAACTGTCTGAACTTCCATGACTACATGTGAAAAGTACATGACTAAAGGAATTGTCTGAAGCCCGTGATTGCATGCGTAAGACTAAATGAATTTTCTAAAACTCACATGACCGTTATGGACTAAAGAAATTGTCCTACATCAGGGGGAGCTTCTAATGGTATGTTGAACTCTTTTTTCCTTCTTCGAGGTTACTTTTTCCCACATGGTTTCGTTACTCGACAAGGTTTTTAATGATACAACAATAATACCATAAATGCAAATCATGGGGAGATGTCGACATCAGGGGGAGTATCCAATGTTGCAATGATGACATCAAAGTGTGTTGTACTCTTTTCCTTCACCGAGGTTACTTTTTCCCACAGGGTTTTGTTACTCGGTAAGGTTTTTAGTGAGACAACAAAAACACTAGAAATACAACTCGGTTGAGGTTGTTGTTCTCCTTACGAGTGTTCAGGTTTTTGTGCGAAATGCTTTTCCCGACACAGTTCTATAAATGAGAAAAGTCTTGACAAGCTATGCCATTTCAGAAGCTCAAATGTCTTTCTCCTTTGACTAGTTTTTCACCAACGGACATTTTCTGGCAAGGTTTTGACAAAGCAATGAGTTTGTGGTGATGGTCATCCAAGGGGGAGTGTTGTAGTAAAGTGGTTCATAGTATGGGTGACCACTCCTTATGGCTAAGTGCATGGCACATTTTGTTTATGTTGGACACATGTAAAACTAGTCCTTTGTTACTAGATACATGTAGCTCTTTCTCTTATCCTTAGTTACAAGTGTACTAACACAAGTTCTCCCCCTCTTGAATTAAATGGAACTAATGGAAATGAAAGACACACCTGATTTCTCTTCCTCTCTTTCATACTTTGTCTCCTTTATGTATTGTCTCTTTGTTTGTCTCCCTCTTTAACAATCTTTATCTTATAGAGCATTAAAATACTAATTGAATGCAAAAAAAAAAAAAATGAGGTCATTTTTAAGCATCGGACGAAGAAGTTATGAACAAAACAAAGTCAAAAAGAAATGCTCATCTTTATAATCGGTTTAAGTGGGCATAGTATAAACCGATTCTGACGGAAAAAAATCACAGAAAAACTTTTGAATTTTACAAAGGGCCTATATTCTAAGTATTTTTATGTGGGCATTAACATAAACCGATTCTTGAAAAAAAAATTAAAATCAATATTTTTTTAATATTTATCCGACGAAGTAACATTAATTGATTTCTAAATTAACATAATTAAATATTAATTAATTATCCAATTAACATTAATTAACCAGAGATAAATTAGTCATGCCGACCATAAATGACACCTCAAAAACATCCTACAAAAATGGGGACAACAGTCACAACACCATTATGGGACTAATACCCGGTGGAGGCTGTTTAAGATGTAGGTCCCAAATCTCCAAACCCTTTCACCAGTTCATGCACTCAAAAATCTTTCTTGAAAGTGAAACTGAGAATATGCCAAACCAACGGTGGTTAACCAACATTTCTCCTCCACCACCCTTTTCCTCCTCTGACCGTCTCATCAAAAACTTACATCACATTATCTCTCTCCCTCTCTCTATATCTCTTGTTTTTTTATTCAGACCAATCAATATCAAAGATCATGCATGGCCACCAATCGGGTCCTACCACCATCATATCCACCGTTAAAACTGTTGGAAGACAGACTTCATCATTCAAAACCATTATTGGTGGGTGGCTATCCTTGTAAGATATTTCCACTCCATCCATTCCACTCTCCTTGATACAACTAACCCAATCCCAAATGCATATATAAACCACTTTTTATCGTATCAGATTTGACTTTCAATGGGTCTACCCAAACCCCAGAAACAACAAGCCCGATTTAAATACTAGTGATCCTGTTTTGAAATAACTGGTGGATGTTACACGAAAGCCTCGCTTAATCCTACTAAAAATAAAATAAAATAAATATATGAATGCTTAATGCCGACTTATCAGTTTTGAAGAGTTTTTTCTCTGTCCATGAATCATTTTGCTAGTATTGTACACTTCATGAATCTGTCGGACCATCAAATAATCGGATGGTTGGCATTCTCATCCTTTGTGGAGTTAGTGTTATAATATGGGCGATCCAACTCAAAACCACCCAATTGGCAATGTGGGACTAATAATCTCAACACGCCCTCTCACGTGTAGTCTCGTTGGGTCTAACACGTGGACCAATTAAATCGGGTGACGCGGAGTAAAGGCGCGGTCTAATGACTCGTCGCAAATAGCCTGCTCTGATACCATGTTAGAATATGGGCATCCAACTCAAAACCAATTGGCAATGAGTGGAGAGGCCCTACAGATTGTAAACTGCAGGATTTTAGATTGCCCAAATAATGTGGGACTAATAATCTCAACATTATGGGACTAATAATCTCAACAGTTAGGATTCAAAACCCCGTAATTACAAGAAAAATTCTTTAAGAAGTTGAGGATGTAGTACAAGATCACTGTTGTAAACCATCAGCAAAAATAAATCTTTTTTTTTTTTTTTGACTCGCGTCTTTGGTTCCAAATCAAACCTTTTTTTTTTTTTTCAATCAAGTGAAAAATTAGATCCAATGGTTATCATGAGTTTCTAGAATGGGGAGTAGGGAATATTCTTAATACTCCTTGAAACACATTATGAGGACATAACTAGACAAACCGCCAAGTCGCTCTTATTTATAACAACCAACCAACAAAGAGTTAAAAAAAAACTTACATACGTCTGAAATTTCAAGATCTAAAGAAGAAGAAGAGATTCTTATTAAGATGTCAAGAAATTGTTCAGAGACTAGTGGCTGTGTAGTTAATGGCGGTGGTGGCGGCGATGAATTACCAGTGGGTGGATTTATGTTATTTGGAATTAGAGTACTTACGGAAGGATCTTTTAGAAAGAGTGTTAGTTTGAATAATTTATCACAATATGAACAATTACCACATGAATTAGCAGCAGCTGATCAAGAACAAAATGTAGTTGATCATCATGTACTTGCTACTGGTTATGTCTCTGATGATGTTGCTGCACGAAGCCGCGAACGCAAAAGAGGTTTGTATTTAGTTCCTTGATTAACATCTTAATTTGATGATTTCTTAGCATTTTCTTTATATATTTTTTTTCGGTTCTGTTTATGATTTTGATTTTGTTTGTTTGTTTTTGTAGGGGTTCCATGGACAGAAGAAGAGCACAAATTGTTCTTATTAGGTTTACAGAAAGTAGGAAAAGGTGATTGGAGAGGAATTTCAAGGAATTTCGTGAAAACAAGAACCCCTACACAAGTTGCTAGTCATGCTCAAAAGTATTTTCTTCGAAGAACTAATCTCAATCGCCGTCGTCGAAGATCTAGCCTTTTCGACATCACCACAGATACGTTTATGGGTGACGAAGAAAGCAGTACTATTATTCATCAAGAGGAAATGAATAAATTGGTAACACAAGCAACAGGAAATCTGCAGGTACAAGAGGCTGCTTCATCGAAAATTATCCGGCCAAAACCGGTACTTCCAATTCCACCACATAATTTGAACTTGAATAAATCTACAGTAAACCCATCATCTTCCTTATCTCTTGCATTATCAACTAGTCCTCCAACTACTTCATCATCCTCAACTACATCTGATGTATCAAGGCAATTTTCAAGGCACTCTGCTTTTAAGAGTACGTCGTCCACAAGCTGCTTCAGTTCCGGTGATAACAACAATGGAAATATTATAAGTGTTGCTTAGTTGGAACAGAAAACAATGATGGTGATTCATGACGTTGTAAAGAGTAGAATGGGTTGGAAAAGAAGTGATTATTGGGCAATGATTTCCTTGAATGTACAAAGAAAATAGAAATGGGTTGTTTCATTGTTAAAGATTCTAGTTGTCTGTTTGTCTGGCGACTCTGGCCATTGCAAGTGATTACGGGATAAAAGAAGAGTAAAAAGAAAGGCCATGTGTGTAGTGTACTGTATTATTGCTTTTATATATATGTCATTGTTATTGGTTTAGCGGTTGCTAATAAAAATAGTACTAGATTCAGTGTTATAAGCCTTTGATTGAGAAGTTGTACTGCCACTGGTGGAGGAAGTGGAAGAACCGGGGGAGCTACAAAAAAAAAAAAAAAAAAAATACATGTTATGTTCAAATTATTAATTGGTAGTGCTTTGTTTTTTTGTTGTAGATGATTTTATTATCATAATGTTTTTTTCTTTTTATAAGCAAATTGCCGATTTCATTCTTTAAATTAGGCTCATCCGGCTAGAAATGCGTACCACGATTAAAAGATTCCAAGTGCAAAAGAGCACTTTGAAAGTATTTAATACAGGGTTCAGGGCAAGCAGCCAAAAGAAATGCGTACCCCGATTAAAAGATTCTAAGCGTACAAGAGCACTTAGAAAGTATTTAATACAGAAAATGTAAAACTTGATCTTCAACCAGCTGGTAGCCTCCATGAGGTTTAAGCAACATTCCCAATGGGTACCAGATTAATGGTGAGAGTACCAAAACTCATACAAGACAGAGGACTTTCTAGTTTATCTGCTATGAGGTTTGGTATCCTTTCCCAATAAACCGGTACTGCCATTATGATGGTCATGAGTTCGAGGAAAGGAACTTGGGCAGAGAGAATAAACATTAATATAGTAAAAGTAGTTATCATTATTATCAACGGAAAATGGGTCATTTGTCCAAAAAAATTTAAAACACGGTTCAAATGGACGAGTAAAAAATTTTATGGGTGAAATGGACAAAAAAAAATAGCAAGGATGAAACTGGATTCATCCCGACTTAAACTTAAAAAATAGCAAGGATGAAACCTGGATGCATCCTGTGTAAAATAAAAATAAGAAAAAATATTTGAAAATGGACAGGATGAAACTGGTTACATCCTGCCTATTTTTATATTTTTGTCCATTTAAACAGTATCTAAATCTGATTGTCCTTTTCACCCAGGAAATTTTGATTTTGGTCTTTTTAACCAATTTTGTGTATTATCAAAAAGGTAAAAAGAGGCACGCCAGTAAGGTTGTAAATGTCTCCCTAGAGAGTTTTCCTTTCCAAAAACCTAACTATAGGAACCTTTATCGCCGTCTAATCCTATCCTCACCAGCTCAGATCTGCTCCTTTAGAGTAGGTCTGAGCAGGTACCCTCCTCTCAAATCTCTCAGTCATCATCTTCTTGCCATCTTGTGTTCTCTTTCTCTCTTTTAGGATCTTAGATTTTAGTTAGGGTTCGATTCTATTTGGTTTGTAGATCAAATCTTCTATTTTGGAAACTTAGATTTAAGTTAAGGGATTGATTCCGTTTGATCTTTGATCATATATTTGATCAAATCTTAGCTAGTTCATTAATTTCTTTTGTCTGTTTTAGGATATGAGACTAAAGTTAGGATTTGATTTTGTTTGGATTGTTATCAAATCTTGGATCAAAATCTTAACTAGTTGTTTTCCGTTCTTTGTTCAAGGCTACTCTAACTACCAGTTTTATTTTTAATTTCTTTAGTGGGTTTCGACGTTTGGTTTTTCTTGTTATGATAATCTCAAAAAAATATTGAAATTATTCTACTGAAGTTGGAATATTGTGTGACATAATATGTACACAAGGCACACGCTCAACTAGCCGTTTGGTTCCACAAATGACCTGTAACAAAGTGGTACATAACCTCGATAAATGAATAGCCCTGGGATCAAAAAAAAAATCGTTTGGCAAGGTTATTTATTTATCGATAAATGAATATTTATTCATCTAGAAAGTACTTCTTTTATCTTACGAACTGTTATCATTTCCAATTAATTTACGTTATAGAATGGTGATATGCATCAAACATCTTTTGAACTATCGATCCTAATGAGAATGATGCAGTTATGAAATGAGGCTTTTCAAGCAGAAACCGGCTTAAAAATTTACTTTTTACAACACATAACAAAATATTCCGGAAGTTGCGCATACAATAAATAAAATTACTGACAGAATGCATTTTGTTTTAGGTGGAAGGAAAAAACACTCAATCTTACATGCATTTTTTGAGACGAAATGACTTCTTATATGAACATTGTGAATGGATGAAATATTTTAGTATAATATGTATATTTTTTGTAAGGAATTTAGTAATTATTCACTAATACTTCCAGAGTGTCTTTAAGGACTCAAAAATATTTATTCATTATTTTAATGCATTTTAGCCCCTTTGCCCAAATCGAGGTCGGAGAAAATTATTTATTTGACGAGATTATTCATTTAACGAACATTTATTTATTGAGGTTGGACTTTAGCTGGTCTCTATCAGCGGTTCTTAGAGTAACCTGCATCGAAATTGAATTTTTTTTTACCATAAAGAATATGTCCATATGCACATTAGTAAATTGATATTTCGTCGAACCTGAAGGTGACGAAAATGGAGATTTGTTGATATTATGTTAGTGTTATATGTGTGTGGTTATTTCCATTATTTTAAGCTTTGTTTATTTATTTACTTGTTTCGTAAATAATGAATTCCAGAAGAAATCTGTAAGATGTTGACCCGGAAGCGATGCAACATTAAAAAAATAAAAAACTAATGTGAATTCTTGCATAATCCAAATATGGGTTCCAGTAGTAATCAATAAAATAAACTCCAGAAGTGGTCTGTGAAAATAATTGGCAAGAATAAGCCATGAATTTTCGGGCTCCGGATGGCTTACGGTTATCAAATTCTTTTGTTAATGACTTTATTATTTTTCACTTGTCTATCTGTATAAAGGATATGGATTCTATAAATAATTTATCTTTTATTAGGTAGGCAATGGAGATATTTGTCTCATAGACATCAGAATAACACAAATCTTTAGAAGCAATAATAATTTTACAACCTGGAAAAGGTTTACGGGAAATGAAAAATACCATCTCGGGTTTGAATGATATGATAGATGGCTCTGAAAGAGCGTGTATCATTTTCGTTGTATGAAAGTTAGTATTCTTGGCGTCGTATGTATGTTGAGTTTTTGAGATATTTGGCGTGAAAATTACCACCTTGAAACCATAAGTGAGCATTCAATGGAGTATGTATACCTTTATGTATTTTGCGCGAAGAACATCGTTAGGAAGCTTAATGATCTCTTTTATGAGGTGTGCCATATGAGGATTCGAATAGTCGAATCTCACGTTGTCACTAACCAGAAGTTTAATGACCCCGAATTACTCATGCTTAGGCATGTCTGGCTTGGACACCCAGGTTATACCAAGATGAGTGAAACAACATAAGTTTTTCATGGACATCCTTTACAGAACCTCTGGCTTATGTTGATTAACCTGAAGCAGTCGATTTAGCCTATTAAAGTCAACTTTTATTTGGAATAGATTAGGTAGTAGAGTCTTAGGATTTTCCAAGTTACTCAAGAAAAATAAAGAATTCAATATCACACGAAGACATCAATAAAAATAAACTTCATCGAGATAAGAAACAAAGTCCGGTCTTTCCTTTCATATTTTCCAATATATCTATCATAACAAAAGTCAAGGACTTTAGTAAATGATCATATTCAAATAATATCATATCACATATTAGCTTTTGCTAAGTCTAGTGATGTTTTGACTTCCAAGCACTTGCTTGTACAGAATTCAAAACTAAGCTTGAGAAAAGTTTAGGTGTATTATTGAATATGTCACGACTTGCTTGAGCTTATAAGATTTTGTTTTGCTAGTTTACTACTAATGATTTTCAATCACCTATAGCTTGTTGAACTCAAAAATAAGGTTAATAAGTCACTTGAGTAACACTATGAATTTGGGAACCTATTGAAGATAATTTTATCTGAGAAATTTTTGACATTTGAGTTCACGAAACTAAAAGGGTGAATTTGCTAACCTATTGAAGAAAACTTCTCCTGAGATTTAATGTCATTTGAGTTTGTAGACCTAAAAGGGTGAGTTCGTGAACTTGGTACAATAATATTTGTCATGTGCTTTTTTGAGTATTTGAGTTAGCGAATCTAAAAGGGTGAGTTCGCGAACCTAAGAGACTACGGATCCATTAACAGGTTAAAGTTTTACAAGATCTAACAATGTCTTTGTGCCGTTGGATCATCTGAAGTTAATAGTAAAGATTCAATCAAGTTTAATTAAAATTTCCGGGTCGACCCATCAACTACTTAAATGTAGAAGTGTTTTTAAATCTCTCTGGTCCGATCTCTCTCCTCTCTTTCGTGTTTGTTTCTTTCTTTGTTGCAATTTGCAGAGCTTCAAAAGGTTGTTCAAGTTTACGAAATTTTTCTCATGTAAAAACTCATCACACTTTCTTCGATATTTTCTCAATCTCTCAAAAGTACTCCATTTTTTTCATTTAAAGATTTAATTACTCATGGAAATATAAAAATTCCTTGATAAATGAAAAATACGTCTCAACATAATACAAGATTCGAAAGGTTCTTATTTCAATTCATTCATAAAATCTTGAATTCGATGATCAATGAACAGTACAAAAACATAATAAATTTAATTATTATTAAGAGATAGTAGACTCTTTCAGGTTTTCGAGAAAAAAATGATGGGTTTATAGAAGTAGTCCAACAAATAAACTAAAACCACCATATCTTACTTGACATGAAATTTTTTACCTCTAGAGATTGAATATAGGGAAACACATTGGACTTTAGTGTAATTTTTGGATTTGGTTTTCCAGCTAATATACCACAAATCCTACATATACATATGTGAGAGTAATCATTGATGTTGAACCAAGTTTAATATTCAACTATTAACTATCTGTTACGAAAACATCAAAAATCGGTAATAAAATCTCGAGCGAAGTCGGGTTTGGTTGAATCATTATTTTCTTAACGTGGGTTTTGATTTGATTGTTAGATTTGGGTGTGAACATTTCTTCATTATTAGAATATTTTAATAACAATATATTCTTCTAATGCATCAAGTTTGATTAATTAAGTTTGATTAATCAAGTTAATGCATCAAGTTTGATTAATTAACAATATTTATTGATTTGATCATATTGTTCTGAGAAAAAGAATTCAATAAATTGTGTTTTTGGATATGCATAATCTCTTCAGTAAAGTGACTATATTTGAAAGAGAGGAACGAGATCGAGAAAATTATCTAAGTTATTATTACGGGAGACCGGCCAACCTGGATTACCCAGATCTTTATAAAGTGATCTTAACGGTTTATCTATCAGGATCCAACGATCACCACTATATCCTGTCAAATCATGCAAAATAAGATATTGTCAATGGAACGCTACTCATTGTTTATGTAGCCTTTTTGCATTTGAGTTCACGAACCTACTCCTTTGAGTTCGCAAACCTAACAGGGCATCAATATTCCTAAACCTTATTTGCATTTGATTCCGTAAATCTATACAATTGAGTCCGCGAACCTACAAAGCTCTGAATTTTATTTTTTTATCTCTTATGAGTTCACAGACTCAATTATTTCAGTTTACGAACATATAACCTTCAACGAGCCAACCCAATAGTCTATTGGCCTTGATCTCGTTCATTCTTCTTTGAATTTGAAGGCGAATTTTTTACACACTTATGAATTTTTATTTCCTTGTATATTCCTATGGTTAGAAAGTCTAGTCTTTTCTATTGATAGTTTGAAGTTATATTTGGTAGTGGTTATTTCATAGAATTTACTTGAGCTAACAATTGTCTACAACTTTAAACTATGCAAAGAACCTTATTGCAAGTCTAAACTCTAACTTAGAAACATATTTTTGTATCTTAGGAAATGACTTAGATTTAGCAATCAAGAATTTACTTGGGTTGCAAGAAATTCATTGCTTATATCTTTAGCAGCATAACCTTGATTTTGATTACTAAAACCTAAAGACATCAGCAATGCTAAAAATTTAATCCCTACACGCTTGTGTATCTTGATGAAAAGTTTGTCCTCCAAACATTTAAGGATCTTCGAGATCTAAGGTAGGATTTTGGAAGATTTCACTTGTGATACGTAAAGCACAAGTACAACATATCTTCAAAATAAAGTTAGTTTCACAACACGTGTTTGTATTTGTTATGTTTGTAATTCTTGTCTATTATAAGGTTCTTCTCTTCTAATATAAATCCATTTAAGAATTACTAAGAAAATTCGGATTTGATAAAAAAAACTTAAAACACGATTGAGTATAGCTCTTACCAATTGAAATCCTTTTTGTAAGTTTTCCACGAGAGTTTATCTTAGACTTTGATCTAGATTGATATTCTTATGTAGATAGTTCATTAGGTATCTCTCTAACTTTTGAAGAGGGTAAAACCTAGTCTTTTTGATTTAGATTCGTCTTAAATATGAGAATAAATCAGAAAGGAAATCACCAAGTGTCTTATTGGAGGCAGGGTATGCTAGTCTTCAAGACGGACTGTGGGGCAGCTCCTAGGGTTATAAAACATATTGGTTACGGGAATCAATTGCGCAACTTCTTGCGAGAAGTAACAGAAAAGCTTGGAAGGTTTTGAAAAAGCGGGGGTCTAACAATCTCACCCAATATTTCGCTTAGCAATCTGTATGGACTAACTCCAATATAATTCCAAGAGAATCAACTAGACAGTCAGACTCAATCAATGGAAATATATCCAAGAGTTGTATCTCAATTTCTCAATTCAATCTGCAACCAAACAAATAGGAATTTGCGAGCCCGATTGAATATAAGAAATAACTTGAACGGTACCAAAGACCAATGTTCAAGTGTCAATCAATTATATCAACAACCAAAGGTTGGATTATCTAATTGATTGAACTACGCACAACCTGTGATATTTCAATTATATAAACAAATATAATGCGGAAAAGAAATAACACAAACACCAGAAATTTTGTTAACGAGGAAACCGCAAATGCGAGAAAAACCCGGGACCTAGTCCAGATTTGAACACTACACCGTATTAAGCCGCCATGAGACACTAGCCTACTCCAAGTTAACTTCGGAATGGAATGTAGTTGAGCCCTAACCAATCTCACACTGATCAAGGTACAGTTGTGTTCCTTACGCCTCTTCAACCACGCCGGATTCTGCGCACTTGATTCCCTTAGCTGACCTTACCCACAACTAAGAGTTGCTACGACCCAAAGTCGAAGACTTGATAAACAAATCTGTCTCACACAGAAAAGTCTATTGAATAGATAAATCTGTCTCCCACAGATATACCTACGAGTTTTGTTCCGTCTTTTGATAAATCAAGGTGAACAGGAACCAATTGATAAACCAGACTTATATTCCCGAAGAACGGCCTAATATTATCAATCATCTCACAATAATCTTAATCGATTAACGAAACAAGATATTTTGGAATCACAAACGATGAAACGAAGGTGTTTGTGACTACTTTTCAATCTTGCCTATTGGAGATAAATCTCGAGCAAATCTTAAAGAAGATAGTACTCAATCACAATAGAAAACAGCAAGATCGCAACTACAGAGAAATAGTTGGGTCTGGCTTCACAATCCCAATGAAGTCTTTAAGTCGTTAACCTACTGGGTTTTAGAAAAACCTAAGGTTAAAGGAGAATCGACTCTAGTCGTAACTATTATCACACATAAGGTGTGGGGATTAGGTTTCCCAGTTGCTAGAGTTCTCCTTTATATAGTCTCAGGGTTTGCAATCAATGTTACCTTGCTAACAAAGCATTCAATATTCACCGTTAGATGAAAACCTGATTAGATTCAAGCTAATATCTTTCAATCGTTATATCGAATTAGCTTGTTATACACAAATGAAATGTACCATCATTTAGATAAAAATAACCGTACCTAAACATGTTCACTTAGTTGGTTCAACAATAGTTAACCAATGGTTAGCCATATGAGCACTTTCATATCAACTTTATTCATCTTTATCATAACCAGTTCAAATGACTCAAATGAAACTAGTTAGAGAGTTGTTCAATTGTTTATATTCTCATAGAAGTATACAAGACACAATTGAAGCAAAATAGATTTTGATTCACTCAAATCATTTCATAAACATTATAGCTACGGTTTGCAAAAGATTGCATTCCTTATTATATAAATGTATTAGTTCATGAACAAACCGATTTTAGAATATAACCTACTTAAGTATGCAAACGTGTACGCATACCTAAGTAAATGACGAGTTTGGTTACGCCAGTACACGTACGGGTACGCGTACCACTTTACACTTCCAAACTCCAGCAGAAATTTACGAAACTTGAACTTCCGCCAGTACGCGTACGGGTATGATTACTTAGTTCTCGGACTTCCAACAACCAACCAGTACGCGTACGTGTGCGCATACCATGGTTCCCGGTTTTGGACTTTACAGAAATGTGAATACACACTATGTTTATATCCAATCATGGTTACATGTTCTAAACCCTTATTTCAATCATTAAACATTGTTGGAAGACGACAATAGCTGTCTCACACAAACTATTAGCTTCAAAGCAATTTTCAAGTGATTGAATGATCAATACGAAACATTCCGAGTCTACATCAAATGACTGTCTCACACAAATCATGTAAGATGTTATAAGGCGATTTTTATATGATTATCTTTTGACTTTCGTCAAGAATAAAAGACGAACTTGGTTAAAGCTTACCAACAAATATTTCGAGAAATAGATAAGCGAGATAAACTCGGCTCGAAATACCAAATGTGTATAATAGAAGTCTATATAGAAATACGACTTTTTGTCTCAAATATGAGATAGAGTAGATATACCTTTGAGTGATAGATGAGTTCAAGTCTCCACATACCTTTTGTTGATGAAGTTCCACAAGTTCCCTTGATTGGTTCTTTGTCTTCATTCGATGAACGTCGTGGAGTCTAAAGCTCAACTACACTTACTATCCTAATCCAAGACTTAGCTATAAGTAGACTAGAAATCAAGACTTATAGTTTTGGCATCTAAACTTGACAAACAAGCTTGAGATAGTAACGCTTGCGAGTTCGACCGAGCAGTGCTCTAACAATCTCCCCCTTTGTCAATATTAGTGACAAAACTATCAATACATATGGATTACAAAATAAATAAACTTTGTAGTGATGCGTGTCGTAGGTGCAATCAAATTAATTCAATATTTCCACTCAATTAAAAATAATATAATGGAAGTCAAGTTCGTTCCCACGAGGAGCAAGAGATCTTAGTTGTAAAAGTTGTCACGAAAGGGGGGTGTAAAAAGCAAAATAAAAATAAAGAAAGCAATTAAAATCGAAAGTTGAAAGATGAAAACAATAAGAGAGAAAAGATCAAGGAATCCTTCTTCGTTATGAAACAATGAATCAAGTTATGTTCTTTTCTACTTGTTATTAGTCACAAATTATCACCAACCGTAGGTAAAGCAGTCTAGCTAGTGCTAAACCCCTAAATCCCTTATATCACCGGACACGGAAGTTCTCGACTACCGGATTCTAATCACCAAGCCACCTAGAATTAGCTCAACCTAGATGTAACTTAGCTCATGCATTAGGTTTTGTGAATTTCTTAGGTTGATATTAGTAGTTAGACTCTTAGCTCAAGGTCTACTTGCTAACGTTGTTTCTACACACAATTGCTCCACGGAATCCCTCCGCAAGGTCTCGTGTTTGCTACTTATGTAAAGAGTCAAAGAACGATTACTTATCCCCTAACTTTCACTAGCTTTAGATCGAATTAACAAATCAATTTAGTTGGCCACCCAAACAATCTATCAATCAATCATGAATGTCTTTAAGATCACTCCTATTAGTAAAAACAAACGATAATTATGTGAAAAACTTCAAGATAGAATTTGAAAACAAAAACTCAAATCATGTTAAGAACTAGGAATTCATCCTCAATCAATAAGAAATTTAGCTACTCATGTTTTTGAAATTCACACAAATAATAATAATTAAAAGAAGAATTTTCAAATTCACACAAGTAATTAAAAAAAAAAATCTTAGAAAAGCAAGCAAAAACACAAGTGTGTGTGTGTAGAGAGTGTGTAGAGAAAGATGTAGAAAACTTCTCTATTTATAGGCTTCAAAATTCTCCAAATCTTCTAAGGATTAGAATCCTTTTCCTTTTGCAATTCAATTTCCAAATTCAAGTCTTTTCTTCTCTTCCACCTTCTCTTTCCAAATTTGAGTCCAATCCATCTAGCCCAAGCCTTCACACCCATGAGAGAAGTCCATAGAAAGTTCTGGAATTTTGCTCGCTGGGAAAATCGGGATTATGGCCTGGAATTTGGCCGGAAACGCCGCCCGCCACCGAAAATTTCTGTCGCCGGGAGAATATTCGACGGAATATTCCGTCAGTCCACTGTTAGGACTAACGGTCAAACGAGTCAAAGTCAGTCAACCGTTAGTCAACAGTCAAAGGAAGGGGAGTGCGTCAGTGAGTCAACTCGGGTCAAATCGACCGAGTCAGAACGATTCAATGATCCAACTCAATCTTGCAAGTGCCATTGCAACCTTGCACAGGCCTTATGCTGTGATGCACAATCCTGGTGCTATAACCTCAACACCAACACAGCCAGCCTATGCCAATTCCCTTATCACTGTAACAAAAGCCCTATTCCACCTGCAATCACCTCCATCTACCTAGCTCACTTCTGCCATATTGCTTGAAACATCACACAACCCATTCTCTGTAACCACCTAAACTCAGCTGCAACTAATGCCATCCCGCCTGCAACATTTCCTGAACCACCTGAAATTTTCACTCTTCGCTTCATATCGGGCCGAACCAGTGTACAATCAGAATAAAGACAGCTCAAGCCAATTGCATTCACATCTCGCTTCACTCTCCCAAGCCACTGTGCTCATTTGCTCCTCTCGCCATCGTGCCATTCCACTCGGGATTCATCACTTGTTAGCACAATTATCAACACCACCGTAGCTCCACAAAGGCATCCTCCCGAGCTTCACTCCACTCAAAGAATGCCATTCCTTGAACCAACTGGGCAAAGAATTTCCACATCTCGGGCCAGCAGTGACCACCATCCCGCAATTTCAATGGCCGCAACTACCATACTCAAGCTCCCCGCCTTGTCACAATTGCCACCAGCTCCTCTATTAATGCATCTCCGAGCAATAAATCACGCCTGCACTTAAACCCAGTTCAACTCCAAATTCGAGTCGTAAAACCACCATTAACAATTCACCAAAGACAAGACACCACCACTAGCATCATCTCAAAGGCAACTCCATAACACCCATCCATTCATACTCAATCCAGCTTGTTGTAGTTAAACCGCAATTCCAAGCCTTTTATCATTTCAGCTCATCGAGACCAAATCAATAGCACCACCAACAAAGATCGCTAACCCAAGTCTCAGTCGAAATCATCAAATTGATTATAACCCACCGCTATCTTCCCAGCTTCCTTTCAATTTCACTCTCAACAAAGATCGATTTCTCTTTCTTAGCAAAAGATCAATTCTACACCCAACAAAGAATGTAAAACCAACTTCGACATACCCATCTTCGATTCAACGGCGAGCAGGGTTCATCACCGTCTTCCATTTCTTGTACTTCATTGAACCCATCTTCTCTCAGATATCGAAACTCATAATCTCCTCATCATTTGCATACAACAAAGAACAACAAATCCTCAGAAACCGCAAACCCATCTCCCAAAGATCTTCTCTCGGATCTCAAAACAGCTAGTACCCTTTCCCGAGATCGACAACAACATTGCTTCGCCGTGAATTTCATCCTCTTTCTCGCCGATTTGCCTAGCCAATTCCATACTCAGATCGAGATCTACCTCCGAACAAAGAAACATCATCTCTTCTCCCGTATCTCTATTTCATGAACAAATGATTGAGAAAGAAATCACTCTTCTCGATTTAGGGTTGGGGTTTTATGAGGCGGATTCTGCATGGGTGTGGGTCTCCGGGTTTGGGTTTATCAACCATAACCCATCCAAGAAATGACTTCTCGATAGTAGCACTTGGCAAATGATTGAGAAATGATAAGGGCTACCTGATATTTGCACCCCTTAACTTCAATCTGTCCTTTCTCTAGTGCTCCTCCAAGAGAGTAGCCCTTAACCTTGGCCGGTCTGTGTTTAACACTCCTCAAATTGGGTTGCCCCTTAACCTTAATGGGCTCCATATATCAATCGCCTGTAAAATGACCTTTTTGCCCTTTTGGCTCAAATTGGGTGATTTCTTCTTTTTTTCCTCCGTGCGACTCCAAAGTAGCTATAAAACTCAAAACAAGCGTAAAATACATAATTTACAAGAAAAATAGCAGAGAAAGCATAAACTACTAGATAGTAAATTAGGTGTATTCTACACCTATCAAATTCCCCCACACTTAGACTTTGCTAGTCCTCGAGCAAATCAAACTAAAAACTCACAACTTCAAAGCGTTCAAGCGTCACAAGCATCCAAAGAGTTATGAAGACATAGAGTTTCGCATGCTAGTAATAAGAAGTTAGAAATACTAAAGAACATATTCTCGTTCTTAATTGTTGAGTGAGAAATAACCACACCATAATGAGAGAATGCGTGTTTGAGAAACGATCAATAAGCATTTCGCCTCGACTTTTGCCTCACCAAATAGGATTTTATGATAATTGCACTCAAAAAGACAGCTTTTTTATGGTTCTCACATGTGTGTGCAGTAGGAATGAAAAGAGAATTCCCGCGACACGTTGAATGGTGGGAAGGATAACTTCCAAATATTTTGAAAAACCCACATCTTTTAATATTTTGAAAAACCATTTTTCTGACGATCTCTAAGAAAGGAAATCAACCATATTATCGAGGATGAGATTACTTACTTACCTTCACATCCGATTGCCAATTAAGATAACACCACTCTCACGGCATCCAATAGAAACGTCTTCCGCTCCTCTTCTTGATCTTCTTAGTTCCTCGGTTTCAACTATTGATGATAAACCTCGAATTTCATAAATCCTTGACAATTTATAACTCTTTTACCTTAAAACCTTGTCGCTTGAAACTTCCTTATATATTTTCCTTTCCCACGGCTCATTAAAATATTTCTCTTGTTTTTCTCTTCTTTTTTTTTTTTTTTTTTTTTCTTTCCTTTTCTTTTTTTCAATTTTTTTTTTTTTTTTTTTTTTTTTTTTTTAAACAAGAGAAATAAAATACAAAAATAAACCATGGCCGTGGGAGAAGTATTTTACCGCTTGATTCTTCACAACTTGTATCGTCTTGAAATCATAAACTTCAAAAATTCTCACCTTTTACTTTTCTTCGCTTTCATGAATAAGTCTCCATACTTGAATATAAAAATTACCTCATTGTATTGTAAGTCTTCAACATATATGTAAAATCCGCTCTTTTGTATGTTGCTTTACTTGTATTTGAAATTTGCTCTTTTTCTCATTCCGTTGCTTGTAAACCTTAAACTTTTCCAACTTTCCTTGTAGATTTTGATGTCGCTCCTTGTTGATGATGAATGTGTTTCTATGGATCCGTTGTTGTCGCGAGAGAGAATGGTGCTAACTGCAAATCGAACTACAAGAAGGAAGCTTTCATCCATGGACGTCACCTCATGATTGACAAAATTAGCACTCAAGAGATCAAAGAGTAGTGCTTTTAGTGGTGGGAGGTTGGGTAGCTCACCATTCTACCCGGAATTAACTTACGGTGACACACACTCAAAAGAAAGCTCTTTAGTAGATGGAAAAATTTCTGGTCGGTGCCTCACATGATATGAATACGGGTAATCTCCACTAATGATTGATCAAAGAACTCTAATAACGCATTTCTCCCCGCACCAAATTCGCATCACCGGCATGATTAAATCCATTATTTAACACTCAAACAAACAAGAAATCCGAATGTAGTTCTCTAACATTTCCAAGTTCAATTATGTCGGTCAAAATCTCTATGTAAACATACCTAGAAATATGCTAGGGACTCTAAAATCTTTAAAAGTTGGAATTTTTATGTAAAACTCTTTTTTTTTTTTTCAAAATTTTTCATTTTTTTGTAATTTTTGTTTTAAAAACATGCTTAACCACTCCCCCACACTTAAACCTTACATTGTCCTCAATGTAATTGAATCCTCCTAGTAAAGTCAAGGTGGGAAATTTTAACATGATAAGAAACAAGAAAAAGAAATAACAAAAAACAAAAGGATAAGAAATACAAAACCGATGGGTTGCCTCCCATTAAGCGCTTGTTTTAAAGTCGACGGCCCGACTTAGCTCTTTGCGGCACATTACTCCTCCGGAGGGAGTGCATCTCCAAATGAAAGTTCATCCAAATTCACATAAGCGATGTTCTCATAGTATGGCTTCAACCTATGGCCGTTAACTTTGGAAACCGAATTGTCTCGAAGACTAGTAATTTCAATCGCACCATGAGGAAAAACATTAGTAACAACATATGGTCCAATCCAACGGGACCTTAACTTTCCAGGAAATAGTTTAAGGCGAGAATGATATAAAAGGACTTTTTGGCCCACGATGAAACTTTTACGAGAAATCATCTTGTCATGAAAAAGCTTGGTCTTTTCCTTGTAAATACGGGCACTCGTAAGCATTATTGCGTATCTCCTCTAACTCATGTAGTTGTAACTTCCTTTGTTTCCCCGCTTCATCATACTCCATGTTGAATTTCTTTATCGCCCAATAAGCCTTATGTTCAAGTTCAACCGGAAGATGACAAGCCTTGCCATAAACCATCCTATATGGAGACATACCAATCGGTGTCTTATACGCCGTTCTATACGCCCAAAGTGCATCGTTGAGCTTAAAGCTCCAATCTTTCCTTGTGGTATTCACCGTTTTCTCAAGAATGGACTTTATCTCACGATTCGAAATTTCCGCTTGTCCACTAGTTTGTGGATGATAAGGCGTACCAATTTTGTGTGTTATGTTGTACTTCTTGAGGAGAGTGTGGAAAGCCTTCTTGAAATGTGAGCCTCCATCACTTATCACCACTCTTGGTGTTCCATGCCTATTGAAAATATTTTCCCTTACAAAATCACAAACAACTTGAGAGTCATTAGTCTTGGTGGCTCTAGCTTCCACCCATTTCGAAACATAATCAACGGCAAGAAGTATATAAAAATTCCCATTTGAATTGACAAAAGGGCCCATAAAATCAATACCCCACACATCAAAAATCTCAACGGTGAGAATTGGTGTGAGTGGCATTTGATTTCGAGCACCTAGATTGCCCGTTCGTTGACATCTATCACACGATTTACAAAAACATATGAATCTTCAAACAAGGTGGGCCAATAAAATCCACTCTCGAGAACTTTGAGAGCGGTACGTTTAACCAAAGTGGCCACCACATGCAAAAGTGTGGCAAAAGGAGAGAATGGATTGAAATTCGGAATTAGGCACGCACCTTCGCATTATTTGATCAACGCCATATTTCCATAAGTATGGTTCATCCCACACATATTGCTTAGCTACCTTCTTAAGTTTCATCTTTTGGAAATTAGACATTGTACTAGGTACTTTCCTTGTCACCAAGTAATTCACTATATCCGCATACCAAGGAGTTGATTCTTCCATGGAGAAAAGTTGTTCGTCCGAAAGCGGTCATGTAATGGAAGTTCCTCTTGAGACATAACAAGTCTACTAAGATGATCCGCAACGGTATTCTCCACACCCCTCTTATCACGAATTTCTATGTCGAACTCTTGTAACAATAGGATCCACCGAATTAATCTTGGCTTAGCTTCTTTCTTCTTTATTAAGTGTCTTAGTGCGAATGATCTAATACACAATAACCTTTGTACCCACCAAGTATGATCGAAATTTCTCCAAAGCAAAAACTATAGCCAGTAACTCCTTTTCCGTGGTAGAATAATTGATTTGTGCATCATTAAGGGTCCTAGATGCATAATAGATAACATGGGACAACTTGTCCACCCTTTGACCCAAAACGGCTCCAACCGCATAATCACTAGCATCACACATTAATTCAAATGGAAGATTCCAATCCGGTGATTTGATAATTGGCGCACTTGTCAACATCTCCTTTAATTTGTCAAAAGCATCCTCGCATTCCTTGTTGAAGTTTAAAGGTACCTCCTTTTGTAATAACTTGCACATCGGCATGGAGATTTTGGAGAAATCCTTGATAAACCGCCTATAGAAACCTGAATGACCAAGAAAAGAACGGATCTCCTCACCGAAGTGGGATATTGTAAGTTTCTTATTAAATCTATCTTTGACTTGTCCACTTCGAGCCCTCGAGAGGACACAATGTGACCAAGTACTATGCCATGGTTTACCATAAAGTGACATTTCTCCCAATTAAGGACAAGGTTTGTGTCTATGCATCGTTTAAGAATTAGTTCAAGGTTATTTAAACAACCATCAAAAGAATTGCCATAAACACTAAAGTCATCCATAAATACCTCGATGATGCGCTCCACATAATCCGAGAATATACTCACCATGCATCTTTGAAAAGTAGCCGGCGCATTGCAAAGGCCGAACGGCATCCGTCTATATGCAAACGTTCCAAACGGACAAGTGAAAGTGGTCTTCTCTTGATCCTCCGGTGCAATAACAATTTGGTTGTATCCCGAATAACCATCCAAGAAACAATAATAAGAATGCCCCGCTAACCGCTCCAACATTTGATCAATGAAAGGTAAAGGAAAGTGATCCTTGCGGGTTGCGGAATTAAGCTTTCTATAGTCAATACACACTCTCCAACCGGTTTGAACTCTTGTAGGAACAAGTTCATCGTCTTGATTACGAACAACCGTGACACCGGACTTCTTTGGTACCACTTGCACCGGACTTACCCACTTGCTATCGGAAATTGGGCAGATTACCCCCACACTTAGCAATTTGAGTATCTCTTTTTCACAACCTCCATCATGGGAGGATTAAGCCGACGTTGAGCATCACGCACCGCTTCACATTCTCTTCCATTAGAATCCTATGCATGCACATGGATGGACTAATACCTTTGATGTCCGCAATTGTCCACCCAATAGCCGTTTTGTGCTCTTTCAAGACTCTAAGCAAACGGTCTTCTTGTACCGGTGTGAGGTTCTTAGAAATAATCACCGGAAGCTCATCTCCATCTCCCAAGAAAGCATACTTCAAATGATCCTAAGCGGCTTCAATTCTAGTTTGGGCGCCTTCACAATAGATGGTACAAGTATTTCATCATTCACGGGTAAAGAAATATAAGAAACATCACCCATTTTAGCTTCTTGCAATGTCGCCAAAGCACCACATATCTCCACCAATTCCTTGGAGATTTCAACATCCAAGTTAGACAAGCCATGGACGTCCAATTCAATGCTCTTTTGCAACACCACATCAAGTTCATCCTCTTGGTTCAATTCCACCATTTGTTGCGCTAATGAATCAACCACATCAATGGAGTAAACGGAATGTACATCACTTGGGTAGCGCATGGCTTCAAATATGTTAAAGTGTATTATCTCCTTGTCAAATTCCATAGTGAGTGTACCCTTATCAACATCAATCTTCGTCTTTGCGGTCTTCATGAATGGCCTCCCAAGAAGTAAAGAAGTAGATGAACGGTTCTCATTGTTGTCCATATCCACCACAAAGAAATCCACCGGAAAAATAAGCTCATTTACTTGCACTAGCACGTCTTCTATAAGCCCCTTTGGATATATGTTAGACTTGTTTGCCAATTGGATAATAACTCTTGTCTCTTTCAAAGGTCCAAGATTCAAGGAGTCATATATTTCGGCCGACATCACACTAATGGAAGCTCCCAAATCAAGTAAAGCATGTTCAAACCTTTGTTTACCAATAGTAATTGGCACCGTGAAACCACCGGGATCCGTGCACTTTGTAGGCATCTTCTTCAATAGCATAGCCGACGCACTCTCGCCAACTTTTGTAATTTCATTATCAAGCAACCTATCCTTCTTGATGCATAATTCCTTCATGAACTTGGCATACCTTGGAATTGTCTTAATGGCCTCAATGAATGGTATATTGATTTCAATCTTCTTGAAGATATCCATAAGTGCCTTGTCTTGAGCTTCCTTCTTGGATTTAGCAAAACGACTAGGAAAAGGAGGTGGAGTAGTGAAAGTAGAAACCGGTTCCTTGGATTGATCGTTTGATGTAGAATTCTCCTTTGGTGCGGTTTCCTCCTTGTCATTGACTACCTCTTCACTAACTTCCTCATGATGACTTGGACCCTCCACTTGCCTTCCACTTCTTAAAGTAACCGCATTAACATTCTCTCTTGGATTCACAAATGGTTGTGAAGGAAGTGTTGTGGATGCTTGAGATTTCAATAAATTCACATCGGTCGCCAATTGTCCCATTTGATTTTGTAAGTCCTTGATAGCCGAATCGGTCTTTTGTTGATTTTGTTGAAACAATGACGTAATACCTTGCATCATGACATTAAGCTTATCATCAATTGAAGATCCTTGTTCTTTCACTTGAGGTTGAAATTGTTGATAACCACCTTGTTGTTGAGGTTGGAATCGTGATTGTTGAAAACCACCTTGTTGTGCATATGGATTAGAGCCGCTTGCTTGTTTGCATAACTAAAGTTGGGATGATCCTTCCACCGGGATTATAGGTATTGGAGTATGGATCGTACCTTGGCCTTTGATTTGGATATAAAGCATTCACTTGTTCGGTCTCATCATCCGGAATAATTACCGCGGCCATCCTTTGCATCATAATCTCCATGTTACTTATTCTTTGATCAAGATGTGACGAAGAATCACTAACTTCATGCACTCGCCTAACCGTTGGTTCATCCCTTGTGTAGAATTGTTGCGAGTTTGCCGCCATACTTTCAATCAACTCTCTAGCTTCGGTCAAAGTCTTGTTCATTAGTGCACCACCACCCGCGGCATCAAGAAGAGACCTATCACTTGGGTGGAGAGCTTCATAGAAGTATTGGAGTATCATAACATCGCTAAATTGATGGTGTGGACAGCTTGCCACCAACCTCTTGTATCGCTCCCAACATTCATACAATGATTCTCCCACTTGTTGTTTCAATCCACAAATCTCCTTGCGAATTTGAGTAGCTTTGGATGCGGGAAAATATCTCTCGAGGAAAAGTTTCTTCATCCCATTCCATGTTGTGATACTTCCGGAAGGCAGATAATATAACCATTCCTTAGCATTGCCCGCCAAAGAAAACGGGAAAGCTTTCAACATTGCTCCATCCGCATTAGTCTCCGGTGGAAGCATAGCCATAACTATGGTGTAGAAGTCCATAAGATGTTTGTTTGGGTCCTCATTCACCATGCCATGGAACTTTGGTAACTCTCTAATCAACCCCGCTTGATCTCGAAGGTTGAATTAGTTTGGATACACCATTGTTGTGTATCAAGCTTGTGAGAAGCTAGGTCCTTTAGTGTACGATCAGCCATTGTTTCTTCCTCTTTGT
This sequence comes from Papaver armeniacum, assembly GCA_023531295.1. NCBI lineage: Eukaryota > Viridiplantae > Streptophyta > Magnoliopsida > Ranunculales > Papaveraceae > Papaver > Papaver armeniacum. The sequence continues at coordinate 579,712 of JAJJWW010017417.1, forward strand.
CCGAATCACTAGATGAAGAAGGAGAAAGTGGAGTGTTAATCGCTCGAATGAAATCCTTTAGTTGAGTGCCGGATCGAAGACGTATTGGACTCGGTCTACCCCCTTTAAGCATTCACCAAAGGTATAACACCTGAAACAAGATTCTCACAAACTAAGTTAGATACGGTAAAGAATCTAACAAAGCAAAAAAAAATAAAAACAACTAAAAAATCGCCCGTTGCTCCCCTAAGCCCGGCGCCAAAATTTGATGCGTGTCGTAGGTGCAATCAAATTAATTCAATATTTCCACTCAATTAAAAATAATATAATGGAAGTCAAGTTCGTTCCCACGAGGAGCAAGAGATCTTAGTTGTAAAAGTTGTCACGAAAGGGGGGTGTAAAAAGCAAAATAAAAATAAAGAAAGCAATTAAAATCGAAAGTTGAAAGATGAAAACAATAAGAGAGAAAAGATCAAGGAATCCTTCTTCGTTATGAAACAATGAATCAAGTTATGTTCTTTTCTACTTGTTATTAGTCACAAATTATCACCAACCGTAGGTAAAGCAGCTAGCTAGCTGCTAAACCCCTAAATCCCTTATATCACCTGAGGACACGGGAAGTTCTCGCCACCGGATTCTAATCACCAAGCCACCTAGAATTAGCTCAACCTAGATGTAACTTAGCTCATGCATTAGGTTTTGTGAATTTCTTAGGTTGATATTAGTAGTTAGACTCTTAGCTCAAGGTCTACTTGCTAACGTTGTTTCTACACACAATTGCTCCACGGAATCCCTCCGCAAGGTCTCGTGTTTGCTACTTATGTAAAGAGTCAAAGAACGATTACTTATCCCCTAACTTTCACTAGCTTTAGATCGAATTAACAAATCAATTTAGTTGGCCACCCAAACAATCTATCAATCAATCATGAATGTCTTTAAGATCACTCCTATTAGTAAAAACAAACGATAATTATGTGAAAAACTTCAAGATAGAATTTGAAAACAAAAACTCAAATCATGTTAAGAACTAGGAATTCATCCTCAATCAATAAGAAATTTAGCTACTCATGTTTTTGAAATTCACACAAATAATAATAATTAAAAGAAGAATTTTCAAATTCACACAAGTAATTAAAAAGAAAAATCTTAGAAAAGCAAGCAAAAACACAAGTGTGTGTGTGTAGAGAGGTGTGTAGAGAAAGATGTAGAAAACTTCTCTATTTATAGGCTTCAAAATTCTCCAAATCTTCTAAGGATTAGAATCCTTTTCCTTTTGCAATTCAATTTCCAAATTCAAGTCTTTCTCTTCTCTTCCACCTTCTCTTTCCAAATTTGAGTCCAATTCCTAGCCCAAGCCTTCACACCCATGAGAGAAGTCCATAGAAAGTTCGGAATTTTGCTCACGGAAATCGGGATTATGGCCGGAATTTGGCCGGAAAACGTCGCCGCCGGCCACCTGAAAATTTTGTCGTCGGGAGAATATTCGACGGAATATTCCGTCAGTCTACCGTTAGGACTAACGGTCAAACGAGTCAACCGTTAGTCAACAGTCAAAGGAAGGGGAGTGCGTCAGTGAGTCAACTCGGGTCAAATCGACCGAGTCAGAACGATTCAATGATCCAACTCAATCTTGCACAAAGCCATTGCAACCTTGCACGGGCCTTATCTTTGTGATGCACAACCGGTGCTATAACCTCAACACCAACACAAAGCCAGCCTATGCCAATTCCCTTATCACCGTAACAAAAGCCCTATTCCACCCGCAATCACCTCCATCTACCTAGCTCACTTACGCCATATTGCTTGAAACATCACACAACCCATTCTCTCGTAACCACCTAAACTCACCGCAACTAATGCCATCCCGCCGCAACATTTCCCGAACCACACCCAAATTTTCACTCTTCGCTTCATATCGTCGAACCGGTGTACAATCAGAATAAAGACAGCTCAAGCCAATTGCATTCACATCCGCTTCACTCTCCCAAGCCACTGTGCTCATTTGCTCCTCCGCCATCGTGCCATTCCACTCGGATTCATCACTTGTTAGCACAATTATCAACACCATTTTGTAGCTCCACCAGTGCATCCTCCTGAGCTTCACTCCACTCTGCAGTAATGCCATTCCTTGAACCAACTGCAGCAATTTCCACATCTCAGGCCATTAGCAGGACCACCATCCTGCAATTTCAATGGCTGCAACTACCATACTCAAGCTCCCTGCCTTGTCACAATTGCCACCACTCCTCTATTAATGCATCTCCCCGAGCAATAAATCACAAGTCGCACTTAAACCCAGTTCAACTCCAAATTCGAGTGTAAAACCACCATTAACAATTCACCAAAGACAAGACACCACCACTAGCATCATCTCGGTGCAACTCCATAACACCCATCCATTCATACTCAATCCAGGTTGTTGTAGTTAAACGCAATTCAAAGCAGCCTTTTATCGGCCACTCATCGAGACCAAATCAATAGCACCACCAACAAGATCGCTAACCCAAGTCTCGCCGAAATCATCAAATTGATTATAACCCACTGCTATCTTCCCCAGACTTCCTTTCAATTTCACTCTCAACAAGATCGATTTCTTCTTAGCAAAGATCAATTCTACACCCAAAAAGAACAAAAGTAAAACCAACTTCGACATACCCATCTTCGATTCAACAAAGCCAGAGGTTCATCACCGTCTTCCATTTCTTGTACTTCATTGAACCCATCTTCTCGAGATATCGAAACTCATAATCTCCTTATCATTTCAGCATAACAAAGAACAACAAATCCTCAGAAACCGCAAACCCATCTCCCAAGATCTTCTCCGGATCTCAAAACAACTAGTACCCTTTCGAGATCGACAACAACATTGCTTCGCCGTGAATTTCATCCTCTTTCTCGCCGATTTGCCTAGCCAATTCCATACTCGGATCGAGATCTACCTCCGAACAAAGAACATCATCTCTTCTCCCGTATCTCTATTTCATGAACAAATGATTGAGAAAGAAATGACTCTTCTCGATTTAGGGTTGGGGTTTTATGAGGCGGATTCGGGCGGGTGTGGGTCTCCGGGTTTGGGTTTATCAACCATAACCCATCCAAGCATCGGTGATAGTAGCACTTCATTTTCGGATAAGGGCTACCCAGTTTGGCAGCCCCCTAACTTCAATTTGTCCTTTCTCTAGTGCTCCTCCAAGAGAGTAGCCCTTAACCTTGGTCGGTCCGTGTTTAACACTCCTCAAATTGGGTTGCCCCTTAACCTTAACTGGGCTCCATATATCAATCGCCTTGGTAAATGACCTTTTTGCCCTTTTGGCTCAAATTGGGTGCTTTCTTCTTCTTTTCCTCCGTGCGACTCCAAAGTAGCTATAAAACTCAAAACAAGCGTAAAATACATAATTTACAAGAAAAATAGCAAAGAAAGCATAAACTACTATATAGTAAATACGGTGTATTCTACACCTATCATGTAGCTTCTCATCCAAATGCTTGATCTCCTTGGTTCTTCAACATTACTCAAAATCTACGTCACTTCCAAGTACTCAAGTGATTATGAATACGTTCCACTCAGCATCATAGTTGTTGAAGATATGTAGCTATAACAATAAAAAAACAGTTGATCTCAATCATTTTTATACAGTGTCATAGTATTATTACACAGCATCAAAGTCCAATTGTATCACAACTTTGACAAAAATAATATGGTGATATGTATCACTCCCCCTTTGTCAATACTTCATCTCACAATGAAAACCACTCCCCTTACATAATGATCCGTAAACCATATGTATTTGTAGTGTGAACTACACATTAATTATCCCCCTTTTTGTCAATAAAAATTGGCAAAGGTACGAAAACTAGTGGGATCCTCATGAAATTTTCATAGAGATACTTCATGACCAAAAGAGAAATACATAAAAACTTTGTTTAGATGCAATCATATAGCTGAAACTAAATGCATTCATCAAGGAGTTTATAAAGTGAAAAGACGAGGGTACCCAAATATACCTCAATCTAAAACTTTTCCACCTATAAGTCCTTTCTCCGAAAGTGATTGTCTATGAACTGAGTCGAGACAATACAACTAATCGGTTCACACTTCGTGTGATCGTCTATGGATACGAGATCGAGACAATACAATAACGAAGTATGATTACTTGATAATAGGTTCGGACTTAACCAAACTGAATAGGATTGCTATCAAGTAATTAGGAATTAACGTTTGATAGGTGTCTAAAACACCTAATTTTATATCTAGTATTTATGCTTTCTTTGCGAATTTTCGTGTGAATTATGTATCTTATGTTTGCTTTTGAGTTTTATAGGTGTTTTGGAGTCATTTGAGTAAAAGAAAGTGGAACTCGTCTAAATCCAAGGCTTCTTCTCAATCATCGTGAAGAGAACGAAAAGACGAAGCCAATGGCGAAAGAATGGAGTCAATCCGACATCGTATGAAGAATCTGGAAGCATCTGAAGCAAGCAGAAGTTGTCGAAAACTAGAGAACCTACAGAATTGTTATAGGCACCCAATCAATTTACTAAGGGCCACCTGCTTCTACTTTATTTCCTATGGTCGAGATTTTCATAACTCAGTGTTCCCGTTCCAGCTCAATCATGAAGACCACTTTGGGCAGCCTTTATCGGATCATTGGGCGCCTTTATTTTCCACTTCTTATTAAACCGGCTGGAGACTTACAAGTTCAGTTAATCACATTACAAGTTCAGGTATAAATCGAGAGACTGCAAGAGATGCACCAGTCCTTCATGCCGGCAATTTTGGTTGTGAACGAAGGGATAAATTGTGGTCTGTGAGTCATGGCTAACTGTCGAACAAGGAGAAGGAAGTCGAAGCCGAGAAGAACAAGAGGTGAAGCTAGTTTATGGTCATTTGTGGGAATGGTGCTGCTGTTGAGATTGAAGGACTGAATTGTGAATGTTGATGGATTTTTGCTGCTCTTCGAAATAATGGGTTGAATGGGTTAGTTTATAATTCGAAATTGCAGGATAAAGAGAACTCAGTTCAACAGCAAATTGAGTGTCTTTGCTTTTTAAGTTTCAGGCACATAATGTGTTCGATAGAAGGCCTGAACCAGTCTGGTGCCTTTCTTGTCACTCAACCAGCGCCTGTTGCAATTGGTTTGCAGTGGAGCAAGAAGGTGCAGAACAGGGCTATTGATTGAGAGCTATTGAGGTTGTGTACGGGCAACCACAAGAGAAGGCACTGCTGGTGTACATGGAATGAAGAATTATGGCTCAATTTAGAAGCTACAGAATTAGCTTGTTGCAGCTGCATTTGCAGGTGATGGGTTGGTTGGTGGTGTTGTGAGACAGAGAGCCCGAGTTGTTGGTAATTTGTGATGGTGGAACTCGCTGTGTATGGCTTGGGTGTGCTGAGATGGTTGTTTTAGCAGCAAGATGGTGCTATGTTGCAGGTCTGAACTGCAGAAAAGGGAGCTGAGTTTGAGAGCTGGTAGGAAGTGAAGATAGATTGATCGATCTGAGTTCAGAGAAGCGACAATGGTCGAGTCTGTAATGAATTCAAGGAAGGAGATGAAGGCTTGTTATTGGTTTGCGACTAACGAAGGTGGATTGTTGGAACGTGATGCGCAGTAGACCAGTGATGCTGTTCGAGAAAGATGCAGGGAGAGCTTGAAGAAGTCCGTGTTCGACAGAGCTTGGCAGTTGTGGAGTCAATATCAATTGGTTGCACCGTGGCTAGTAACAGATGTTGAATGGACTATGTGGTTTTGGTATGAAGAAGACAAATGGGTTTCGTGGACAGTAGTCGAGAAAAGAGATGTGGAGTCTTGACTATTGATCGCTACTGCCATTGGTATTTGACATCGGTGACGGCAGTGGACTTGAGTTGCTTCTGTGGATGTCGAAGAAAGACAAAATGATCTCAAGTCAAAACAGGGAAGCTCGTGATGATAACGTGGTGCTGTGAAGAGATGGAAGAGTAGTTGTTGCCATTGGCACTTCATATGCTGAGAGAAGTTGCAGCTGAAATTGCCGTGACTGAATGGAGTGTGAATGAATTGGGAGTTGGTGCTGGTGGCTTGGAGACAGAGATAGGTGCGCAAGAAGCAGCTCAGGCTGGTAATGGTGGTGGAATGAATGGCTTGGCATGAATTTAAGGCTGAGATCGATGGGAGTTTGCTGTTAATATTTCAGGCAGGCTGGAATTGAGCTAAGAAAGCAAGTGCAGATGTCTTGGTAGTGCAAGCTTGAACCTGAGATATGCAAGCTATGTAGTGATGGAACTGATGGCCAGAGCTGAGTATGGAATGACCGAGAATTGAGCTACTGCCGTGTTTACAGCTGTTGGTGGCAGTATTGAACCTGAGATGAAGTTTGCCTCGCAGGAAGTTTGTGTTGCTGCTTCTAGCTGTTGCTGCTGCAATGGCAAGAATTGGAAATAATGTGCAGTACGGTGTTGAATGAGAATTTATGGCCTGAGGCGTGAAATAGAAATAAAATGTCGCAACCAAAAATGCTGAAACAGTGCGAAAAGTGAGCAAGAATGGCGAGCCGGTGGTGCTACTTCCGGTTATCGGATTTCGGAAGTTAAAGTATGAATCATAATGTTTCACTGAATCATGAAGGGGGTTCGAGTCGGATGTAAGAATCGACGGTCGGATATATGAGCTACGAGTCGTGCTTTTTGGTACGTTTTCGCAAGAACAAGGAATGGGTTGAAATGGTTTTTCTTTTGAATGTTTGAACTGAGGAGAAGTAAAGTTGAGCTGCTGGGAGTATGCTCTTGCTGGTGACAGTTTCCGATGACAAAAGCGGCCAGAGACGATTTTTCCGACGACCGGATTCCGACGATATTCCGGCAATGACGTCATCAATTCCGGCGGACAATTTTGGACAGAGATTTTCACACGGGTATTTGCCACACATGGGCTTGGTGGACCACTTGGAGATGGGTTTTGAGAAGACCTAAATTTGGAGTATCCTTTTGGAATGGGAGAAGCATATAAATAGAAAAGTCTTTTCTCTAAACCTAATATCTCCATTAGGGAGGCTTCTACTTGTTTTCTAGGGTTTCTCATGATAGTTTTCTTCTTTGCTTTCTATGATGATTTCCAAAAACCCAAGTAGTTGATTTATTGTTATTGGTTAAAGATGTAGTTGGATTTTGAAAACAAGTTATGGATTTTTATGAATTAGTTTTCTCTCAAAATTATCGTTTGATTTCTACGGGTTATAATAATTGCATGATTGATGTATTGCAATATGATTGAATGTTTGTTTAGTTAAGTCTAGAATTGATTGAACTCACATCCATATCTATAGCTATTTTAGGGTTCATCATCGAGCGATAAACTTGAATACGAGTAGCATGATATGATTATGGGTTGTAGTGATACATCCTTGTAGTCATATGTAGAAATTGACCTTTGTTCGAATTGTTTGCGCAATGTATTACAATTGCATTGATTAGCCTATTTCTGAAACTTAATGCTCCTAGGAATTGAACTTGATTAGCGCAAGGCGTTAGGTTATTCTTTAGGTAGAATTCACATACGCAGCATCTAATATGTGTGTGATGAATTAGGAAATTTCGGAGTATTCTTGCAACAAGGTATTCTATGGCTTTTGATGATAGCGAGATTAAATACGAATTCTATTCATATATTCAAAAACTTGTTTACAATTGAAGATGAAACCTTTATCCAATATTTCACATCCTTGATTTGCGTGCTTTGTTTGCTTTTTGTTTATTTTTATTTACATAATCAGAAAATCCCCAGTGTTACTTATAAGATACCGAAACATATTGACAACCTAGACCTCTCTGTGGGAACGATCCTTTCTTGCCCTTGCTTCATTATATATTTTGAGTAGTAAGAAAGTGTAATTTATTTTTGTGTCGGCTGACAACCGGTCAAATTTTGGCGCCGTTGTCGGGGAGGCAGCGGTTGTTAATTGTTTTTGGTTTCTTATTTTTGTATTTAGTTTTGTTTTACTTTTTCTTATTCTTTGGTTCTTATTCGAGTTTTGAGAATCTCGTTTCAGGTACCAATTTCTATGGACGGAGCATATTGGAGCAATCAATACGGCTTTCAACCTCAACAACATGAAAACTATCACCCTTATGGGGAATACAATCAAAACCAATCCTTTGGTTATGGTCAATATTCCACGTACCCTTTTAGTTGTTCTCATACATTCCAACCTTCTTACGGTGGGTATGTAAGTGAGCAACCACAAGGAGGGGAGACTAGTTGTATTCCTATTCATATTTCCTCTAATTTGGTAGATGAAATGCAACAATTTATGGACAGCATGGAGTCAATTCGTAGACAACCAAGCATGGAACCAATTTCATCGACCGAATGTGCTCATAGTATGTTTGGCCCGATTTCTGATCGTAGTTATGATCATCCACCCATTCAAAGGGAATATAATTTGCCTAGCAATACTGAAGTAAGTAATTCTACTTTTTCTTTGTCGAATGAGCTTTATCAACAAATGGAACACTATTTTCAAAATTTGGATGGATCACTCCAAGAGCTTCAAAAAGGTGTTTCCACTTTAAGACAAGGCATTGAAGAATACAAAGAGGACATGCAAAATTCTGCGAAAGACCAATCTTTGGGAAGTGGTAGCCAATCTTATGTTGACTATGATAGTGATGATGATTATTATGAAAATACATCGTTTGAACCAATTTATGGTGGCAACCCCGAGGAGTGTACAATGGAGTCTTTTTGCGGTAAAGTTGATTGTGTTGAAAAGGACCACCCTTTGGAAATATTTGGTGACATTAGTGTAGTTAACTCAACTCATGGTCTTTATAATGATCAAACACCTATTCAAAAGGTACTTGAGTATGATGAGACTAGTGTGGTACAAAACTTCCTTGCAACAAGGTGTGAGTCTAATGAAGAGGAGTATGTTGAGAATGAGACGGTTATGACCAATATTGTGGAAGACCCAATTGAGCTTGCAAATGATTGTAATGATGATGTTAATGTCGAGACTTTGGTTACGGCAGAAACGGACGAAGAATGGTTGCAAGGTTTGATAGAGGACCATGATATGCAAGAGGTGAATAATTCACTTGAGTTTTTCAAGGATGAAGAGGATTCCGTGATACAAGAGATTGTGCAAGGTTTATCTAACCCTTTGCCTATTAATCCTTCTCCTTTACCTCTTATTGGTTTGAATGTATGTTCTTCGAGAATATTGTTGAATGACTTTGTTTCTCGTTTTCCGCCATTAGAGATACTTGATTCTCATACTATGCAGGTTATGGAACAAGAAACCGTGGAAGTACCCGACTTCTATATTCTTTATACACTCCCAAGTGTGGACAAGAATAAGTGTGGGGGAAGCTTTTATCGGTTCATAGCTTCACTTTTGCTTTATATTACTAATATTTGTGTGAAGCTAGTGTTTGCAAAACAGGTTCTATGGAAGGATCCCCAACTTTTCAGATTGTTGGTATATGGGGAATGAATCTTGCAAGGATATAGTCGGGTCGACGACTTTAAACCAAGCGCTACATGGGAGGCAACCCATAGGTTTTGTATCTATTATATTTTAATTTTTTCTTTTCTTGTTTTTAGTTTCTTTTTCTTGTCGCATATTGTTATAAGATTTCCCACCTTGACTTTCTTTGGACGATTCAATTTACATTGAAGACAATGTAAAGTTTAAGTGTGGGGGAGTGGTTAAGCATTTGCGTTGTAAATTTTTCAAATTTTTCAATTTTTGTATATATTTGAATAAAACTCCAACTTGTAGTTAGTTTAGAGTCACATAGTATACATGTCGCTAAGATTACATCGAGAATCTCATAATAGTGACTGAACTTAGAGATGACAGAGAACATGATCGGGTTTCTTACTTGTATGAGAGTTAAAGTTGGATTTAACCATGCCATTGGCAAATAAGGTGCGGACTAAATTCGGTATTAGAGTAGTGGTCCCCTATAGTGGAGACTACCCATGTTACATAATGTGAGGCACCGACCTTCAATTCTTTGTACCAAATTGTCTAAATTTGTGCTTTTAGAGTTTGTGTCACCGTACGTAAATTAGAGCCGAGGGGCAGAATGGTGAGCTGCCCAACCTCCCACCATAGAAGCACTATTTTGATCTCTTGAGTGCTATTTTTATCAATCATGATGGTGACATCGAATTGCTAACTTACATACCACTTGTAATCTTGTTTGCAGTTAGCACCATCCACCTTATCTCTCTCTACACCAACAGGTCCATAGAAACACCATCATCATCAACAAGAGGAGCATCAAAAATTTGAAGGAAAGTTGAAGACGTTCAAGGTTTACAAGCAACGGACACTATTTTGATCTCGTAAATGAGCATATTTCGAATCAAGTAAAGCAACAAAACAAGGAGCAGAATAAAGCAACAAAACAAGGAGCGGAATTTTTATAAGTTGAAGACTATTGTACAAGAGTGAAAATTATCAAGGATGAGAGTTCGAGAAGTTTATGATATCAAGACATATAAGTTGTGAAGAATCAAGCGTAAAGTACTTACACCATGGCCTTTGTACTTACGTTTTTTATTTTATTTGTATTTTACTTTCTGTTGTCTTAAATTAAAAAAAAAAAAAAAAATTTAAAAAAAAAAAAAAAATTTAAAAAAAAAAAAAAGAAGAAAAAAAAGAGACAAGAGAAAATTTCTTTAGGTTCATTACTAGTTTTATTGTTTTATTTCGTTTTTATTTTGTATTTGTTTTAGTTTTTATTCAAAAAAAAAAAAATTAAATTTTGGGTTTGTATAGTTTATTTTTAGTTTTGTATTATTTCAATAAAGCCAATGGAAGAAGAAATATCCATAATGAAGTTTCAAGCAACAAGGAATTTTAGAGGAAAGAATCATATTGTCAAGATTCTACGAAGTTCAAGAGTTATCATCAAGAGTTGAAGACCGAAGACGAAGATGAAGACACCGATTGAAGACCGAAGACGTTTCTATGGATCTTTGTGAGAGTGGTGCTAGCTGCACGTCGAACGGATAACGAGTAAGTAAGCATATTCCCACCTTCGTTAAGTGGTTGATTTCCTTTCGTAGAGATCGTGGAGAAAAATGGGTTTTCAAAAATATTAAAAGATGTGGGTTTTCAAAACAATTCGGAGGGTTTTGCCTTCCTACCATTCAACGTGTCGCAGGATTCTCTCTTCATTCCAACCTGGACACATGTGTGACCCATAAAAAGCTGTTTATTATTGAGAGCAATATCATAAAACCCTTTCTTGTGAGGCAGAGTCGAGACTTTCAATCACTCTGAACCCGAATTTTTGTCGAGAAGGGATGGTTATTTCTTTCTCAACTTTTAAGAATGAGATTGTGTTCATTTATGTGTCTAACTTCTTATGAATAGTGTGCAGAATTTCTATGTCTTCTTAGCGCATTGGATGCTATCATTTCGGAGAACTAGTAAGTTGGAAAAGTAGGTTTTGTGGGTATATCTCTAGTAAACCCTCACGAGACTAAAAACTCGTCCACTAGGGACACCTAGGGGTTCAAAGGCTTGTTATTTATGCTAAAGATGACCGTAGCCTCGACGACACGGAGTTGTATGTATATTTTAAAATTATTTTGTTTGATTTGCTCGAGGACTAGTAAAGTCTAAGTGTGGGGGAATTTGATAGGTGTCTAAAACACCTAATTTTATATCTAGTATTTATGCTTTCTTTGCGAATTTTCGTGTGAATTATGTATCTTATGTTTGCTTTTGAGTTTTATAGGTGTTGTGGAGTCATTTGAGTAAAAGGAAGTGGAACTCGTCTAAATACATGGCTTCTTCTCAATCATCGTGAAGAGAACGAAAAGACGAAGCCAATGGCGAAAGAATGGAGTCAATCCGACATCGTATGAAGAATCTGGAAGCATCTGAAGCAAGCAGATGTTGTCGAAAACTAGAGAACCTACAGAATTGGTATAGGCACCCAATCAATTTACTAAGGGCCACCTGCTTCTACTTTATTTCCTATGGTCGAGATTTTCATAACTCAGTGTTCCCGTTCCAGCTCAATCATGAAGACCACTTTGGGCAGCCTTTATCGGATCATTGGGCGCCTTTATTTTCCACTTCTTATTAAACCGGCTGGAGACTTACAAGTTCAGTTAATCACATTACAAGTTCAGGTAGAAACCGAGAGACTGCAAGAGATGCACCAGTCCTTCATGCCGGCAATTTTGGTTGTGAACGAAGGGATAAAGTGTGGTCTGTGAGTCTTGGCTAACTGTCGAACAAGGAGAAGGAAGTCGAAGCCGAGAAGAACAAGAGGTGAAGCTAGTTTATGGTCATTTGTGGGAATGGTGATGATGTTGAGATTGAAGGACTGAATTGTGAATGTTGATGGATTTTTGCTGCTCTTCGAAATAATGGGTTTGTTTATAATTCGAAATTGCAGGATAAAGAGAACTCAGTTCAACAACAAATTGAGTGTCTTTGCTTTTCAAGTTTCAGGCACATAATGTGTTCGATAGAAGGCCTGAACCAGTCTGCTACCTTTCTTGTCACTCAACCAGCGCCTGTTGCAATTGGTTTGCAGTGGAGCAAGAAGGTGCAGAACAGGGCTGTTGATTAAGAGCTATTGAGGTTGTGTACGGGCAACCACAAGAGAAGGCACTGCTGGTGTACATGGAATGAAGAATTATGGCTCAATTTAGAAGCTACTGAGAATTAGCTTTGTTGCAGTTTTGCATTTGCGTGTGATGGGTTGGTTGGTGGTCTTTGTGAGACAGAGCCCTGAGTTGTTGGTAATTAGTGATGGTGGAACTCGCTGTGTATGGCTTGGGTGTGCTAAGATGGTTGTTTTAGCAGCAAGATGGTGCTATGTTGCAGGTCTGAACTGCAGAAAAGGGAGCTGAGTTTGAGAGCTGGTAGGAAGTGAAGATAGATTGATCGATGGCTGAGTTCAGAGAAGCGACAATGGTCGAGTCTGTAATGAATTCAAGGAAGGAGATGAAGCTGCTGTTATTGGTTTGCAGCTAACGAAGGTGGATTGTTGGAACTGATGCTGCAGAGCCAGTGATGCTGTTCGAGAAAGATACAGGGAGAGCTTGAAGAAGTCTGTGTTCGACAGAGCTTGGCAGTTGTGGAGTCAATATCAATTGGTTGCACCGTGGCTAGTAACAGATGTTGAATGGACTATGTGGTTTTGGTATGAAGAACACAAATGGGTTTCGTGGACAGTAGTCGAGAAAAGAGATGTGGAGTCTTGACTCTTGATCGCTCTTGCCATTGGTATTTGACATCGGTGACAAGTGGACTTGAGTTGCTTCTGTGGATGTCGAAGAAAGACAAAATGAGCTCAAGTCAAAACAGGGAAGCTCGTGATGATAACGTGGTGTTGTGAAGAGATGGAAGAGTAGTTGCTGCCATTGGCAGTTCATATGCTGAGAGAAGTTGCAGCTGAAATTGCCGTGACTGAATGGAGTGTGAATGAATTGGGAGTTGGTGTTGGTGGCTTGGAGACAGAGATAGGTGCGCAAGAAGCAGCTCAGGCTGGTAATGGTGGTGGAATGAATGGCTTGGCATGAATTTAAGGCTGAGATCGATGGGAGTTTGCTGTTAATATTTCAGGCAGGCTGGAATTGAGCTAAGAAAGCAAGTGCATCTGTCTTGGTAGTGCAAGCTTGAACCTGAGATATGCAAGCTATGTAGTGATGAAACTGATGGCCAGAGCTGAGTATGGAATGACCGAGAATTGAGCTACTGCCGTGTTTACAGCTGTTGGTGGCAGTATTGAACCTGAGATGAAGTTTGCCTCGCAGGAAGTTTGTGTTGCTTGCTTCTATTCTTCTGCTGCAATGGAATGAGAAGTGGAAATAATGAAATAACGGTGTTGAATGAGAATTTATGGCCTGAACTTGTGCGAAAAGTGAGCAAGAATGGCGAGCCAGTGGTGCTACTTCCGGTTGTCGGATTTCGGAAGTTAAAGTATGAATCATAATGTTTCACTGAATCATGAAGGGGGTTCGAGTCGGATGTAAGAATCGACGGTCGGATATATGAGCTACGAGTCGCCCTTTTTTGGTACGTTTTCGCAAGAACAAGGAATGGGTTGAAATGGTTTTTCTTTTGAATGTTTGAACTGAGGAGAAGTAAAGTTGAGCTGCTGGGAGTATGCTCTTGCTGGTGACAGTTTCCGATGACAAAAACGGCCAGAGATGATTTTTCCGACGACCGGATTCCGACGACCGGTGATCGGATTCCGGCAATGACGTCATCAATTCCGGCGGACAATTTTGGACAGAGATTTTCACACGGGTATTTGCCACACATGGGCTTGGTGGACCACTTGGAGATGGGTTTTGAGAAGACCTAAATTTGGAGTATCCTTTTGGAATGGGAGAAGCATATAAATAGAAAAGTCTTTTCTCTAAACCTAATATCTCCATTAGGGAGGCTTCTACTTGTTTTCTAGGGTTTCTCATGATAGTTTTCTTCTTTGCTTTCTATGATGATTTCCAAAAACCCAAGTAGTTGATTTATTGTTATTGGTTAAAGATGTAGTTGGATTTTGAAAACAAGTTATGGATTTTTATGAATTAGTTTTCTCTCAAAATTATCGTTTGATTTCTACGGGTTATAATAATTGCATGATTGATGTATTGCAATATGATTGAATGTTTGTTTAGTTAAGTCTAGAATTGATTGAACTCACATCCATATCTATAGCTATTTTAGGGTTCATCATCGAGCGATAAACTTGAATACGAGTAGCATGATATGATTATGGGTTGTAGTGATACATCCTTGTAGTCATATGTAGAAATTGACATTTGTTCGAATTGTTTGCGCAATGTATTACAATTGCATTGATTAGCCTATTTCTGAAACTTAATGCTCCTAGGAATTGAACTTGATTAGCGCAAGGCGTTAGGTTATTCTTTAGGTAGAATTCACATACGCAGATCTAATATGTGTGTGATGAATTAGGAAATTTCCGGAGTATTCTTGCAACAAGGTATTCTATGGCTTTTGATGATAGCGAGATTAAATACGAATTCTATTCATATATTCAAAAACTTGTTTACAATTGAAGATGAAACCTTTATCCAATATTTCACATCCTTGATTTGCGTGCTTTGTTTGCTTTTTGTTTATTTTTATTTACATAATCAGAAAATCTCCCGTGTTACTTATAAGATACCGAAACATATTGACAACCTAGACCTCTCTGTGGGAACGATCCTTTCTTGCCCTTGCTTCATTATATATTTTGAGTAGTAAGAAAGTGTAATTTATTTTTGTGTCGGCTGACAACAGGTCAACGTTTGTGTATTTTACTTCTAATTATAATAAAAACAGTTATAATTGCGGAAATAGAAAAGTGAAAGACACAACAAGATTTTGTTAACGAGGAAACCTCAAATGCAGAAAAACCCCGGGACCTTGTCCAGAATTGAATACTCTCAGGATTAAGCCGCTATACAAAATCTAAACCAACTTCGTATAGTTGAGACCAAGCAACTAACCTATAGTCCGCCTAGTTCCGTCTGTATCCTTGCGCCTCCAACTTGCGATAAGTCACGCACTTGGAACAATTCCTTTGGTTTGTATTCCAAACAGTAAAGGAACAACAAATCTGTTCGGTAACAACTCTTTTCAAACAAGTGATATGAGTTTGACAAAAGGCTCTTCTGTTTATCCCAATAAACTCTTTTGTCGAGTTCTTAGACTATGCAATCAATAATAGGATCTGATCAAGATACTAAATACTGATGTCGATCTACACAACTAATCAATCCAATATATCAAAAGATAAACCGATTATAGTTGGATCCCCATCCGATCAAATTTTGTGCACACCAAAGATTATGAACTCAAATAAGAAATCTTCTTTGTCTTCAAATCTTCTTAGATCTTCAATAAACACCTGCACACAATCAACTTGAATCTCTTGTGATCAATCACATACAGAACGGAGTCTGTTAAAGATGGATTATCACAAGATGTATTTAGATCTACAAACAGTCTAAAGATCCCCATCGATACTTCGATCTAGTTTGAGTGAATCTTATATCAGAAGAGCAGATTCTCAAGCATAAACAAACTAGGTGCAATCAAATTTCAACAACCGTTAGTCAATCAAATCAATCGAAAACTAATAATAAACTGCAATTATCTAGTTTCCCACCAACGGTACTCATAGAGCTTCCCAATCCCAAAGAAGTCTTTAAAACGAGTGGTCGTAATAGATTTCGCCTAATTAGGGTACTTTCCTCTCTGAATAGACGGCTCTACCAGTAACAACATGGTAGGCCCGAAAGATGGGTAAATTTAATGGCCTACGGGTAATACCGCAAGTGCACGGCGTCTATTGGAGACGCGGCAAGTACGGGTCGATCCACAGAGACGAGGGGTGCTTTCAATAATCTATGGCTATGCTAAGGCGAGTTTCTTAGTGTGATGAGTAACAAAGGTTGTTTTTGCCGAAACGGCTAAGATTGAGTGGAATAAACCTAAACTAAGGTATAACAGTGAAAACAAATGTGTCTTTGGGGTGGTCAAATTCACCACTAAACCATGTTGTGTGTTTAACTATGTTGGCTATTCTTGTCCTGTGACAGATAAGGATAATTTGTCAATTTTATCACATATCTAAAGGGTTTCTCCTAGTGACACTTCAATACACAGCTAAGGGTACTAACCCAGAGCATTAGTTATCTAATTAAGTATAACTAATCAAAGGAATTAGTGTTAAAAATAGAAGCAAGAGTTGCAATACACTCAACAGCTTGAGACCTAACTACAATGCATCCATGGCGTTGGTATGCTTTGTGAGAGAAAAGCATTGGGTATTTAGTATTAAAGCTATCTAATTCATTGTATCCTCAAGAACATTCAATGAGTTTCATACACACAGTCATGGAATTAGGGTTTCATCTCAAACCCTGGCTCTTGAAATTAAAACATAATGAAACAACAAAGAACAAAATAAACCCTAATTGACTGCACTGGCTAATCCAGGCGTAACCCATTTCATCTTCTTCACTCTCTATTTATACATGCAGAGCAAACCCTAAAACAGCAAACCCTAATTTCAATTAAAAACAGAAAATACAAAGACCATACTACGAATCGTCTCGCTCCTTGTCACGTCGCCTCCGAGAGCTCCCTTGATGGATTGATTGGTCATAGTACTAACCCTAGTTTTAGTTTTTTCTCGAGTTAGCTTCTAGGGTAGAGAAGCTAAGAAAGAGAAGAACTAACTCTAGAGAGGGGTGCGGCTGGTAGCAGTTGGTTGTTTGATGGTGACAAGAGAGGGAGAGATGGTAGCGGAGATGGTGGTGGTGAGGGTGGAGAAGAGTTGGTCGGGTGAGGACTGAGAAGAGCAGAGCTCTCTCTGCTACTGTCGGGTGAAAGGGGGAGAAGGAAAATGAGATTAGGGTTAGGCTTAGGGGCTTATATAGGGGCTATGGTGTTGAGCAGGTACATCGAAGATCGATGGGAACGCTGCACCGAGCGTAGGATCTTGCGGGAGAGATCTGAACGGTCGAGGTTGGTAAGCGGTTTTGGAGCGATCTGGTGTTGCACGGAGCATCAAGAGATGATGTATAGTGAGGGCAGCGACCGTTGGATGTAGTCAGGCGAGATCTCGACGGCTCAGAGTGAGCGGGCTCGGATCCGGGTCACGGGTAGCTCTAGCCCATGTCTTGAGATGAGTTGCTACTTGTTGGGTTGCAAATCATTGCGCGCGGGCTTTGGCTATCTGCTCCATAGATGCTCGACTTCAATTCTTCGCTCTTTGGGCTCCTCAGATTCTCCGAGCTTTATTTATTACCTAAAAACACAAAATTAATTAATACAAATATTTATTCTTGAAAACAAAGAAAATACAGAATCTGGGATAATATCTGATTCTTGAGCACAAAAGATGAGTAAAATGCCAATAAAAAGGTGTATAAATATGCACTATTTGGCACTCATCAAATACCCCCAAACCTGAATTTTTACTTGTCCTCAAGTGAAACAGAATTTAAGAAATCCTAACTATACCCCTGTCGCAGGTCTCTCGAATGCATTTAGCGTATGCACTAAGCCTTTAAACCCCTAGGTGTCCCTAGTGGACGAGTTGTAGTCTCGTGAGGGTTTACAAGAGGTGTACCCACAAAACCTTCTCCAACTTCAGAGTGTAAAAGAGTCCCAAGCCTCCAAGAAGCTATGAGGACATAGAGTTTCTGCATGCTAGTAACAGAAGTTAGAACTATCGAAGAACGCATTCTCATCCTTAAGTGCTGAGCGAGAAGTAACCATACCATATGAAAGAATTCGGATTCGATTGTGATCATAAGCCTCGACTTCTGCCTCACCATTAGGGTTTTATGATAATTGCACTCAAAAAGATCGCTTTTTTAGTCTCTCATGTGTGCAGGCAGGAGTAAAGAGGGAAATCCTGCACACGTTGTAGGTAAGAAGGATAACCTTCCGAAAATAAAATCTGGAGACTCCACAGAGGTGTGGACAAAAAGAATCTTTTTCTGATGATCTCTAAGAAAGGAAAATCAACCATTAGCAAGGGGTGGGAGTACTCACTCACTTCTCACCCGATCGGCAATTAATATCACTCTCTCATAAGAACCATAGAAACGTCTTCAATCTTCGGTCTTCGGTCTTCAAATGTTGATGACGAACTTCTAAACTTCACAAAACTCGACAAATTTTAATTTTTCTACTCAAATTGTTGTTTGGATTTTTCTTTTTGAACTCTTCTTTACCATGGTGGTAGCAAAAATAAACTACAATATTTTTTGATTTTTGATTTGATTTGATTTTTTTTTTTTTTTTTTTTTTTTTTTTTTTTTTGACTTACAAAAAGTGAAAATAAAAATACAAATAATGACACAACTAACTCCATGGACAAAGGACTTTAGCACTCAATTTTTTCACAACTTGTATTGTCTTGATTTTATAAATTTTATTAATTCTCATCCTATTTTCTTTTCTTTGTTGCACGTAAACCTTGGACTATATCAATTTTTCTTTCAATATTCTCCGATTCTCGCTAAGGTTCACGACGATGATGTGTTTCTATGGGTCTTGCTGATTGAGAGAGAGAGTGATGCTAACGGCAAATCGGTATTTAGAAGTAGTTTTCTTCTTTAGACGTCACCCTCATGATTGACAAAAACTAGCACTCAAGAGATCAAAAGTAGTGCTGAAATTGGTGCGAAGTTGGGTAGCTCACCATTCCTACCTGGAATTTACGTACGGTGACACACACTCTAACAGCTTTTCTAGAAAGTTACAAAAAATTGAAGGTTGGTGCCTCACTTGATGTAAAATGGGTAGTCTCCACTATGGGTGATCACAATTCTACTACCGAATATCTAAACAACACCTAATTCACCCTCCGGTATGGTTAAATCCAACTTTAACGCTCTAATCAACTAAGGAACCCGATTGTGTTCTCCGGTACTTCCAATTTCTGTTATTTCGGTCAGATTCTCTATGTAAACATAGCTAGAAGCATGCTAGTGACTCTAAAATCTCTAAAAGTTGGAGGTTTTTACAAAAAGAGTTTAATTAATTATTATTATTATTATTATTATTATTTTATTTTTTTGAAAATAAAAGGTAAAATAAAAGACTAAAAACTCTAAATGCAAATGCACCCCCAAACCTAAATCAAACATTGTCCTCAATGTGTCAACAGATAGGAAAAAATTAAACAGTCACATACCGAGAGAACTATCTTTGATAAGAGAAAAGGGAAGAGATTAGGATGTCAGCAGGAGCAAGGTTGAGCTTCATTCGTCAAGGCTAGAATCCAATATTCTCAACGGAGATCATATCGGATTAGCATAATATATGTGCAAGAAGACTCAACCGAATCAAGAAAAGAAAAATTTAACAAGTCCTACTTGGATATATACAATGAAAATGCACCATAAACCAACAGTCTAAAGAGTTGAGGATCAACCCAAAAGACGATATGTACAACCATCAACAATCTTACACAAATATAACATGAGAGTGCAAGTAAGATCGTATATGGGAATGAGTTTCCCCCAAACCTAAACTTGTGAACGGGTGTGTTTGAAAGCACAAAGTCTTGCAATTTTAAAGGTACATCATGCAAAAGGTCTAACTCAAAATGAGTTTTGCTAAGAACAGTGGAGACATATACACATACCAACTAGTGGCTCCTTAAGAGTGTTATACTTTGATGCAAAATAGTCCAAGAGGACTTGGGAAGCACAAAGCTCTAGGCCTAAGTTAGGCATTTTTAGAAAAGTTGGTTTTGCAATTTTGTGACAAACTACACCTAGGTTGGGTGAAGGAGTTTCAATTTGTGACTCAGAGAGAGGTTAGGTACATCTAAGTTGTTTTCATTTTTAAAATCATTTGTACCATCACACACTTTCCTAAAGTCAAAAGAGGGTAAATCATGTTCATGTTCACAGGATAATTGCACAAGTTCCACATCAATATCACATGCATGAATATCGGAAGAAGCATCATTCATAGGGTTCTGGGGAGAGACACTTAATGTCTCGAACCTAAAGATTCTATTACATTTTCAAAATACACATGCTCTTCATATTCATCATCATCATCATCATAGCAAAAATCCATCTCTCCATTCAAAATTGTAGCATTTTTAGTGTACTCATCTACCTCTAGATTAGGTTCATATTCAATGTTAGTTGCATGAGTAAGACTAGAAACACTATTTTCAATCCTATCATTTTGTAACTCAATCAGGTTCCTTTGAAGAATCATCTTGAGTTGTTCTATTGAAGGAGAGTCTTCACTAGTGGGTATGCATTCCTCATATGGATATTCATTGTATAGTTGAGCATGAGGTTCACTAGAGAAGGGAAATTCAGACATGTTGCTATATGGATGGTAATGCATTGCATTCATTTCAAGCCTAGCATTTTGCTTAATTAAAAGATTCTCAATTTATTTTGATCCGGGATTCTCCTTTAGTTATTAAGGAATATCTTTGAACAATAATAGATAAGAATTACTGCACGTGTTCAAAGTATGTCGACATCTTTACTTTGTAAATCCTCTTTCATATTTACAATCTTGGAACCGATTTGCCACACTTCCAAACGAGTTTAGAATTGGTTCATCTGATTTCCAAGAACTATGTGATTGATCAAAAACATTCAATCAACATTCATGGGTTTAACAGTTCTACCAAACACAAGTTCGGTTCTACCTCCAAGTGGATACTAGGATCGGTCACACTAGTTTCCATAAAATGGCTAACTAAGTACCAGGATCGGTTACCACTATTTATGGTACTTACTTGTGATCGGTTGCACAAGTTATAGGATCGGTTACTCCAATTTCTAAAACTTGTTAACCTACTACAAGGATCGATTACACATCTTGTGATTAGTCCCACCAAGTACTAGGATCGGTTACCCAATGACTAGAATTGATCACACCAATTACAAATATCGATCATACCATCTCAGGTGATTACTTAAGATTGGTTTTACTAACAAAAGTCATACCGATACATAAGTCAGACATTGTGAATAGTTTTACCAAGATACATAAACAAGTTATAAGCGTTTATACTAAACACACATATTGGTAATCCAAAGATTTGCAATGAATAACAATACCAATAAGCCTAGCAATTTCCCTTTCGATTCACGAAACAAGTTTATGAATGTACTTCCTTTAAAAGAACGTAAAATATTGTTTCCTAGGACGAATCTTCACCCATACCCATACATAATCACAAAAGCATTCATACGATTATGTTGATATCTTATATACGAAGTTCAAAAGATAGGCGTTATACTTCGTATTGTAATTTCTTAATACTACGTCTAACTAGAGTATAATAATTTACAGCTTCGCATTTATGTTTTCAATATAATATGACTTGAAAGATACGTTAGGAATGAAACAGTTCAGGTCAAAATATTATTAACCTCAAGAGGAAGGATGATGTCGTCGATGTAGCTCTTTACTTCTTCACATTCTTCAAGTCTTCGATTAATACTTGTATGTCTCATATCCTAATAATTTCTAGCTAACCTATACGAAGTTGACTCTAGTAAATAATCAAGCGACTCTTTAAATGAGTTTTGGTTCACTAAAATATGACAACCAAACTTGACATACCAACGCTTGGTGGGTTCAACCGAGCTATGCTCTAGCATAAAGATACAAGATAACCCCTACAATAATCCACAGCCGCACTCCCCACAAAGATTTGGAAATTAAGCACAAGTTCAACTAAGAACTCTCCCCCATAAAATTTCATTCCCAAGGGAACAATAAGAGCGACCTTACTTTCACAAGAAAAGAAGGATTTCTTTGGACATTTACGAATCACATGAAACATGAATTTGTATCTAAAATACTCAATTAAATTAACCACAAGAGAACCTATGATCAATTTAATCGGAAATGCTCACATAAGAAAACTTATGGAGCCACACAGTAATTACACAAAGATGTGTGTAGTTGCAGAAAATCCCACACTACACCCCTCACTCGAATTTGTTTAATTAATCCATTTGAAGATGAGTAACAATATATTTTATTAATTGTTTTCTTGATAGGTTTACAAAGAAGTGTATAACAGAGCTAAAGAAATTACAATCACTCTTAATTTTTCTCTCCTAATGACTTGCTAAACAATTCAAAAAGAATCTCTCCACAATCGGACTTACTCAACCCTTTATATAGGGTATTACATAGTGGATGACAAACTAAGTTGTCCTTTATTTTCGGGAACTCTTCGCGAAGCGTCGCAAATATGTAAGTGTTAGACTTCGCGACACTCCTAAATCTCGCCAAGTCTTCATACTTTTCTTATGTTCTGGCTGTCGTCATCTGGTGCGTCATTTAAATTATTTCCTTGCGACACCTTCGCAATGTAATTGTTTATTACTCTCGTGAAGTATTCTTTGTCGCGATATTCTCGGTCCTACATCTTGCCTCTTCTCATGTATTCTCTGCGAAGTAGAGAATGTCATGAGAACTAATGTTTCGATATGTCGCCACCGTTTAATTTCTGTTCGTTTTTCTTTTACCGACAAGATCCCGTGAATTTAGGAATGACTGTTTACACGTATCTAAGATTTTATTTTTTACCGGTTCGACCGGTTACCCTTCTCTCGTCTATTTAAAGAGGAATTCCCTTTGAAAATTCTCTTCTTTTACTTCATCTTCTTTATTGTCTGCAATTTTTCTTTTAGTTTTCCTTCATTATCTTCCCGCTTTAATTCTTCTCGCTCTTGTTTCTATGGCATCAAGGTCTCGTTGATTTCACCAATTTTGATTACTTCATGATTGATCTCTTTTATTGTAGTCTTTTATTTGAATATTGCTCTTATTTTAATGTTTCTCCCACCATTTTTATTTAAGCCAAGACAAACCCAGCTCCAAATTCACCGTTAAGAACCCTAATATTTCTTCAGGTTCAAAATTGAAATCCTTTGCTTCTAAAAAGCATCCTGCGAGTGGCAAGGTATTTAAGAAACATTTACCCTTTTAATAACAATATTGTTGCCTCTGTTTCTTATTTGACTTGTAATTCGCAGGATGGCAAAAATGAAGGTAGATCTCCCAAGAGGCATCGCCACTCTAAGCCTGTCGCACCTTCTGCTTAATGCATTAGTTCTCATGACAAACAGAATCAGTGACTTATTTGAGCATTCCATATCTCAACTCTTCCCGACCTCTTTGAATTCTTCATCACTGATTCTATTGGTACTTTTGTCACCACCTTGACAACATGCGCTTGAAAATATATACTAAGCTTAAATGTTGCATAAACTAATGCCAAGATTAGTTTTTCAATTTTTGAGTAATTCCTTTCTCGCAGCATTGAAAGTTTTTTGATGTAATAAATTGGTTTTTCTACTCCTGCGTCCACTCGCAATAACACTGCACTTAATGCATGCGAGGTTGTCGCAAGATAGATCAACAATTCTTCTCCTTCTTCTGATTTTTGCAAAATTGATATATCCATTAAATGTTCCTTTATTCCTTGCAAGGCTTTCTCGCACTCATCTATCCATTTAAACTTCGATCCCTTTCTAAGGATACTGAAAAAGTGCTTGCATTTGTCAGATGATCGCGAGATGAACCTCCTAGCGAAGCTAACAACCCATTTAACTTTTGAACATCTTTTACTGTCGTAGGTGTTGGCATATCGCGAATCGCTTGTACTTTTTCCGGGTCGACTTGAATTCCTTCTTTGGATACAATGTACCCTAAAAATTTTCAGAGGCGACTCCAAAGGTACATTTTTTCTCGGGTTTACTTTGATATTAAATTGCCTCATTTGTTCAAAAATTTCTTTCAAATCTTGTATGTGGTCTTTTGCTTTTTTTACTTTTTATTAACATATCATCTACGTATACCTCTAATGTTTTGTGTATCCATCTCGCGAACACCTTTTCCACCATTCTTTGGTATGTCGCGCGGCATTTCGTAAACCAAACGGCATTTTTGTATAATAAAGTACAATCCTCTTGGATCAAAGAAAGCAGTATGTTCTTGATCTTCTTCGGCGAGAGGAATTTGATTGTAACCCTTATATCCATCAAGAGATGATATCCTTTCGTTTCTTGCCGCTGCTTCAACCAATTGCGGAATATCTGGTAATGGGAAACTATCTTTAGGACAAGCTTTGTTTAGATCAGTAAAGTCTATACAAATTCTTATTCCTTTTTCTTCTTTGGAACTATAACCATATTTGCTATCCATTCGGGATATTTTGCTTGTCTAATGATTCCTGCGTCCAACATTTTTTGCAATTCTTCTTCTATTTGAGGATGATATGCTGTTGCGATCTTTCTAATTCTTTGTTTAAATGGATTTACATTCTTGTCAATTTCCAATTTATGGCAAGCTACTGATGGATCTATACCAGGCATTTCATCCATATCCCACGCGAAAATATCTTTGTAATCTCGCAGCAAATCAACAGTTCTTCTTTCTTCATCCGCTTCCATTTTAGTCCCAATTTTTAAGATTTTGGGCTCCTCTTTGGTTCCAACGTTCACTTCTTTTGTTTGTTCTCCTGCGATATAACTAGATTTCGGTTCTCCCATAGGAGTTGGCCCTTTCATTTCTTTCGCGAACTCATTCCCTTTTCCCATGATTTCGCTAGGTATTCCTTTTCCTCTTTTGCTCTTATCATATAAATTCTAAATTCTTCTTCTTTCTTAGCTGCTTTTACCATCTTCCGCGATCTTTTCGCTTCTTCACTTGCTCTTCATAACGCTTCACTTCGATTTGATGATATATTCTTCCTTTATCAATATCTCTCTCGATTTCACCAATTCCACTCGGCATAGGAAATTTGATGCACTGATGAAATGTTGACGCTACCGCCTTAATTGCATGTACCCAAGGTCTCCCTAACAATATGTGGTACGGCGATTCCATATCCACTACACTTAATGTTACCTGTGTTTCAATTTCTCCGAGTAAAATTCGTAATTTTATCTCTCCTTTAGGTACTGTTATAGATTTTCCAAAACCATGGATATAATATCTTGGGGAACTCATTTCTTCATCTTTATATCCTAATTTTTTGTAGGTATGGTAAAACATGATACTCACCAAACTCTCTGTATCCACCAAAGTTCTATTTATTGCCCATTCTTCCGCTGCTTTTACCGATTCTTCTCTTTTTCTGCTTACATTTATCGTAATCACTAGTGGAGATGTATGATTCAAACTTTCTCTAGGCACTTCTGCTGTTGTGAACGTTATTTTTTGTTTTTCCCATTCCTTCAAGGACGATGTCTTCTCCTCATCTACAATCTTCTTTCCTTCAAGATCTCGTTTATGTATCCTTCCTCTAATATTTTCGTGAAATTCATCAATTATTGCTTTTGTAATTGAATTGTATTCCATATCTTCGTTATACTTCTTTTTTCTTAACTCCTCTACCTCATCTGATTTAACATTCTCCTTTCTCATTTTCTTGATTTAAATGATTTTAACTGCACTCTTCGATCTTCAATCTTCTTCAATCCCTGTTTCTAGCGCATATGTAGTTGCAGGAAATCCCACACTACACCCCTCACTCGAATTTGTTTAATTAATCCATTTGAAGATGAGTAACAATATATTTTATTAATTGTTTTCTTGATAGGTTTACAAAGAAGTGTAGAACAGAGCTAAAGAAATTACAATCACTCTTAATTTTCTCTCTCCTAATGACTTGCTAAACAATTCAAAAATAATCTCTCCACAATCGACTTACTCAACCCTTTATATAGGGTATTACATAGTGGATGACAACTAAATTTGTCCTTTATTTTCGGGAACTCTTCGCGAAGCGTCGCAAATATGTAAGTGTTAGACTTCGCGACACTCCTAAATCTCGCCAAGTCTTCATACTTTTCTTATGTTCTGGCTGTCGTCATCTGGTGCGTCATTTAAATTATTTCCTTGCGACACCTTCGCAATGTAATTGTTTATTACTATCGCGAAGTATTCTTTGTCGCGATATTGCGGTCCTACATCTCGCCTCTTCTCATGTATTCTCTGCGAAGTAGAGAATGTCATGAGAACTAATGTTTCGATATGTCGCCACCGTTTAATTTCTGTTCGTTTTTCTTTTACCGATGGAAATGACAAAAAAAAACTCAAATATGAAATATTATCTTCGCCAAAATCACAGGTTGTCACAGACTTTCTAGCAGAATTTCCTTTGGAAGAGGATGAATCAGTAGAAGAAATGATGGATGTGGAGGAAGAACATGGAGATCCAAAAGATTTGTTAACGGAACCAAATAGATGGTAAATATTAGTAGATGGGTCATCAAATGGAGAAGGAAATGGAATAGGAATTGTTGTGATATCGCCAGCAGGGCAATAAAATAGCTCTTTCTTTTAGATTGGAGTTTGCATCAACAAATAATGAAACAGAATATGAAGCTATAATACATGCTTTGCGATTTGCAATAGAAATTAAGCTGGAGAATGTGAGGATTACAAGTGATTCACAATTGGCAATTCGCCAGATAAAAGAAGAATATGCCATAAACGAATTGTCTTTGCAAAAATATAAGAAACTTGTTGACGAGTTGTCAATGCAGATACCAAGAATAAAGTGGAGACATATATCAAGGAGAAATAATAGGCTCATGCAGACGCTTTTGCCTTTATATCAAGTATGATGACAGATCCGGTTGCGAGAAACATTAAAATACAAACACTTTTGATGTCGTCAATTGACAAAGAAGAAGAACAAGAAACCGATGTAATGGTAGTAGAAGATGGAACACAAACACTTTGCGAAGAAGATTGGAGAGCAGAACTTCATGTTAGTATTTTTGCCTCTTCAGGATCATTGCACAAATATAACAAGCCTATATTTCCTTGCGAAAATAAAGTCTCATGACATTTGCGTCTTTTGACACTTATCATCTCACTAATGGAGGGTGCCGCCCTTATCATCTCCATGGTTGCCCCTTCAAGGAGGCGTACATCGGCCATACAAGACTAGATCCTCTCATCCAGTCTTAACAAAGACAGCGGTTGTTTTCGCAGCCTCTTATCCCTTATACCTATAGGGCTTATGGTTACGAGACCGCACCCTAAGTGGAGTTTTCTTGGTAGCCGAGTGCGGCATGTGCCAAGACTTGTCAAGAGTGGTAAGGAAGTTCCATGCTCCCCGCACTCTTGACTCAACCGTGTACCTCGGCGCCTTGGTCATACACTGACTCCTTGGAAGAGACCCTCGGTCGCCCAACCAAGGTATAACCTTATATAGTTGGAAATCCAAGGTATCTCTCCCGGATGGATGTTATTATCCCCAATCTCCATGACTCAGGTTCCAGGAGCGGTGTAACCTTTTCACTGAGCCATGTCAAGAGATACCCCCTTATATGACGCACTTTAGGTCTTACATTTGCCTCTTACTGAGATATTATTCGCGAACTAGGTGTACGCCATAAAGGTTCGTCCCATTCACTCACTCATTCATTTTTTTATTATCATGCATTGTTTGCGAGATATTCGCACAATCTTTCTTTATTTTCTTCAATCTCGCAATCTATCTGTCGCAAAGTGTTTGTGTTCCATCTTCTAATAGTAATCCTTTTTCTTTTGTCCTTGCAATCTATCCATCTTTCGACAACCTCGCATGCATTAAGTGCAGTGTTACTGCGAGTGGACGCAGGAGTAGAAAAACCAATTTATTACATCAGCAAAACTTTCAATGCTGCGGAAAGGAATTACTCAAAAATTTCTTTCAAATCTTCTATGTGGTCTTTTGCTTTTTTACTTTTTATTAACATATCATCTACGTATACCTCTAATGTTTTGTGTATCCATCTCGCGAACACCTTTTCCACCATTCTTTGGTATGTCGCTACCGGCATTTCGTAAACCAAACGGCATTTTTGTATAACAGTACAATCCTCTTGGAGCAAAGAAAGCAGTATGTTCTTGATCTTCTTCGGCGAGAGGAATTTGATTGTAACCCTTATATCCATCAAGAGATGATATCCTTTCGTTTTCTATTTTGCTTCAACCAATTGCGGAATATCCGGGGTAATGGGAAACTATCTTTAGGACAAGCTTTGTTTAGATCAAGTAAAGTCTATACAAATTCTTATTCCTTTTTTCTTCTTTGGAACTATAACCATATTTGCTATCCATTCGGGATATTTTGCTTGTCTAATGATTCCTGCGTCCAACATTTTTTGCAATTCTTCTTCTATTTGAGGATGATATGCTGTTGCGATCTATGCACCAGGAGCTCCGTTAAATTCTTCAACAAGTGTCTGGCCATTTGGAAAATGGGGTTTAGACATTGTAGGACCATTTTACCAGGAACGGGACGAGAGAAGATATTTAATCGTCGCTCTGATTATTTCACAAAATGGGCGAGAGGTGAAAGCGGTACAACATATTCGCGATAAGGATGTTTTTACTTTCATATTTGAGAACATTATATGCAGATTTGGGATTCAAAGACAGTTGTTATCGACAATGGGAAACAGATTTGAAGGACAAAATATAGAATTGCCGCTTAATGCATTTCGATACGATGTGGGAAATCAACTCCTCTATACCCACAAAGCTAATGGCCAGGCGAAGCGACAAATAAAACAATCGTGAGACATATTGAAGAAGAAGTTAGAAGGATACAATAAAGGATGGTGCGAACAAGTACCCAATGCGGTATGGGCTTATAATACAACTAGAAGAGAAGCTACTGAGGCATGTCCCCTTTTGTTTAACATATGGAGTCAAGCTGTACTCCCGACAGAAGTTAAGATTCCAACTACAAAGAAAGAAGCTTGGGAGAAAAATCTCAGTGCGGGTAACATTTTAATCAAGTTAGATGAATTAGAAGAGAAAAGAGAGAGAGCACTACAACATATGGAGAATTATCAGTTGGAATCTACTGTTGAAGAAGTTCGAGCTGATAAAGATTCTTGGGTGGAGCAATATAACCAATTAGATAATCTCCATACATATGTTGTTGACCAAATAGATAATCTTTCTAAGGAAAATGCTTTGATTTAGCTCGAAACACGACTTGTTAAGTAATAACTTATCTCGCCTCTCGTATTCTTTGACTAAAGCTAATTTAGAGTTGGAAACTTTATCAGATGAGAATGGAATTCTTTCTCAAGAGAAGCGAACTTTATTAAACAAGGTGTCCGTTTACTCGCAGCAGTATGATATTTGTCAAAAATTGTGTAAAGAGCAAGAACAATCTCTTTGCTCGCTGAGAAATAATCTTGAAGAAGTTACTATCGAGAAAAATAAACTTATTCAGGGTAGAATAACTTTAAGTGTAAAAGCAAACCAACTCAAGGATCAATGTTCCCAATTGGAGAAATCCAATTCTTCCCTCAAGGAAGAAAATGCCACGCTTATCTCTAACGAGAAAAATCTGCGAGCTCGTTTGAAAGGATTAGTTGGAGATAACTTTGATATCGCCATGGACCAATGGAAAATAGTTGTTCGGCATTAACTGACACCTTATCTCGCAAAAGGAAGGTAATCATAACAGTTGGCTGCCTCATCTATTCTTCATTTATCGGTGCTTCATAATTTTTGTTTATTATAATATATTTTTGCTTTTATTCTTTGTTTCGCAGAGTCTGAGAAAAATCTTCATTCGTCCCTTCCGCTTTGAAATCGACCACTCAAAAATTCGCAAGGAGAATAAAATGCTTACTACTTCCCTTATGCATTCTCGCGACAGAGCAGAAAGAAGATTCAACTATATGTGCGGTTACAAAGACATAGAGAGTAAGAATCAGTGAAAGCGCTCCTTCGTCAACTTCATCTTAAAGCTGAAGTTCTTGTGAATAGTGTTTTGCTATCTAAATCTCTTGATCCCGTATCTGTTGCACCTCTGGAAGTGAGTGATGATGAAGTTCCCAATTCCCCTGACAGTGATTATGATTATCAAAGCTGCGAAGAAGTCGTTAATGATGAAATTTTCAGTAAGGAACCGAATGAAGGAACTTCGATGAAAATCATCCAACCTGGCGAAAAGATCTTGATAAAGTTGTTGGAGAACCAGTAACATCTCCTATTGTCGAGAGAGTTGATGTAGAAAATTGAATTCTCTCTGTAATTTTTATTTAAACTCCCTTAATTGGATGACATTTTGCATAGGATGCTTTTGAATTTCTGTTGAAGTACTTCTTTTGATTTGGGGGACAAACTCCCTGATGATTAATCTCCTATTACTTTCTCTATATATCTTGCCTCGTAATTATAATCTCGCAAGCATGTTTGTTTACCTTTATTTTTGTTGAAATGTATTATTGCGACAAGATCGCAGGATTTCTTCACAATGAAAAAACCCATTGATCTCGTCTTACCATTAATTGTATGGTCTTATTTTGCCTTCCTAGTTAAAGGTCTTACTTTGCCATCCCTCCTCGCGACAAGATCGCATGACGTCTTTACATTTTCATGTAATGACCCATTGACCTTGCCTTATCATTGCGCAAGTATTTTTGCCTCTCAGGATATTGTACTTGCGACAATATAACAGGTTTAAATATTCTTGCGAACATAAAATCCCATGACATTGTCGGCTTTGCGACGAAATCGGGGGACGTTTTTTTATTTTTAAATGAAAAACCCATTGATCTCGCCTCACCTTCATGTTAGTATTTTTGCCTCTTCGGGATCATTGCACAAATATGACAAGCCTATATTTCCTTGCGAAAATAAAGTCTCATGACATTTGCGTCTTTTGACACTTATCGGCTCCTAATGGAGGGTGCCGCCCTTATCATCTCCCTGGTTGCCCCTTCAAGGAGGCGTACATCGGCCATACAAGACTAGCTCCTCCCATCCGGTCTTAACGAAGAACAGGTTGTTTTCGCAGCCTCTTATCCCTTATACCTATAGGGCTTATGGTTACGAGAATCGCACCCTAAGTGGAGTTTTCTTCAAAGAGAAAAGATGTGCCAAGACTTGTCAAGAGTGGTAAGGAAGTTCCATGCTCCCCGCACTCTTGACTCAACCGTGTACCTCGGCGCCTTGGTCATACGCTGACTCCTTGGAAGAGACCCTCGGTCGCCCAACCAGGGTATAACCTTATATAGTTGGAAATCCAAGGTATCTCTCCCGGATGGATGTTATTATCCCCAATCTCCATGACTCAGGTTCCAGGAGCGGTGTAACCTTTTCACTGAGCCATGTCAAGAGATACCCCCTTATATGACGCACTTTAGGTCTTACATTTGCCTCTTACGAAATATTATTCGCGAACTAGGGTGTACGCCATAAAGGTTCGTCCCATTCACTCATTCATTCATTCTTTTATTATCATGCATTGTTTGCGAGATAGTCGCACAATCTTTCTTTATTTTCTTCAATCTCGCAATCTATCTGTCGCAAAAACATTACATCACAGGCTCATTCCATTTCTCCCATCTTCTATGGGTAATATTTCTTAAGATATAACCTATTCCATGGCCTATTTAATTTTTGTCCTACATCTTTGCCTTCAGGATCCATCAATCTATATGCCCCTGTACCAACTATCTCTTTTATGATATAAGGTCCATCCCATTTTCTTGCCAGCTTGCCACCATTTCTCGCTGATATATAGGTGTTTCTCGCAGCTCCAAGTCACCTGGCTGAAATTCACGTATCTTGACACGCTTGTTATATTCTCTGGCCAATCTTCGCTGATAATTCTCCATATGTTGTAGTGCTCTCTCTCTTTTCTCTTCTAATTCATCTAACTTGATTAAAATGTTACCCGCACTGAGATTTTTCTCCCAAGCTTCTTTCTTTGTAGTTGGAATCTTAACTTCTGTCGGGAGTACAGCTTCAACTCCATATGTTAAACAAAAAGGGGGACATGCACTGTAGCTTCTCTTCTAGTTGTATTATAAGCCCATACCGCATTGGGTACTTGTTCGCACCATCCTTTATTGTATCCTTCTAACTTCTTCTTCAATATGTCTGCGATTGTTTTATTTGTCGCTTCTGCCTGGCCATTAGCCTGCGGGTATAGAGGAGTTGATTTCCCACATCGTATCCGAAATGCATTAAGCAGCAATTCTATATTTTGTCCTTCAAACTGTTTCCCATTGTCAGATACCAACTGTGCTTTGGAATCCCAAATCTGCATATAATGTTCTCAAATATGAAAGTAAAAGCATCCTTATCGCGAATATGTTGTACCGCTTTCACCTCTGCCCATTTTGTGAAATAAAGCGAAGATTAAATATCTTCTCTGTCCGTTCTGGTAAAAATGGTCCTACAATGTCTAAACCCCATTTTCCAAATGGCCAGACACTTGTTGAAGAATTTAACGGAGCTCCTGGTGCATGTATTTTCTTCCCATGCCTTTGGCAATCCTCGCAACGCCTTGACACTTGTTTCGCGTCCTCATGCATATATGGCCAATAATAGCCCTGCATTTTTGCTTTATGTGCTAAAGATCTTCCACTGCTATGATTACCAGCATCCCCACTATGCAACATCTTCAATATGATTTCCCCTTCCTTTCTTGTTAAGCATCTAAGTGAAGGCCCGTTAAAAGATCGTCGGTATAGCACTCCATCTCTTAATTCATAATTTGTTGCACGGCTTTTTAATTTGTGTGTCTCTAATCTATTTCTTGGTGTTTCTCCTGTCATCAAATATGCATGAAAGCCTTGCAAGGGATAAAGAAAGAGCTATTTTATTGCCCTCTGGCGATATCACAACAATTCCTATTCCATTTCCTTCTCCATTTGATGACCCATCTACTAATATTTCCCATCTATTTGGTTCCGTTAACAAATCTTTTGGATCTCCATGTTCTTCCTCCACATCCATCATTTCTTCTCTTGATTCATCCGCTTCCAAAGGAAATTCTGCTAGAAAGTCTGCGACAACTTTGTGATTTTGGCGAAGATAATATTTCATATTTGAGTTTGCGGTGACTTATTTGAGCATTCCATCTCTCAACTCTTCCCGACCTCTTTGAATTCTTCATCATTTGATTCTATTGGTACTTTTGTCACCACCTTGACAACATGCGCTTGAAAATATATCTGAAGCTTAAATGTTGCATAAACTAATGCCAAGATTAGTTTTTCAATTTTTGAGTAATTCCTTTTCTGCTGACATTGAAAGTTTCTTGATGTAATAAATTGGTTTTTCTACTCGAGGATTGCCAAAGGCATGGGAAGAAAATACATGCACCAGAGCTCAGTTAAATTCTTCAACAAGTGTCCGGCCATTTGGAAAATGGGGTTTAGACATTGTAGGACCATTTTTACCAGGAACGGACGAGAGAAGATATTTAATCGTCGCTACTGATTATTTCACAAAATGGGCAGAGGTGAAAGCGGTACAACATATTCGCGATAAGGATGTTTTTACTTTCATATTTGAGAACATTATATGCAGATTTGGGATTCCGGCACGGTTGGTATCTCGACAATGGGAAACAGATTTGAAGGACAAAATATAGAATTGCTTTGCTTAATGCATTTCGAGATACGATGTGGGAAATCAACTCCTCTATACCCACAGGCTAATGGCCAGGCAGAAGAGACAAATAAAACAATCGCAGACATATTGAAGAAGAAGTTAGAAGGATACAATAAAACATGATACTCACCAAACTCTCTGTATCCACCAAAGTTCTATTTATTGCCCATTCTTCCATTGCTTTTTTACCGATTCTTCTCTTTTTCTGCTTACATTTATCGTAATCACTAGTGGAGATGTATGATTCAAACTTTCTCTAGGCACTTACTGCTGCTGTGAACGTTATTTTTTATTTTTCCCATTCCTTCAAGGACGATGTCTTCTCCTCATCTACAATCTTCTTTCCTTCAAGATCTCGTTTATGTATCCTTCCTATAATATTTTCGTGAAATTCATCAATTATTGCTTTTGTAATTGAATTGTCTGCGAAACAAAGAATAAAAGCAAAAAATATTATAATAAACAAAAATTATGAAGCACCGATAAATGAAGAATAGATGAGGCAACCAACTGTTATGACTACCTTCCTTTTGCGAGATAAGGTGCTGGGTTAATGCCGAACAACTATTTTCCATTTGGTCCATGGTGATATCAAAGTTATCTCCAACTAATCCTTTCAAACGAGCTCGCAGATTTTTCTCGTTAGAGATAAGCGTGGCATTTTCTTTCGCGAGGGAAGAATTGGATTTCTCCAATTGGGAACATTGATCCTTGAGTTGGTTTGCTTTTACACTTAAAGTTATTCTACCCTGAATAAGTTTATTTTTCTCGATAGTAACTTCTTCAAGATTATTTCTCAGCGAGCAAAGAGATTGTTCTTGCTCTTTACACAATTTTTGACAAATATCATCTTTCACAAGAGTAAACGGACACCTTGTTTAATAAAGTTCGCTTCTCTTGAGAAAGAATTCCATTCTCATCTGATAAAGTTTCCAACTCTAAATTAGCTTTAGTCAAAGAATACGAGAGGCGAGATAAGTTATTACTTAACAAGTCGTGTTTCTGAGCTAAATCAGCATTTTCCTTAGAAAGATTATCTATTTGGTCAACAGCATATGTATGGAGATTATCTAATTGGTTATATTGCTCCACCCAAGAATCTTTATCAGCTCGAACTTCTTCAACAGTAGGCGATATATCTCCATTTTTCGTCTGGTTTAAAGCTTGAAGGGTGAACAAAGACTTGAGTCTTCAAAAAAAAAAAAAAAAAAAAAAAAAAAAAAAAAAAAAAAAAAGGGGGGTAGAGGCAAAATGTACCTTTTAAATCTTCATTCTTCTTGCGAAGATTGTCGCAATCCGGTGAAATGTTGAGAAGATTGTTCTTCAAGATCTTAACTTCTTGCTCCAAAGATGTTTGCGACAACGTGTCGAGCCAAAGTATTTATTCAAGGATTCAAAAACACAAGACTTGATAGGATCGAGTGGAGGTTTTCTTGACATCGTTCATGGTGTACGATAAAACTTTAAAAGCCACATCTATCCCTTCTAAGTTTTCTTTGGTAAGAGGGTAGACTCGAGAAGAGGAGGAAGGAAAAGCTGAATCATTCTTGATCATAAGAATGCCATTGAAGAAGTCTCGATAAATAGGTGAAGGAGAAAGAGAAGTATTAAGAGAAAGAGTGGAGAGGGGTACACTTTGAAGAATTTCATTCACGTAAAACTCAGGAATTGATTTATCCTGCGAGGATATCGCAGGAGAGGATGGATTATCTTGAAGAGAAGGGGTTGGTTTCTCTTGCGAGGCAATCGCTGGAAGAGATGAAAGGTGCGACAGGCTTAGAGTGGCGATGCCTCTTGGGAGATCTACCTTCATTTTTGCCATCCTGCGAATTACAAGTCAAATAAGAAACAGAAGCAACAATATTGTTATTAAAAGGGTAAATGTTTCTTAAATACCTTGCCACTCGCAGGATGCTTTTTAGAAGCAAAGGATTTCAATTTTGAACTGAAGAAATATTAGGGTTCTTAACGGTGAATTTGGAGCTGGGTTTGTCTTGGCTGAAATAAAAATGGTGGGAGAAACATTAAAAAGAAGAGCAATATTCAAATAAAAGACTACAATAAAAGAGATCAATCATGAAGTAATCAAAATTGGTGAAATCAACAGACCTTGATGCCATAGAAACAGCAACAGAAGAATTAAAGCAGGAAGATAATGAAGGGAAAACGGCGAGAAAAAATTGGAGACAATAAAGAAGATGAAGTAAAAGAAGAGAATTTTCAAAGGGAATTCCTCTTTAAATAGACGAGAGAAGGGTAACTTAGGTCGAACCGGTAAAAAATAAAATCATAGATACGTGTAAACATCATTCCTAAATTCACGGGATCTTGTCGGTAAAAGAAAAACGAACGAAATTAAACGGTGGTGACATATCGAAACATTAGTTCTCATGACATTCTCTACTTATGCAGAGAATACATGAGAAGAGGCAAGATGTAGGACCAGAATATCGCGTGACAATACTTGCGAGAGTAATAAACAATTACATTGCGAAGGTGTCGCAAGGAAATAATTTAAATGACGCACAGGATGACGACAACGAGAACATAAGAAAAGTATGAATACTTGGCGAGATTTAGGAGTGTCGCGGAGTCTAACACTTACATATTTGCGACGCTTCACGAAGAGTTTCCGAAATTAAAGGACACTTTAGTTTGTCATCCACTATGTAATACCCTATATAAAGGGTTGAGTAAGTCGATTGTGGAGAGATTCTTTTTGAATTGTTTAGCAAGTCATTAGGAGAGAGAAAATTAAGAGTGATTGTAATTTCTTTAGCTCTGTTCTACACTTCTTTGTAAACCTATCAAGAAAACAATTAATAAAATATATTGTTACTCATCTTCAAATGGATTAATTAAACAAATTCGAGTGAGGGGTGTAGTGTGGGATTTCCTGCAACTACAATGTGGATCATGGAAAGATCAATATTGCGGAATATTCAAAGATTCATTCTATTTTTCATCAATATTTGCATAGAGACATACACTACAAGAAAACTTGGCTTTAACGACTATTTTCTTAGCAACGATAGTGAGTGGAACTCTTCAGCAACAATCTTTTTTAACTAAAAACAACCCTGGTTGGCAGAAACCTCTAACCACCAGTTTTTCAGCAACGATAGTTGTCGTAAGTCTTTACTGACAATATTTTAACAACCGAAATACCATATTTGTTGTTATTAGCCTCTAGACACAAAGATTCGGTAACCAAAATGTATCCTAGAAGGTATATATTTTTTGTCACTCGTCTTGCCCACCAAAAGAATATGTTGGTAGACACCTGAACTAACCATCAAGTTATCGGCATTGGTAGTAGCTTTCAGCAACGAGATATTGACAACCATAAAGTACAATAAAAGGTAAATACTTCAACCCACTGTGTGTAGCCTCCAAGTTTATTTGCTGGTAGACAGTTATACCAACATATCAATTCATTAGTGTGGTTAGTAGCTTTCAACCACCATGATATGATAACTACTAAGGTTGATGGCTTATTAAGCCTGCAAAGACATTAACGTCTAAAAGGTTCTTTCTTTTGTGCATGATGTCTACAACGTAACTACGGAAAATACGAGTCAATTCCACATGAAGTTGGATTGGTGAGTCTCTAGTAAACTTAGGGTGCGTTTGGCACGGAGGTAGTTGAGGGTGGAGTTCAGTCAACAGGAGGAGTCAAGGGTGGAGTTGAATTCCAAGGGTGTTTGGCATAAGTGGAATTGGAACTCCAGGGAGTTGAAACTCCATCCTTCAGTGGAAAATCAAATGACACCTCCCCCCATGATCACACGTCCATTATTGAAAACTTAATCTAGCTTTATTGAAACGATGCTTTTCAAGCATCTAATTTTCTTTCAGATGATTTTCATCAATTGTACTACCTCCAACTCCCAAAGCATATATATCATCAAGTGGAATTTATTTGAACATGATAAAACTCGTACATAACTCATTCATTCCAGAAACTCAAGATCGATTACTCTTTCGTTGTTGGAAACTCCATCTATCTTTACTTGAAACTGTTTTGAGAGCAACTAATTCTTTTACATATGATTTTCATCTATTCTATCACTTCCAACGCCCAAAGTGTATCAAGTGGAATTTATATTTACATGATAGAATTCGTATATAACTCGTTCGTTCTAGAGACTCAAGATCACTCTTTCATTATTGAGAACTTGATCTAGCGTTACTCGAAACCATTTGATTATTGAGAAATCGATCACTATTTCATCTGATTGTCATCCAATTTCATTGGATATGCTTAGAGACATCAACTAAAAAACATGAAAATCAGATGAGATTTATGAATATCGTATTAAATGGAAATATAATAGCGATATACATACACCAGATAAACATATATATATATATATATAGCGATATACACAATTCTTGGTTATCAGGTTGGGTTTTAAGATCAATAGTGATGCTCTCCAATGATGAAATCGCCATTATCTCCGGCGACGAAATCTTCATCATCAACGTATACGGCGACGGAAACTTCATCGATGGCCTTTTGTTGACGATCGCTTCTTCACTAGTTACAAGAGATTTGAGCAAATCACTCCTATTTTGGGAGCACATCTTTCGAAAGAAGAAAAAAAACTAAATGGTTGGAATTTAATCCCGAAAAAAACCAACTTTCTTCTGATTTAATCGGACCTTATTCATACTTGTATTTGTCTTACTCCGGTAATCCTTCTCTTTCGCTTGTTGGATAATCGCTATTAATACTTTTACGGTATGTTCTTGTTACTTTGTATTCTCTTATTTTCGATCTTACACTCATTGGAACCTCGAATTTCCGTTAATGAAAAGTTCCTTATTTATTAATAAAAAAAAGAATCTTCCATTTGCCCTTCTGGCCATTGCATTGCGGATCGAAAATGTCCATTTCATAGGATTTCCCTCGCTCACACAAACAACAATCCACCCATCCATTTCTAGCCATCGATTATGCATTGATCCAACGGCACATAACGGAAGAAAGGTTTTGTCATACGGATCGGTGATTTGTCCCAAATAATCTGCAAAAATTCATTCCTTGGGTACACGTACCCCACACTAGAAACTAACCCTAATCGATCCTTATCCTTTTTCATTTTACTCTATCCTTATCCTCTTCTTCTTCTTCTCTCTCAGCGGCGGACCTTATGCCTTATCCTCTTCTTCTTCAGCGGCGATAATCATCTTAATTCATGTAACTTATACTACGATTCAAGAAGCCAATGATGATAACGAATAAGAAAATCGTAGATCATTTTCTTAATCTACAACATATCATGACAGAGACGAAAAAAACGGAAGGTAAATCTTTCGGTCCCTGTATCTCCATAGTTTTTTTTTTCTTTCTTTCTGATTTTAGAATTACAGATCAAGTTTTTAAATTACAGTGTTTCTGATAGAGTATTTGTTATTGAAAATGGTTACTCTGTTGTTCGATCTAGGGTTACAACTTAGTGATAAAGAGTTTGCGAAAGAACAACGCAACAACAACAACAATTACCCATTTGGAGGTACCCTATCTTTCTCTTAAGTTCCGTTCGGGATCATATTATTTGTTTGATTATTTCTGGTTGATTCATTTTCAATTAAGATTTAAACTCATAACCCTTTGATTTACGGTGCGGGGAGCAGACAAAATAATTCTCATATACAATAAATTGAAGCTCATTATTTCTCATACTCTCTCCCTCTCTTGCAGATCTTGATTTATTGGTAAATAATAATCTTGGGTTTAAACTGCCTTTTGTTCATATGCATGTTGAAAACTACTTTGTCTAGTACATTTTGGGGCTTGTATTTCTGCTTTTTGGAGTTGTTAATCCGTTTAATAATCAGTTTGTTTCTTCAATTTGTTGTCAAATTGTGGTTTATGTATGTAGAAAAGTTTGGGTGTATTTTGAATTCTATATTTGTGTTTAAATGGTTTATGTATATGTCTTTTGTAGATCAGCAATTGACATTATCCATGCAGCAGACCAAGAAGCTTTGGATTATAATGTGTGGGCTGAGGCCTGCTCAAGAGAATCATATCCTCTCCTTCACCTGGTGTCAAAGCATGTAGACCAATTAGCTTGCACTCCATAGCTGGTGTTTCATACAACTCAATATAGTGAGAAGCTGAATTGATTATGTTATGTTCTGATATTTGTGTTACTCTCATGTAGCACTTACTAGATATGTTGGAAATGTTTGTAGGTACAAGGATTTGTGATTAGAGTTTGTGATGGTAGCTATGTGTAATTGGACTTGTGTACTCATGTGAAATCTGAGAATTTATAAGAAGATAAGAGGATTTCGCATGTCTGCATATTGTTTCCCATCGTCAAAGGCTGTGGTGCATGAAAACACGACAGCAAGGCAACGTCAGTTAAGAAAAGGAATTTGGGTAACTCACTCGTCTCTCTCTTTCTCTTAGTTCTTTAGATAACTATTTTGCACAAAAGAAAGTAATTGAACTTGGCTAACCTAAAGTTTTTCTTGGCTTTGCAACTTGAAATCATTCAAATTGTAATAAATCATTTAGTGGCGAGTGTTGCAACTTCAATGAATCTTGCAATGATAATTGATAACTGGAATCGAAAGTTTTGCGTGTAAATACGGGGATCTTTTCGACCCTCTAAATATGGTTAATATGCATTCGCTATCTATGGTAGAAACTACCATCATTTGATAGAACTGGTGCATTGTATATTGCAAGTGTTTGTGATCTTTTTTTCCATCAACAACTTCAGCACTTCGTGGGGGGGAGCAGGGGAATTATTGAAACTAATGCTTTTCTGTTATATATTTCATTGAAATAAGTGTTCTGTTTTCGTTTGGCTATGGTAAATGATAGTTGTGTTATTTCCACGTCCAAAAGTATATTTATACATATTTTCTCGAGTAATGCTTAGAATATTTGACCTTTATATTTGATTTTTGTACGCATTGTAGTATGCTTTGGAGTGAAGTGTTGGGGGACAAATCTCCTAGATCAATATAGAAGTTACACCCAGAAAGCGTATGTTTGCTGAGACAATAGAACTTAAGGTTGGTATGAACTCTGGAGAACATGGCCCTTAAAAGCACAAGTGCGTCTGTGATTAAGTTCAAGTAGCAATATTTTTCCTGCCCTTGGATGAAAGTCTTCATGCTTGGAGATGCCCAGCATGTTGAGGAGGTGAGCTTGTAATATATACTTTTTGTCGCCAATGATAGATTTCGACTTTGTGAAGAGAAAAGGTCTTTGGTAATGCTTGTGCAGGGAAGACTTTTACGGCTGCTATGTAGTCCACGGCTGTCGTTATCTCTTCACTGTGAAGATGGTGTGCACCACCTTGCAAATGGGGTTTCCCCGTTCTGCGAAACTGTCAAGAGGAACAAAGAGGGACAGAATATGGTAAAACTCCATTATTTGCTGTTTTGTTTATGTAGTTTGTTCATTTTAGCTCAAGTAATGGGTTTCTTATTTGCTATTTTGAATTGTAGTTCTAAAAATAGGATAATTACCGCAAATGATCATGCTTCTGTTCAGCTCTATACTTGTCATATTGATGAGAATGGCATTTACACTGGCCAGTTCCGCACCTTTGCTCTCTGGTTTCTCGAGCTCGAGTTACGGTTCTTACCTATTTTTATGATGTAACATTTAATTGTATGAGGTGTGTGTTTTCTTGATTGAGTCTGAATAGTCGTTTTCAATGGGTGTAGTAATGAAACATATACAAAGGCTGGTTTTGATGTAGTAAGATTTTGATTGTAATCCAGTAATTCATCCTCTTCTGACTCTTAATTGGTTTGGTTTGAATGTTAATTTGAAAACATGAGCTTTTTAGTGTCTCTAGACTCGGGCAGCTAATTTCTTTGTTAGTGAAATGATTTACTTTATTCTTATATATAAATGGCAGTTGATAGTCGTTGCCATCTTTGTATTGTGAGGATGAGGGTACCAGGTTGTCAACATGTAGTTTTGCGTGTCATGTCTGAGATAGTTACGAGAGTGCAAAGCGTAGTTCTCCCTTCCTAATTAGTTGATAGTTGAGAATGTATATAGTAATTAGAATGAAGTAGCGGGAACAAAGAAGTTCTTGAAATAGTTGATGATTGAGCTTCAAAATCTATTGATTTAAGAGTAATTGTTTAACATTTCTAATTGCTTATTGATTCTATCTTTTTTAAATTTTGTTAGGAGTTGTCACTGCCACTTGTAATTTTTAATGCAATACTGCATTGCTTTTGCTTAAGTGTTCTCAGTATAGTATGTATCATATTTTGGGACATTGTGCTTTGATTGTGTTGAATCATGAGAAATTGATGTCTGGGTTTTGTTGGTGGATATACTATTGTGATCTTTCGTTCATCGAGATTGAGTTAGTGAAATAAAAGACTAGGAATTGGATTGAGTTAGTCAAAAACAAAATAATTTGTTTGATCATGTTTAATTTGTTTAACTAAAAAACAAGTATTTGGAATTTACAGGTCCAAATAAGATCAACAAGCCTTTCTAGAGGGGATGAAGCCCTGGTCCAAGCCGAAAGCTGTCGATTGGCGCTACAGATCAATTGCTTGCTCATGTGAGTGGCAAGTTCGAAGTGTGCATCTCAATTGCTTGCTCATGTAAGTGGCAAGTTCTGAAGTGTGATTCGCAAGGTGCAGGTGGAAGGTCAACTACATGAATGCTTTATCTAGGTTAATGACTAGATTTTCTTTGTAACTTATCATTGTACCCATCTGGGTCTTATTGTAGTGGTTCAATGATTGAGAATAATTAGTGAATGGAAATTCTGAATTTGTTTTGGATTTTTTTTCATGACTAAATTATATATGTATTTATCTTAACTAACACCTTAAGGGCACTTTCTGAAACCCTTGGCCAATGTGGGTAGAGCGTTTCACCGATTCAGAACCAACTGAAAAAACAACAGCTGGAAACCTTGACCAACCATAAACGTTAGCCAAACCCTTTAACCAACTGAAAAAACAGCGGTTAGAAACTTTGACCAGCTAGACAAAGGTAGTTACACCCGACAAAGGTGGTTACACCCTTCAACCAACTGAAAAATGAGCGGCTGAAATTCTTATCCAACCGATAATATAGAAGCTTAAATTCTTGAGCAACCAAATTTCAGTGGAAGAAACTCTTCTCCGTTGAAAAATATAGTAGTTACAATCCTTAACCGACACTTGCAACAACTAAAACTCAGTGGGTCAAATCCTTTAGCACCTAACGACATTTTATATTGACCACCTCTACCAACAAAGTGTTTAAGTCTTGACAACAAACTCTTTTGTGGGTTAAATATTTGACAAGAATGCTTTATGTACTCTACCAACGATAGTCCGTAGTTACCGGAAAATTGCACTAACTCGGATCTAAGTCGCTTCATTGTAGTCGGAAGATACCTGTTCCAGCAACATGGTTGGTACACATCTTTAGCAAATCAATCTTCACCCACAGAGCATATCGGTTGCCATGTCGGTTCTATAGAGCTCCATCCGCTAAAACTCGCCTGCACTAACCGAATCAGGTAGTCGCTAAAGTCCAATTTTCTTGTAGTGATATAATAGACTTAATATTTGCAAACAAAAGTTCATCCTATCTTCCATCAATATTTGCATAATGACATAGTAGGCTTAACTTTTGTTTTTCAAAAGTTCATTTTATCTTTTATCAATATTTGCAT
Organism: Papaver armeniacum; assembly: GCA_023531295.1. Classification (NCBI taxonomy): domain Eukaryota; kingdom Viridiplantae; phylum Streptophyta; class Magnoliopsida; order Ranunculales; family Papaveraceae; genus Papaver; species Papaver armeniacum. The sequence goes on from JAJJWW010017417.1 coordinate 623,283, forward strand.
AATGACATATGATAGACTTAACTTTTGAGCAAGTATGGGAAAATCATAGTTCACGAATGCAAAGACACGTATCCCATAACAAGTTGCAATATATAAATCCATAAAGATTAATACTGCAAAATCATCTTCCAAATAAACTTCAGAATTTAAATAAATAAATCTAAAAACATTGCAAGATGAAAATCGTTGGCAATAGCTATGTGTACTCACAATAATTGTTATTCCAAACCCTAGTTATCCTTGTTAGAGCATTGCTCGGTCGAACTCGCATGCGTTGCTATCTCAAGTATGTTTGTTAATGTTAGTGATCAAAACTATAAGTCTTGATTTCTATCCTATTATAGCTAAAGGTCTCGGACTAGGATAGAAAGTGTAGTTGAGCTCAAGACTCCATGGCAATCATCATAAAAGACGAAGGACTACTCAAGGAACTGGTGGAACTTCATCGACTAAAAGGTATGTGGAGACTTGAACTTATCTGTCACTCAAAAGTCTATTTATTTTATCTCATATTCTTGAGACAAAAGTCGTTTTGATATATAGACTTTCATTATACACATTTGTTATTTCGAGCTGAGTTTATCTCGCCTATCTATTTCTCGAAATATGTGTTGGTAATCTTTCGCTTTAGCCAAATTCATCTTTACCTAGTGATGAATGTTATGTTATGTTTCAATCACTTTGAAAATTGCTCTGACGAAAAATGGTCTGTGAATAACGGCTATATAACGTCCTCTGAGAATGTTTCAATGATTGAAATGAGAGTTTAGATTACATAACCATTGGTAGGACATAAGCATTGTTGTGGAAACACATATATGTATAAGTCCTTATTCCTTGAACCAAAGTTTGCGAACTTTGTTGATCAAGAGAAACGGAATGTGGCGCGAGCCAAGTCCGCAAACTGGCGGAAGTTCTCGACCCGAGAACTTTTGGTGGAGTTTGTGAACTCTTTCCATGAGCTTAAGTCCGCGAACCCAGTCCGCGAACTTGAGTAGGTTATATCTAAAATCGGTTTTTCTTGAACTCATGTTTATATAAACTAAGGAATGCTTTTGCAAACCGTGGCTATAAAGTTCATGAACCGATTCGAGTGAATCAAACCGTTTTTGCTTCGATTGTGTCTTGTATAGTTGCATAAGATCTAGCGGTTGAAAAACTCTCTAACTAGTTCATTTGAGTCATTTGAACTAGTTATGGTAAAGAAGAATATGGTTGATATGAAATTGCTCATATGGCTAACCATTTGGTTAACTATTGTTGAACCAACAAATGTCAATGTTTGGGAACGGTTACATAAACCCAAAAATGGACATTTCATTTGTATGTAACAAGCTAAGGTTTCGATCCAACGGTTGAGAAATATTAGCTTGAATCTAATCAGGTTTTCATATAACGGTGAATATTGAATGCTTTGTTACCAAGATAACATTGATTGCAAACCCTGATTTGAAAGACTATATAAGGGAGAACTCTAGAAACAAGCAAACCTAATCCCCACACCTTATGTGTGATACTAGTTGCATAAGCTAGAGTCGATTCTCCTTTAACCTTGGGTTTTCTTCTCTAAACCAGGTTAACGACTTAAAGACTTCATTGGGATTGTGAAGCTGGACCGATACTAATTTTCTTGTAGTTGTGTGATCTGATCTTGCTGTTTCTATCGTACGAGTACAATTGGAATAATTGGCTTGAGATTTATATCGATAGGCAAGATAGAAAAGAAATCACAAACACTTCGTCTCATCGTTTGTGATTCGGCAATATCTTTTTTCGCTGCGTCGATTAAGATTATTGTGAGGTGATTGATAATACTAGGCTGTTCTTCGGGAATATAAGTCCGGGTTATCAATTGGTTCATGTTCACCTTGATTTATCAAAATACGGAACAAAAACTGGTAGGTATATTCGTGGGAGACGGATTTATCTATTACCGTAGACTTTTCTGTGTGATACAGATTTGTTTATTAAAGTCTTCGAATTTGGGTCGTAGCAACTCTTAGTTGCGGGTGAGATCAGCTAAGGGAATCAAGTACGTAGTATCCTGCTGGGATCAGAGACGTAGGAGCATAACTGTAACTTGGATCAGTGTAAGATTGATTGGGGTTGTTTATGGGTGAAAATTATTTCTGCCGGTTTTGGTAATTTGGGGTGTGTGGATGATAAATGAGTTTAAACCTTAAACAAATGCACTGCACGGAGTGCTTGTAGATTCGAGAAATCAACGTGCAAATCCGCCTAAACCAAGAAATGGCCGTTCCAGACTTGTTTCATTGGCCAAAAAGTGAAGGAGATGAGGTTGATCTTAAGGAGGGAAGCGAAGAAGGTGTTGAGATTGTGAAGGTGTTGGCTATGTATGACTTGTATCGAAAAGCTTGAACGGCTTGGGATGTAAGCTATCGATTAGGTGTTTGAATACGATGGTATGAACACTTGCCTCTGTTGTCTGGACTTGTTTTTGTTGTTGGAAATAGGGAGGAGAACCTATTTATACAAGTCATTTGAGCCTTATTCACGTCTCTCGTGGGAAGTGGAGGAAGTGGAGTGACGGAGTAGTGGAGTTGTGTGTTGGTGTTACACGACCAGTCTTTCCCACTTCTCCTGTCATCTCTAATCGTCCATGACTTCCCCGACACGTTCTTGTGATGGCGCGTTGCACGCAGCGCACGCTGTAAACCGCTGGACCAATACCCCAGTATGTATCCCCGGTTTGTGACATGATTAATGTCTCGAGTGTATGGATCGTGGGACCCACGAAAGTAGCATCTAATGCTAGACTAAATAACTAAGTTATTTAGGAAGTCGATACTTGTGAAGTATCGTGTGTATTCTATGTGGTCCGCATTAAGTATATTCAGCATGTATGAAGCATCGCTGTTTTAAGGCTTAACAGAGTAAGTCACGAATTTAAGTGTCTTAAAATAGCATCATGTCCAGCCATCTTCGAGTGATCGTTTGGAGGCTATACAGGCAAGCCCTGATTTGGCCGATCACCTCATGTGGAAGAGTGGTGGACGACGATCGTGGTGATGCCTTGCTGGTCTCTTAACTCCTAACCAGGGCTGCTTGACCAAGATGGTAGAGTTGGACGGACGAGACGATCCGTGACGCTCATCTCGCGACCGTTGATGAAGTTTTAGGGATTTTGAAGAGGTGCGCAGGCATCACTCTTGACTTAGTCGAAACCAAGCATGGGAGGTGTTTTGGAAAGGACCGAACGGGCATGTGTGTAGACTGACATGCCGGTGTACAAGTCCGTATCTCACTATCCCATGAAGGTGCGATCTAGGCCACTCAATTTGACCGGCAAAGAGGAGCGGTTGAGATCGATTTGCAACAGAAATCTGGTGCCGCAAAAGCCGCGCATCATGCCCACTTCGGGCGCGCCTTTCAAGATGACCAAGCCTGGTCGGTCCCGACGGATTGATTCGACGTGTGGGTGGTAGGCTGGTGTTCACGCCTGTACTTCATTGCCTCATAGAAACGTGATATAAGCCACTCAATTTGTCCGGAGAAGTTGAGTGGTCGAGATCAGTTTACAATTAGGAGGTGCGACCACGCCTGGTTTGGGCGTGCGAATCGAGGTGTACATCCAAGTTTGGTATTGGCCGATCGGGTGTGGAGATAGGTGGGCCCGCAGTTATCATGTTGATACTTACCGGACAGCTAGTCTATTCTCGGACCCTTCATCCGAAAGCGGGGAGAAAAGGGACGCTCGTGATCGCGACACAAACCCTAATCAGGTTTGCCGGCCGTGTGTCATACCCGATTTGGGGACCACGAATCAAGACGACCAACCATAGTTGGTCCCGACCGATCGATCGGGTATGTAGGCGGGCCACAGTATTTGTGTTGACATGCTCTGGGCCCTTTGAATCTACATCTACACCCTCCATCTATGCATGCGAAGATGGATGGTTGAGACATTTTTGCGATACATGTAATGTGTCGCAAACCCTAATTTAGGGTTTTTCGTCCATCTTTGCTTTGGTTTGGACGGTTTGCAAGCTATGCCACCCTTCCGGGAGACCGACCATGGGGGGGCGCGTTGGGTCGGTGGTGAATATTCCAATACCCGCTTGGGGTCATGGATTTAATCTAAGCCATCCAATCATCTTTGGTGAGGTTGGATGGTCGTGATCGTTTTGAGACCGATATGGTCAATTCAGTTCAAACATGCTCAATCAGCTAGTATAACACACCGAGAGTTGTAGCCACGGGTATTTCGTACATGTTTTATTATTAATGCTTGGAGATTCGTGTTTCTCTGGTGAGAACAACACTCAGTCGTCATGCCGCACCGGTAATGAGTACAGGAAATACGAGGCTGGTTATGCATTAATTAATAATGCTATAAATTCACAGGGTATATAGGATTATTGCCACATGCTCCAACCTGGATGAATTTCGTGTATTCAATTCACAGAATACTGGGATTGTTGCCACATGTTCCATTCTAGGTGAAATAGTAAAGTGAAGAAGTATTCATCACTTATTAATGGCTTTATCTTTTGCAAGATGTTAGCACATAATTTTGGGCCTTTACAAATTTAACCTTAAATGAAAATCCACCATCAACATTAAGTCCCCTGCCTAGCGCATAATGGTTGCGCTATTGTGGGGTAGGCATGAGATTGTGACATACTTATGTGAAGAAGACAGGATAAAGAAAATTTACCCGGAGGAATTTTAACCGACCGCTAGCAGTTGTCCATGTAAACGCCGTTGTGCAAGCGTAGAATCCTTTGGTGGGACCGGTTTCCTTCCTCGTGTGTTTGAATCAAAAGAGGAATCCAAGCAAAAGAGGAATCCTTGTTCTATTGGGGATTCTTCCAAATTTTGTCTATAAAAGGAGTGACCCTTTTTCTTTTTTTCTTCACGCTTTTTTCTTTTTTTTTTTTTGTTCAAGCGGCTCTCGTCCGTGATCTCCCGCTGCCGCCGGAGCTTGTCGTCCGCAGCAAGGTAAGCGTTTTTTTTTTTTTTTTTTTTTTTTTTTTTAAGGTAAAACCCGAGTTTGCTAGGTAAACACCTTTTGCAAGATGTGTATTATGCTTAGTTCTTCCACCGAGGTTGATACGCCAATATTTTCTAGAATTGCTTAGAAAAACAACCCCTGAATCCATGAATTTGTTGCATCCAAAACCTAGCTTCTTAGGTTGTAGCTTGGAAAATAAATTCGGCTTGAATTTCGTGAACATGATTCCCATGAACATAAGAAAACCGTGTTATGCGAATAAGTGTGGTCCCGTCATTCATGCTCGATTGATCGTGGGTCCCATACCGTGTATGTAATGTCGCTTTTATACCAGCCTTGTGTCCTTGACCAACACCGAACTTGAAACTTGAGCAATACCGGACTTGTGACTTGATCAATACCAGACTTGAAGCTTGAGCAATACCGGACTTGAAACTTGAGCAATACCGGACTTGAAACTTGAGCAATACCGGACTTGTGACTTGATCAATACCGGTCTTGTGACTTGATCAACACCGGACTTGAAACTTGAGCAATACACCAGACTTGAAACTTGAGCAATACCGGACTTGTGACTTGATCAATACCGAGGTGTTTGGACCCAATCCCGGCCTTGTGTATTCCAACGTGAATGCATTTCACACACGTGTTTTTATATAAGTACTGACTCCTGTCTTTTGTTGTAGAATGAAGAAAATAACTCATGTTAATATGTCTTCTGGTTATAATGCTAGTGCCAAGTCGGGAAGTGTTGACATCTTCAAAGATATGCCGAACATTGCTGATGAGTTATTCACCTTGTCTTTTCCAAACACTAGGAAACATCCCTCTCATAGTATAGTCCCGCACCGATTCGAAAATATGGAAGCTGATCCATCTTCTTCTTCGGAACTTGTGATGAGGTTCGGTCTTGAAGAAATGAATATCCGCCTTCTCCTATCGACTTCAAGATTTGTCATACTCCACTGGGTTCTTATGAAGGGTGGATGAGACGCATGTTGAATAATAAGGATGTTAAAGCTAATTTGACCAAAGCGCAAATAATTAATGCAGTCATGGCATCTATTACTCTTGAAATTAAGAAAGATACTGCAGGCTTGATTACTTTCATTTTTCGGTGGCGCCCTTCAACTCATACGGCTATATCTAGATGGGGAGAGATGACTATTACTCACAGAAAGCGTAGCTGCATTGATGAACCCTTTTGTCACTTGGGAGTTTTTATTATGAGCTTTCTGACGCGGAACAACGTGATTATGACTCTATACTCCAAAAGGTGGAAGAGTTCGATGATCTGGACAAGGAGGAGAAAAAATATACAAGATGCTTTTACACTGGTGGGTATCGGAGTGGTCTCCCGTAGACCCCGAACCGGATCGGGAGTTGGAAAAACGAGGCGGGGCCGCGTGATTGCATTCTGTCTTTGTGGCTATCCGAGAGATATATATGACGACGGTTCTGGAAAGAAAACCATAAGGGGTGTTCTGGTTAAGATTGCTATAAAGCTAGCAAAAGACGAAGTTCTTCCCTTAGGTGCCTTGTTCCTTGGAGCAATGGATATGCATGTTTCCAACGGGTACAAGAAGGTGGAGTCGTATGTCCACTTCGCTTTTCTTCAGGCATTCTTGTGGGAACATTTCAAAAGTTATTCTCCTGTTCCTGCAACTTCGCTCAGCAATTTGTATGGTGGCTCGAGAATACTCCGTTGGCAGAGGAGGCGTCCCAGAACCGGTGCGAAACTCGTGGATATCTTTGATAATGTGTTTTCTATAAATTTCCGCCCATGGGGGCCGATCCACTCTTCCATTGCTCAGCCGAAGACTTTTGATATTGCTTCTGACGGCCCTGATGTTGAGTTGCGTACCGATGCCAACACCATGAAATTTGGAGAACTTATTTATCTACATAGCTGCATTCCGGGATATATCCCGTCTCTATTCAACGAAGCTCTTGCTGTGACTCCGTACAACATTGACAGGGCTGCTCGTCAAATGGGATTTGACCAGGGTGTTCCATTTATCCGTCCGTCAGAGGCTCCGAAAGAACTCCTCCCGGGTATCTTTGATGCTGACGTGTTTTTGGCATCGCAGAGTCTTCCCTTCGGCCTATTGGGAGAAACCCGGTGGTAACCGATAAGTATAAGGAATTTTGGAGGAAGCAACTGTTGGCTTTCCAAGAATTTTCGGAGGATGTTGTGACAGATTCCCATGGTGAGCCATCTTCTGACGTTCTAAAGAAGCATTTATGGTTGAAGCCACTCCCTGACCAAACGGACCGTGAGCGATGATTGCGGTCCCAAGCGGGAGAAAGATCTAAGAGGCGAGCGGGTGATTCGGTGATCCTCAATTCTTCCAAGATGTAGTATTTAAATCTCTTTCTGCCGATTCTTTCATTTCTCTGAGAGCAAATTCTTCTAAGAGTGATCTTTGCTTGAAATCGTGGAATTCCAAAGAGAATGTTTTCACAAGGTTGGCGCGCATTCGAACGAGAAGTCCTGGTAACATTGGCCTTCATGTTGAGAAGTTCGGTGACACTAATCCTCATCTGCCGAGAAGTCCGGTGAAACCGCTCCTTTTCCGGATAATGACAGAGATGATGCAAGTTCGGCCGGACAAGGTGCCTCCTTAAGTGATCTCGTTGATGGGGTCGTGATGGAAATCAGCACTCAGAGTGAAGTAAACATCGGGAGGAGTGTAGGAGGGGCAACATCCGCTATTGTTGAGGTGGCTCCCCTTGAAGAACGTTCTGAGCAGGTTCCAATCAATAAAGCTGTCGTGGTGACTTCTTCTGAAAGGCCTCCTGCAATTGACAAGGCTCCTGTGGTCGATGAAGTATTGGTAATGCGGCACGGGATTTGTTCGATCCTCCCTTCTTGTCCCTTATCCCGGTCATGTGTTGGTTATAGGATTCAGTGTGCCAGCTCAGTTCGAAGGGTTGTACACGGCGATATGGGAGAAGCACGGCCACATTGCTACTACTACGAAGCTCAAAAGTCGTCTTGCATTGGTCAACCGCGTTCGTCAGAAGCTTTATTTTCTATCCATAGGATGAGCGTCACGACTGGTCGAACAGTTTCGAGGAGATGATTGAAGACTGGAAGTGCCATCGAGATGTGTTTGTGCAAAGACGACTTCAATGCTCCTTGGTTCTTCAAAGGGTTCTCCGAGATCCAGGAGCTCTTAAATTACAAGATGAAGTCCCTTCTGCAGATTGTGTTACTCGCCGGGAAGAAGAGGTTGAAAAGTTGTTCGAGGAGTTGAAGGTGAACAGTCTGTACTTCAAAGGATGAAAGTCTCTCTTACCCGGAAGGACGAGTTCTTCTTTGAAGGACTTTCCTTCAAGGATTCATGCTACCTACTTGTCTTTTCTTTTAGATACTTTTCTTTTGAGTGATAGTGAGGATTTCCTTTCATAATTTGACTTAGATTTTGAATTAATAGGTAATTGAATTTTGAGATAGTTTTGTGAATAACTTTTCTGAAAGAGGTTATTTTAAATGGATTTTGCATCTTGGTCATGAATGATTGCACATATCATATGAAATTGCAAATGTCGCATAAAAGGGAAGTATGAATGGAAACAAACATGGTGTTTGATCATTGAGCCTCTTTCTCTATGTGCGGGATACCAAGTCCCCAGTGAATTCTAAAACTATCTTTCTTGTAAAATTGTTGAATAAAACTTACTTGCTTTTGAAGCTTCACTTGTATCAAACCGAAGCAGCCTCTCTAAGGAAATCGTTCGCATTAATCTCCCAGATAGGGAAAGCTATTCCTCTGAATTAAGCTTCTTCTGAACAATGCGTTTCAAAGTGTTGCATTCACTGGTAGGGTGGTGAAGAAACCGGTGGAAATGACAATACCTCGGGTCCATTACTTCTTGATCGGTTGGTGGACGCCATACGAGAGGTAGCTCCACCTCTCTGCTTCGTACCCATGTCTCCAAAGAACTCCAAAATCTTTTCCATTGGGAACGGAAAGTGTAGGTACTTCAAGTCTAGATTTTCCTGCGTTTGTGGGCGTTGTGGTGTCTCTACATGGTTTCGATGTGGAGCATGTTTCGGAGATGAAGTTGGAAGACTTGTGAGTGGCATCATATCCGCGGATCGCTTGCCATGGTGACGGGGCGTGGAAGGTATCGTAATATCACTGCCGGATCGAATTAAACGCTCCCATCCTTTGTACTCACGTGTTCCTTGATTGATCTCTCCTTCCTCAAGCATTTCTTCACTTAGTTGAGAGGTCGATGCGGATTGAGAAATCTTCCGGGTTTCGACAAGGGTCTTGAGGTTTAAATCTTCTAGCAGGGATCCGTAAGCTGCAGGCTCCCTTTCTTCATCCGGCAGACGTTGTGGTACCCCCGGACAAGTCTTTTCCTCTGTGGAGTTGCCTCGAGTCTTCGTTGTCGGCTGGACCATGTTTTTCGTTTCTCCTGAGTCCCCTGTGATTACGCGCTCTTGCGAAGACTAACATTTGTAGACCTGCGAAATGTCGCAAGGTAAATCCGAAATTAAGGGAAATATTAGTTGTACATGAGATGTCATCCACTATGTAATATCCTATATAAAGAGAAAGGGAGGATACACTTTAGAGAGGTTAGACATTTTAGAGAGAGATTATTAATTTTCTTTATCATCTTCTTCCCCAAAAAACTAGATCTAGAGCTCTACCAAATATCCATTAATGGAGATTGTAAATGAAATACTAATGTAATCTCAATAATCATAGTGAAGAACCATGGATGTAGATCACATTGATCGAACCATGTAAAAAATCCTTGTGTCAATTTATATTTCTAGTACTTATATTTGAAATTTAGATGATTAATAAGATTTAGATCTACAAAATATTATAGGGGGTGTGTTGTAGGAAATCTTGCAACTACATTTTTGGCGCTAGAAACAGAGAGAGAGTAATGGATTTTGTCCTTCCTGTAACTTGTTGGATCAAGAAATTTCCATGAAAATTAGTTACTGTTCATACTTTTTATTTAGATCTATAAAGTTTAGGTTCAAAAATGGAAATTTTATGGAAGAAATCACATTTTCAGGGAGCAGACATCATCAAAGACATGAAAAGAGTGAGAGAAAAGATTAGTTGTTGTGGTGAAATTTTAGGGGAAAATGGAAGTTTTAGTTGAAGATTTCCATGTTCACGAGAAAACAAGAGGCAATTTGTGAAGAAACAAAGGAAGGACGAAGAAGAGAGAAGAGGCAGATTTGCAATTTCTGTCACGAACAGTAAATTACAAAGATGGTTCAAGGCTGAATGAACAACAAAGAGGTTGCAAGTTCGAATTCGCTGCGAACATAGTTTTCTTCTTTTTTACAAAGAGGATTAAATAAGAATAAGTTATGCGAAGCTTACCAAACCAACAAAAATAGTTGTTCGCACAGATGGTCACCAGCGAAAAGAAGAAGCTTGATGTCGCAAGATCGATTCTCACCGCAGTCATATTTTTTCTACAGCCTAGAGAGGAGAAAAGAATAAGAGGTGGCTACATGTGTATCTTCGCAAACAAAAGCTAGCAGAGATGGTCAGAGTTGGAGCAAACAAACCTGTGGTCATGTGTTCGAATTCGCAGCCGCACAAAATTTTTCAAATATTTTTGAACTTTCAAATGCGAAGAAATGGAATAAAATTGCGGCATTGTGTGTTTCCTTCGCAAGCAGCAAGTAGCCCAGATGGTCAGAGAAGAACTATGCAAACTAGAGGACTTGGGTTCGAATCTCCCTCCTCGCAAAGAAATTTTTGCTTCGCAAAGGTTTATATCATAAGCATTTCTTTCGCAGACACTTTCCTTGCAAACGTTCACAGCATGAACAAATACTTCACAGATGTTCGATTACTTCATAGAGATGTTTACTTCACAAAGAAGAAAGTTGATAATTATTTCGCAAGTTAATTTCGCAAGAGAGTATTAGTACAGTTGGTATGGTGCGAGAAAATCCAAGAAGCAGTTCAAGGGTTCAAATCTCATTTCTCACACTTCTTTTTGCTTGCGAGATAATTATATTTTGTGCGACGTTTATACATTTCAAGGATGCTAGCTTCGCAAGCAAATCATATACTTCGCAAAGAGACAACAAAAGCAACAAACCATAAAAGCTAAGTACCACTTTCCTTGAACATTTTACTTTTACTGAGAAAATAAAAAGATTTTTTGATTTGATTTACAAAATGCGAGATAATCGCGAATTACAGAAATTTCAGAATTACAAAGATTCCACAATTACAAAAGAAACCGAGAAAATCTCTAGGATCAATTTATATATTTCTCTTGAAGATTTTCTTTGTTTAAAATGATATGATATTCAACATGGAGAGTAGTAGCGGGCAAACCTTTATGGCGTACACCCTAGTTCGCGAATTTACCCTATGATTTCGCAAGAGGCAAATGTAAGACCTACAGTGCGTCATATAAGGGGGTACCTATTAGGATCATTTCCATGAAAGATATTTGTCAAATGAGACGAAACAAGTCATACAAAGGAAATCAAAACAAACAAAAATGATTTGAAATAGCATATAAATAAAAAAAAAATTGATAAAAGAAATGTTGAATACTATCTAAATTCTTATTTGCATTCAAAGACAACATGAGGCAGAGAACGTGGAGTAATCATTTCGCAATACATCTTATTCGCAGTCAAGGATGGATACTTCTTATATTTCGAGGATTAAGTACTTCTTATATTTCTTCAAGGATACTTCATACTTCGCATACTTCAAGGGTTGATACTTCTTATTTACTTCGCAAAAGAATAGAGGTAAATACGTACTTTTCAAGAAAAGTATTCTTTCGCTCGTTCCTTCATCAACAAAGATCAAAGACTACTCCAACAACACATATCTCACTCCAACAACTACAACAACGGGTTTTTTCCTGAAGATCGCTCTTCAAGCAATATTCAAGAAAAAAGAGGCAAGATGTAGGGGAAGAATATCGCAACAACCTTCACTTGCGAATTATTAACGACGCAACATAATAATGTCGCAGAAGAAATATTAGAAACGACGCAACAAATGACATTAGCTTAAATATGAGAAGGTGTGACGATTCTGCGAAGAGTCAAAAAGACTTGCGAAGACTAACATTTGTAGACCTGCGAAATGTCGCAAGGTAAATCTGAAATTAAGGGAAATATTAGTTGTACATGAGCTGTCATCCACTATGTAATATCCTATATAAAGAGAAAGGCAGGAGAGAGAAAAGGGAGGATACACTTTAGAGAGGTTAGACATTTTAGAGAGAGATTATTAATTTTCCTTATCATCTTCTTCTCCAAAAAACTAGATCTAGAGCTCTACCAAATATCCATTAATGGAGATTGTAAATGAAATACTAATGTAATCTCAATAATCATAGTGAAGAACCATGGATGTATATCACATTGATCGAACCATATAAAAAATCCTTGTGTCAATTTATATTTCTAGTACTTATATTTGAAATTTAAATGATTAATAAGATTTAGATCTACAAAATATTATAGGGGGTGTGTTGTAGGAAATCCTGTAACTACAACCATGAAGTCCAAACATCCCGAACTACTATTTTCAAACCTAAACATTTAAGAACCTTAAACACATATCAAGTTAGGTAGAAATGAACGATAAGCAAGGTACATGGATCATTATAAGTACTCTAAGAAAACAAAATAAATAAAAACACAAATCTTGCTCAAGTTTATAGATATACCTTTTTAGAGATGATACAGTCAGAAGACTGGGATTTAAACTCCTCTTGTAATTCGTTTAGTTTGTCACAACCAAATGGATTACCCAGAGGAGGAGCATTGCTCTTAATAATTAGTAAATCAAGATCAACCTCAACATGAATATTATTCATCATAAATTGATTTAGCTTATCAAGAGATTCTTGCTCTTTCTTGAGGTATGACTCAACATCAAGAGATAAGCTCTCAAGCTTCTTTTCAAGCCCTGAAAACACTTCAAGGGATTTTAAACCTGGTGGAGGTTTAGATAGAATTTCTTCTACAGATTTTATTGAATCATTCATAGAAGAGAATTCTGAAATCCCTGGATCTGGTGGTGCATTTATTGAGATAGCACTACTATCCATAGAGTCAGATCGCTTACAAACACAGACTTATGAGGTCTTAAACGTGTTTGCCTGCTCTGATACCAATTGAAAAGCGGGGGTCTAACAACCTCACCCAATATTTCGTTAAGCAATCTGTATGGACTAACTCCAATATAATTCCAAGAGAATCAACTAGACAGTCAGACTCAATCAATGGAAATATATCCAAGAGTTGTATCTCAATTTCTCAATTCAATCTGCAATCAAACAAATAGGAATTTGCGAGCCCGATTGAATACAAGAAATAACTTGAACGTTACCTGTTAGAGCATTACTCGGTCGAACTCGCAAGCGTTGCTATCTCAAGCTTGTTTGTCAATGTTAGTGATCAAAACTATAAGTCTTGGTTTCTAGTCTACTTATAGTAATATCTCGGACTAGGATAGATTGTGTAGTTGAGCATTAGACTTCACGGCGTTCATCATTTGAAGACGAAGAACTACTAAGGAGAGCATGTCGAACTTCATCAACAAAAGGTATGTGGAGACTAAAACTCATCTATCACTCGGAAAGTCTATTTCTACTCTATCTCCTATATTGAGACAAAAGTCATATTACTATATAGTATTCGATTATGCACATTTGAGATTTCGAGTTGAGTTTAACTCGCTTACATATTTCTCGAAATATGTGTTGGTAAGCTTTCGCTTCAACCAAGTTCATATTATATTCGTGATAAAAGTCAAAAGATGATCATGTGAAAATCGCCGAGTAACATCTTACATGGTTTGTGTGATACAATCATTTGATGTAGACTTGGAATGTTTCGTTATGATTATTTCCATAACTTGAAAATTGCTTTGATGCTAATAGTTCGTGAAAACAGCTATTGTCATCCTCTAAGAATGTTTCAATGATTGGAATAAAGTTTAGAACACTTAACCATCATTGGATTATGAACATAGTATGCGTTCTTGCATACATGTGATCCATGACCGAAACTATAGAATGCATACTCGTATGCGTACCTGTTAGTTGTGAAATTCCGAGTACCTAAGTACACATACATGTACGCGTACTGGCGAAGGGTTTGGGTCTGGGAATTTCTGTTGTGTTTGGAAGTATGCATACACGTTTGCATACTGGCGAACCCAAACTCAAACCGACTACTTCAGTATGCATATCGGTTTGCATACTTGAGTGGTTAAAGTTCTAAAATCGGTGGTGACATGAACTAATACATATATATATATATATTAAGGAATGCATTCTTTGTAAACCGTGGCTATAATGTTCATGAATTGATTCGAGTGAATCAAACCGATTTTGCTTCAATTGTGTTCTTGTATACTTCTATGAGAATATAGCAATTGAACAACTCTTTAACTAGTTTCATTTGAGTCATTTGAACTAGTTATAGAGTTGTTCAATTGCTATATTCTCATAGAAGTATACAAGAACACAATTGAAGCAAAATCGGTTTGATTCACTCGAATCAATTCATGAACATTATAGCCACGGTTTACAAAGAATGCATTCCTTGATATATATATATATATATATATATATATATTAGTTCATGTCACCACCGATTTTAGAACTTTAACCACTCAAGTATGCAAACGAGTACGCATACTTAAGTAGCCGGACCAAGATTGGTTTTCGCCAAGATGCTTAACGGGTACGCACACCTCCAATCCCTAATTTTCGGACCAACCTTACGCAAGTATGCGACGGATACTTGTACTTAGGTACTGAATTCACAAACCAAATGTGTACGCATGTTGGCATGCATACCGAAAAGGCGAGGGTACCCAAATATACCTCAAGCTAAAACTTTTCCTACCTATAAGTCCTTTCTCCGAAAGTGATTGTCTATGGACCGAGTCGAGACAATGCAACTAATCGGTTCACACTTCGTGTGATCACAATGGATACGAGATCGAGACAATACAACAACGAAGTATGTTTACTTGATAAAAACGTTCGGACTTAACCAAACACAATAGGATTGCTTATCAAGTAATTAGAATTAACGTTTGTGTAATTTACTTTAATTATAATAAAAAAATTATAATGCGGAAATATAAAGTAAATGACACAACAAGATTTTGTTAACGAGGAAACCGCAAATGCGAGAAAAACCCCGGACCTTGTCCGAACTGAATACTCTCGGGATTAAGCCGCTACACAAAATTAAACCTAACTTTGTATAGTTGAGACAGGGCAACTAAACCTATAGTTCACCTAGTTCCGTCTGTATTCCCACACCTCCAACTTATGGATAAGTCACGTACTTGGAACAATTCCTTTGGTTCGTATTCCAAACAAAAGAAAGGAACAACAAATATGTTTGGTATCAACTCTCTTCAACCAAGTGATGTGAGTTATACAAAGGCTCTTCTGTTTATCTTAACATAAACTCATTCGTTAGGTTCTTAGATCTATCTTATTCTCAACTACCGAAGTAATTGTTAAGATTTTACAATCAATACTTTTAATCACAAAGAATTGTATTGATGCGATCTACACAACTAATCAATCCAATCTACCACAAGGATAAACCGTATAGTTGGATCCTCTTATACCGAAACAAGTATTGTGCACACCAAAGATTATGAACCCTAAATCAGAAATCTTCAATATCTTCTTTGTCTTCAAATCTTCTTAGATCTTCAATAAACACATGAACACAACAACTTGAATCTCTTGTGATCAATCACGTACAGAACGGAGTCTGTTTGTAGGATCAGAATATCGCAACATCAATACCCTTGCGAAATCCTTGAACGACACACTGCGAAGATATCGCAGATTGGTAATAAAAATGACGCAACGGATGACGACAGCCTGAACACGAGAAAGATGTGAAGACCTAGCGAGATTTAGGAATGTTGCGAGATTTAACATTTGAATACTTGCGAGAGTGTCGCAAGTCAGGTCCGAAAAAAAAATGACAGCTTAACTGTCATCCACTATGTAATGTCCTATATAAAGATCCAAATAGGTTTTAAAAAAAGGCGAGATATTTTGAGAGTGGAGAGAAAGTTTTGAGGAGAGAGAAAGTCTAGAGTAGCAATTATATTCTTGATTTCACTTCCTTCTTGTAAAATTTCTAACTCAATTAATAAAAAGATTGATTCTTGATCTTAAAGATGTGTTGAATATTATGAATTCTTGTGAGGGATGTATTGTAGGATTTCCTGCAACTACACTGTTAACAATGGATTATCACAAGATCGTCTTTAGCACTAACAACAGTCTAAAGATCCCCGTCGAAACTTTGATCTAGATTGAGTGAATCTTATATCAGAACACAAGATTCTCAAGCATAAACAAACTAGGTGCAATCAAAGTTCAACCACCGTTAGTCAATCAAATCAATCGAAACAAAAGATAAATCGCAATTATCTAGTTTCCCACCAACGGTACTTGTAGAGATTCTCAATCCCAAAGAAGACTTTAAACTGAGCGGCCATAAGAGATTTCGCCTAATTAGGTTACTCTCCTCTCCGAATAAGCGGCTTCACCAGTAACAACACAACCGAGGAAGTTTGTTGTCACGAAGGATTAGTTTGCTAGAAATGCAAACTTCAAGTATTTATAACAAGGAAGTTTGGACACCAAGGAATTTCCAAAACCGAAAATATTCTCAAAGATATTCAATATATTCCAAATTCGGTTTTCATAATTCCTGGAAATGCTCTGTCCAAAATAATGATCGAAAATCTCTCTGTAAAATCTCAACAAGTAAATGCACATTACTAATTCTCATTTTCCTAAAATAAAATTAACAACCTTAAATAAAAGATTCTTAACTTATTTATTTCGATCCTGGTATTTTCTTCCTGTAGCTACTAAGGAATAACTTTGAACAATAAATATAAACATTACTGTACGTGTTCAAAGTATGCCGACATCCTTACTTTGTAAGTCCTCTTTCATACTTACAACCTTGAAACCGATTGCCACACTTCCAAACAAGTTTAGAATTGGTTCATCTGACTTTCAAGAACTATGCGATTGATTAAGAAACACTCAATCACAAATCATGGATTTCATGGTTCTACCAAAACAAGTTTCGGTTCTACCTCCATGTGAGTACTGTGCATAGTCACACTAGCTTCCCAAAATTAGGTTGACTAGTACTAGGATTGGTTCCCCACATATATACGGTATCTAACTTATATGTGTTGCACATGTTCATAGGATCGGTTCCCCTTTCTGCCATAAACCTTGTTGCACCTCATATAAGGATCGATTCCCCTTTGTGATGTGTTGCACCTCTTCATAGGATCGGTTCCCCTTTACCTAGATTCGGTTAAACATGAAACACAAACTCGATCATACCATCTCAGGTGATTACTTAAGATCGGTTTCACTAATAAAAGTCATACCAATACATAAGTCAGGCCTTTGTGAATAGTTTTACCAAGAACACAAACAAGTCATGAGCGGTTATACTAAATCATACATATTGGATGTTCACAAGATATGCAATGAATAACAATCCCAATAACGCCCGGGCGATTTCCTTTTCGATTCATAAACAAGTTTATGAACTTACTTCCTTAAAACACATGTAAAACATTGTTTCCTAGGATGAAATCCTCACCTCATACCCATACATAATCACAATAGCATTCAAACGATTATGTCGATGTCTTATCTACAAAGTTTAATGGTTAAACAATAAACTTCATATTGTATTCCTTAATACTATGTCTATCTAGAGTGTTCATGCTTCATAGATTTTGTTTTCAATATGCACAACTTGAAAGATACGTTAGGGAATGAAACAATTTCAAGTCAAATATCACTAACCTCAAGTGGAAGGATGATGTTGTCGTTGTTAGCTTCTTACTTCTTCACTTCTTCAAATCTTCGCAATACTTGTAATGTCTCATATACTAATACTTTCAAGCTAACATATACAAAGTTGACTCTAGTACATAATCAAGCGACTCTTAAAATGAGTTTTGGTTCACTAAAATATGACAACCAAACTTGACATACCAACGCTTGGTGGGTTCAACCGAGCTATGCTCTAACACACACTATGGTTCCCGGACATGGATTACACATATGCAAAGTGCATAACATGTACATAATCCAATATGGTTAATTGTTCTAAACTCTTATTTCAATCATTGAAACTTTCTTAGAGGATGAAAATAGCCGTTTTCACACACTATTAGCATCAAAGCAGTTTTCAAGTTATTGAAATAATCATAACGAAACATTCCAAGTCTACACCAAATGATTGTATCACACAAACCATGTAAGATGTTACTCGGAGATTTTCTCATGATCATTTTTTGACTTTCGTCAAGAATATAAGATGAACTTGGTCGAAACGAAAGCTTGCCAACACATATTTCGGGGTGTTACAAGTTGGTATTAGAGCTCTAGGCTTTAGATCTTGAATGGGACCGTAAAAACAAAATATTTGTGTTATATGTTTCTATGCATGCTTGTTTGGTTTGATTGGTCTATTACTTGTTCCATGTTTTAAGTTGTATACTTGATTTTGTGGAATTCATGTGAATAGCTAGTTGTGTGCTTGGATTGTTTTGTTATTTATCATTTCATTTTATTTTTTTGGAATTTTGAGATGATAAGTATATCGTAAATTTCGGGACGAAACTTCTTTTAAGGGTGGTAGAATGTAATACCCTGTATTTTTAGACACTATTTCGGGTCGGGTTATACCCGGATTAGTTAACCTTGTGGCTTAGGTTGTTGTTCATTAGCCTTAGCCTAGGTGGGTGGATTGAACTAGAAAGGCTACAAGTTAGGGTGGAAATAGAATAATCAATAATAAATAAAATTAAGGGAAAATGAAAAGATAATTAAAATAGTTAAGAAAAATAGTAGTTAATATATAAGTTTTCTATTAATGTAAATGGAAATAATTTTGAAGTTGGAAAATAAAGGCTTGGAGAATCAAGAGTATCAAAGGATTTGAGGTAGAATGCTAGACCCTTTTCTCTTTTGGTGTTTTTCTTCATGTGTTTTCTTGTATGATTTTGTATTGTTAGGTTTCAGAAATTTATCTGCATAATTACGTATATTGGATTGATGATCAGGTTGGTCCTTGTGCTAGATAACATGATTGGGTTTTATTGGTTAAAATTTGAGAATAATCCACCGTAAATTCACCATTGAATATTTCTTGTAATTTGGATAATAGTTTCTGAAATTCCAGACAGTTTTGTTTTTCTGTGGTTTTGATGTTATTTGGAAATCTTAATGATGTTAAAATGATGAGAGGTTTTAACAAAAGTTGTAGATATATATCTAAGCTTTCATTTGCTTTTGAATTGCTTAATTTGAGACTAATATGAATTTGTGGTTAATAGTTTGGTAAAATGATGTTATCTGCCTAGATTTTGTGATGAAATTATAAAATCAATATCTTTTGATTGAGCAGTTAGTTTAATGTGAAATTTGGATATGTTATATATGATTATGTCAGGAATGTTCCTGTAAAATTTTAAGATGATCAGATAAATTTATAACCATGAACATATAATATAATATGGCTGCAGTTAACTTGTTTGAATAAATGCTTGAAATAAATTCATGTTGTTAAGCCATTGGTTGCTTGTGTTGTTTGTAAAAATGATTTATAAAAGGAAATGAGTTCATGTTTTACCGTTATATGGAAAATGTTTCATGCTAACGGAGGGTAGTGATCCCCGAGAGTTAAATGGGTAATGATCCCCATGGGAACTTGTATTTACCGACCATCCATGGCGGCTGTCCGTGCCGGTAAATGATAGGTGGATGTATGAACCAAGGTTTTCGTACCGTGAATGAAACGGGTAATGATCCCCGAGAGAAGATGGGTATGATCCCCATAGGAACTTTTGTTCCTGACCATCGATGGCGGCTGTCCGTGCCGATAAACGATAGGTGGGTGTACGAACCAAGGTTTTCGTACCGTGAACTCATGGCTTCTCTGTGACTATATTAATACGTGAAAATATGTGTTGAATCATTGATGAATGACTTGTTTACAATTAGTAAACTCATGACTTGTTGTCAAAATATCAATTTGTGAATCATGTGTTGAAATCTAGAATGATTTGTTGGAAACATAATTGGTGTTATGAACTCATGCGTTGAAACTTAAATGGATGGATTGTGAATGGATGTGTAAAATTCAAATGGATGAATTGTGTTATTATCAATGATATAATGAATCGTAAATTGGATTATTTGTTTGAAATATTATTGACAATGTGAGCTTGTTAATTGAACATATAATTTAATCCTCGAAGTTGTGCAAAGTCTCTTGTTGTATGTTCTCTTTGATTGATTGATATTAATTTTCACATCTTTAGAGAATGGGGTGCATTCTATTGAGCTGTCATCTCACCCCAATTGACATTCCTTGCAGATTTATTAGAGTTGCGCAGCGGAAGCTGGGAATGAGTAGCTTAGTGATTGAATTGTTTACTTGTGTTTGTTTGAAGTGTAAATCGATATCAAATGTTTCATGTATAATATTGTGAAGGATAAATTTAAACCTAAGAAATGAAATTTTTCCTATTGATTAATTTTGATATATTAATTTGATTTAAATAAAAATAAAAAATAAATTTTTAAGTCTCTTTTCGACCCATAACGCTTCGAGTTCGGATCTCCATACGGGTTTGACCCTGGTCCGGAACTCGGGGTGTTACACCTTTTGTTGATGAAGTTCCACAAGCTCGCCTTAGTTTTAACACCCCGAGATCGGGGTATTACATTAGGAGTTTTTCGTCTTCAATTGATGAACGCCGTGAAGTCTAATGCTTAACTACACAATCTATCCTAGTCCGAGACATCTATAAGTAGACTAGAAATCAAGACTAATAGTTTTGATCACCAACATTGACAAACAAGCTTGAGATAGAAACGCTTGCGAGTTCGACCGAGCAATGCTCTAAAAATCTCCCCCTTTGTCAATTTTAGTGAAAAAACTATCAATACATATGGATACAAAATAAATAAACTTTATAAATTCTCATCCAAATGCTTGATCTCCTTGGTTCTTCAACATTACTCGAAATCTTCGTCACTTCCAAGTACTCCAATGATTCTAAATGTGTTCAACTCAACATCATCGTTGTTGAAGATCCGTAGCTATAACAATGAGAAAACAGTTGCTCTCAATCATTGTTATACAGTGTCATAGTATCATTATACAACATCAAAGTTCAATTGTATCATAACGTTGACAACAATACTATGGTGATATGTATCACTTCCCCTTAGTCAATACTTTATCTCACAATGAAAACCACTCCCCCTTACATAATGATCCGTAAACCATATGTATCTGTAGTGTGAACTACACATTAATTCTCCCCCTTTTTGTCAATAAAAATTGGCAAAGGTACGAAAACTAGTGGGATCCTCATGAAATTTTCATAGAGATACTTCATGACCAAAAGAGAACAACATATCAACTTGTTTAGATGCCATCAAATAGCCGAAACTAAATGCATTCATCAAGGAGTTTATAAAGATATAAGATAACCCCTAAAATATTCCACAACCGCACTCCCCACAAAGATTTGGCAATTAAGCACAGGTTCAATTAAGAACTCTCCCCATAAAATGTCATTCCCGAGAGAACAACAAGAGCGACCTTACTTTCACAAGAAAAGAAGGATTTCTTTGGACATTAAAAAATCACATAAGAATATAAATTTGTATCCAAAAATCTCAATTGAATTAACCACAAGGAAAATGATCAATTCAATTGGCCATGCTCAACATAAGAGAACTTATGGAGCAACACAGTATATACATAAAGATGTGGATCAGGGAAAGACCAATATTGCGGAATAATCAAAGATTCATTCTATTTTTCATCACTATTTGCACAATGACATATAATAGACTTGATCTTTGTAAACAAAAGTTCATCATTTCTTCCATCAATATAATGACATAAAAGGTTTAACTTTTGTAGTCAAAAGTTCATTCTATCTTTTATCAATACTTTCATATCGATATATAATAGAGATAACTTTTGAACAAGTATGGGACATGTTAGAGCACTGCTCGGTCGAACTCGCAAGTGTTTCTATCTCAAGATTGTTTGTCAATGTTAGTTATCAAAACTATAAGTCATGATTTCTAGTCTACTTATAGATGTCTCGGACTAGGATAGATTGTGTAGTTGAGCATTAGACTTCACGGCGTTCATCAATTGAAGACGAAGAACTACTAAGGCGAGCTTGTGGATAACTTCATCAACAAAAGGTATGTGGAGACTGAAACTCATCTATCACTTGGAAAGTCTATTTCTACTCTATCTCATATATTGAGACATAAGTCGTGTTACGATCATACACATTTGAGATTTCGAGTTGAGTTTAACTCGCTTACATATTTCTCGGAATATGTGCTGGCAAGCGTTCACTTCGACCAAGTTCATCTTATATTCTTGACGAAAGTCAAAAGATGATCATGTGAAAATTGCCGAGTAACATCTTACATGGTTTGTGTGATACAATCATTTGGTGTAGACTTGGAATGTTTCGTTATGATTATTTCAAAAACTTGAAAATTGCTTTGATGCAAATAGTGTGTGAAAACGGATATTGTCATCCTCTAAGAAAGTTTCAATGATTGAAATAAGAGTTTAGAACAATTAACCATATTGGATTATGTACATGTTATGCACTTTGCATATGTGTAATCCATGTCCGAGAACCATAGTGTGCATACCCGTATGCGTACATGTTTGTTTGTGAATTCCGAGTACCTAAGTACGCGTACCCGTACGCATACTTGTGTAAGGTTCGGGTCCAGAAAATTCTGCTGGGATTGGAGGTGTGCGTACCCGTTCGCATACTGGCGAAAACCAATCTTGGTCCGGCTACTCAAGTATGCGTACACGTTTGCATACTTGAGTGGTTAAAGTTCTAAAATCGGTTGTGACATGAACTAATACATATATATATTGTTTGCAAACCGTGGCTATAATGTTCATGAATTGATTCGAGTGAATCAAACCGATTTTGTTTCAATTGTGTTCTTGTATACTTCTATGAGAATATAGAAATTGAACAACTCTTTAACTAGTTTCATTTGAGTCATTTGAACTAGTTATGGTTAAGATGAATAAGGTTGATATGAGAGTGTTCATATAGCTAACCTCGGTTAACTACGATTGAGCCAACATGGTGTACACGTTTAGGTACGGTTACATAAACCTAAATGAAGGTACATTTCATTTGTGTATAACAAACTAAGTTCGATCTAACGGTTGAAAGATATTAGCCTGAATCTAATCAGGTTTTCATCTAACGGTGAATATTGAATGCTTTGTTACCAAGGTAACTTAGATTGCAAACCCTGATTTGGAAACTATATAAAGGAGAACTCTAGCAACTGGGAAACCTAATCCCCACACCTCATGTGTGATACTAGTTGCATAAGCTAGAGTCGATTCTCCTTTAACCTTAGGTTTTTCACAAAACCTTGTAGGTTAACGACTTGAAGACTTCATTGGGATTGTGAAGCCGCACCCAACTATTTTCTCTATAGTTGTGTGATCTGATCTTGCATCTTCTATCGTGTTTGAGTACAATTTTCTTTAAGATTGGATCAAGATTTATTCTACGATAGGCAAGATAAAAATTAATCACAAACACCTTCGTCTCATCGTTTGTGATTCCACAACATCTTGTTTCGCTACCATACGATTAAGATTGTTGTGAGGTGATTGATAATACTAGGCTATTCTTCGGGAATATAAGTCTAGTTTATCAATTGGTTCCTGTTCACCTTGATTTATCAAAAAACAGAACAAAACTCGTAGGTATTTTTGTGGGAGACAGATTTATCTATTCTATAGACTTTTCTGTGTGAGACAGATTTGTTTATCAAGTCTTCGACTTTGGGTCGTAACAACTCTTAGTTGTGGGTGAGATCAGCTAAGGGAATCAAGTGCTTAGTATCCCGCTGGGATCAGATACGTAAGGAGCGCAACTGTACCTTGAATTAGTGTGAGATTGATTAGGGTTCAACTACAGTCCAGTCCGAAGTTCATTGGTAGTAGCCTAGTGTATGTAGCGGCTTAATACAGTGTGGTATTCAAATCTGGACTAGGTCCCGGGGTTTTTCTGCATTTGCGGTTTCCTCGTTAACAAAATTTCTGGTGTCTGTGTTATTTCTTTTCCGCATTATATTTTGTTATATAATTGAAATATCACAGGTTGTGCGTTGAATCGATCAATTGGGAAATCCAACCTTTGGTTGTTGATTGAAATCGATTGATCCTTGAACATTGGTCTTTGGTACCATTCAAGTTACTTCTCTTATATTCAATTGGGATCGCAAATTCCTATTTGCTGATTGCAGATTGAATTGAGAGATAGAGATATAAAACTCTTTGATATACTTTTTTATAGATTAAGTCTGACTGTCTAGTTGATTCTCTTGAAAGTATATTGGAGTTTATCTATTCAAATTGCCAAACGAATTATTGGGTGTGGTTGTTAGACCCCCGCTTTTTCAATTGGTATCAGAGCGGGCAAACACATTAAAGACTTTATAAGTCTGTGTTTGTAGAGATCTGAATATGGACAAAAGTGTTATCTCAATAAATGTAGCACCAGATCCAGGGATTTCAGAATTATCTTCCATGACTGATTTAATAAAATATATAGAAGAAATTCTATCTAAACCTCCACCAGGGTTAAAATCCCTTGAAGTGTTTTCAGGTCTTGAAAAGAAACTGGAAAGCTTATCTCTTGATGTTGAGTTATACCTCCAGAAAGAACAAGAATCTCTTGACAAGCTAAATCTAGTTATGATGAATAATATTCATGTTGAGATTGACATTGATCTACTAATCAGTAAGAGCAATGCTCCTCCTCTATGTAATCCAATTGGTTGTAGCAAACTAAACATATTACAAGAAGAGTTTAAGTATGAGACTTCTGACTATTTCATCTCCAAGCATGAATCACCTCATTGGTCAATTCCTGATATATCCTACCAAGATAATCGTATTGCTTTTTCTTATGAAAAGCTTAGGACGTCTCTTCTTCTCAAAAGAGTTTCCCTACGCAATATTAAAAATTATTTGCAGAGACTGTTTTTTATAAGAAGGAAAATAAGAAATCAGAAACACAAACCTTTTTGTGTGCTCCTAAATTTCTTTGACTCTCCTGAAAAAACAGTTCCATGGGTTTCTCTCTTTTCTAAAAACTGTAAGAGTTGCTAGAAAGAGACTCTCTCTTGGTGCATGGTGTACAAGGTGTTGTTCTTGTTAAGTGCAGAATATAGTATTGTTGAGCTCTGCTCCAATCCTCCTTATTGTTTTCTAACAATAATTCACAAAACAAACATGTCATTATTCACTCGTGCGGTTCGTGTACACTGAACTCATGTGAATGGATCTCGTTCCAGTTCAAACATATCCGGTTCGGGTTCCACCGCTTGTCACTTAAAAAAAGGGAGAAAGTTTTCTCTTCGTTCACTTCACCTCTATTTTTCAGTTCAAGAACGCGAGAGAAACCCAACAGCTCTTGTACTATCACTCATCTCTCTTGTTTCTTAACCAATTAGTGTTCTGTTTACACCATTGAATTCATGAGAAGGTTTTGCACGTTGGGTCGTGAACTATTTTTGTTTCACTTATCATTTATGAGCCTTGCCATCAACGGCAGTTCGAGTACCAAGTAAGTTTCTCTTCTACCGTTGTAAATTCATTTTCCTCAATGAGTTCTAGGAAGAGACATATCCGTGGTGAATATTCGAATGCCCAAACTCGTGATGAAACTTTTTATGATCCGAGCTTGAGAATTAGGTTCGTGAACACTAAGGCTCGTGATTACTATGTGGGGTATAGTACTAAGAAGCCTATTATTGAAAAGATTTATAATCCCGCTGAACTTAGAGTAAAGGGTCTCCCTAGGTTCTTTGAGAATCATGAATGGGGAATTATTCAGCGTCCCATGGGTACTGCCTATATGGAGCTGACTGTCCAATTTTATGCAAATCTGCATGAGCCTGATAGTTTAAATTGCACCTTCAAGACCATTGTTGAAGGAAAAGTGTTTGTTATGGATCGTCAAGTTATTGCTAATCTCTTGGACTTGACTCATGTTGGTGACTTTCTTTTACCACCTCAGAGCTGTTGGAAAACTACTGGTATCTAACTTATTGCCCAATACAATTGACAGACAACTATGGACCAAGCCTCTTGCAGAACTGATTTATTATGTTGTTGAAGGAAGGAACATTGATTTTTGTGGCCTCATTATTCGTCAGATGATAAGTGTCATACATATTTCAAGGAAGACTCTTGGGTTTCCTTGTCTTATCTCAAGGATTTGTAAACAATTTGGCATTGTTGCTATTGGGACCAATCTTTGAGGACCAAGGGTCTTATCCATGAAAAATATTGCAAAAATTTCCAGAGCTCCTGCAGCACCCAACTCTGAACTCTCTAGTCTCCAGCAAGAAGTTGAGATTTTAAAAGAGCAGGTGGATTATGCAGAGACAGCCTATCCTGAACTGAAGGAGAAATTTTATGAAATTGCTAGGGATTATATTAAGTAACTAATCTCTGTTTTTGTTGTTGATGGGTTGTTGAACTGCTTATATTGACTTCAATTTTCTGTTATCTGTTTAAACTTCTTGTGTTGAACTTGTTAATGTTATGTGATAACTTCAATAGCATCTTAGCCTTGAATGATCTCTTCTTTCAATTAAATTGCTAAATGTGTTGAGTCCATAGGAATTGCAGATGAACATACTTGTTCAAAATTTATCTCTATTATATGTCGGTATGAAAGTATTGATAAAAGATAAAATGAACTTTTGACTACAAAAGTTAAGCCTTTTATGTCATTATTTGATGGAAGAAAGGATGAAATTTTGTTTACAAAGATTATGTTTATTATATGTCATTGTGCAAATAGTGATGAAAAATAGAATGAATCTTTGATTATTCCGCGGTATTGGCCTTTCCTTGGTCCACATCTTTGTGTATATACTGTGTTGCTCCATAATTCACTTATGTGAAGCATGGCCAATTGAATTGATCATTGTCTTTGTGGTTAATTCAATTGATATTTTTGGATACAAATTCATATGATTATGCGATTTATTAATGTCCAAAGAAATCCTTCTTTTCTTGTAAAAGTAAGGTCGCTCTTGTTGTTCTCTCGGGAATGACATTTTATGGGGGACAGTTCTTAATTGAACTTCTGCTTAATTGCCAAATCTTTTTGGGGAGTGCGTCTATGGAATATTTTAGGGGTTATCTTGTATCTTTATAAACTCCTTGATGAATGCATTTAGCTTCAGCTATTTGATGGCATCTAAAAAAGTTGATATGTTGTTCTCTTTTGGTCATGAAGTATCTCTATGAAAATTTCATGAGCATCCCACTAGTTTTCGTACCTTTGCCAATTTTTATTGACAAAAAGGGGGAGGATTAATGTGTAGTTCACACTACAAATACATATGGTTTACGGATCATTATGTAAGGGGAGTGGTTTTCATTGTGATATGAAGTATTGACTAAGGGGGAGTGATACATATCACCATAGTAAGGTTGTCAAAGTTGTGATACAATTGAACTTTGATGTTGTATAATGATATTATGACAATGTATAACAATTATTGAGAGCGATTGTTTTCTCATTGTTATAGCTACGGATCTTCAACAACTATGATGCTGAGTTGAACACATTTGGAATCATTGGAGTACTTGAAAGTGACAAAGATTTCGAATAATGTTGAAGAACCAAGGAGATCAGGCATTTGGATGAGAAGCTACAAAGTTTATTTATTTTGTAATCCATACGTATTGATAGTTTTGTCAAAAGAAATTGACAAAGGGGAGATTGTTAGAGCACTGCTCGGTCGAACTCGCAAGCGTTGCTATCTCAAGCTTGTTTGTCAATGTTAGTGATCAAAACTATAAGTCTTGATTTCTAGTCTACTTATAAATGTCTCAGACTAGGATAGATTGTGTAGTTGAGCATTAGAATTCACGGCGTTCATCAATTGAAGACGAAGAACTAAGGCGAGCATGTGGAACTTCATCAACAAAAGGTATGTGGAGACTGAAACTCATTTATCACTTGGAAAGTCTATTTCTACTTTATCTCCTATATTGAGACATAAGTCGTGTTACGATATAGTTTTATATTATACACATTTGAGATTTCGAGCTGAGTTTAACTCGCTTATGAAAAGGCGGGGGTCTAACAACCTCGCCCAATATTTCGCTTAGCAATCTATATGGAATAACTCCAATATACTTTCAAGAGAATCAACTAGACAGTTAGACTCAATCTTAAGAAAAGTATATCAAAGAGTTGTATCTCAATCTCTCAATTCAATCCGCAATCAAACAAATAAGAATATGCGAGCCTGATTGAATATAGGAGAAATAACTTGAACGGTACCAAATACCAATGTTCAAGGATCAATCAATGTCAATCAACAACCAAAGGTTAGATTTACCTATTGATCGATTCAACGCATAACCTGTGACATTTCAATTATATAAAAAAATATAATGTAAAAAAGAAATAACACTGAAACCATATGTTTTGTTAACGAGGAAACCGCAATTGCATAAAAACCCCGGGACCTAGTCCAGATTTGAACACCACACTGTATTAAGCCGCTACAGACACTATCCTAATACCAATGAACTTCAGACTGGACTGTAGTTGAACCTAATCAATCTCACACTGATTCAAGGTACAATTGCGCTCCTTACGTCTCTGATCCCAGCTTGATACTACGCACTTGATTCCCTTTGTTGTTCTCACCCACAACCAAGAGTTGCTACGACCCAAAGTCGAAGACTTAATAAATAAATCTGTCTCACACAGAAAAGTATATTGAATAGATAAATCTGTCTCCCACAGATATACCTACGAGTTTTTGTTCCGTCTTTTTATAAATTAAGGTGAACATGAACCAATTGATAACCCGAACTTATATTCTTGAAGAATAGCCTAGTATTATCAATCACCTCACAATAATCTTAATCGATTAACGAAACAAGATATTGTGGAATCACAAACGATGAGACGAAGATGCATGTGACTACTTTTCTATCTTGCCTATCGGAGAAATTAATCTCAAGCCAATCTTACGATTGTACTCAATCACGATAGAAAACAACAAGATCATATCACGCAACTACAGAGAAAATAGTTGGGTCTGGCTTCACAATCCCATGAAGTCTTCAAGTCGTTAACCTACAGGGTCTCGTGAAAAACCTAAGGTTAAAGGATAATCGACTCTAGTTTATGTAACTAGTATCACACATGAGGTGTGGGGATTAGGTTTCCCAGTGGATAGAGTTCTCCTTTATATAGATTTCAAATCAGGGTTTGCAATCTAAGTTACCTTAGTAACAAAGCATTCAATATTCACCGTTAGATGAAAACCTGATTAGATTCAAGCTAATATCTTTCAACCGTTAGATCGAACTTAGCTTGTTATACACAAATGAAATGCATCTTCATTTAGGTTTGAGTAACCGTACCTAAATGTGTACACTTAGTCGGTTCAACAATAATTAACCAATGGTTAGTCATATGAGCACTTTTATATCAACCTTATTCACCTTTACCATAACTAGTTCAAATAACTCAATTGAACTAGTTAGAGAGTCGTTCAATTGCTTAGATCTCATAAAAGTATACAAGACACAATCGAAGCAAAATCGATTTTGATTCACTCGAATCAATTCATGAACATTATAGCCACGGTTTGCAAAGATTGCATTCCTTATTATATAAATATTTTAGTTCATGAACAAACCGATTTTAGAAAGTAACCTGCTTAAGTATGCAAACATGTACGCATACTTAAGTGACCGAATTGAGTTTGTTTTTCACTTTCAAACTCCAGCAGATTTTCACGGACGTGAATCTTTCGCTAGTATGCGTACTCATACGCATACTTACCAGGATTTCCAACAACCGCCAGTACGCGTACGGGTACGCATACTTTAGGTTCTCGGTTTTGGACTTTTACACAAATGTGAGAACACACTATGTTTATATCCAAACTTGGTTACTTGTTCTAAATTCTCATTTCAATCATTGAAACTTTCTTAGAGGATGTTAAAATAGTTGTTATCCACAAACTATTTTCATAAAAGCGATTTTCAAGTTATTGAAATAATCAACATGACTTTCGCCACGAGTAAAGATGAACATGGCTAAAGCGAAAGCTTACCAACACATATTTCGAGAAATAGATAAGCGAGATGAACTCGGCTCAAAATACATAGCAAATGCGTATAATCGAATTCTATATAGCAATACGACTTTTGTCTCAAATAGGAGATAGAGTAGAAAGGCGAGGACACCAAAAGATACGTCAAGATAAAACTTTTCCTACCTATAAGTCCTTTCTCCGAAAGTGATTGTTTATGGACTGAGTCGAGACAATGCGACTAATCGGTTCACACTTCGTGTGATCGTCTATGGATATGGTAGATCGAGACAATACAACAACGAAGTATGTTTACTTGATAAAAAGGTTCTGGACTTAACCAAACACAATAGGATTGCTTATCAAGTAATTAGAATTAACATTTGTGTAATTTACTTTAATTATAATAAAACAATTATAATGCGGAAATATAAAGTAAATGACACAACAAGATTTTGTTAACGAGGAAACCGCAATGCAGATTAACCCCTGACCTTGTCCTGCATTGAATACTCTCAGATTAGTCCCTTACACAAAATTAAACCTAACTTCGTATAGTTTAAACCAAGCAACTAAACCTATAGTTCACCTAGTTCCGTCTCGTATTCCCACGCCTCCAACTTATGAATAAGTCACGTACACTTGAACAATTCCTTTGGTTCGTATTCCAAACAAGAAAAGAAACAACAACTGTTTGGTATCAACTCTCTTCAACCAAGTGATGTGAGTTAGACAAAGACTCTTCTGTTTATCTTAACATAAACTCCTTCGTCATGTTCTTAGATCTATCTTATACTCAACTACCGAAGTAATTGTTAAGATTTTGCAATCAATACTTTTAATCACAAAGAATTGTATTGATGCCGATATACATAACTAATCGATCCAATCTACCACAAGGATAAATTGATTATAGTTGGATCCTCTTATACCGAAACAAGTATTGTGCACACCAAAGATCATGAACCCCAAATCAGAAATCTTCAATATCTTCTTTGTATTCAAATCTTCTTAGATCTTCAATAAACACACGCACACAACAACTTGAATCTCTTGTGATCAATCACGCACAAAACGGAGTCTCTGTTAACAATGGATTATCACAAGATTGTATTTAGAACTAACAAATGCCTAAAGATCCTTGTCGAAACTTCGATCTAGTTTGAGGAATCTTATATCGAAGACAAGATTCTCAAGCATAAACAAACTAGGGTGCAATCAAAGTTCAACCACCGTTAGTCAATCAAATCAATCGAAAACAAAAGATAAACCAATTATCTAGTTTCACCAACGGTACTCGTAGAGCTTCTCAATCCCAACGAAGACTTTAAACTGAGCGGCCATAAGATATTTCGCCTAATTAGGTTACTCTCCTCTCCGAATAGGCAGCTACACCAGCAACAACACAACCGAGGAAGTTTGCTGTCACGAAGGATTAGTTTGCTAGAAATGCAAATTTCAAGTATTTATAGACAAGGAAGTTTGGACACCAAGGAATTTCCAAAACCGAAAATATTCTCAAAGATATTCAATATATTCCAAATTAGGTTCCATAATTCGAAATGCTCTCGCGTCAAAATAACGATGAAAATCTCTTTGGAAAATCTCAACTAGTAAATGCACATTACTAATTCTCGTTTTCCTAAATTAAAAACCTTAAATAAAAGATTCTTAACTTATTTATGTTTCGATCCTGGGATTTTCTTCCTGTAGCTATTAAGGAATAAATTTGAACAATAAAATATAAACATTACTGCACATGTTCAAAGTATGCCGACATCCTTACTTTGTAAGTCTCTTTCATACTTAAAACCTTGAAATTGATTTGCCACACTTCCAAACAAGTTTAGAATTGGTTCATCTGACTTTCAAGAACTATGCGATTAATTAAGAAACACTCAATCATAAATCATGGGTTTCAAGGTTCTACCAAAACAAGTTTCTGCTCTACCTCCATGTGAGTATTGTGCATAGTCATACTAGCTTCCCAAAAATTAGGTTGACTAGGTACTAGGATCGTTCCACACATATATATGGTATCTAACTTATATATGTTGCACATGTCCATAGATCGGTTCCCCTTGCCTAAAAACATATTTGCACGTGTTCATAGGATCGGTTCCCCTTTCTCGCTATAAACCTTGCCGCACCTCATACAAGGATCGATCCCCTTTGTGATGTGTTGCACCTCTTCATAGGATCGGATTCCCCTTTACCCATATTCGGTTAAACACAAACACAAACTCGATCGTACCATCTCTTCAGTGATTACTTAGATTGGTTTCACTTTATTAAAAGTCATACCAATACATAAGTCGCCTTGTGAATAGTTTTACCAAGAACACAAACAAGTCGTGAGCGGTTATACTAAATCACACATATTGGATGTTCACAAGATATGCAATGAATAACAATCCCAATAAC